>CM077015.1:16000000-17200000 GCA_039090855.1 Macrothele yani | reverse complement strand
TGTGCACGGGGTGAAAGCAATTCAGTGCCGGATCTATAGCTCAAAGCCAACGAGCCTGTTCCGAATGAAGGAAAACCCACTCTTCCGCAGAAACTGAGTTCAAAAATTTATGAAATGGAAGAAAAAAAAGTCACACTCTGTTTTCAAACTCCTTTATAATCAAATTTTAAAAAAGCGTGTTTCTTTGCAGTATATTGTAGCAAATGCCTTAGAATTCTAATAACTGTCGCAAGTACAGGGTGTTTTTTTTTTTGATTGGAGGTTTAACGACCACCGTGAGCAACTCAATGGGCTATAAGCAGTCGCCCGTCCCTAACTTAGGGTCACTGGTTCCAGGGAAGGGAGAGAGCCAGTGCGGTAAGACAAACACAACATCCATGCCTCACCGGGATTCGAACCCGGACCCCTTTCGGACGAATGATCAGAGGCCAACGCCTGAGACCACTGCGCCACCGGGGCGGCAAAGTACAGGGTGTCCCACATGTTACTTTATCCAAGCTTTTATTAATAACGCCGTGAATAATTGCAGTAATTGAATGATATTTGGAAAGAACATACCATTATCCATGGAAACCAGAACCATATCATAAGAGAGTGTTGAAAGTGTCCACTCTGTGCATCGAGACATGCTTGAATGCGAGACTCATATTTCGGAAAGTTCGCGCCCGCTGCTCCGGCGTAAGCAGTGACTCGCAGATGTTGTTCGTCGATGCCTGTTGGCACGCTCGTTGTGACCTCGGACGTCGCACATGTCAGGTTTTGTTTGTCGTGAGACTGATCGTATACGTTACAGATGTCCTCCCTGTTAACCACACCAGAGCGTGTGTTCTTGTCCGTACTTATTGGGAGAGTAAGTCGATAAAGAAGTGTCAGTGTGAATTTCCGTAGGAAATTCGGATGTCTGACAGCACCAAGTAAATCGTGTATTCTGCAACTTGTTAAGAAGCTGGAGACCCATGAAACATTACATGATTTGCATGGAGAGGATCGTCTCGAAATGTCAGAAACAGTAGTGCAGGACGTCCGGCAAAGACTTCTTGCTTCTCTACGGAAAGCTTTGCGCAGACTTGTCCAGGAAACTTGTAGATCAAAGAGTTCGTGTCATAGATCAGCGAAGAAGGATGCAATTTATCCGTACCATTTGTCTGCTGTTCACGAACTGAAAGGGCCAGACAAAGAAAAAGAATGATGTACTGTCAGTGGTTTAGGCATTTGTTGCGGAACGACAGGAAACACACTAAACCTTTTGTTTCCGACAAAGTGTGGATTCACTAATCGGGATACATAAACTCACAAATCACGCGTATGTGGTCGGTCGCAAATCCTCAAGCATTTAATGAGAAACCACTTCACGCGCAAAAAATTGGAGGGTGGTGCGCACTGTCACGTTGGCGGATCATTGGGGCCATCTTCTTTCAGGATACGATCATAACAGCTCCTACATAGAAAACTTTAAGGCATTCGTTAAACAACTGCACCCTGAAGAGCTGACCACTGAATATTTTCCACAAGATGGAGCAACTTGCCCTACATCACATGTGAGTATGGCTGAAATTGAGTCATTCTTTGGAGATCGCGTGATTTCCAAAAGGGATATGGCCACCTCGATCTCCTGATCTAACACCCTCAGATTTATTTCCCTTGGATATCTCAAATCAGTGGTGTTTCGAAACAAGCAGGCAACCCTTGAGGCATTGAAGAGTAACATCTGCGATGCAGTGGCAGCAATTACGCCGGAGCAACTGGCGCGAACTTTCCGAAAAATGGAATCTCGTGTTCAAGCCTGCACAGGGCGGACACTTTCAACATCTCTTATGATATGGTTCTGTTTTCCATGGATGAAGGCATGTTCTTGCTAAATATCATTCAATTACTGTAATTACTCACGATGCTATTAATAAAAACTTGGGTAAAGTAGCGAGTGGAACACCCTGCACAACAGAACAGATTTCGGATTTCAAGCTTGAAACTATGTGTACCAGGTTTAATAGTGGCACAGTTTTAATGAAGTAGCCTATAGTAGTGTTTGGTATATATTTTCACATATATTAACAGTATTTGAAATAGGGAACTAAAGGTTATTGGAATTTCCACTAATCAGTCGCAAAGAAAATACTGAGTGACAGCTTGATGCTAATCTATTAATAAATAAGTATGCTCTTGCCAGAAAGGGTAAATCGCATAAAATGATTAGCATCAAAATTATTAACATAGCAGTCAAACATTGCTAAATTTTCTGTATTCAGTGTTCATCACGTAACATCAGTTACATAAGAAAACTTGAAAGTTACATCACCCTGGAGCGGGAATCGAACCCGCAACGCTGCAGATTTCCGTTCGAGTATGCTATTCGTTACACCACCCAGAACGACGAAGTCCCAAGTATCTGAGTGTTAAGAATCTGAACATTCTCTGCGTGTTGTAACAGATAGCTTACTCGAACTGAAATCAGGAGATGCGGGTTCGATTCCCGCTCCAGCGCGATGCAATTTTCAGGTTCCCTGATGTTATGTTACGTGTTGAACAGTAACTACTGGCACTTCAGAGATGTCCGATTGCTGTGTTAATATTCCTGACGTATTGCTTTTTTAATTGGGGGTTTATCAACCACCATGACAAACTCAACGGACTACAAGCAGTCGCCCGTCCGGTATTTATGGTCACTGGTTCCAGGAATGGGAAGGAGCCAGTGCCGTAACACAAACACAACATTCATGCCTCACCGGGATTCGAACCCAGACCCTTCCCGGACGAATGGTCATAAGCCATGGCTTAGACCACTGTGCCAAAGAGGCGCCCTGACGTATTTCACGTATTATGAGTCGGATATTTCTTTCACAGAATGTAGGTGAGGAGCATGCATGGTTATAAAATCCAAAATTTAGAGTTCTTTCTGTCGTATATTTTAAAATATAAGGTGAGATTACCTCAAAATCTTAATTGCCGGAACAATACTGTTTCTTGGACATTTTCCCTACTATTCGTTCGAGATGGGCTCTGCAGATCCAGATGACACATGCGTAGTGTGTTTGTCTTATGCCCCCCCCTCTCTCCCTTGCACCAGCGGTTCCAAATTAGGGAGGGGCGTCTGCTGATGCCCATGAAGGGGCTGTGGCTAAACCCGCAGATGAAAAAACAAGAGGGACTTCCGGATGTTTTAAACCACAGAACGCAATTACTTCAGAACGTACATAAACTTTCTGAATACATTTTCTTCGAAAAACATGGCATTGCGTAAAAAATATTTTCAAATCTCAGAGACAAGCAGGGTCGTAGCTAGGTCCCAGGCGGAGAGAGGAATGAAAGGGTCATCTAAAGGGGTGGGGGAGTCGGTTTCAAACTACAAGCTAACGTTCTCCGCGAATACAGAGGCAAATTTTTCTTTTTTTTTCCTCTCCCTTTGTTAATGTACTTCACTAGCGAATAATTTTTCCAACCCAAAAAAGTAAAAAGAATAAAATGAAATACAAAATATGAAAAAAGAGAATGCTGAAAGAAAACTGAACTCTTAAATTATAAAGAAAAAAAAATCACATTCTCTTAATTTACTTCATTGTGGTTTAACTGCAGGTTCCTTATTGTTGAATAAACTATTTCAATTTTTAGTTTACGATTTTAGTACTTTCCGTGGATCTGCGTAATAGCATTGATGAGCTACTGATGTCGTATCTTGACTCTTTCTACTCCCTTTTTTGGTTCCACTGTTTTCTCCATCTTTTATCACGCGTTCTCCTTTGCCGGCGGCGCTTCTTACAGTGATAAACAGCCACCCCCGCTCACTTCCCCACTCAAAACCAAGGCCCCTCAAATTCACGCCAACAAACCATTTTTCTCCCACACATACGTATCCTAAACCCGATTCTATAATTAACTACACGGAAGTTTCTTAACAGCAGATTTGCATTTCGTAGTCACGTATCAAGTTATGGACAGAGTTTTATCCTTCTGCGCAACTACGCATCTACCACCGCTTCAGTTTTTTTCTTTACTCCCTTCCCGAAAAGAAAAAGGTAGAGTTCATATTTTACGTTTCTTCAAAACAAAACATAAAAAAAGCTGGGACATTTCGCCTGACATTTAACACTAACAAACAATGCTCTTGTGTGGTTGATAATCATTGTCGCAACTATTCCTATAGATTAACTCCAAGAAGTATCTTTATTTTTTAGTCATTCATCGTCCGTGATTAACATTTTTTTAAAGTTCAAGACACGAATAAATAAAGTATTCATGCCTATAATGAAATACAACAGTAATTTTTATAAACCACCGAAAATAAAAGTTCAGAGAATTTACAACGATGTCCATCTTCCGAGGAAGGAGGTGGGTTCTTGGCCACTTCCAACCCCTTGCTAGCTACGGCTCTGGAGACAAGCATGAAGAAGATATTTCACATACAGTAGAACCAGCTTATAACGAGCCCGTATTTAGCAAGTTCCAAGATTTAACAAGCAAATCATAAACTTTTCTTTGGTATAATGTTAATTCAAAGCTAATTTGATCATTTTTAACGAATACAATTTAATGAAATCCACGGATTTAACAAGGGAGAGAAGCAGAGATGATCATTTCTAACAAGCAAAACAACAAAATTTAATACAATTATATATTTAACGAAACAGAAAATCTGCTGCACACTGTTCTGGAATGCAGGAATATAAATGGTGGTATACAGAACGAAATTACAACAGCGCAGGAGAATCCTTTCGTGTTGGTGGAATAATTGTGATAGAAAAGTAATGGGGAAGAGAGCATTAAATCCTCAACAAGTGAACTGTGTAAGAAAAGCCCTAGGCTACCTACTCAAAACATGAGAAAAAAGATAAACTTTCAGTTTATCTTTTTCAAAAAATGTTTCCACATAATATCTGCTTCAGGATTTGCTACTATTATGCATTCATGTAGGCGCTTTTAATTTGTGTCACTGTAGTTAACTCATTAAAGTTTTCACGTACAGTTGTTATGGGTACGTACAATATGAACATATATGCATATTTTCACGAATTCCTGTCTCTACATGGTGGTATATTTCACCCCAAATCGGATTCTCGCCATTTCAGAGCTCTTCGTTATAAACGGGTTTCACTGTACTTTTTAGCTTTTCCCGAAGCACAATTTGTTCTTTTGGTAGGGTGCATATATATATATTTATTTCTGCCGTTATCCCTAGTTAGCTTTTTCTTTTTCTGAATCGTACACCAGTAGGCGTGAGCACAAATATTTTTATCATTTAATTTTCTTTTTTAAGGGAGATGTGAGGCAGATTTTCTCATTGACTAAGATACATGTTTCTAAGCTTTTCTTTTTAATTCACATCTCAGGAAAATGTTCGTTGAAGCAGATACTTAATGGCGTTAGACAAATCTTAGTTTCCAGATTTTTCTAGTTTGTAATTTTTCAGCCTAGGAGAAAGAATTCATTGTAACGTTGAAAACTGTTCAGCATATTGTGTGTGTGCAGAAAAACATCTCCATTGATTTGAATTGCAAGTGTTTTACGCAGGAGATTTTTAATCTGTGTTTTTTGTAAATATATAGTGAAAAGATAAAGTGTGTCGTGGAAAAACCTTTGTTTAATATTTTGGCAGTTTTCCGCTCTCTTGCATCTGTTAGCAGGCCTATTAACATTACATGCGTTGTCAGAGAGTAGAGTGGTTATGTTATTAACTGGTGCGTGTTTCCGAAAGTACTCCTGACTGTCTGTGGACGCCATATCCCAAGCATGCAGAATTCGGAGTGGAAAAAAATACTTTATCTATTGAACAGCAATAATCATGACAAACATTTCCATGCTTTTATTGCTTGCCTTTTATATTCCTGAAAGGTTGCTTAAATGTGTATTCTTTTAGTATGTGCTTCACAAAATATTGCCCACTTCCAGGAAATGAATGGTGCTCCTTTCAAGTCGGAAAGGTGTGGCCCCACCCAAGACTATCGAATACGCTGTTCAAAAGTATTAGAGGAGAAATAGATACTGTAAGGAAATTCGTGTGCGTCTGACGTTGCTGAACGCAATAAGTTATTTTATGAAAGATACAGCAGTAGAATAATCGGTAATATGGGTAAGAAAAAGCCCGTTAGGGAATTTTTATTCAATGTTATCAATTAATGCACAAAATGCGATATGCTATACAACAATACACATATTTGCACAAGCAAAAATGACTTTTTGAAGGTCGTAGCTGTCCTGTAGTAGGAAGTGTGGTTCTCTTGAACAGCTAAGACATTTCACATCTGTGTGGCATGAAACAGAGATGGAAACGGGTCAACAATTGCTTGCGGGTCAAACGGGTCAGGTCAAAATGTTCCTGACCAGATTTTGACCCAGTTTTATTTCAGTTTCATTTTTCAAAAGAAAATAAAAATATTTCAAATAAAAATGCATACTGTGGAATTTTGTGCTCTATGCTAATGACAGCGGAGTGAAAAATAATTTGTCATACAAAAATATTGCAGTCTCTTTCTTAAAGCAAAGACGATTTCCACCGACCGACGGTACCAGATTGCTAAACGATACTTCCTTTGTGTTTGTTTTCAGTGCGATTGTCCGGAGTTAAAAACAGGCAAACGTTTGTTGCCCGAGTCTCTGGTGATTTATTCTCTAACACCCCACGTGTTACATTGTAAGGGAGTTACATTTCACATCGCATCTTTGCATTGAGCATTCAGAGGTTTTGTTTGACGTACTTACATCCTGTTACACTGCATGCCGCGTCGGCCTTATTTGTTAATATGGATGAATTTAATATTAAGGAGATTGAAAAAGGCCTCGAAGCTAACAAACGCGTGCTTGTTGAAAACAAAAAGGGGAAAGTTAAATTCTAGAAATCATTTCCTCTCATTACGTAACCAGAATATGTTTCACAGCAACACTAATTTTCACAAGCTTGTGATGAGTTGAAAGTCCCTAAAATGTGAATATGGATTTCATGAGTATGCCTTCCCCCTAAAGGGCAATGATGAAATAAATATCCGCATCTTGGAAACTTTCAACTCATCAGAAGCTCGTGAAAATTGGTGTTGAAACATATTCTGAAGCTTGATTTGTTGTCAAGAAAACAGCAAAAACTAAAATTAAACATACAAGTTAATTTAAGCATTTTGACTACAGCAGCATAAAAATGAAGTGGATCAGCCTTAACGTTACTGAGGAGTGACCTTTTGACTCTCGCAGTGTTTTTTTTTTTATTGGAGGCTTAACGACCACAGTGAGCAACTCAATGGGCTATAAGTAGTCGCCCGTCCCTAATTTAGGGTCACTGGTTCCAGAGAAGGCAGAGAGCCAGTGCCGTAAGACAAACACAACATCCATACCTCACCGGGGTTCGAACCCGGACCCCTTTCAGACGAATGATCAGAAGCCATCGCTTAGACTACTGCGCCACCGTGGCGGCCTCTCGTAGATGTGTTTGAAAACATGTGTAAAACAGTTAGGTTATGTGAAGAACGACAATTTCAACACTTTCTGTAGGTAAGTGAGTAAACATACGTTTCCGTAACGTATTTATACCCTATCTACCAACAAGTAATTGGACACCTGTGATAGCAAAAAAAAAAAAACTAAGTTTATTCACCTTCAATAGTTGGTGGAGTCTCCACGAGCGGCGATTACAGCTGTGACCCTCCGGGACATACTCTCAACCAGGCGTTGTACGACGGCTAGCAGTATTTTCTTCCACTCGGCTTTGAGAAGACAGGTCAGTTCCTTCACCGATTTCGGACGGTGGTGGCACCCCTTAAGTCGACGCTCCAACTCGTCCCAGGGCTGCTCGATAGGGTTAAGGTCTGGGCTCTGCGCAGGCTAGTCCATTCGATTAACCCCATTGTCACCATACCAAGCCATGGTGGACTCGCAACATGACAGGTGGCATTGTCATTCTGAAAGTAACATGAGTCCACCCCGTAAAACTGCCACAACGTAGGAAGCGCATGGTCATCCAAAATGGTGCAGTAGGTATCGGCGTTGAGTCTACCAGGAATTGCGACCAAGGATCCCGTGCTATACCAGGAGAAACACTCCCATAGCATAATTCCACCGCCGCCGAACTTCACAGTTGGCACAATACATTCCGAAAGGAGGCGTTCTCCAGGCAGACGCCAAACCCAGACCCTGCCATTCGAACGGTAGAGGGTGAACCTTAATTCGTCGCTCCAGAGAACCTGTTTCCACTGTTCAACGGTCCACTGTCGACGTTCTTTGCCCCACGTTAGCCGAGCAGCGCTATTGGACTTTGTGATCAAAGGCTTGTGGGCGGCAGCACGTCCGTGATAACTGAGCAGATGGGCTTCCTTATGGATGGTATTCATCGAAAGAACACTTCCGGATGCCTGTTGAAACTCCTCGCGGATGTAGCCCATCGATTTGGTGCGGTTTTCTCTTTTTTTTTTTTTTTTTATTATTATTGGGGGTTTAACGACCACCGTGAGCAACTCAATGGGATATAAGCAGTCGCCTGTCCCTAATTTAGGTTCACTGGTTCAAGGGAAGGGAGAGAGCCAGTGCCGTAAGACAAACAACATCCATGCCTCACCGGGATTCGAACCCGGACCCCGTTCGGACGAATGATCAGAGGCCATCGCTTAGACCACTGCGCCACCGGGGCCGGCTTGGTGCGGTTCTTCCGAATTTCTCTGGCCAGCACCCGTCGGTATCTAACTCCCAGTTTTGTGGGTCTGCCGGGTCGGGGCACATTCCGACAGTCACCTCTCATATTCCACTTGCCAATCATGAAGGCCACCGTCGATTTTGTGTACTTCAACTTGCTGGATATGTCACGTATGCATCGGCCATTTCTGTGGTACCCGACGATTACACCTTTCTCGAAATCAGAGAGCTCCGAACTTCGTGGCATCTTGCATGCAACTGGTTGCGTTGTTGTTTCCCACACTATATTTAACGGTGGCGGCTGTGACGTGTATCAGGACCGCATATATCGTTGATTGCAGGGGTGTCCAATTACTTGTTGGTAGATATTGTATGATTTCTATATAACCTACGATACCCACAGCGGAGAGACGTTTTGAACGCTCTGTGTGTGTGTGTGTGTGTGTGTGTGTGTGTGTAAAATATATGGTAATGTATAATTATAAATTGAGTTTTGAATTTATAGTTCAAAGCAAATTTGTCCTTGTACAAAATGTTTTACCGGTTTCCAAATCTGGGATGGAATTGATGAGATTATCGAAGAGGTTTTGGAAATACCTTCGCTTCTCCTCAATGAGAGCAGTCTCTAGTTCACGAAGAGTCAACGGAGGTGCCGGACGAGCTACAATGTGTCTGCCAAGTGCGTTCCAGGAATTCTCAATTGGATTTAAGCCAGGGGAGCTTGCTGGCTATTCCATACTGTCGATTCCCTGCTCTTGAAGCATGTTGTCTACTAGCAGAGCTCTATCGTCCGTGATAAAGAACGCATCACCAACGACTGTAGCATACGGCAGGATTCTTATCTCTGGGCCATCAGACTGCCATGTCCTCATGACGTACAGGTCCATATGTCCCTTGATAAGTATGCCTGCCCAGATCACCAATACATGTCCGCGGCATTGTGATATGTTCTGCACAAAAGTCGGGTTATTCCGTGTGCCGGCTTCCTTCCAGATAAGAACTAGTAGATTGACAGACTCCAGACCGAATCTGGACTTGTTACAGAAGAGAACTTGACTCAACTAGCCATGTCCAAACCCACGATGTTCCTTATCGTAATTTCTACGGGCCATACGGTGTCGTGCGGTTAAAGGAACATATACCATTGGTTTACGTACATAAAGACCACCTTGGTGAATGCGATTCCGGATATTTTGAGTTGACAACCTGCGTCTTGTTAACACGAGAAGCTCTCGCTAGAGCAGAGTAGAATTTTGCCGCCTCTTCCGACGGGTTGCTAACAATAGATATCGGTAGTCCCTTGCTATAGTTGCTCGTAGTTGTAGTCTTCTCTGTTGAGTCATGGTTCGAATTGAAGACTTCAAGAGACGAATTGCCACGATAAATGAGGAAGAATAAGGGAGCTCCCGTAAAACTTTCGGTTTTATCCCAGTCTGCGATTTATGCATTCTGACGTTACAGACGCTAATTTGTATAAGGATGATCACGATTCGGCTGTCTACGTCTTTACTAGACTTGCGTTTTCCACGCTTTAGTAAGATATCACACAACTGGCTTGCAGAATGTGGCCAAAGTTGCATGTCCCCCTAATTACTTTGAGTAGTGTACATACTTTGCGATTTGCTTAATGTATCAGTTCCCGCTAGATTGTGGAAGTGTGTTTTTGCATGGAAGTGAACGTAGGATAGCCAGATTTAAATAAGGCAACAGTCGCCCAAAAGTAAGTCAAAATAACAGTATCTGAATCAAGGACAATGTCACCGTATGGTGCGCTGTACATTACACTGTATTCATATAACAGCTGACCTGTCCATACACCCTTGCTGTTAGCAGAGAATAAGTCAAAGTCTCCAGTGCGCGTTGGTGCACCAAAGGTAGACGCCAAGGAGGTTATATTACTGGAGACACCACTGGCTCTGCCGCCAGCATAGGTCACAGCTAATCTGTAGTGTAAAGTCACAAGAAGGCAAAAATGAACTAAATTATACCGTTGATGAAACAGTAAGCTTGTGTATCATTGATAAAGATTATTGAATTACTCATTTTATCTGTTTATACGCGTAGAAGCTTTTGTTCCATTGGTTTCCAAGCAGCTTCTCTTCTGCGGCGTGCCTGCACATGACGTCATTTGCAGCACAGACGGTGACTTATGGCGGCCAATGCTGCGTGGATAGAAAAGGTGTCTCCAGTAATATAACCTCCTTGGTAGGCGCTAAATGATTGCAAAAGGACCCTAGTGGTCTGATGTCTCGCGTCTTAACAGAAGTATGCTGATGGGAAGGTGAAAATTTGGAGGATACAGCATGATAACATAGTTCCATCTTGCAGTGTTATGACTGTTCAAGACGAAGATGACAGTGCAGTCATACTTTCATAGCTGGATTTTGGCCCCTTTGTTCGAGTAGACGCACCGCTGAATGCCCAAGTATATTTAGATACCGTATTTGAAAAAGTTCTTCCAACCATGGTTACTCTCTGCTTCTGTGGTGATGGGTGGTATTTCTAGCACGAAAAATGCACCACGCCACAACACCTACATTTCAGAGTAGTTTTCGGAACAGTGTGACTTTGCTTTTTGGTCATCCCAGTCACCAGAGCTCAAACTCATTGAGGATTGGAAGAAGTCGAACACTACAACAAACGTCTGAATCCGCTGCTATCCAATCAGTGTGCGAAATTCGTGGATAATATTTCACCGAAACATTGCCAAAACTTGGTCAAATCAATGACGAAACGAACTTCAATTAAAAACTCACCTTTTGGGGTGGTTTGCTCTGCCTGTATACAATGTAGTTGGGAATCTTGAACTTGACACTTGGCGCAAACCATTGTTTCGTCGATTAGGGCTCTATCAGTTTCCTTTAACCCTTTAAGCGGCCGAAGTACGTTAACCAAATGGTGCCCAAAACTTTCTGCGCTCGCTAAACAGAAGTATTCATATAGCGGACGGGTTTTTCTTTCTGAACGGCACGTCGAATGTTTTGTTTTGCCAAAACTACAATTAAACAATTTATATCTTCTTCTCATCTCATTGGTATCTATAATAAACCTGCCACAAGCGCGATAAGCCCTTCCTTCTAGTTCTTCATTCTCTGCTTCATTACCCAGCTTATAAAGGGTAAGGCATAGTCCTGACATGGAAATCATGCTACTTGGTGAAAACAAGTGACAAACATTTTCTCTCCTTTCGTAGATTCTTCGCCATTGCTATAGCTCATTTTGGAGGTAATCAGTCAGTAAGGATTAGTGTTAATCATCCTCCTGAACGATCACTTTGATAAATAAAGCTAAGGGGGGGGAAACGCCTTCTGACGGAGGAGGCTTATTCGTTCGACACGCGTGCGACCAGTTTCTTAGACAGCGAATATATTCATTCGAGCTGATTTGAGTTCATTTTACTAACCACGAGTTAATTCGTTCCAGCCGATTAAAGGGTTAAATAAGAAAGAGCAACACAGGGAATTTCTTTATTTTCTATGCATCGCAAAAGAAAATGTTTAATCCGTCCTTTTGAATCCCGTGAATCACATTTTCTGGTTGGATATGAGGATTTTGCATAATCAGAATTTGGTGAGTTGATTTGGGTAAGGGGGCTATCCCTCCCCTCATCAGCGTTTTCCTACGAAGTACCGGGGAAATTTGTCTTAGATGATTTTAAAGCTTGTTTATCCTGTAGATTAAAGTTACTACAGATTTTTGAAGTTAATCCTGCACAAGTTGCTTTTAATTTAGGTGAATTTGTCATGGAGAAATCATTTTGTCATTTTCTACGATTCCAGAGTTTAGAAAGGAGGTTCATCTCAATCTGCGTGTACATCATAATATCCACTTATAGTCAGATCCTATATTTATTTCTTTAAGCTCTCTAAGCATTTCAGAGGAGAAAGTATTCTAATGCAAAAATTGCGTGTTTATTTTACGGGCAATATTTTTTCTCAATTCTCTAAACTGAGGCTAATCATCTGGAGTAAAAATTTTTTTTTCTTTTCACAGTAGTGGATGGCGTGGAAGTTTGACATTTCAGTGAATGTGTTACTTATTTTATATTTTAGTACTGTTATATTGTTTCTGTCAGTGCTATATCTGTTTGTGAGTAGAGTCCCACAAAGAGGTTGGGTAAAGATTTTTTTTTTTTTTTAACTTTTTTTTTTTTACTTTCCTTAAGGTTTTGTGAAGTCAGCCAAGAAGAAACGCTTTCTTTAACCTCCTCGTTATTATTAATTTTCTGTGGTGCTGTACAGTTTCCTTGTGACCTAGATATTTAGGTATTAGTTAGTCACTTACGGTGAGGGGGTATGCACACACACACACACATTGCCGGGTGTCTGGGTGTCTCAAAAAACATTGAAACAAGCTCTTATCGCTTCAACGGTTGATCACAGATACATATTTTCAATTAGAAAAATACTCAAAATGATTTAAAAAGACAACACGGCAGTTAAACCCCTGTCGGTGGAATTCGCATAAAAAAAAAATTATACAGCCTTTGCAAAAAAAAAAAAACAACGTTCAATAAAAAAAAAGTTGCGAAATATCCTAATTAGTCTAACAAAATAAACCCCGCTGTTATACTTGCAAATCTCGCGGAGATATTCGCGATGCAAATCGTAAAAAGCGATATATGGGTCCGATTCCCGCTCAGGGCGATGAAATTTTCAAGTTTTCTGAGAGGTGTTACATGGATGACTAGTAAGAGTTACAAGCAAATTCAGAATTTATATTGTTAGCTTTGAATATTCTATCGATTTCCCATCTATTATGAGGAATATCTTCCTTCATCGATTTATCTGTGGTACTCGTAATTTCCAACCTACATCCGTTTTTGGATGGAAGGTGATTCATAAACGCTATGTGGAAGCATACGATGCTTCGACTAGCGAAAATCTGAGGATGTTCAGATTCCTAAGCTACGTTTGCTTAGTCTCGGTTACTTGGAACTTCACGGTCCTGGGTGGTGTAGCGGTAGCATACTCGAACGGACATCGGGAGATGAAAATTTCATCACCCTGGAACCCGCAAGTTTTCTGAGAGATGTTACATGGATGCAAATTCAGAATTTACTTTCCGTTTGCTTTGAATATTCTTTGCTTCAAATATAGAATTTACGCAAGCAAATTCAGAATTTACATTCTGTTTGCTTTGAATATTCTGTCGATTTCTCATGTATTACGAGGAAGATTCCTTCCTTCATTGATTTATGAACGGCAGCTTGTTTCACTGCATAGCTTTTTTGAACTCAAAGCGTGTAAGGGAAGAGCTCTCGCGCGTGTAGGAAATTATCGTTCTAGACGATACATTGTTTTACAATTTTCATCGCGAATATCTCCGCGAGTTTTGCAAGCAGACTGACAAGGTTTGTTTTTTAGACCTACTAGGACATTGCGCAACTTTTTGTTTTATAAAAAATTAATTTCTTTACTTTTATGCAAATACTACCCCACAGGAGTACAACTGCTGTGTCGTAAGTCTTTAAGTCGTTTTGAGTATTTTTCCAACTGAAAGTATGCATCTGTGATCAACAGGTGGAGAGATAAAAGTTTGTTTCAATCTTTTTTGAGACACCCTGTATATATATATATTAGCCTCTAATCCATAAGTAAGAACTGAAAGGATGCACTGATGGGGACGCACTTTGGTTTAAAAAAAAGGGAGGATGAAGGAAGCACTTTGGTTTAAAGAAAAGTGTCTAATCAATCCATACTTCCAATTCTAAGTTATGAACTGCAACTAAATAACATACAGACGATGCAGGCAACTCAGAAGCATGGACAGATGCAATTTTGGTGTATTGAAGAAAGGAACGCGTGCATCAGGAGTATGAAGAGAGTATGACATCATGATCAAAGTAAAATCCCTGAAATGGCAATCAGCTGGATATATTGCTAGAAGAACTGACCGTCGTTAGTCAACTGAAATACTACACCGGATACCAAGAAACAGGAATAAAAAAACAACAGAAGTCCACGTGGGATATGATGAGTGAAAGCCGAGGTAACACGAAAGAAAATTTCTTTAGTAGAATTGTGAAAGAGGCTTTGGGGAAACCTTCATCCAGCAGTGGATTCAGAATATAATCTTCATTCATCGTAATGCCTTAGTAAGATTCCATGCTAAAAAATGTTTGACGAACAGAAGTGTTTATACTTTTTTGAAAAATATACCTCCACTTTTTTTATTTTTGTGCATGTATAGTCTCAATCTCACTTTGACGATTTCATGTATATCGATTATTTAAATGCTATTAAGATAAACTTAAATTCAACGAAATGTAAAAGAAGTGATAACCGAAAATAATAATTTTCTAATATCTCATTTCATCCTTGCTATTTGTTAATACAGTTGGATGAATGATTCGGTCATCCAATTTGGAAACTGGTTAAATTCAAAGATTTCTGATCTTTTCAAAGGGTACTAAATCACTACAGAGAAACTTGTACTTTTTCGGGATTTATAGACACAGACAAATCTTTGTTTTCTTGACTTCTTGTTGATAACATAATTGTACCGTTTCGTTACGTATTAATAAGCATGAGTAATTTTGTATGCTTTGATATATCACATTTGACGTATACAAATGATATAAGAATTTTGTATGGGTGTCTTAAAGCACTTCATAATTAGTTCATGCTACAAAGATGATTTAATAATTTAGCAACCAGATCTCAGTTTACGATTGCGGAAGATTGGTAATTAGAAAAGATGACAGGATATACATCTAAACTGTACGAACATAATTCGTGGGATATGTACACCTAAAGTTATAATGTCAATGTGCGACAGAAGTTTTATGCCGTGAAAGTAGAAGGCTCATAAGTATGGCCGAAACACTTCCGAATAGAGCAACATACGATTAGACATCGGATTCGCAAAAAGTAGGGTTCCTTGTTTAGGCAGTGCTTAAAAGGCAAAAAAAAAATATAAACTGTTCAACTCTGTGACGGGTATCTTATTGACTGATTGCAATGTAAGATAACCGGAAAAAATGAACTGCAGAGTTTATTCAGTATGAAATTACTGCTATATCGCACTTTCAGGATTTGAAGATGAAAATATGAAAGAGATTTAGTATTTCTTACTATATATTGCTGTTGAGAGAATTATTCGAAAAGAATGATTTCTACAATATACTTCAATTTTCTTTGAAACTTTGGCTTTGGAGAAACTTCGCACACAACATACGTAAAAGATTTCCCAGGTGTAGCTTTAGGATATCACGCTTGACTTCAGGAAGCTTTTGGAAGATATAAACTGTTTCACCGTAAAATATATTTTCGTCAAAGGATTTTTGACAGCTAGGAGGTTCATGAAGAAATCCTCTCGCAGTTTTCGTTTTAACTCTTGAACGAACAACTCTGATGTATTTCAGTAGCGATCCTAAAAGAATTTCTGAAACAAATTTATTTGAAGCGAATGGAAAAAGGATCCATTATAAAAGTGCGGCACAGAAGATTGTATTACAGTTCTGTTTGTAGTATAATAGTCAGTTTAAGGAATTGTTTGTAGGTTCCAATTATTACCCTAACATAATACTTCACCGTAAAGCACTACACCGTTAACACATTAAGGCATGAACTAAAGTAACTTGTTTCACTTAAACTTACTGAATTACTTTAGTTGAATCCCGGATAACTTTACTTCCTTGCAGCTCCAATCGTTAATTAAACACGTAAAGAGCTAAATAAGTACTGTGAAAAATATAACGTCCAATTAAAGTAACATGTCTTGCAATGTCACTTTTTATTTACTTTCGTCAAGAATAGGTCGCTTGGCAAAAAATCTGCTTCATCCAGCAGCTTAGTCACAGTGTGACGTACCTGCCAGCAAGACGCACACGACATAAAGGCACATAGCAATCAGAACAAACGTCTGCGTAGCTCAGTTGGTAGAGCGACTTGTTCCGGAATAAGCGGACTCTGGTTCGAATCCCGGCGTAGACTAAAAATGACGGAGAAATTTACTTCGTTATAATGGCGCCCGAACTATCCGGATGACCCGACCGTTCAAATTCTCGCAATGGTGTGATGTTATTTCCACACCGCGAGATGGGAAAAATCAGAGAATCCCATCTCCAGCGCTTCGAAAAATAAAAATGTGTGATGTTGCATTCCACACACCAGATTGACTGGGAGTTCTCAAGTGCACGTTCTACAGTGGATGGCTGCCTGCAACGATTCATGGTCACGGCTGACCCGTGGGCCATGCCCCCGGCCCTCTTTCGGGGGGGGGAGATGTGACGTACCTGCCAGCAGGACGCTCACAACATAAAGGCACATAGCAATCAGAACAAACGTCTGCGTAGCTCAGTTGGTAGAGCGACTTGTTCCGGAATAAGCGGACTCTGGTTCGAATCCCGGCGTAGACTAAAAATGACGGAGAAATTTACTTCGTTATAACAGAACATAAAAACTAACAACGTCGTATACAATACTTGCTTGCTTTGGTATAATCGTTACCGTCAATCCGTAACAATTCGAGCTACAGTCATTTGCAAAAGTTTAAGACCACCTGTCAATTTATTGAAAATTAAGACTTTCAAAAGAACCAACTAATTACTAGTCAGAGATATATATAAAAAAATGACACCATAAATGAATACGTACATTCTCTACAACCCAAAAAAAACCGAAATCAGTACTTTGTGTGGCCAACCTTTTTTTTTTTTTTTTTTTTTTTTTTTTTTAATAACGGACAGAATACGTTGTGGCATACTCTCAGAAAGGGATTTGCAGTAGTCACTTGAGATGTCTTAGCATCACACGTACATCGCGTCGATCAAAGCTTGGGAATTTGATTGCTGTTTTTCTGCTACCTTGTCTTTTAAAATGGTCCACAAATTTTCGATTGGGTTAAGGTCGGGACTGTTACCGGGCCAGTCAACCAAAGTTATATTTCCCCTCTGAAGCTAGTCCTTTATTGTCTTTGATCTGTGGCATGGAGCATCATCATGCATAAAGATTGGGCATCTGTGCACTTGCATATCAATTAACAGCTTCTCACTTAACGGTTCCACATAAAAATAACAAGTCATAGTAGTTCCTGTCGGCAAAAAGGATAAGGAAGCAGGACCGGATGCTGACATAGCACCCCATATCATCTAACTAGGCGGATGTCTTACGGTGCTAACGGTGTATTTTTCATCAAACCTTTTGGTCGTCGAACATGTGCTTCACGTGATTCAAATTGACGCATAGTTGATTCTTTGGGGGGGAAAAAACTTGGCTCCAATTTTCAACAGTCCAGGATTGATGACGCTTCGCAAACTAGAGTCTCTTCTTTTTTATGACAGAGGTTAGTCTAGGTTTATGTGCAGGTTTATGAAACTTTAATCCAAATACGTCGAGAAACAGTGCTGATACTAATATCAGACCCTTTTGAATGTAAAAAGGCCTTGGATTTCTTGCACGAACTCCTCGGAGAACGCATAGCTATTCGCCTTTTGGTATTGTCATCCCATGGGGTTGTTTTTCTTGGACGTCCATTTCTCTTTCGGTCGCTAAATTCACCCGCATCTCGATATTTCATGGTTGTATTACGAACAGCAGTTTTGCTCACATTCACCTTTCTGCTTGGGTCACGTTCGGAGTATCTTTCATGATATAAAGTCACTATTTGTGCCCTATGAACAACATTTAATGACTCTTTTTTGCCCATTTTTTGCTATATAGAAAATACGTACAAAACCTCTGAGCATGAAAACCAAAAGTAAACTGACGCTCGCACGCTTCCCCCAACTCTATCAACAGCTGCCGCTGTAGGATGATGGAACACCGACAGGAAGTTGAGTAATACAGACAGTAGCTGACGCAATCGGCAGAGATCAAATACCAACAGGTGGTCTTAAACTTTTGCAAATGACTGTACAGTGCTTCAAGCATCAGGAACGAAAAGCAAGTAAAACTGATCAACAAGTGCCACTACCAAAACAAAGTGACACTAATAATCAAATGCTTGTCACAGAACAGTGTGCGTGATAACGAGTGTGACTCAAACTAGTGCTACGGCAAAACAGTGCTCTTACAAAACAAGTGCTTTCTCTTAACAGTGCTAATCACGCACTCAAAACCTCAGCTCTTATCTTCAGCTTTCGATTGCGCCATTACTCTTCGACATGTTGCCAGGTTGCCAAACACAAATTCGTTGAGAGAGAAACATATGGCGTTCAGACTACAAATATTTCTACACCGCGAGATAGGATATTTCCACACCGCGAGATAGGAAAAATCAGAGAATCCCTTCTCCAGCGCTTCGAAAAATATATGTGTGTGACGTTGCATTCCACACACTAGATTGACTGGGAGTTCTCGAGTGCACGTCCTACAGCGGATGGCTGCCTGCAACGATTCATGGTCACGGCTGACCCGTGGGCCATGCCCTCGGCCCTCTTTCAGGGGGGGTGACGCTCCTGCCAGCAGGACGCACACGACATAAAGGCAGATAGCAGTCAAACAAACGTCCTCGTAGCTCAATTGGTAGAGCGACCTGTTCCGGAATGAGGGGACCCGGGTTCGAGCCCTTAGGGGACAAAAATGACGGAGAAATTTACTTCGTTATTGAGAATAAACCAAAATTTGCATAAGAAGACAGCAACTAAAAGGGAAGGTTAAATTAGAGTACGCATCCCATGTTCTCTATCGGCGCATGCATGCAGATAGAGGTAGTTCAATGTTATTTTCCTTGATCACGGTCGGTATATTTGTATTTTTAAAGCCGTACCCTTTTTTGCTACTGGTTCTGTAAGTGGTGAACCAGAAGAGACCCTTAACTGACTCCTGCAGATTGCCGGCTATGTGGATGTTTAAAGAATAGAAGCTGCATGGTTTCGTGCTGGTAGCCAAATTCCGTACAGTTTTTAGCTTTCAACTGATAACATAACCTTGGTAACGATAGTGTCTATTTATTAGTCAGATATGTGAAAATATATCGACGCCTGCAAAATATTCAATTTGTAATTACCCTCAATATCCGCTATAACAGTGGTCTCAAACTCGCAGTCCGGCGCCAACTGTTCTACCGCTTTCATGAATGATTACAAAATAAATCACCCTTTTTTCAAGTATAACATATTAATAATAATATAAACATAGTAATGCTTAGAAAAGCCATCCTTTTTATGAGTAACAAGTTTTTGGGATGTTCCTTGAAATTAAAGATTAAGACGTCTCGGTTTTTGATGATCCAAAATTGTTATATAATCTGGCATTCAGCACAGTTATAACTGGATACTTAAACAATTTGAATATCAAACTATAATACAAGGCCAAAATAAGCTGGTCATTGATATTATTGATAATGTTAACGCATTTCAGAGGAAACTTCCGCTTTGGGAAGCTCAGCTTAGTGCAGAAAATTTTGTTCACTTTCACACTTTAAAAAGCTTCAGCTGAAGAAGAAATCAATTTTGGTGAATTTTCTAGGAAGATAGTTATGTTACAAAAGGATTTCAACACGTGGTTTGAATGTTTCAAAGGCATGGAAAATATTTTCAATATATTCAAATCTCCATTTACCTATAATGCTGACAACGCACCTGAAGAACTTCAGCTTGAAGTAATAGACTTTTAGTGTGATTCTTTCCTAAAAGAAAAATTCAACAGCTGCAATCTAACAGAGTTTTACTAGTCAGTTTCTAAGGACAAGAACGTAAGCATTCCTAACCTAGCTGCACGGGTTCTGTCTATGTTCAGAACAACATACTCATCTGAACAGTTGTTTTCAGGAATGAACCAAGTAAAATGTCTTTAAAGTAATAGGTTAAGTGACTTATGCTCACTTTTAAAAGTAGCATGTTCAAAGGATATTATTCCAAATACAGATAAGTTAGTGACAGAAAAGCAAGCCCAAGATTCTGGTCAGGACATGTAATATTTTCTGTACCATGCTCAGTTGGTAAAATGATTGTTTTAAGATTTAAGTGAAAATAATTGTTACGTAAGAGTGATGTTTTCAGTGATTGATGAAGCATTTGTTTTTACTATTTTACCGATAGAAGCAATATTCCACTTTTTTGCCAAGCCATTTGAGTAGTTTTGAAAAGTTGATATTTATTCATAAGAAATTTATTAATATTCATGCGGCTCCCTAAGTTTCTTCAAAACTGGAAAGTGGCCCTTCCAAAAGGTCTGAGTTTGAAACCACTGCACTATAAGGATGATATAGTGATTTTTTCCCGCAAAAATAGAAAAAAACTCCTTAAAGGAAGAAAATTGCAAAACTGGATTAAGGTGGTGTTCAGATTTTCAAGTACCTGGAAAATCAATGTCTTTTGATATGGTCAAGTTAATTTAAATAAATCTGGGGCATGATAACGAAATCTATGAAATAAGTCACGATTCTACTTTACGATAAGGCAGAAAGATCACGATCCTTCTACCTGATCTATACAGTATGTAATGAAAGAACTGCTCATGGTTTCTTCAAAAGATTTTCTGATATGTTTAATCTTTATATGTTTGTAAACATGTTAAGTACATTCTTTATGAATTTAACACTGCGAAATATCCTAAAGATTGTTAAAATGAAATGCGTTCATTGTAGCTGCCAGAACGAATTACGTATCTAACGAGCAAACCAATTCAGGCCCTGTGATGTTAGTTATAATTTAGTTTTTCTAAACTTCGCATGCTAGTAATTAAAAGAACTGTTGTCAGGGTTATTTTCTCAAGTTACACAAATGCAGCTGCGTTTAGCCGGTATGTGTTAGTAGAACCAATTTCTTTGGCAATTAGGCGGAGTCCCATTAAAATTTCGCGAAAACAAAATATTGTGCAGCTGAGCCACTGTTAGTTTCGCTGTGCTATCTGCAGAAGAAAGTACTCACTTGTTGCTCTGGTGGCTTCTATTGACAAAGAGCGAGCCAATCAATAGTTCCCGGAGGTCGGCGTTTCTTTTGTATTTTTCCCTCCATTAACGAGAATCTTTCTGCCATCTGATGACACCATGCTTGGAATGCCCATTACTTGATCCGTGAAGCATTCTACGTATCTAGATAACATATGTTTTCCTTCCTTAGCAATTCGTAATCGGATTCCACTATAGTAAAAAATATTTATCAAAATATACCTCTGTCTACTAGAGATGGACCATTGGTGAACGACTCATTCACAACGAATGATTCTTTACCGTAAATGAAAATTCAATTTGTCATTAGTGCGACACACATTGAAATCTTTGAACGTTTAACTTTATTTCTCCCGTATAAGTTCAGAAACGACGAATTGCTGTTCAAACTCTGTACGTAATTAATCACTAAAATTTTAATACAATTTTATTTTGATTGGAGGTTTAACGACCACCGTGAGCAACTCAGTGGGCTATAAGCATTCGCCCGTGACTAATTTAGGGCCACTGGTTCCAGGGAAGGGAGATAGCCAGTGCCGTAAGACAAACACAACATCCATGTCTCACGGGATTCGAACCCGGACCCATCTCGGACGAATGGTCACAAGCCAGCGCTAAGACCACTGGGCCACCGGGGCGACATAATAATACAATTTTCAGTCTTGCACGGCACATAAGTATGGAATTTATCACAAAGGAAGGTATCACTCCAGCCGAAATCTTTTCCAGTCTTCGCCCAGTTTAAAGAAGATTGTCCAGATTTAGTGTTCACTTGGACAAAATAATTCTATGCGGCGTGCACTGGGCAATACATTTCAGCATAAAGAAAATTAAACTGGGCAATACATTTCAGCATAAAGAAAATTAAACTGGGCAATACATTTCAGCATAAAGAAAATTAAATCAGAAAAGGCTTGAAGATAGTGTGAAAAAAAAATCATTTTAAAGTCTGGCTTCTTTGTTTGGTAGCGAAAGGGGTCTACAGGAAGGACGAAAAGACAGAGATAAACAGTTCATAAAGAAGAAAAATAGAATAAATGGACAATACATTGAGTGT
Source organism: Macrothele yani (assembly GCA_039090855.1). Lineage (NCBI taxonomy): Eukaryota > Metazoa > Arthropoda > Arachnida > Araneae > Macrothelidae > Macrothele > Macrothele yani. The sequence goes on along the minus strand of CM077015.1, from coordinate 17,177,502 downwards.
ATGGGTAAAGAAAATTTAGTTTTCGACGTTCAATGTAGTACCAAATGGTTTTAATAGGAAGAGACAATTACGTGAAATAAATGACGTGACAGATGAATAGAGTAGAGGTCTGCACGTGCCATATTCGGTAAGCCCGACCCGGCTCAAGCCCGTACGTTTAAGGCCCGACCCGTTTCAGGTATCAGACGTTCGACACTGCCCGGCATGTACCATTTTATATTATTGTCTTTCTACTGTACACTGAAGTACCAAAAGTCATAGGATACGTACGTAGTATCGTGTTGGACCTCCTGTAGCCCAGCGAAGTGCAGCAACGCGACGTGGCATCGGTTCCACAAGTGACCGGAAGACTTTTGGAGAGATGTTGAGCCATGCCTTCTGAACAGCCGCCCACAGTTCCCTGGTATTTGTAGGTGCATGATCTTGGATGCGAATGGACATTTCAATCACGTCCCATAAAGTGCTCTATTGGGTTAATGTCGGGCGAACGTGGTGGCCACATTCTCCATCGGAACTGCCCCAAATTCTCCTCGAACCAATTTTGGACAACTTGGGCCCGATGACATGGTGCACTGTCCGTCGAGAAAATCCCATCGTTGTTGGGGTACATGAAGTCCATGAAGGGCTGCAAATGGTCACTCAGGAGACTAACAAAGCGATTACCACTTAATGACGTCTTTGTAGAGAACCCAAAACGTGCCACTTAAAGACACCGAACACACGTATGTAACCGCCATCAGCTTGTACAGTGCCTTGTTGACAGCTTGGGTCAATGACCTCATGGGATCTGCACCACACCCGAACCCTACCATCAACTCGTAACAACTGGTAGCGTGACTCATCGGACCACGCCACATGTCAGTAGTCTAGGGTCCAATTACCGTGCTCGCGAGCCCAGGCGAGGTGCTGTGTCCGAAGTAGTGGTGCTAACAAAGGATCTCTTGTGGGTTTTCTGCTCCCATACCCCATGGACGCTAAATTACGCTGCACCGACCTGATGGATATGTTTCTGGTACCCTCTGCATTGAATGTGGATGTTATTTGAGCCAGTGTCGCTTGTCTGAAATTGAATGCCCCATCAGTCTGGCTCTCGCTACCATGCCCCGTTCAAACTCCGATAAGTCACGTCGGCTTGCCATAATCCTACTGGCGGGTTTTCAACCCGAATCAGGAGATTGCACTTCGCAATTGATAAAAATCTTGGCGGTCGTCGAAGCCTTTATACGACCTTAGCGCCAGTTAAAAATTTGCATACTGCTGTCCCATGACTTTTGGCATTGCAGTGTATTTTATTACATTGTTAAAATTAAGTAATGAAATAAGATGTTATTGAAAGTATTTAGTTGAATGTAAGACTAAAAATATTAATCAAACAATTATTGAAGAATATAATCTTTAAAGAGAGGAATAAAGAAAAAAAGACTAAGCTAGTTCAAAACCTCTCTTTCTCTGTACTCGCAATGGGTAACAATACAATAGTCAAACCGTATACGTATTAGGAATAGGAGAAACAATCTATGTTGTCGCACTCTCATACAAGCACACACACACCACCCCACTGCAAACAGCCCCCGTCACCTACTCCACACACACTCGCTCAGAGTCGAAACTTTTTGTTGTCAACAAACCCCAAATGGTTTTTACCATCTTAATACCTACAGATGATAAAAAAAACCCGAGTGCATCTCCTCGCCTCTGTGATTACGTCCTAGGCTATGTCATGAAAGCAAGTAAAGCCAGCAAAGCAGTTAAACAAACCAGGAAATCGGGAAACACTATTTTTTTCGTCCTTTACCATTGCGATAAAAAGAATGGGTCGACTTAGCCTGGCCCGGCCGTAAGTGTCTGGGAAAAATCCAGGCCCGGCCCGGCCCGACCCGACCCGTGCAGACCTCTAGAATGGAGAGTCAATTACGTAAAAAGAGTGAAATAAATGAATAATAAGATGGGTGGAGAAAATTTATATTAAAATCGGACGTTCTGTGGTGGCAGAGCGTGTTGGTATGGAGGACGGACATATGGAGTAATAGACAGTTGTAAGAGAAGAAAAATGAGATAAAGAAACAAGATACTTGAGTGTGAGAAATGACGGAATATTGTTTCTAAAATTACACGGTATGTGAGGTACGCAAGAGTGTTAAGAAAGCGGGACGAACAGACTGATGGAGAAACAGCTTAGTGAAAAGAAAAATAGGTGAATGATTGATGATGGGGTGCAGTTTCTGTTTTAAATCAAACATCTAATTCTCTTTTTCCTCCCCAGTTGAAAAAGTTGCACCCATTCTGAGGACGAAATGGATAAACGAATTTAAAATATGGCAAAGACAGAGGGTGAAGTAAACCAGACGCAGTGAACGTGAAATAAATTAACATGGACAAAATGATGGACACCAGGGACGTCAATAAAACGCACCGGAAAGGGGATAGTACTACTGGTTGAGTAACGACGAACGCCGGTTGACAGGTGTGCGGGGAAACAGACTGCATGCAATCGCCCAATTAACGGCCCTCTAACTAGTACATACTATTCAACGGATGCTTCTTCGTATGGGCCTAAGCAGTCGGTGGTCTCTTTATGAGCTCATGTTGATCAACCGTCATTGACAGTTTCATCGGCAGTAGGCAGGGAAGCACCGTAAATGGACGACTGGATAAAGAGTCGCTTGGTCCGACGAGCCCAGGTTCCCAGCTCCAATATGTCGATGGGCGTGTCTATATCCGATGTTGTCCAGGTGATCCGCTGCAAGAAGGCAAAGCTGGGAAGGAACAGGCGGTGCTATGATATTTGGATTTTTTCGAAGACATCACTGCGTTCCCTAGCTGAATACAGACTCACCAACAGATTCTATCTGGGCATTGTTTTGGGACCAAGGGTTTTCCTTACAACGTACTGCTCTGGATTCATCAAAACAATGCCCCGTGTTACAATGCCCGCATTCTACAGGAGTGGTTAAAGGACCATGCAGTTGAAGCTACTTATCACGGAGAAAGCCACCCCAACGCTCTTTTAGGTAGTTGGCCATAATGCTATAACTCATGAATGCATTTACGTTTAACACTTTCTCTAAATGTTTGATCTGGAAAATTCGGGTTTCCTTTTGGGGAAGGGGAGGGGGGTTAACGACCACTGTAAGCAACTCAATGGGCTATAAGAAGCCAGCCGTTCTTAATTTCAGGCTACTGGCTCCAGCGAATGAAAAGAACTAGTGCCGTAAGATAAGTACATCATGCATGCCTCATCTCGGATTCGAATCCAGAACCATCTAGGACGAATTTACCACTGCTCCAAAAACTTCGTTTTCCATCAGATTTGCATTTAAAATTTTTTTTGTCTCTCTATATTGAACAATCCTACGAGTATTTAAGTTAAAAAAAGTCGCTGGCTTACAGTTTATGGCGAGGGGTTCCACATAAAGCACAGATCAGGGCCGTTAGACTAACACAACTTACATGCGGGACTCAAACCCAGGTCAAACTCCAACAATTAGCAAGAATCTCGTGTCTCTGACCAATCACTTGATCACCGTGGGAGACAAGCTCTTTTAGCAAAGTAAGAGGTGAGGTTGGATGTGCACAGTGTTACACACTAATCGCACAGAGAAAATACTTGGCAGCCAAGACTGCTTATTCTCAATATTTTTTACCACTCCATCTCAATTGCCTCATTACGTATTTGTATTTCACATACCAGCATTCTTTTGTGGAAACCCTGTATAATAAAATCAAAATAGCTATTTTTTATGCCTTTATGAAGATTTGCACTGCATGAGATATCATTCGGAAAGAGTTTCAAATTGACTAACGAAAATTCTTGAAACTGTAGTTTCATTTTCCTACTTCCAATGTTTACAGTTTGTAGAAAAAGAAAACCTCAAAAATAGGTCCTCCGGGTATAGAACTGAACGTTTTGGTGCAGCGAAGCATTGAACTTGGTTGTAAGAATCCCCTGTTGATTCATGGCTCAATAACTTTCTCTTTCCAAAAATGAAAGAGCGAAACGGCGTCGAGCGTGGTCCGTACAGAAGAGATTCTTGCTCTAATGGCAACAATTACAGAACTGCTGCAAGCTGAACAAGTCGTGAACAATTCTTGGAAATGCTGCTGGGCGACTGTTAAGCAGAGTTATGATTTCCTTTGCGGAGAACAATGTGTGCTCCTGATCGACATTGTTTACCGGAATCTTTCTTTTCCTTTTTCACATGAAAGGGAACTTCCTGCTACAGTTTTGTGAACATGCACCGCAGGTTCATTAGAAGTCTGAATCAGAATAGGAACATGATTTTACTACGAAAATTTAGGAAAGGCAGAAGAGAGTTTTCAATAAAGTTTTGATGAACTTATATTTTAGTTCAATCTCTTGTGTTTCTTTTCTTCCGGTTTAGAGAAACAGCCTTAATAAACAGATTCATGGTGTTTTATACACTCGTAGCGACTGTGTTACGTTTTCAGGATTTCTATTACCCTTTAATTTCGAAATATACCTTATATGTGATGTTATTGGAATTATTTATTGCAATTACTACCCAGGATCTTACGGTTCGGTAAAAAATTAGAATATTTATGGGTAGTGACGTAGAATAGTCTTAGCTTTCCTAAAGGACCTTTTTTCTCGACTTTGTGGCGTCCGAAATAAAACAGCGCAAAGGAATTTTTTTTAATGCTCATTTAAGCAATAAGGAATATTGAATTATCCATGGTAATAGATCCTTTTGGATACTTAAAGACTATTTAACCGGCGATCTTCCATTGTGTTCAAAAAGAAAAATCTTCAATGCATGTATTATCCTCGTGTTTACTTATGGAAGCAAAACGTAGAGTATCACAGAGTGACAAAGTAAAAAAAAAATAAGAGTATCGATAAGAAAGTTAAAAAGAAAGTTAAGAATAACAAGAAGAGATAGAGTTAGAAATAAAATTATAAGAGAAAGAACAGTAATAACATATAAAAGAATCAAAGTGGAGATGGGCTGGACATGTTGAAAGCAAAGATGGAGAAGGAGAACAACAAAATGGCAACTGAGGGATGGAAGAAGACGAAGAGGGCGCCAGAAAATAAGATAGAGAGATGAGCTTCAGAAATTTAAGGTACTAAATGGTGGACTAAGGAAGTTGGAAAAGACTGGAGGAGGTCTATGCCCCGCAGTGGGTGTCAACAGGCTAAGAAGAAATAATATTGTAATTAATTCATTAATTCAAAAACTCGTCGTGGATCAGGAACCCCAAACAGAAGTGATCGCTCTTTCCACGTAAATAAGTGAGTTTCGGAAGAATTCTCATCGACCGCCACTGGCCATCGAACCCAGGTCTTCCAGTTACGCGCCGGACATGCTACCACTGCACCACAGCGGCCTCAAATTCTCCAGACTCGCATGTGATTAACTGCCAAACCTCATGGCAGGTTGTTCATGGAACCCCGCATAATGCTGGGGATTCACCAAAGAAGGAAAGCAGCAACTGAACAAATAACTACTCTAGAAAATAAGTGGTGTGAATTCACGGAAATTTTCTGAAAATAACGTGCAGCAAATTTGCCGGTAGGTATCAGTGTTTTTCAGAAATGTCTGTTTTTAAAAGTGCCCGTTCATTTTAACTTCCTTATTTTCACAGATATTTCCGTAGACAGAAATTCCGTTTATTTCAGAAAAGTCCATTTCTGTTTTTTCCGTATTTAAACTGAAATTCCGCCAAATCAACAACCGTGTACAGCACTCATCGCCCAATCAATCCTTCCGGTGAGATCAAGATCGATCACCCGACGTTATAGCTCGCCGAACAGGTAACTTGCGCCTGTACCACCTGATCCCACAAACGCTCGGCAATCTGACTCTCGTACAGCGTAAAACGAATTCCGCGACAAAGAAATTGTTTTTTTTACCAATGTGAGTGATTTAGTCATTTTATTTTCTGTGGGAGCTTATTATTTTTCTTAATAGGTTTGTAACTTTTTTTTTTCCTTATAGGAGGACTTTTCAAAAATTAAGCATTTTTCATCGTGGTTTTTCGAAGCAACAAAATGCTTTGCGACATTATTTTTTTAAACTGACAATGACTTTCATTTATCTTTAAAAAATGTGAAAGGTACTTTTTATAGTATTATTACACACACACACACACACACACACACACACACACACACACACACACACTATATATAAAATTTACTCTTGATAACCATAATAGCTTTTGCTTTAAGTTTTCCGAAGACTGTGTGACGTGCCTGCCCAGCAGGACGCACACGACATTAAGGCAGATAGCAGTCAGAACGAACGTCCGCGTAGCTCAATTGGTAGAGTGACTTATTCCGGAATGAGGGGACCCGGGTTCCAGCTCCGGCGTGGACAAAAATGACGGAAAAATTTACTTCATTATAACTGATACACATATCGTATAATCATCGGTTCGGTACAATAATTACCCGGTTTTTTGTAGTAATACATTATATAATAAATAGCTGGTGCAGAAAATTAGGGAAAGGAGAAGGAATATTCTGTGCCACAAAAAACAAAAAAAATATATACGATATGCTATCCACAATATCCGATCTCGCTACGGAACTTCAAAATTCGACTGATGATTGAAATTTGAAAGTTAAACCTCAAGTATTTCCACGAATCACTACTACTAGCGGAAATTTCTCGTCATACGGATATGGAAAAAGTGAGAACGGAGATTTTCTATTAATATATGAAAGGAATTGCGGAAAGCTTTCTGAAAATTCAGAATTTTCCGTTAACACCTCTCTAAAACGGTAATTTACCGTCAATATAAGAAAGAAACTGCGGAAAGGTTTCTGAATTTTAAGAATATCACCGTGGTAGGAAAAGTTCGTTTAATTCAGGTATTTTTCCGTCATTTCACGGAAAAGGTATCAGAAACATGTTTCGTTAATTAACAAAAGAAATGACAGAAACTTGTCCGTGAATTTCAGAAAATGTTTTACAGTGTAGGAGGCGAATGGATAATTTTTTCAAACACTCGAAGTGGATTCGCCTCCTATAGTTATTTGTTGAGTTTCTGCTTTCCATCTTTGGTGAATCCCCAGCATTATGCGAGCTCCATGAAGCACCCTGCCATAAAGTTTGGCTGTTAATCAAATGCGAGTCTGGAGAATTCGAGGCAGCTGTGGTATCATGTCCGGCGCGTAATTGGAAGACCCTGGCTTCGATTCCCGGTGGCGGCCGATGAGGAATAGTGTGTTTAATATGAGACCGTTCTCGCATCTTAATGGAATGTTAATTTTGAAAGGGCGCAACTAAGTTGCGGATAACATAGTTGGGCGTTCTACGAATCGTAAAGTGCCAGTGAAAGATAATGGCAACTCCTTTGTCAAGCCGGCAGTCCTTAATATAAAAGTTATAGGGAGAGACTGACTGCATTGCTAGAGCGAAAATCAACACAGAAAAATTAAACAGGAATGCGGCTAAGTGACAAATTCCTAATAGTTACGAAGGACGTTTTTTCTAAACTCACCACCTGCTTGGACAAAGTAATTCCCTGAGCGCATTTGATTCCTTATGGGTAACCCCAAAGGACACTCCGGTTGTAGAGTCTTTAGAGGAGTAGGCTTCTGACAACTATCTTGAGCTGGACCCCGGATGAGGCAAGAGTGGTTTACCACCCACAGAGCTAGTCTCTCTGCTTCCCAGAAACAATGGCTCCAAACCATGTTGAGGGTGATTGCAAAAACACCCAGTAGCAAACAAAAAATTCCCAGAAAATATATCTTGTGCTCCCATGCCATAATCTTAAAAAAATATCCCGGCGTATAAGCTACATGTATTCAGTGTGACAGATTCGTATTATTCACACCGAATGTTTGGAATCTTATAGAATGGCGAACCACTTTTTAAAGGAAAGGCGCAATATTCTTACCATGTGACTTCTACGCAGTGTTCTTTCTTATGTTTAAAGTTTCTCAAATTAAGCAACTTTGACCAATATTGATATAAATTGGCCATACAAATTTAATAAAACAATGCTGAATAAGAAAAAGAAGGGACAGAGCCTGGCCATCAGACAAGCACACTACCCGTACGTCATGGAGGACTCGAACGCGGGCTCATGTCGAACAAACGGTCAGAAGCCAGCGTCTTAGAACACTCTGCTTCCGGCACGAAATATTTTGCTTACGGATAGGTGAATATCACCTAAAATGAATACATACTAAAGAAATGGTTATTTCAGAAGTTGACAAGCCCATTGTAACCTGATTCAGAAGTTTCACGAGTACATTTTTAGCAACATACGTACTTTCTTATTTATACCATTAGTTTTTTACATTAGTTCGTTTCAATAAAAACTATTTATTCTACCATAAGTTTTGTTCATTTTCATATTTATTAACTTTTGACCAACTTAATGTGGCATTTTCAGTTTTAATAGTTCTCTCTCCTCTCTCTCTCGTCCGCCCATGGCGGGATGAGTTCCGCAAAGACGACAATGTGCCCTTGAGGATTACTGGCAAATTAATGCAGCCGGCTTGTCATTCCTCTGCTGCATACTGGTAAGGAACAAAGTGCGTCCGAAGCAGACTTCGCAGAGAACCATCCACTCATTCGCTTCCCCAAACACAGGGAATCTGTGAAAAACCCCAAAAAATCGCAGACTAGATGGCCGGCAGAACCGGGATTCGAACACTCGTCAGAAACTTCCACCTCCCACACAGCGCATAGCTACTTAACCAACTGTGCTATGTCGGTGGTGTTTTAATAATTACTGCTGTAAAATATGACAAATATCTTCGAAATAGGGTTTTTTTATATTGTTTATTTATCCTACGCTTCCTGAAGTACACTTTGCATTGACTTTAGTGGAACAAATACGATCTTTCCTCCGTGGTCGTTCAGGGTTATGTAATGATATGAAAGTTAGTTTACAACTTGAGTTGTGTCAGGAAGTTTTTTTAATTTCCTTTTTCCTTCCCAAAGCAAAGCGATGTTTCAGATCACTGACGCAATCGTTTTTACGAAACTTCAGTAATCCAGTTTTTATTGTTTGATTAGGGATTTAAGAACCACAGCGAGCAACTCGATGGGCAATAAACAGTTTCACGTCCCTAATTTAGGGCCACTGGTTCCAGGGAAGGGAGAGCGCCAGGGCAGTAAGACAAACACAGCATCCATGCCTCAACGGAATTCGAACCCGGATTTGTCTCTGACGAATAATCAGAGAAGTCAGAGCTAAGACCAGTGTGCCACCGGGAAGACGAATAACCCTGTGTGTCGATTTTGGCATTTTTTCTTCGTTTCACTACTTAAACACACAGTTCCGATAGCGGAAAGAATATTTCAAGTGCCTTTTTCTTATTCATATAATTTTATTTAAAAATATGTCGAGCAAGATCTGCGGGAAATCTAACACCACGTTTGCTATATCACAGTTGCGATATACTGTATTAACAACGTTTTAAGGACATCTTAAGGCATATGCGTTATGCAATAAAATGCCCTAAAACCTTTAAAGCTACTGACCATTTATTGTCCATATAAATGCATGTTTTGTTAAAATGTGGGTTTACACATGATTGAGAGTCATTTTAGTTCTATTTAAATCGAGAATAACACGATAAATGCTCTATTAGTTAACAAAAACGATTAAACATGCTAGAGGGTCTAATTTGCAATGTAATACATGATAGATACTAAATTTGACTGCTTTTAACAGATAAATTTCAGCTCGTCATTATCTTTTTATAAGAAACAGTTATGTTATTTCAAATAGTACAGAAGTCTTACTACAATTTTTTAAAGCACCAACCCTATTTTACAGTAGAAACAACAGCAGTCCAGAAAAATGGCGAAACTGAGCAACGAAGTCAAACAGAACATACAGAAAAATTCGCTTATAACAAGTCTGTATTTAGCAAGATCCCGGATTTAACGAACACGACAGGAACTTTTGTTTGGTATAATGTTAATTCAAAGCTAATTTGATCGTTTTTAGCAAACGAAATATAATAAAATACCCGGATTTAACGAGGGAAAGAAAATCTAATTATCAATCACTTTTAAACTAGCAAAGCAAAATGTAATGAAATTACTTTTTTTTCCGGGGCATTTTAATGCATTATCTCTCATTCAACGAAAATTACGGGTACATAAATATAAAATAAAACAAATATTAGATTCTTTTCTTAAAAATTTAAACATGTCTGCTTCAGCATTAGCTACTATTATGTATCCATGAAGTGCTTATTTTCTTTTAATTCCCATTACTGAAATTAAATCTTTCAGGTATACCAAACAGACGTCATCGCTGTTTCCACGTTAAATAAGTGAGTCACGGAAAATTTTTCATCGGCCGCCACCTGGACTCACTTATTAACGCGGAAAAAAGCGATGAAAGGAAATTTTCCGAGACTCACTTCTTAACGTGGAAAGAGCGATGAAAGGAAATTTTTCGTGACTCACTTATTAACCTGGAAAGAGCGATGAAAGGAAGTTCTTCGTGACTCACTTATTAACCTGGAAAGAGCGATGAAAGGAAATTCTTCGTGACTCACTTCACTTATTAACGTGGAAAGAGCGATGAAAGGAAATTCTTCGTGACTCACTTCACTTATTAACGTGGAAAAAGCGATGAAAGGAAATTTTCGGTGACTCATTTATTAACGTGGAAAGAGCGATGACTTCTGTTGGTGTTCCTGATCTACGTCGAGTGTATGAATTAATTACTTTCAAGTATATCCAATTGTTATGGATATATAATAAACTTATATGCATATTATCACGTATGCATATTATCACGTAAGTATATTTTTACATCGTGGGAACTTTCACCCCAAAACGGTTTTCGCAAACTGGGATTAAGCAAGGATTTTAGTAGTTCTCAGAAGCATTAGATCACGCATACTAAAAATCTATAAAAGTCTTAAATATTCAATACGGATACAATTCTATTAGTCTTTCGTTATATCGAACAAAGTAATAATATTCGCGGGATTGAACAAAGAAGCAGCATCAAACAAAGAAATATTTAAAATGTAATACTTCAGTTTTCCAGATTAATCTGGAAAAATTGCTTAAGTGTAAGTCATTGAGATGAGAGATTCACGTGTGATTTCGTTTTGCAAATAAGTTACAGTAAGTTATAGTAATAGGTGTAAGAAGTATTAATTTTTTTAATGTTCTATTTATTAAGTGCTGCTAGAGTAAGGAAATTATGCCAATGAAAAGCCATAGAAAATTAGAAATTTACTTTGCTGGCAAAGGGGCACAAAGAGATTTCTATTCTGTTAGAACTCATATCCCTAACTTAAAATAATATTTATAAGAAAATGAAGGAAACTGAAGCGTATATACACAATGAGCACAAGGCTGACCAACTATCCATGCCTTCAACGAAAGATCATGTTAATAATAGACGGACACTTTAACATCACTGGATATTGTTTCCAGTGGGTGTGTTACGAAATTTATTTTTTTATACAACTAAATGTGTCATGAGCGCATTTTTAAGATGTATGCAGCATCCAGCCAAAAGTATTCAATTAAATATTGCTGGAAATTACACTGAAGAACAATGGTTTTGTTACAAAGAAAACTTTAATGGTTTTGTATGTTTTTATGGGTGCTGAAACCAAATATGAAGTCACAATTGCTCCACTGTGCTGCAGTTTCTTGTAATGGAACTCTATTGGGGTGAATGTTGTGTTACTAGGAATTTCCCTATGTTTCCCAACGGATACATCTGTCTGCAGTCTGGATAACTGTGTCTCTGAGATTTGACATACTGGCATCATTACTTCCTGTTGTGCAATTCCTTCTGGGAAGGGGGAACAAAGCATAATTTTTGTCATTAGAATGCTTTTAATCGGATGACAAAAATTCTCGTTGTTTTAAAAAGTAGTGTGGATTGTGAAAAGTGTACGTTAAATAATGCCGCATACTTGTGTGAACCATCCAAACAATTTCTGCTACATTTGTGGACAATTTACTTTAAAGTCTTAAAAGCGACATTTCACACCATTGATTAGAAAACCATATGAACTTTATTTCCAGCGCAAAATGGGTGATGAAGATAAATCTTGGGCGCCTCACATTTGTTGTACTTCATGTGTAATTTTGTTGACTGGCTGGTTGAAGGAATCACGCCACATGATATTTGCTGTACCAATGGTTTGGAGAGAACCGAAAAGACCACTCAACAGACTTACTTCTGCATCACTAAGATATCTGGAATTACAGCGAATACGAAAGACACGACTCAGTACACCAGTATTCCTTCTGCCATAAGACCTATTTGCTGTACCAATGGTTTGGAGAGAACCAAAAGACCACTCAACAGACTTACTTCTGCATCACTAAGATATATGGAATTACAGCGAATACCAAGGACACGAATCAGTACCAAAGACACGACTCAGTACACCAGTATTCCTTCTGCCATAACACCTGTTCCTCATGGCCCAGATATTCCTGTTCCTCCACGGTCATGGAGTTTAGATGATAGTGATACTGATGAAATAAATCCTCACAGCGAAGATGATATTGAAGTACAACCAGATCCTATTTTCTCGTGAGATTCTGTGCCTCACCTTATAAGTCAGGAAGAATTAAATGATCGGGTTCGTAACCTTCATTTAGCAAAAAGTCAGGCCGAAATATTGCCTTCAAGATTGAAGGGATGGAATATTTTACAGCCAAGTTCAAAAATATGAAGTTTTCGTCGAAGACAGCAAGAGTTTGAACACTTATTTTGGACGAGTGGTGACCTTGTGTACTGCGGTGATACAGACTTATTTTATTTGAAACGTTAGGACAGCAACACAAACCTGAAGAATGGATTCTTTTTATACACTGACGGAAAAAATATCCCAACACAACGAAAAAATAGTTGTAGAGGAATGAAATGGCGGCAATACATTTGTATAGGTAACATATTTAATCGATTAAGGTTTCAAGATCACAGCTTATTGTAAGCGCGAGAAGAGCCATTTTAAATGTGAAATGCTGGTACATTAATAAACGGTGTGACCGCCTGAATGTTGAATGCAAGCACGCAAACACGTTCATGCACTGTGTCGTACAGGTGCTGGATGTCAGTTTGTGGGATGGAGTTCCATGCCTGTTGCACTTGGTCGGTCAATACAGGGACGGTTAATGCTGGTTGGGGTGACGCTGGAGTTGTCGTCCAATGATGTCCAATACCTGCTCGATTGTTGAAAGAACTGGTGTTCTAGCAGGCCTCGGCAACATGTCGACACTCTGTAGAGCATGCTGGGTTACAACAGCGGTATGCGGGCGAGCGTTATCCTGTTGGAAAACACCCCCTGGAAGGCTGTTCATGAATGGCAGCACAACAGGTTGAATCACCAGACCGACGTACAACTGTACCGCCAGGGTGTGTGGGGTAACCACGAGGGTTCCTGCTGTCATAGGAAATTGCTCCCCAGACCATAACTCCAGGTGTAGGTCCAGTGTGTCTCGGCCGCAGACAGGTTGGTTGCAGGCGCTCACCTGGCCTCCTTCTAACCAACACACGGCCATCACTGGCACCCAGGCAGAACCGGCTTTCATCAGAAAACAACAGATCTCCACTCCGTCCTCCAATGAGCTCTAGCTTGACACCAATGATGTCGCAAACGGCAGTGGTTTGGAGTAAGTGGAATGCACGCTACAGGGCGTCTGGCTCGGAGCTGTCCTTTAAGTAACTGATTTGTAACAGTTCGTTGTGTCACTGTGGTGGCAACTGCAGCTCGAATTGCTGCCGCAGACGCGGTACGATACGCCGTACACGGCGGTCTTCCCTCTCAGTATTGCCACGTGGCCGGCCGCAACCCGGTCTTCTTGAGGCAGTACCTTCCCTTGACCACCGCTGCCAACAATCATGCACAGTGGCTACATTCCTGCCAAGTCGTTCTGCAATATTGCGGAAAGAAAATCCACCTTCTCGTAGCCCTATTACACGACCTCGTTCAAACTCCGTGAGCAGTTGATAATGGCTTCTTCGTCTTCTTAAAGGCATTCTTTACTAACATAAACACCCTACGTCGAATCTGAACGATAACTAAAATCTCACGAACGTTACAGCTCATATTTACAGCAAACCTGCTTTGCATGTTCCGAGGGCGCTACTAGCCCCACACGTATGCGGCGAGCGTGAAATTTGCATAGACGTCATCTTACAGATGCACTCTCACCGCCTACCAACTGTAGTTTATCTAACAACCCCTTCTTGGTGTTGGGATTTTTTTCTCCGTCAGTGTAGATTCCTTAAAAATAAGCTGTCTTTCGTCATAACTGAAACGTGTATCCGTCATTACCTGTTGCATATGCTGCATACACGAGAGAAACATACAAATATGAACTGTTGCTTCAAAGTATAGTGCACAAAAAACACTCATGGAATATTTGTGGCGATCTTAAAGTGATAGCGTTACTCCTCGGTCTACAACTTGTTTACACAAAATACTGCTGCTTTCTCTGCGAATGGAACAGTAATTATCATTACATTAAAAAGACCTGGCCTAAAAGAGTCCTTAATTCCAGGTAATAAAAATGTTGTTGCAGAGCCTTTTAGTAAGCCCTCAGAAGGCGTACTTACCACCGCTTCACATCAAACTGAGTTTGATAAAACGTTTTCGTAAAGGCATTGAGTAAAGATGGAGAAGCCTTTCGTTTTCTAAAGAAAAAGTTCCCCAAAATATCTGAAGCCAAAATTAAACAAGGCATTTTTATTGGTCCACAAATAAGGGAACTTATGCGTGATCTTGCATTTGAAGGCACTTTAAATGAGACTGAAGCTGCTACATGGAAATCCTTTAAAGATGTATTACTGAACGTTTTACGTAACTGTAAAGCAGAGAATTATAAAAAACGTGTTCCTGAGCTTCTAGAAAACTATAAAGCCATGGGATGCAATATGTCCCTTAAAATACATTTCCTTCATTCGCATCTGGACTTTTTCCCCACAGAACTTAGCAGCTGTAAGCGATGAGCACGCAGAAAGTTTTCATCAGGACATATGTACCATAGAAAACCACCATAAAGCAAAATGGAGCCCTAAACCATGTTGGAACTCTAAAAATGGTTATAGTACAACTAAAGTACAGAAGAAAATGTGGAATAACTACGTTTTAAGGTAAGTGTACTTAATTGCTTGTAGCGAAATATACATGCCAAAATGAAGGCCTATTTGTACACTGAAACAACAGGTTACTCTAGAACTATGCTCCATAGCACAATTTAGCAAGCAGATTGGTAATCAGCATGACAAATACCGTATGATTCGGCATATGCAGTCTTTGTAACAAACAAAAAGTTTATATTTTAATCACCACATAATGGTTGACCACTTATACTTTGCTATTTTTCTGCGCAGAAAACAAGTTGGAAAAAGTGACTGGAATCCTGATAAGACCGATTTGTGTGAGACAATACTCTTTTCCAAAGCACTAATAAACATATCTAAAAATGGTACATAAATTGAAATATTGTAATAGTCTTCTGGAGAAAACACGTTCAGTTGTTGCCACGAGACATAAAAACAATTTCAAATACTATCAAAATTTTGTCTTTTAAAATCTCGTTTTTGAAATATCGAAAGGTTCCAATTTTGTTTGGCGCGGGGGGGATTTAACACCCCCAACTTCCCTTTGGGCACGCCACTGATTGTTTCAGTCTTATTTTTATAAGATTTACTCAAAGAACGAATGGCATTCCCAAAGGAGAAAATATTCTTTTTAAGAGAAGGATAAATTTACTGACTTAATGCAGAAAATAACTTGACTCGCAAAAATTCGTAAAACTAATCGGGGCGAATCAGGACAGTATGGACATATTCATTGATTAGAAGTTCTATTTAAAAAATTAAATCAGGGCGGCAAAGAAACAGTAGGTTTGAAAAAGAGTTCAAAGAGGTCACCTGATTCTTGCGTGGGGAGCGAAGAACTCAATCTCTCGGTTCTAATCCTGCGTGAATTTGGGCGGGTGTTCCATTTCCTGCTGTTCATTTGCACAGCGCAGTTATTTATCGGGGTTAGTAGAAAATCACCAATGCACTCACATCATGCTTTCTCAATTGAAGTATTTTGTCGCGGTTCAAGATTAACAACGCCTCTTTTTTGTGTGTGGACGGCTGCTATAAATAAATTGAACTTCACCGTCAATTATTTTCTGCTTCATGCACTTTAATCTTAAGATCCGTTATCATGCTTATAGCATTTGATAAACCAAATATTTCACTATCAAACTGTCAGTTACAATTAATATATGTACATTTTGTATCAGAGCTACAGCCGTCCACCCAAATAGTTCGAAATCTCGTAGCAAAATCTAGTATATCTGTTGGAATAGTTCTGGTTATAATAATCACTAAGGCTAAGATTTTTATGATTTTGCATATTTTTTTGGCAACACTAAAACGTTGTTCAAGTGTATCATAATACGTTTCATGCAAAACTAAGCTGATTTAAGTACTTTTGTTAAGGCATTTTTCTGCATTTCTTTGTGATTTTTACGCGATATGGCATTTTTTCAGGTCTTCCATTCATTTTAAGGCATTTCTTGTTATTATTATCATTATTTTGCATATTTTCGTATTTTCAATAAAAAGGGCATTTTTGGATGAATTTCCCTGAAATTCCATTTTTCCTTGAAAGTCAGAAGCAAGACTGAGAAAATGGGAGGGAGGGGGGGGTTGCTCGTGTTTAAATCATCTGTACATGCGATAATTCACACAGCAATTAGACATCGCTGAATTGACTGTAATTACTGTTTATTCCTGTGTTAATTATCATGATGTACTTCCACGTATTATCAGAAGAATATTTCTTCCACTCTATACACGCGTCGTAGCGATGGAAGTTCTTTTACCGCCATGATGGCAGTAAAAGCATTTCCATCCTCCCCAGTCTCTTCCTTCAAGTCTGATGAGCTGTTGAAGTACGGCCGTTGCCATTATGTCGGAAAGCGAGGCTATATTGTTCTCTTTTATAGGGCATATTGTTTGTTAACAACAAAAAAAGACTCAGTTTGGCTTAGAAACTGTAAAAAAGTTTACAAAAAAAAAACAAAAAAAAACTTAAATATAATTTGTCTTATAGGGCATGTTTTTGGGCAAGAAATTATTAGTTTGGCACAGAAATTGTAAAACAATTCAGTTTTATTTCTTGTTTAATCTTTATTTTGTTCTATATGACATACACTGGCGGAAAATGAAAAAAGGACACTAAGAAGGAGAAGTCTGATACCAACGAAATTTATACAGCATAATAACGGAATACAGAGGATAACGTGATCAAAACATTATGGCAAAATACAGCTGTATTTGCTGGTAAACTGAAAAATAGCATTTCCATGTAACATGGTTAGTACGAGGTTGAACAGCCATGAACCGCATCACACTGTGCAATTCTGGCATGGAGTCTGTCCTACAGATGTTGGATGTAAGTTTGGGGTATTGAGTTCCAAGCATCCTCAACCTGGACGCGTAAATCGGGGATGGTCGTGGCTGGCCGTGAAGACCGGATACGTCGCTGTCCCATAAAATCCCACACGTGCTCAATGGAGGACAAATCCGGTGAACGTGCAGGCCATGGAAGTTGTCTCACACCCTGAAGTGCATGTTGCGTTGCACGTGCCGTGTGTGGGCGTGCGTTATCTTGCTGGAAAACACCACGATGGACTGACCTTACAAATGGCACAACAACGGGCTGAATGATGTTGTTGATGTAGGAGGTGCTGTTTAACGTACCCGGTACAAACACTAGTTGTGTACGGGAGTGATAGCTGATCGCTCCCCACACCAGGAGACCAGGTGTAGGCCCTGTGTGTCGCTGGCGGATGCAAGAAGAGTGGAGACGCTCCCCTGTGCGTCTGCGAACACGCATACGGCCATCGGAGGCTCCCAAGCAGAATCTGTTTTCATCGCTGAACACGACAGATCGCCATTGCGTTCTCCAGTGCTGACGTTGGGGACACCACTGCAGCCGTTCCTGATGGTGGGCTGGAGTCAGAGGTACACATGCCAGAGGCACACGTGCACGTAGTCCTGCATCCAGTAGACTGTTGTGGATTGTTCGCACAGTCACCTTAGGTGCAACGGAAGCTCGGATTTGCGTCGCAGTGGATGTTCTACTTGACAACGCCGCTCTTCTTATGCGTCGATCGGTCCGCTCATCAGTCCGTCTGTGACTCCCGGTTTCACGTCTTCTCGTATGGGAATGTTCTTCGGACCATCTACGCCACCATCGATACTTCCCGTCCAATTCGCTCCGCAATACGACGATACGACCACCCGGCCTCGCGGAGTCAGACTAGACGACCTCGCTCAAAGTCCGATAACTGCTGAAATCTTACACATCTTCCATGCCCAGGCATTGCAGCTTCTTCAGGATCTTCGCACGCGTCCGTACGCCGACGACTGATTACATTCACTTCGCTGTTCTCCTTAAATACCACCGACGATAATTTGGATATTATGCCATGCTGTGGCGTATGCGCTCACCGGTTGGTCCCGAAATTAACATCACACCTACGTAAACTTCACCCCATTAACATATGTAAATTTCATGATCGTCCGCCAATTCCTTCTTGGTGTTCTTTTTTCACTTTCCGCCAGTGTATGTTGGTTAGTAAAATAAATAATTTAGGTTGACACAGCAACAGTAAAAATTAATTTTCTTAGATTATTTTTGTTTTGACTTAGATTCATTTGCATGACAGCTACAGAGTTCCCTAATACCTCTGAAAGAGCATTCGGATGCAACCAGGTATCGTAACATCTTTGCTGCCCAGTTACACACGTATACGTGTTTCCTGATTGAGAGAGCTACTTTCAGCAGGATAATGAGCCATGCCGCATGACTGATCGTCACACAGTCGTTCCAGGAAAACAACAGTAGTTTCAAAGTGCTAAAAAGGCCCCAGATCTTAATACAGTTGAACACCTGTGGCAGGACATTGAGAGAGACATTACTAACAGATCTTCCTCCAGCGAACATTCGTCGACTTACGCACGCCATCACATCAGCTTTGCTGAACATACCTGTAGAACTATACAGGGTGGAAAGAAACGACCGCATAAACACTCCAGGGGGCGATTCATGGGGTCAGGTAAAGCATAAAATATTCTATGATATTTCTGGATTTAGGGCTTAGTTTTCCAGATATAGGCCCCCCAAAGGTTCGTGACGTCACATCCGGAATCGCCTGTTCTTGATGCTTCAAGCACAACCCGAGTTTTATCGTAGGAAAGCGCGTGGCAGATGCCAGATGCTGCAATCGCAGTACAACAATAGTCATCCAGCCTATTTTCGGAGTTGTGTTACGTCCGCAGTTGTAGAGACAAACTGAATTGGTCGCCTTGTTGCGTGACATACAGCCTCTGAGAGCACTGCGATATGTAAATCAGTCGTAATGACTGCCGAGGTACTGAGCTTGCAGAATCAGGCATTCGCCACGAGCTTCTCTGCATGACACTCGGGTTCTTGAAGCGTCAAAAACAGGAGATTCCGGACGTGACGTCACGCACATTTGGGGGCTTATATCTGGAAAACTAAGCCCGAAATCCCAAAATGTCATAGAACATTTTATTCTTGAATTGGCACAACGAATTACCCCCTGGGGTGTTTATGCGGTAGTTTCTTTCCAACTTGTATAAATCACCTCATTGAATCAATGGCACGTCAAATAGAGGTTATTTTGAAGCCCAAGGCGATACAACACAGTGTTAGGTAGATGCCAATAATAGATTGCAACTTCTGTGCAGCTTGCCATATAACGCTTATTCTTTCATTTTTTTTATTTAGAAAAACTGGCGAATGGGCCGTATTTGGCCAATGTACACCGAAATATTACTAATATATACAAAGGCCAGCTCGTATTACGGGGACTCCAAACTCCCGAAATCAGCTGGTAGAACTATGTGATTCCAGGAGTTTCCTTTTTGTTTAGATTCCAAGTTTAACGACGACCAACCCTTAGAGCTATCAGCACTTTCCCTAATGTAAGGCCACACTGGTTCCAGAAAAGGGACAAAGCCAGCACCTCAGACCACTGCCACAGGGCAAGCAGACTGAGGTTAAAGTTCATTTTGTTACAGCAATAAACAATAAAAATACAAGAAAACCTACATTTAACCATCGTAGTATCAATGGCGCATCAGACACTCTGCATCCTGAGCTTTTAAAAAATCAGAAAACTTAAGTTGTGTTCAACTGTCATAGTGACCTCAGTAGAGGAAGAGCAGCCTTTACATTTGAAAAGACAACAAACTAGCGTCGTAGACTACAACATGTAGGATGACTCTCTCAGCAAGTAAAGTCTCGGGTTCCACGGAATAGGAGTCAGTATACAATTGAACATCTACTGGTGAAGTACTGATACAATCTTTTGAAGAGTCTGGAACCGTCTTCAACTTCCAAGAAGACTGTATCTAATAATACAACCCTTCATTATAATTGTATATAACATCTTTTGCACCAGCTTATTTCATATGTAGTTCAAGAACAACTTTGCCTACTTCCATAATATTACCCATCCCAAAGATGGAACTATTTTAATTTCAGCACATACGGTACCAATAATTTGAACTGGCTCTGGTTCTGTCACTTCCTTGTTGTACTTGTGGCTCTAAATTAGCGACGAGAGTCCATATAGGATTAGACACCCATGGGGGGTACTTAAACTCCGAAGCTAAAAATAGTGAAATCTGAATGGCAGAGAGCACACGGCGTGCGGACAGTGCTGTCTCAGAAAAAATAATTGTGAACTAGATCACCTACAATGAAAAGACGTTACTTATGAACAAAGGAGACAGGACTGAAGATTAAAGTACGCCTTCATTGATGGGAAATGCATTAGATCTTATATGTTCAACGATTGCCCTTATAAGTCGACATTACGCAATTGACCCAATTTTAGCAAGTAAAGATGGGAACCAGAACCGTGGGAAAAATATTCCAATAAAAGGATATCTACAGTCACAAGGTTAACCAGATCAATGTAATAACATTTTATAGCAAAATCAAGGCTTCTGGGAAGCCGCTTGAAAACATTTCATCCTGAACGCAAAACTTTTCCTTGTGCTATTTTACACCAAGAAATTCGGATCACTAGTATAGTTATACTATGCTTCGTATTGGTGTACAGTTTGTTTAATATTTGTTTGTGTTGCTGTTTGATTTCTGGGTTTATTGACCAGACTGAGCTCTTGGAGCTGCTCCTAAGGTCATTAAACCAATAAATGAAATCAAATACCTAATTTCAATCCACGTTTTCCAGGGAAGTGGGGAGACATCCCCATTTAAAAGGCACACACCCGTGGTTGGCCCATTGTGGACGAGTGATAAGAATCCAGCACAGCAGGCCATTGGGGTGGTGCGCAAAAAAAAAAAAAAAAAAATGGAACAAACTGTAATGCAACATTATTCTACAAAAGAGTATTGAAAATAAAAATTATGAAGTGTTCTAGAACCGTAAACAAAATCTTTAAAAACTGTCGTTCAACTGTTCCTGTTGTCTTATCACTGACCTTAGGGATTTAGAATAAACATGCTATTCAGAATGACTCCATTGCTCGATTTATTTACAGCATACTTTTTTCAATTGTATTATCGTACCTTCAAGGAAGGTCTCAACAAAAATCAATATCGTGTTTTCCGAGGTCTCTTGAAATAGTCTTTTTTACTTCACTGAGATAAAGTGACAGAAGTATATATTTCTTATATCTTTTGCCCTGCAGACAGACGGTAGGAATTTGACGGAAATAACTGATGGATCGAAAATACGCAACAGATGATTCTATGTCTAAGAATAAAATATCTTCTGGGTCTTAGCCTCGACTGGAAAACTTAAGTCAGCGATGCTGTTAGGCAGAACGTGAATAACATTTGTTCTGTTGGCTAGCAGCACCAGTGAAAGAGAAAACACATTGTTTTATCGTCAGTCATCATGTCAGGAGGACTTACGTATTCTCATAGTTTGCCACTTCCCTTGGAAGGGCAGAATTCGACGCAGCATGATGGAGCAATATGATTTTAAGTAGGTTCTTCCAGGAGGCACGTGTTCTGAAAGTGTGAATTGTCTTGACTTCGTCATCTGTGAACTGTAAAATATAGTAATCTAAACGAAGAAACTTCTGCAGAACATTTGGGTTTAATGTTTTGACTAAACCATGGTGCTATTTTTATATTTGGTATCTGTAGTTTTTTTAAACTTCACAAGGATTAGAAAAAAAGGTTTCCTTCGCCCTCCGACTAACGTCGAACTCTAGCAAAGACTAAAAACGAGAATTAAAAGAAGGTTGATCTGGAGTTTTTATTGTAACTCTCCGGGTTCTTTACCGATTACAACAGAATCCGTACGGTAGATTGGCGTGAGCCTCCCCTTGTCGGCACTAGAGGTTTTTTTTTATTCAAGGTTTAACGACCACCGTGAACAACTCAATGGACTATAAGCAGTCGCCCGTCCCTAATTTAGGGTCTCTGGTTCCAGGGAAGGGAGAGAGCCAGTGCCGTAAGACAAACACAACATCTATGCCTCACTGGGATTCGAACCCGGACCCCTTTCGAACGAATGATCAGAAGCCATCGCCTTAGACCACTGCGCCACGGGAGGGGGGGGCAGAGGTTTCTCCCGCGCGGTTTTTGCGAGGTGCATTGTGGGAAGCATGAAGTCTGTAAAAGGTATCAGTGAGTGCGGAGCAGCGTTGTATTATTAAATTCTTTGTGAAGCAGAAGGTGAAACCGTTGATATTTTGCAAAACTGCAAACACAATATGTAGATAAATTTGGATTTAACGCACACTGTGAATAACTTTCGCCAGTCCCTAAATTAGTACGGCCGCCCCAATGGCGCAGTGACTTCTGAACAGTCGTTCACGATGGGTTCGAATCCCAGTGAGGCATGGATGTTGTGTTTGTCTTACGGCACTGACTTTCTTCCTTCACTGGAACCGGTGTCCCGAAATTATGGACGGGCGACTGGTTATAGCCCATAGAGTTGCTCATGGATGTCGTTAATCCCCCCTCCCCGAAAAAATTGGGGACCACTAGTTCAAGGTAGGGGAGAGAGCCTGCGTCGTAAAGTAAACGCAACACTCATGTGTCATCTGTGACTCGAACCAGTGCGTAGGACTAGCCAGAGCCCTACGACTTCAAAAACTCGACTGCCAGAGTTATTTTATCATCCAGAGTAATTAGTATTTAATTTTAATATCTTCACTCTGCGTTGTCAGAGAAATTGTTTTAAACGAATGTTTAACAGAAGTTGATCCTTTTGACACATTTTGCATGGAAATTTCTGCTCTTGCTCCAATAATTCACTTTTAAGGCTTTCGTATATCTGATGGAAGAGTCAAACAATGGTCTGCAAGTTTCTTCCTTTAACGTTTAAAACAGTACATTCACATCTCTATCGCATAAAATTCTCGAACTTTAAGTCATAAGCAAGACAAACAAATAGAAATAAATCTATCAGAAATTGCCACAGGTTTCCTCACATTCAGATCTTCACCCATTTTTTTGCATTTTCAACATTTCGGAAATATTTGTATCTAAGCATTGGAAAGTAGTTAGCTCCGTTTTGAATTTTTCAGAAAGGTCCTCACTAGCAGAAAACATTTAGGTAAATTTAAATGAGGTGCTTCAACTTTGTTAAGTTCTTTTTTTTTTTTTAAATTGCCCGCTCAAAGGCCGTATTTGACCAAAGAACACTGCTGTTACGCCACATGCACAAGAGTTTGCTCTGGTAGTGAGGGTGCAATCTTCTAATCAACCGGAATATCAATTAATTCCGTGCAGTTGTATTTACTTTAACGTCACAAAATTCAGGATCTGTAAAACAGATGTTTATACACGAGCTCGCGGACTCCCCATCAGGGAATATTAAATCCTCGAAAAGTTTTAGGAAAATTTTGCAAGATCGTTTGATCGTCTTCAGACTAGTGCAGTTTGGATTTTTTGAGCGTCTCACGGCATTTCAAGGAAAGGTGATTGGTCATTAAAGCCCAATAGTTATGGTAAAAGCTATAACAACTTTTTCAAAGTACACTGAACTGTTACTTTACATGTATGTGTCAATGAAAATTAGTCAGGAGGAAGATCCTTTAGTTATATACAGTGATTGCAATTCTTTGGTGGTCCGCGACAACTAAAAGCAGAGTAGGACCACAAAAAAATCAAAATGACGGCGGTCCGATAGATCAGTCACTTTTTCAGTTAACTTCAGAAAAATGTTACGGCATTTTTGTTTTCCATTAAGGGAAGTTCCAAAATATATTTTGCACATGGAAGATACTGAAACCCTTATTAGTCATTACTACCTTCTCTGAAGCCCAGTCGGTGAAATTGCGTAGTTTATGCAGTGGTGAGAGAAAATACCTAAGTATGTTAAAAATGAGGAGACCCAAGCAAACACAAGAAGCTATAGATTTGGCATCCAGCTAGACGCGTTAAGAATCTGTTACACCGCGCGAATTTTGCACAAGGAAAGTACGGTAAGTGAAACTTCAGTGTGAGGAATCTTGAAGAGGGAAGTGCGTTGTGTGTATTTGCAGTGGCAGACTGGCATGCGTCAGTCTAAAAGTGGTAGACCAGGTTATTTTTGCTTTGTGAACGATAATAAGTTAGATTCCATTAACATGTGGCGTTAAGGCATAGGTTTAGGGAGTCTATTAAAGAAAGACAAGAAAGCATGTGAATCCAAAATCATCAATGAAAAAAATATGATTGTTATGGCCGATCATGTGCATTCCAGTAGCAATGGCTGAAGATTTTTTAGTTGGCTCCCATAAGATTCTGAAGCAGGCAGAACATTTTATTTACTTCACTAAAATTTAACTTTTTTTTTTTGTGGGTTTGACGACCACCGTGGGCAACTCGATGAGCTATAGTCGCCCGTCCCTAATTTAGGCCACTGGTCCCAGGGAAGGGAAAGAACCAGTGACGTAACATACACCCCTCATCGGAATTCGAACTTGGATGAATCTCGTCGAATAGTCAGAAGCGAAATTATAAACTTGCTGATAAACAGTCAGTGTCTATTATTGGAATTGGTAACTTCAAAATTGATTCCATCAGGGCGCATTCATCAAGTAAACCCCATAATCGGTTAATATATTTTAACAGAGCCCAGTGTGAACGGGGGTCAGAAATACAGGGGTACTGTTAGATACTTCAGATACTGTACAATTTGATCTACTTACCGCAGTGTCACTATGAATAATAAAAAGTTGCTCCATTAGACCATTGCATCTTTCAAAATGCTAACTAAAATTAAATGCAACTTGCATGTTTGTCAGTTAGTATTCAAATAAACTGAACACTGAAAAAAATCAATACGGCTAGGCCAAATAAACTGAACAATGAAACTGTCTCAAACTTAATGGGGGTACTGCTAGATACTTCAGGTATTGCACAATTTGATCCACTCACGTTATTGCCATTCCTTATAGGGCCAATCAGTGAAAAGACAAAAACGTTGCTCCGTTAAACCTTTCAACCTTCAAAATCTACCAAATGTAACTTACATTTGGTAATAATTCATGACATGGATATTCCTGTAGTTAACGCATTAACAACTATTTCAAAATTATGTTTTGTTTACTAAGGAATAACCGAAATTTTTAAGTCAAATTTTCGAGTACCCTTCCTCAAGACTGCAGCATGAATGGCAACACCTACTATAACTGCAGTCCTGAAGAAGGACAGAGGTACTACCCGAAAATATGATCATTATTTCTCAGTAAAAGCCCCATAATTTCGAAGTAGTTGTAAGCAGTAACTTACATGTTCGCATGCAAAGTGTAATCAATGTGAAACTATTTTGTAATTTTTCTGTTATATTATTTAGTTTGAAATTAAATTTGATGCTCTTCTCACTGTACCCCGTTTTGCAAAAGGGTAATAAAAATAACATTGTGCATATTAAATGCATTAATATTTGTGCCGTTTCCAGACAATCTTTTGGTATACACTGGTCCGCAGGATCAGTGACTAGTTTTTATTTTTAGAAATTTCTACCACTGGTTTATATATATATATATATATATTTCATTTTTAATGAAATGAAAGGTATTGTAATCATATTTAACGAACCTGAGTAATAGCTTGTAATCATGAAAATGTAGTTATTTGACACTTTTTCACTCATTATCCTTCGCAAAATTAACGCTAAAAATGTTACTATAAAAACTTACCTCTCGTTGAATCTAAATGAGAAGCCAAGTCGAGAACAGCTGATTACAAGAGTGCGTTAATATGAAAGTTGTGCGGAGTCCCTCCTGAGCCCGTATTTTATCTTAAGTCGACGGCTTTATCTTTAGTGACACTCCAGAATGATTCAACAAGTGCAGTGCGTCAGAGACACCTTTCTCTGTGAAAGATAGAACACTGATATCAATAAAGTATGTCTTAAGAACCTTGCAAGGTCAAACGATGACCTGTATGAGCTGATTCATATCGGTATTGCACCGTGTGGGTCTATGTCCTAAAGTAGCATTGACCCTCCCACAAAAATGCTCTTTTGTCTCGTTATTGGTCCAGCACTTTCTTTTATTTTGCTTGAGAGTTGTGTCTTTCGTGAATGCTCGAGAACAATTGTACGTCACTTTCACCTGTTCAGGTCACGCCCTCTCACACTTGACCATACGACCAAGCACAACCGTGTTTATCAACAGCTCGGCTGCAGTCTTTGGGCCGTGTATCTTCCCTTTGCTGAACGTCGGTTTGTTTTCTACTACGCCGGTCACTGTCTGCACTTCTTTCTTCGTTGATTTTATTTCATTTTGTTCTCTTTTCTTCTTTTTTCTTGATCTCTGAAGCGTGAAGTTTCGTTTTGCTGGCTCAAGTGATTCAGAATCTACCCGCGAGGCATCCTTAATCCAGACGGGAAGTGTTGCGATACGAAGACTGCCCAAGAATTATTAAACTCGTGTCGTCTGGAGTAAGCTAAGGTCAATGTCTATGGATTTCTGATCTGGGAACAGCAATAAATCACGCACGCGCTAACAGTGATGAGTTCTGGGACCGTCGGCACCAACAGACACCCAGCATTCTCAACTAAACCAAAAATTACCGTGTCGTGGTAATATTCTAATTAAACGTACCTAAATCCCGCAAAGTATCAAATGTAGTGGAAGAATTACCTTTTTTTCTTTTTTCTTTTTTTAAATTTATGGACCACCGTAAACAACTTAATGTGCTAAAAGCAGTCACCCGTCCCTAATTTAAGTCCACTGATTCCAGGGAAGAGAGAACTAGTGCCATAAGGCAAACACAACATCCATGCCCCCACCGGGATTCGCACCCGGACCCAACTCGGATGAATGATTAGAAGCCAGCCATTAGACCACTGCGGCCGTGCCACCCTGGAACCAGTGGCCCTAGATAAATTAGGGGCGGGCGACTGCTTATAGCGCATTCGATTTGATCTCGGCGATCATTACCCCCCCCCCTCTCCGAAAAGCAAGGACCACTGCGCCACCGGAACGGCAATTACCTTCTCTCCCGCATTCTCACAAATAAATGAGTCTCTAAGGAATCCTAATTATCTCCTTACTTTTCAGAAAAGGTGGAAGGGGTACGATGAATGTCGCTAACGGTGGAGGTGGCATGAATGAGTATAGCATAAAGTGTACAAGAAAATTCATTATTTTAGAAACCTAATATTTGTGAATAAACACCGGCTGATGCAAATGATATCAAAGTGACTTTACCACCTCGGTGTCCGAGTGGTTCTCAGCGCCGGTTTCTAAGCATTCGTCAGAGATGGGCCCTGGTGAAGCATTGATGGTGTGCTTGTCTTACGGCACTGGCACTTTCCCTTACCTGGGAACAATGACCCTAAATTAGAGATAGGACGACTGCCTATAGCCCCCAGAGTTGCTAACGGTGGCCGTACCCCTCCCTTCGAAAAAAAAAAAGGATTTCCTTTAGAAATTTAGATTTTTTGGCAAATTAAACGGAATTTTCTCAGTATGGTCCGACATGGCGAATCTGCTAACCAGTGCCCAACCATCAATTTACGGGCTCCAGGCCCTCACACCTTCTTTTGAAATATCTATAGCCCCCTACTATGAAAAAAACATTTTGTGCGACAAAAACAAATGAAAGAAGCATGTAAGTTGGGTTTTGCTTTACTGCTATTTAATGAAAGATAAACACAAGCATTAAGATATATTTTACACATTTATGATCACACAGCAAAATATTTAGAAACCATGTTGCAAACAGCAGTGGATGGGAAACATTTTCTTAAGTTTTACACATACTTGCTTCCGATACCCCCTTCCCTTCCCCCGATACCAAGTTTTGCAACTTCACTGGCATGTGTCCCTGATTAGTATGCAGTAAATTAAATTTAATCGATCAGAACACATAAACCGAAGAGCAAAAACATTATGATCAGCGCGTCTCACGCAAGTTACAGGTAATGTGCAGAACATCTTCAATGGAATGCACATTTCACTAAACACTAACTGCAGTGTTTTTTCATAAATTTCTCTCAGAAGAATGATTGATGGTATTTCAGAATCGTTAACTTTAAAATTTTTTCCTAATGTGCATCGAAATATTTTTCTCGGGTGCAGTCTTTCATCAAAGCAATTTTCAGTAAGATATGTGGGATATATTTTCACGAGAAGTTTGCGTTTTCCTACAAGAGTATCCTCTGTGGAACTCAGGTGTGTTAATATAGGGCTGAACACTTAGTTTATATTATATTGGCAGCCGCGAATCTGTGCTTCAAGTAATTTCTAATGTAATCCAGAGTTACATAGGGTACATTAATTCTAAATAACGATTCATATTCACCATCATTACGCACAGTATCTGCTTCTCCCAAGATACCGTCATCACATAAATTTTTTCTTTTTTTTTCTTGATCCTTTTATTGGGAAGTGTTATGGGAGGCCCATGTTATCTACAACTGTTCGTGCTTCAGACATTATTATGGGCCATTCAACTCTTGTCACAGTCTTATTACTGTTCCAACTCAGTAATAAGACTGAATTTAATCGCATCTGTGTCCATCGTACAAAGGTCACTTGTTCTCAAATAATTGGTAGGGTTTCATTATTTCTTAATTGCTTCCACAGTGCCACAGGAGAGAGATGACATAATCCCTAAGAAAAATGCACTTTATTGGTCATTTCCAAAAGCACAAACTTTCTGGATTTGTACAGTTGCAAATTTAGTTAAATGTTTTTTTTTCAGTTTCACCCACATTTTTGTTGTATAGAATTTGAATCGTCACTTGACCTGCCTTGCTGAGCCACGGACCCCCTGGAAGCCCAAGCCCCGGGAATCTGTCCCCCCATAGCTGGGGACTTTCTGCTAACACTCTTGATTTAATGAATCATTCGCAGTAACATTTTTCTTCTTTTTTTGTTTGGGTGTTTAATGAATACCATGAGCAACTTCAATAGCTATAAGCAGCCGACCTTCCTTAATCAGAGGTCACTGGTTCCAGCGAAGGGAGAAAGCCAGTTCCGAAATGAAAGACAAACACACCATCCATGCCTCAGTTGGGATTCGAATGCGGACCCATCTCGGACGAATGGTTATAAGCCAACGCTTAGACCACTGCGCCACCGAGACGGACTTTTTTGTTTTGTTTCGGTGTTTAACGAATACCGTAAACATTTAAGGCTGTATGTAGTCTCCATCCTCAAATTTAGGGCTGCCGCCCCGGTGGCACAGTGGTCTAAGTGCTCACTTCTGGTGGCCATTCGTCCGGGATGGGTCCCCGTTGTTTGAATCTTGGTGAGACATGGATGTAGTTCTCGCCTTACGGCACTGGCTCTCTCCCTTTCCTGGAACCAGTGGTCCAAAATTACAAAATTAGTGACGGGCGATTGCTTATAGCCCATAGAGCTGCTCACGGTGGTTGTTAAACTTCCAACCCCCCCCCTCCAGACAAAATAGGGCCCGTGGTCCGGGGAAGGGCAAGAGTAGGACAGACATTACGCCACATCCGAAACTCTTAGCCGGGCCCAAATCAAACGATTTGCCAGAAGCTAGTGGCTCCTAACGCCTGCTCATCAGGGAGTGATATTTTTCTAGAACCAACGGCTTATAACCACATATACACTGAATAAACAGTGTTCATAAATATCCGTTTATTAGACGTAAAATAATTTCACAAATTTCCGAGGCCGCCCCGGTAGCGCGGTGGTCTAAGCTATGGCTTCTGATCATTCGGTCGAGATGAGTCCGGGTTCGAATCCCAGTGAGGCATGGATGTTGTGTTTCTCTTACGGCACTGGCTCCTTCTTTTGATTGTGGGTTTAACGACCACCATGAGCAACTCAATGGGCTATAAGCAGTCGCACGTTTCTAATTTAGGGTCACTGACTCCAGGTAAGGGAGAGAGCCAGTGCCGTAAGATAAACTCAACATCCATGCCTCACCGGGATTTGAACCCGGGCCCATCTCGGACGAATGATCAGGAGCCATTGCTTAGACCACTGCGCCAACGGGGCGGTGCACTAGCTCTCTCCCTTCCTTGAAACCAATGGCCCTACATTAGGGACGGGCTACTGCATTGCTCACGGTAGTCGTTAAACCTCCAAGCAAAAAAAAAATTCCGAGTTTTTGCTCTTCTCAGGGTGGCTTTATGTAAGCTAAACGTTAGAGCAAGAAGCTAGGTAGAACTTTCTTGATAACGCCTCGCTAGGTATAGCCTAAATAAAGCAAAGTTTCATCTGGCATTTTTTGTTCTGAAGTACCCATAACAATGTTACTGTATATGTCAAATAAAAACCATTTTTGCGAGGAAGTTTTGATTTGTTCTTGTAAAGTATACTGGCTAAATAATAAACATGTTCAACAAATTTCGAAATCCCCACCCCGCTCTCGCCGCCTGGGTGGTCAAATGATCAGAGGCGTAGGTTTATCGTTCGAATGAGGCATGGATAGGGTGGTTTTTTTTCACTCTCTCCCTTTCCTGGAATCATTGGCCCTCAATTAGGGGCGAGCGATTGCTTATACCCTTACAACTTCTCACGGCGCTGTTGAACTCCGAAAAAGCCGCCTCTGTGGTCGAGTGGTACGAGGCCCGGGACTCTAGCCATTCGTCGGAAATGGTTCAGAGTTCGAATCCCGGGTAAGATACCAGCGGTGTGTTTGTTTTACTCTACTGGCTCTCCTCCTTCCCTGGAACCAGCGTTTCTAAATTAGAGACGGCAAACTGCTTACATCCCAATGAGTTACTCACGGTGGTCGTTAACCCCACCCCTAACCCCCCAAAGCGAAGCCTTTGTTTCCAGAACTTAAGTAACATCAAGTGAAAGGTAACATATAAGGAGCTTTGAAGCTCAAAGTATTTGATTGAGCTAAAATTCAATGGTTTCGTATTTTAAGCTAACACTTCCTTTCTGTCATTCAGTTTTCATTAAAGATTATTCTAAAACATTTTTGACAACTCGATAAAGATCATTTTGAACCCAAAACGGAGAATATATATGCGTCTGTCTTCAGGCCATTGTATATTAAAGCGTTCTACTTACGACATTACGAGCTTTTTTGATGAAAGATGCTTTTCCTTCTTCTTCGTGAGCACATGCAAGCTGTTACAGCAGCATTCAGCTTTTAGCCACTGAAATCCATAGAATGAAATGAGGCACGAAAATCACCACAGAGAAAGCGAGAAAATTGGTAGGAATCGTGGCCGAATGTCCTTGAAGGTCTTCCACTTGTCGCCGTAATCGTTTCCGAACGGCTCGTTCCCAGCAATCTTCGGCATAGCAAATTACTTCCCTTCTATGTTAGTGCTCCTTTGTTCCCTTTAATCGCTGATTTCTGAATAAAAGGGGACGTATAGATTGTCCAATAAAATGGTAATGATGCACTAGAGCTTTACAAATGGCACGGAGCACTTCTTTCACGAGACCGCTCTGCGAACCAACCATTCACGATGCCTGCAACTGCAGTTCCGAAAAGAGCTTTACAGTATTATTGCAGGGAACTCTTTTTCTTTTATTTTCAAACTCTGACTTCTGCTAAGTTCGAAGAGAGAGAAAGACGTAAGGCTCAATGCCTCTGCATTAGAGGTTTGGTGATTTCCTTGATCGAAAGATAGATCGATAAGTCACATTTGAACGCATTTTATTCTTCTGCGCACAACATCATGCAAGCAGAGTTGTTTATTTAAAACCCTGATGATGACGATCTATACGTATGTTCCTACAGGAAAGTCACAATTTTTCAGGACACTTTGTGATGGGGTACTTACACAACCAATGTATAAGCAATTCGGATGTTTCGTTTCCTTACGCAGTAATGCTTAATGTTTTCTAAGTACCTTAAACGCCAGTAGTATCTCAAGACATAATAAGTTGGATATTTATGGCGTGGACAGCGCATGCTCATGATCTTTACTTCCTTTTATTTTATTGTTTCTTGAGTCAATCGACCCTCAAAGAACATACAAGCCTGGTAACTTTCACCATTAGTTACAGAGTAGAGGAAAAGAGACAGTTGTGGCGACTATGAGCATAATGCCAATATTCGAACTGTGGCCCACTAAATGTGAGGGGGCATCGAACTTCATACTTATTATTAGCACTAAATGTAGTCTCATCTCCGCATCCATGAACTGACTATGGGTGGTTGGTTGGTTGACTGGTGTTCTTTGGAGCAATGGCCTCAATGAGCCAAAGAGTGCCAAGTCCAAATGTTTAAAACAATAACAACATTAAAACATAAAAAAGGCGTGTAACAAAACAGAAAAAGAAACGAAGGGATAACGCACTACACAAAACGAAAAAAAAAACGGCACAACGAGGAAATGATAACACAGAGGGCACATCACAATTAGTATCTAAAAGGCGATAATTATCGTCTGGTAGAGTGGGTTAAAGCAAGAAACGAGCACGCTCACGAAAAAAACGACGACACGAATATAAAACATGAACAACAGTTAGAGGTACATTACGCATCCCACACGTATAGCAGCAGTGTCACCACACATCAAATAGCGGTGAATGAAACGGCAGTAGTTGAACTTTGTGGTATTCTCGCAAAATATGCGCTATAACACGAATTCAAAGTAGGCCGCCCCGGTGGCGCAGTGGTCTAAGCGATGGCCTCTGATCATTCGTCCGAACGGGGTCCGGGTTCGAATCCCGGTGTGGCATGGATGTTGTGTTTGTCTTACGGCACTGGTTTTCTCCCTTCCCTGGAACCAGTGACCCTAAATTAGGGACGGGCGACTGCTTATAGCCCATTGAGTTGCTCACGGTGGCCGTTAAACCTCCAATCAAAAAAAAAAAAAATCAAAGTAGCCAACTCTGTCTTGAAATACCAATTAAAAATTCAAACTGCATATGGCTGATTGATTCATTGACTTCACACATGTATATGTTACTGGCAATATGTGAAAAACTGGCATTGTACAGAATTCCCAGGAAATAAATAGAATGAGTGACTTTTTTAGGCAAAGTATGAAATATTTTTGTTATTTTAACTTGTATATACTTTTCCTAGTTGTTTTATATACACTGACGGAAAAGAAAATCCCAACACCACGAAAAAATAGTTGTAAAGGAATGAAATGGCGGCAATACATTTGTATTGGTAACATATTTAATCGATTAAGGTTTCAAGATCACAGCCTAATGTAAGCGCAAGAAGAGCCATTTTAAATGTGAAATGCTGGTACATTAATAACCGGTGTAACCGCCAGAATGTTGAATGCAAGCACGCAAACGTTCATGCACTGTGTCGTACAGGTGCTGGATGTCAGTTTGTGGGATGGAGTTCCATGCCTGTTGCACTTGGTCGGTCAATACAGGGACGGTTAATACTGGTTGGGGGGAGGCTGGAGTTGTCGTCCAATGATGTCCAATACGTGCTCGATTGGTGAAAGATCTGGTGATCTAGCAGGCCTCAGCAACATGTCGACACTCTGTAGAGCATGTTAGGTTACAACAGCGGTATGCGGGCGAGCGTTATCCTGTTGGAAAACATCCCCTGGAAGGCTGTTCATGAATGGCAGCACAACAGGTTGAATCACCAGACCGACGTACAACAGTGCCGTCAGGGTGCGTGGGATAACCACGAGAGTGCTCCTGCTGTCATAGGAAATTTCTCCCCAGACCATAACTCCAGGTGTAGGTCCAGTGTGTTTCGACCGCAGACAGGTTGGTTGCAGGCGCTCACCTGGCCTCCTTCTAACCAACACACAGCCATCACTGGCACCCAGGCAGAACCGGCTTTCATCAGAAAACACAACAGATCTCCACTCCGTCCTTCAATGAGATCTAGCTTGACACCACTGACGTCGCAAACGGCAGTGGTTTGGAGTAAGTGGAATGCACGCTACAGGGCTTCTGACTCGGAGCTGTCCTTCAAGTAACCGATTTGTAACAGTTCGTTGTGTCACTGTTGTGGCAACTGCAGCTCGAATTGCTGCCGCAGACGCGGTACGTTGCGCCACGGCCATACACCGTGCACGGCGGTCTTCCCTCTTAGTAGTGCCACGTGGCCGGCCGGAACCCGGTCTTCTAGAGGCAGTACCTTCCCTTGACCACCGCTGCCAACAATCATGCACAGTGGCTACATTCCTGCCAAGTCGTTCTGCAATATTGCGGAACGAAAATCCACGTTCTCTTAGCCCTATTACACGACCTCGTTCAAACTCCGTGAGCTGTTGATAATGGCTTCTTCGTCTTCTTAAAGGCATTCTTGACTAACATCAACACATTACGTTGAATCTCAACGATAACTAACGCTCACGAACGTTACAGCACGTATTTACAGCAAACCTGCTTTGCATGTTCCGAGGGGCGCTACTAGCGCCACACGTATGCGCCGGGCGCGAAATTTGCATAGACGTCATCTTACAGATGTACTCTCACCGCCTACCAACTGTCGTTTATCTAACACAACCCCTTCTTGGTGTTGGGATTTTTTTCCGTCAGTGTAAGTCCTAGGCATTATATAAAACGACAAGGACTATTTAGGCAAAGTATGAAAATTAAATCATTAAAAGGCCTTTATTGAAAAGACATACAGGGTGCATAGGAAAGTCTCTTTAGCCTGGAATAACTTGCGAACGAAGAGAGATACAGTTATACAAGTGAGATAACGGTATGGAAAAGTGACTACGCCCGATCGAATGCAACCAATAGCAGCGCTCCTAGTGGCAAAATGCGGAAGTTAGCTATTGCAAATCGAAAACGAAAAGAGATAGAGCAAAATTTTCAAATACAAAGTTGTAGAGCATCAAATAATTAGTTCAAAACGACATTTGTTTTACACGTATAAGATAAATTGTCTCCTGAATACCCTAAAATGTCCGAAATCGATGCGCGACCTTTTGTGTGAACGTTTGAAGGGAACAGGCATAGGTATGAGCAAATACACACAATTTATTGCATAAAAGCATACTTATGTCAATACAGTTTGATGACGTCAGACAAAACAAAAACAAAAACGCAAACCGGCGACAAAAAGTTAATGTCGAGTATGTTCGAAGAGTTCGCCATTGCCCACGATACACATTTTTATTCGTGAAAGTAACTCTGCATGCACATTCCTCAGCCTGGAAGGTGTCACACTGTTGCAAGCATCTGTAACACGACGACGTAGATCCAGCAGACTTGTATATAGGCGCTGTTGCATGCACCTGATTTTTTACGTAACCCCAGAAATTCAAGCTCGCCATTCTCACACAGCGTACGTAGACCTAAACTTCTGATCAGGGCACATCCTGCTACTAATTTTTATAACGTAGGTACCGTACAACGTCACAATCTGCATTTGCTTACGGCTATATTTGCGAAATGTGAATATGCAGATCCGAATCATCGTGCATCGATTTCGGACATTGTAGGGTATTCAGGCGACAATTTATCTTATCTGTGTGAAACAAATGTCATTTTGTACTAATTAATTGATGCTCTACAACTTTATAATTGGAAATTTTGCTCTATCTCTTTTCGTTTTCGATTTGCAATGGGCTAACTTCTGCATTTCACCACCAGGGGCGCTGCTGTCGGTTGCATTTGATCAGACCAAGTCGCTTTACAGTATCGTTATCTCACTTGCATAACTGTACATCTCTCCGTTCGCAAGTTATTCCAGGCTAAAGGGACTTTCCTGTGCACCCTGTATATGAAAATCAAGGACGAAATACAGAGTAAAGTATACGACTTTCTAAATAAAAGAACGAGAGAAAAAGACTACCACTGATCTACGTGTTGCAACAAGGAAGGATAGAATGGCATTTTGAATTCCATTTAATTGTCTTTTTCACACAAGAGTACTTCATATTTTGGCACTTGGTCTTGCACATACATCTCACGAATCCTTGACCACTTCCTGTGGACTGAGTGATAGCAGCTGATCTAAGAGGAATTTCGTGGTCGGCAAGGTCTTCAACTCTGAGTAAGTCATTTGGACATAAAGTAAATTGTGACCTGGCATAGAGTTGGTTCAAAATTCTTCGAGTAGTTCCAAGTCGGTAAAAACCGTCTTCTGTCACACTCATAATAATTGCCAACAGATTGCGCGAGTCATCCCGTCCCTTATCGACGTCAGGAATAGGAACTCTGACAGTCAACGTGAAAAAACAAAAGTCACTGGCGGGAATATTTTATACACTGCTGGCCACCCAAAATGCAACACCAAGAAGGAAGCATCCGATTGGCCTGAAATTCGCAGCATGTGTCGCTCGCGATAGGACATGCAAACGATTAGCATTGCAGGGCATATGCAAATCATGTGCGCTCGGCACGCCACCAAGAAGCACTATAAGAAGGGTGCACAGAAGGCGGGGTGTAAGTAGTGGAAGTGTGTTGCACGGCCGGACCTATGCATGGGAAGCTTCCTGATGCCTTGTCGCAGAATACGCAGTCATTCCAGCACGTTTCGGAGTTCGACAGAGGAGAAATAGTGGCTTATCGCGACAGCGGTTTATCGTACCAAGACATCGGTGCCCGTGTGAGACGATATCCAGCCACAGTGAGGAGAGTATGGATTCGGTGGGAGCGGGAGGGACGGACGGACCGACGTGAGCGATTGCCGCAGACGCGGCACACCACCCAACGAGATGACCGACATGTTGTGAGGCGGGCATTGACGGCTCGCACTGCCGCATCACGAACGTTAGCGCAGGAATTAGGGTGTGTTGTGCAACAGCCTGTGTCGGCACGTACCGTTCAACGTCGTCTGCAGGAGCGGGGACTTGTCGCACGGCGTCCATTGCTCCGATTACCAATGACGTTACATCACCGGCGAGTGCGGCGGCAGTGGTCCGTTGAACGTTGCACCTGGACTACGGAATGGCACGACCTTGTCTTCTCCGACAAATCCCGCTTCTGCCTGCAACACCACGATGGTCGGATACGCGTGTGGCGGCACTGCGGCGAGAGACTGTATGACGCCTGCATTATGCATCGCCATACCGGTCCGTCGCCTGGCGTTATGGTTTGGGGCGCAATTGGATATGACAACCGCACCCCTCTGGTACGCATCGCCGGTACACTCAACA
This sequence comes from Macrothele yani, assembly GCA_039090855.1. Taxonomy (NCBI): domain Eukaryota; kingdom Metazoa; phylum Arthropoda; class Arachnida; order Araneae; family Macrothelidae; genus Macrothele; species Macrothele yani. The sequence goes on along the minus strand of CM077015.1, from coordinate 17,140,066 downwards.
GCCAGCGCTGCATCTCCGACGTTTTGGAGCCTGTAGTCCTCCCTTACCTGCAGGACCGGCCAACGGCCACGTTTCAACAAGACAATGCGCGCCCGCACGTGGCACACATCGTGCCACAATTCTTCACGGCCCACCAGGTGTCACTACGGCCGTGGCCTGCATGTTCTCCCGATATGTCGCCCATCAAACACGTCTGGTCGCTGATGCCAGCGGCCACGTTTCAACAAGACAGCGCTGCATCTACGACGCTGCATCTCAAGACAGCGCCCGCACGTGGCACACATCGTGCATCTATTCCTCACGGCCCACCAGGTGTCACTGCGGCCGTGGCCCGTATGTTCTCCTAATATGTCGCCCATCGAACACGTCTGGTCGCTGATCGGCAACCGATCGGCCCGGCAAGCACCACCCGCGGCTACGCCTGATGAACTGTGGCAACGTCTGGAAGCAACCGGGACCGCAATATCCCAAGCCCACATCCAAAGCCTCTTTCGTTTGATGCCGCGGCGTGTAGCGGCCGTTATTGCCAGCCATAAGGGCCACAAGAATTATTGATGTCTGCGTGTTCCGCAAGTCGCACGGGACTGTAAGCTCAAACATTTCATCTTTGTATCTGTTGTTATGTGTCCAGCAAATCTGGCTTTAATATCTCGTGTCCTTCTTGGTGTTGCATTTTGGGTGGCCAGCAGTGTACTTTGCTGATTCGCCTTTTGCCATTGCATAGAATAGCTAGGAAATGTGTGAAATGTTAAGCGTTTCATACTTTGATGTCCCATTTTTGGCATTCTGTACAATGCCTAATTTCAGACATTGCCGGTAACATATATATTGTTTCGGAGTTAAACTATCCTTATGAGTATCTAGTGCTATAAAGAGTAAATCCCCCTTAATTTAGAACCACTGGTTTCAGTGCAGGGAGAAAACCAGCGCTAAAGAGCAAACACAATATGTTTGTCTTGTTCCGGGATATGAACTCAGTGCAAGAAGGCAGAACACCGAGCCTTAAACTATTCATTCACTGGGCAAACTGAACCACGCATGTTACCATAACATTGCCAAAGACAATGCATAGATACACCATATGTATATTGTTCGAAATGATGCGTGTCTAATACATGTAGCGAGAAATATGAAGGTACGAGTTTGATCAAGGCTTTCAGGAAAGCACAAGTCCATGGCATTTAAGATATGAGTTCCCTCTTTTAATGGCGTCACAAACGACGCCTCGGTTTTAATGACGTCAAACACGACGCCGACGTATCAGTCCGTGTAACATGAGAGTGACGTCACAAAAGGAGGGAACATATCTCTCATGTCATGGCCTTGGTGTGATTCTCTCTTAAAAGAGATGAAAACGTTAAATTTACTGAAGATTCCGTCAGGGTTAAAATTAATCATTGTATTCTCATGAAAAATATAACACTTAAAATGTTCTATACTGTTTCTCAACTGTTATGGATGATTACAATCATGAATTTAGGTGCCATCCAATGTACCATCTACATACGATGATTGTTAAGTGCAAGGGCTCACTTGATTTTTTTTATTGGAGGTTTAACGAGCACCATGATCAACGTAATAGGCTATAAAAGCTGTCATCCGTTCCTAATTTAGAGCCACTGTCTCCAGGGAAAGTAGAAAGCCAGTGCAGTACGACAAACACAACATCTATAATAAATACACAGTTGACGTGGATTAGGAACATCAAATAGAAGTCATCGCTCTTTCGACGTTTATAAGTGAGTCACGGAAAAATTCTTATCGGCCGCGACCAGGAATCGAGCTAAGGATCTTCCATTTACGCGCCGGACATGCTTCCAGTGCACCACAGCGGTCTAGAAATTCTCCAGACTCACATACGACAAACTGACAAACCACTTGGCAGGTTGCTTCTTTGGAGCCCCGCACAATGCTGGGGATTCACCAAAGATGAACAGCAGAAACTGAACAAATAACTTCAAGGAACAACTGAACAATTCATATTCATTCCACAGTCTGTGGACCAGAGAAGGACTCACACGCATAAAAATAATAAAGAAAAACAAGAAAAATGACACATAATACTTGTGTGTAATGCGTTTGTCTTTTGCATCATTGCCGATATGAAAAATATATTTCAAAGCTGAATTTTAGGAGACAAAATTCAGCGAAACAAAAAAATCGAAATAAGCAGTGTGTTATAAATTGTGCATTGAACCGGTTACAAAAATTAAATGAATAAATATCAACCTGATTTCGACATAATCGGTGGAACAGCCATGAGTACAAATAGTTACTTTCGGTCACTGGCCGCAAAAATTTGAGCCACGGGAAAGCACCAATCGTGCACAAAGTATTTCTCACATGGAAAGATTTCCAACGCAACGGAGATTTTTCAGATTGGGTTATAAGAAACGAAGATACCGTGCCTCCCCGGAGGCGCAGTGGTCTAACCTATGGCTTCTGATCATTCATACGAGATGGGTCCAGGTTCGAATTTCAGTGAGGCATAGATGCTGAGTTTGTCTTACGGCGCTGGCTCTCTCCCTTCCGTATAACTAGTGGCCCTAAATCAGGGAGGGGCGACTCCATATAACCCACTGAGTTGCTCACGTTGGTCGTTAAACTTCCAATTAAAAAAACAAAAAGATACAGTTCTAAGTAGGGTACAAATAAAAACGAACACTTACACCACCTAGTGGCAAAACTGTGTGGTACAGAGTTTGCCATACAATAGGTCGTTCGGAAAATAATCGCTGATTTGGAGTGTAAAAATGAAAGAGACATACCTCATAGCACACAATCTTATTTTATTCGAAATAAGCGCCTTCAGCAACAGTGAGTGACAAATGCTTCAATGCTACTCCGGAAAACATCTGGGTCACTGGATGCAAAAAAGTCGCGGAACAATTTCGACCTCCTTTCCGTTTCTGAAGGCCCTTTTCTTGAGATAATTGCTAAATGCATGAACAAGTGGAAATCGGTAGGTGCCAAGCAAGGCGAGTAGGCTGGATGTGGGAGTTTTTCGAACCTCAATTCGTGTAGTTTCTGTTTCGTCATTTGTGACACATGTGGTCTCGCTTTATCATGGAGGAGGATAGGACCCTTCCTGTTCACCAAAGTTGGTTGTTTGGAGCTCAACTTCTGGTGCATTCGGTCAATTTCTTCACAGTATGTGATGAAGTAATGCTTTCATCAGCATTCAAGAACCAGTAGTGCATGACACCGGGAACAGTCCACCACACTGTCAACAAAACCTTCTTTGGCGTCAACCTTGGTTTAGGATGTTTCGGTGGTTCACCATGGTTCAGCCACTGTCCAAATCACTTACGGTTGTCGTATAGCTTTACAGTTGTCGTTGTCCATCACAGATTGCAATGCGATCAAGTAGGGGCCTCCTTTCCGTTGCGCAGCTTACTGCACATCTCAAACTGTTGTCATTTCTGATGCTTCGTCAATTCGTGTGGGATCCACGTATCGAGCTTTTTGACCTTACCAATTTGGTGGAGATGTTCGGAAATGGTTGACACCGGCATATTGTATTGTTTAGCGAATTTTCTGACTGTGACGTGGGGATTTGCTTCCACAGTTGCCTTCAGAGCGTCGTTATCAATCACCGAATGTCGTCCTCGGCCCTCCTCGTCTTGTAGGCTCGTATAACCGGAACGAAACTTTTCAAACCACCGACGAACAGTACGTTCAGATTTAGTTCATGAACGTTCAGATTGAACAGTACGTTCACATTTATGCCTCGACTATATTACGGTAGGTTTGTGCGGCATTACGACCCAATTTGAGTTCATGAAGCAGAATCACCCGCAAGTCACTCCTTCCTAACATGCTGTACAGACCACTATCACACGAGTAGCAATAACTGCAGCTCATTATGGCGTGTATGTGGCGTCTGAGTCACCCTTCAACTCGTACGAATGGCACTGCCAGTTGGTTGGACTGCAAACATTGGGGATAAGTTGGTTGGTCTGAAAACATTGTGGGCAGTTTTAGAAGCGGACATATCATCATTACAAGGATTTACATTAACGCCTCCTAGTGGGAAAACAAAGCATAATTTTGAGAGAAAACGTTGGTATATTTTAAGTGTTTTCCGCGGGGTGTGGCGTTTAACAAAAATATTTTTTTCGATTGCGTTCTTAGAAGCGAAGGCAACATTGCAAACATGTTGAAAAATAGAAATGTGCATTTACCACCCTTAGTGCAAAGGAGTTTGCGACAAAGTATTATAGAATGCATGAAAAATATTTATTGTCATGACTTATTTCTAACGCAAGGAAAAAGAAATCAAATCCGCTATTCAGAAGCACAGATTCCGGGGAAAATACGATGTAAAGTTAAGTGCGTAAAATGGCCTTGGTAAATAGGCATCGGTAGGTAAAAATAATTTTTGAAAGTTTTTTTTTGTTTGAAGCTAGAGTGAATATATATTTTGGGTTCAACAGCATGTGCATTTACACCTCCTAGCTGCAACGTTATGTTCTAACAGTTCAAGATTTCGACTGCAAAGACAATCTTTCAAATCGGACTAATACATAGTTTCAGAGATACGTTGACCACAGTGACGGACGGTCGGCCGTAGTGATACGATAAGCACGTACCCATTTTTTAAAAAAAGAGAAAACTGGTTTTCCTAAAGATGAATTCCTCATGTTGATTGCTGAAACAGAATTACTGCGGTTAATAATACAAAGACATATATTGACTGATTTCATGCTCTGTCAATTTATTTTTTCTGCGCTTTATCTGGTCGTTTTGTGGTCTTAAGGCAACGTATTTATCGGCATGATTTTTTTCGATTGCATTAACTATATATCCGCCTTGAACTAAATAGTGGTTCACAGACCATTGAATATATTGAATTTTTATTGTGTTTAAAGCTTTTTTTTTGCTCTCTTGTTTCAAAAAAGAACTGTCTTTTTTTTCTTTCCCTTGATTCTGATGACGCATTTATAACCATCCAATGTGGTCTTTAATTTTCAATTTCCGGATAATTGTTACCACATTCACAGGTCTCACATGAATTAACTTCGTACAATGTTGAACTTTTGACCCTCAAAAATAATTTATCGAATGAGAAAGAGAAAAAAAATGATGTCAATGGGGAAGAAAGTAATACCGGAAATCTTATTTTTGAATTACCTGAAATAGAGCCTAATATATCCTTATAAAAAAGTTAATTAATTTTATGAAAAGTTAAACCTTCTATATGAATAATTTAGAAGCAAGCACTGCGTCAGTACGCGGTATTTCAAACGCAACCCTCCGTTATTTATTTCTAGATTTGAAAAGACGTCTTAAAGAAACATTTTAAGAAATTCAAAGTTTAAGAGTTTACTTTTATGTGTTGACTTAAATAGCTTTCTGTAGTCTGTGGCGAAAAGAAAGCACACTGACTTATTTCGTGCTCAGATATTTTCCTTTCTATTCCACCTGCCAGAGACGAAATATTTGGAGAAATTAGATGATAATTTCATTTTAGTTTTCTGTTTTAGCGCAATGTTTTGTGCCAATTTGAAAATACTTTTTTGTTATAGATTTCTCGATCTGTAGATTTTTTTGATAATTTTAAGCATATCTTTTGTGAGAAAATAAACGTGCTTAAATCATCAGTGTCAGTCCGTCTTCCCGTGGGAACCATATACACTATCTACCAACAAGTAATTGGATACCCCTGCAATCGACGATATCTGCGGTCCTGATACACGTCACGGCCACCGCCGTTAAATATCGTGTGGGAAACAACAACGCAACCAGTCGCATGCAAGATGCCACGCAGTTCAGAGCTCTCTGATTTCGAGAAAGGTGTAATCGTCGGGTATCACAGAAATGGCCGATCCATACGTGACATATCCAGCTAGTTGAAATACCCAAAATCGACGGTGGTCTACATGATTGGCAAGTGGAAGATGAGAGGTGACTGTCGGAATGTGCCCCGACCCGGCAGACCCACAAAACTGGGAGTTAGAGACGGACAGGTTCTGGTCAGAGAAATTCGGAAGAACCGCACCAAATCGTTGGACCACATCAGCGAGGAATTTCAACAGGCATCCGGGAGTATTCTTTCGATGAATACCATCCGTAAGGAAGCCCATCTGCTCGGTTATCATGGACGTGCTGTCGCCCACAAGCCTTTGATCACCAAGTCCAATAGCGCTGCTCGGCTAACGTGGTGCAGAGAACGTCGACAGTGGACCGTTGGACAGTGGAAACAGGTTCTCTGGAGCGAGGAATCAAGGTTCATAATCTACTGTTCGGATGGCAGGGTGTGTGTTTGGCGTCTGCCTGGAGAACGCCTTCTGCCGGAATGTATTGTGCCAACTATGAAGTTCGGCGGCGGTGGAATTATGTTAGGGGTGTTTCTCCTGGCATGGCACGGGACCCTTGGTCGCAATTCCTGGTAGACTCAACGCCGAGACCTACTGCACCATTTTGGATGACCATGCGCTTCCTACGTTGTGGCAGTTTTTCGGGGTGGACCCATGTTACTTTCAGGATGGCAATGCCACCTGTCATGTTGTGAGGTCTACCATGGCTTGGTTTGGTGACAATGCGGTTAATCGAATGGACTGGCCTGCGCAGAGCCCGGACCTTAACCATAACGAGCACCTCTGGGATGAGTTGGAACGTCGACTTAAGGGGTGCCCCCACCGTCCTACACCATTGAAGGAACTGACCTGTCTTCTCCAAGCCGAGTGGAAGAAAATACCGCTAGCCGTCGTACAACGCCTGGTTGAGAGTATGTCCCGGAGGGTCGCAGCTGCAATCGCCGCTCGTGGAGGCTCCACCAACTATTGAAGGTGAGTAAACTTCGTTTTTCTTTGCTATCACAGGTGTCCAATTACTTCTTGGTAGATAGTGTATTTGCATATATTAAGGAAATATAACGTTTCTCACAAATATCTCATTCTTCAAATCAACCAAGGTTTCACTGGGCTTTGGCACAGTTTCATCAGGACGAATGGCACGTAAATATTCAAATCGCATATGCCATCATCAACAATGTTCACAGTGACGGATTTTAGTTAGTTTCTTCCACGCGCTTGATAGAAATGATGTGGATGCCATGTCGTCGTTAACAAGTGGCAAGGAACTCTGATACATATATATGGAAAGCTTCCAAAATATCGAGTTCGGTGGTTGAATCCAGCTTGTCGATTTCGTATTTCCTTAAATATACACTCATTGTCATAAAAGTCCGAACACCAAGAAAAAACCGTGCGATTAACGCGACATTCAGCGAATAGCTACGGGGAGGGCAGACATGCACATGATTAGAGTTTCGTGCGATTCCGCATGCCCGCGCGTCCAAGACCGGTGCTGCAATCGCAATCCTTGAGGTTTATAAGACGACGAGCAGTGGACTCCACATTCGTGCCGAAGTGCACGGTAAGAGTCAGGTGAGATCCCTGAGTGGTAGACATGCAGAGGAGCCGCCGTAGATGTGCGTACAGGCAACTGGCGGAGTTTGAACGAGGACGTATCGTCGGGATGAGAGAGGCAGGGTGGCCGGAGCGCCGAATCGGCCGCCATTTGGGCCGGTCGGACAGTACAGTGAGATCGTGTTGGGAGCAATGGACACCCAGACACGGCGTACTGGCTCTGGACGACCCTGACACCACCAGCAGAGAGGACCGTGGGATCGTGAGAGCGGCACGCACAGATGCAACGACGTCCTTGTCCAAAATCCAGAGACATGTGGTTGCTGTACAAGGGCCTCCTGTGTCCGCCAGAACTATTTTCAGACGCCTGAAAGAGGCGATTCTGCACTCTCGACGGCCCTTACGGTTTCTGCCAATAACAGCTGACTATCATCGGCGTCGATTGCAGTGGTGTCAGTAGCGAGCAACGTGGAATGCTACAAACTGGCGACGTATATTGTTCGGCGACAAATCCCCTTTCTGTCAGCCCCGCTTCAGAATCGCAGGTACACTATACGGCAGTTACGTATCCGATATAGTAGGCAAGGTGTTTTGGCTTGCCGCATTTCTGTAGTGGATTAGGGCCGTTTTGTGGATGCGTATAGTGTGCATGGTAATGTACGCTTTCTTAGTGTAATATTCACTACATGATCAAGATTATTCGCACTCCTCCTTTTGAGCAGTGAATTTGCCCATATACACATCTCAGGCATGAGCTATACAGGTATAAAATGGTACACGTAACGTGGAAACATTATAAACAAGAATAAACAGTAGAATGGGCCGTGCGGCAGAGCATGAGTGCCTTTCAACGTGGGACTGTCATAGGATGCCATCTCCGCAACAAATCATTTCGGGAAATTTCTTCCCTGCTGCTGCTGAACCAATCATCTGTAAGTAATGCTACTAAAACGTGAAAACGCCTTGGAGCAACAACAGCGCAATCGTGGCATGTTAGGATATGTAAAATGACAGACAGGGACAGCCGAGAGCTGAAGCGTGTTGTGTGATGAAATTTCGTGTTCTCGGCTGCAACACTTACCACCGAGTTTCAAAATACCTCAGAAAGCAACGTCAGCATAATAACGGTTCGTGGAGGGATGAAGGGAATGGGTTTTCATGGCCGAACTTCCGCACACAAGCCTAATATCAGCAAAATCAACGCCAAGTGTCAGTTGGAGTGGAGTAAAGTTCGGCGGCAGTGGAATCCGGAGCAGTGGAAACGCGTTCTCGGAAGTGATAAACGACGATTCACCATCTGATAGTCCGACGGACGAGTCTTGGTGTGCAGGATGCCAGGTAAACGCTACCGGCCCGACTGTGTATGCCAACTGTGAAGTTTGGTGGAGGAGGCATCATGCTCTGGGGCTGTTTTTCATGGTTTGGGCTGGGGCCCCTAGTTCCAGTCCCTAAGAATCTTAACGCTGCAGCCTATAATGTATTCACGAATATTCTGTGCTCCCAACATTATGACAGCAGTTCGGTGAAGGCCATTTCCTTTACCAATACGACAATGCTCCTTTCACAAAGCCAAAAGCCGCCCCGGTGGCTCAGTGGTCTAAGAGCTGGCCTGTGACCATTCGTCCGATATGGGTCCGTGCTCAAATCCCAGTGAGGCATGGATGTTGTGTTTGTCTTACGATACTAGCTCTCTCCCTTCCCTGGAACCAGTGGCCCTAAATTAGGGACGGGCGACTGCTTATAGCCCATTGAGTTGCTCACGGTGGTTGTTAAACCCCCAATAACAAAAATTAAAAAAAAGCGAGAATCGTGTAAGAATGATTTGATGAGATGGTTGTGGAAGAACTTTTTTTGATTGGAGGTTTAGCTGGAAGACCTTTACTGGCCTGCACAGAACTTCAATCCCAACCCCATGGGACACATTTGGGATGAATTGGAACGGTGAGAACAAACCAAGTCGAACCGCTCGACATCCGTAACTGACATAACTAACGCCCTTGTAGCAGAATGGAAGGCAATTTCCTCACCAACCTTCCAAAATCGAATGGAGAGTATTTCCAGTAGAGTGGAGGCTGTGACAGCTGCAGAAGGTGGGTTAACTCGATATTAATTCTTTTTTTATTACAGGGAGTTTTTGGATAGGCATGTGTCCGGATACTTTGAAGGCTTTTGAGTTGCTTTTTATTAAGTCACCCGCTCCACAAGAATTTGAGTTGCTTTTTATTAAGTCACCCGCTCCACAAGAATTTGAGTTGCTTTATTATTTGGGAGATATCATGATCAGTGTTAAATCCCTGAAATGGCAATGGGCTGGACATACTGCCAGAAGGACAGAACATCGATGGACAGCCGAAATTTCAGATTGGATTCCAAGGGACAGGAAAAGACCCAGAAGAAGACCACATGGGAGATGGGTGGATGAGATACGAAAGTATGCGGGAGTGACATGGAGGAGACTGGCACAAGACAGACCGTTGTGGAGGAAACATGGGGAGACCTTCGTCCAGCAGTGGATTGATAATGGTTGACAATGATGAGTAGGTCATCCACCCCACTTTTAAAACAATATATGTTTAACAGTTGCGACATCTTTATCTCCAGAAAGGAAGCACATATACGTGGGGAAATAGTCGAGAATCTTTGCGCGAAGATGACATGCAACTTAGGAAAAGTCGCTTGCGTATTCAGAAAAGTACGTAAAAGAACGCCATATTAAAAACAGACCATATGAAAAAGTGCTTTCATTATTCGAGAGGCTTTAATCTGAATTGCGCAACAATTATTCCTGAATACGTAACTGATGGTTATTTCAGACTAGAATCTGAACAATACAATGACAGATGTACGCCACATCCGTTATTCGAGACTGATGAAGTAGCGAATTGCCGAGTTCTAGTAAGTTTCAACCATATTTCCTGTCCGAGTTTCCTGTTTCAACTAACCGAAATTGATGTTTAATGAGAAAGCATTGCTGCAGAAGAAGTCTTTTAAGCTGATACGTGGAGACATTAATTAAATTGTATCCCAAAGGAATGTTCTTGACAACCTTATTAAGAAATCTAAACAAGACACATTCTATTGAAACATTTTGATTAACGGCGCAGTGTCTTTCTTCTTCTTAAATATTTTAACCTTTAAGAATACAGGCTTTAAAGCCTGTTAAATTCAATAACCGCTAGGTTGGTTTGCATTAAGCAGTTTTCACGCCGAAAAGCTCTTCTTCTTTATCCTTACCTCATACTCTGAACGAAACTGTTAGGCCTCTTATTTCATAAACAAAACTTTGCGTTATTTATCCTTACAAATTATTCCACGATTTTCCTCTAAATAATAACGTAATTTGCAGATAGCCCCGAGACTTGTTGTAGAAGATAATTTCGAGACAACAAACATATCACAAATGGTAAGGACATCAAAATAAGTAATTTTCTCACTAAATCTTTGTTGACTTTTAATGGAAACGATGTGGAAATCTGTATTCAAGTGGAAAGCTTTTGCCTTACGAAAACTGCTTTTGTAATGAAAGAAACCTCAAAAGCGATGTTAGCATTATTACCTGCCCCTAACTTCTTAGACTTCTTTTTAGGAAGTTAAGACAAAAATACACCGAAGAGCCAAAACATTATGACCACCTGTCTAATATGATGTTGGTCCCCCATGTGTCGCGACGGATAGACGTTAAAAATTTTCTAAAGGTGTCTTTAGGTATCTGGTACCAAAACATTACCAGAAAATCATTTAAATCTTTTAAGTTACGTGGTTGAGAGAACGTAGATTGGATATTCAGTTGCAACAGAAACAAAAGATATTCGATTGCATTGGTGTCTGGGGAATTCGAAGTCCAGGGCAAAACCTAGAAGTCATTCGTCCGAAAGGGGTCCGGGTGCGAATCCCCATGAGACATGGATGTTGTGTTTGTCTTACGGCACTGGCTCTGTCCCTTCCCTGGAACAAGTGACCTTAAACTAGGGACGGGCTACTGCATATAGCCCATTGAGTTGCTCACGGTGGTCTTTAAACCTCCAATCAAAATAAAAATACCTAGAAGTTTTCCTTATGTTTCGGGTATCATTCTTGAACAATCCGGACAGTGTGACATGACGAAAGGAGGCCCTACTAGGCGTGAATACCGTTGCCATGAAAGGATGTACCTGGTCTGTAATGATGTTTAGGTAGGTGGTAGACGTCATCGTTTCCCCAACATAAATGACTGGACCTAGAGTTTCACAGCAGAACATTACCCAAAGCTTTGCAATTCCTCCACTAGCTTGCTTTCGTTCCACGGCGTTTTCTGGTGCCAACACTTACCTTGTTGCACATGTGGATGACCTACACACGCGTACCCGGCCACAGACACGTAGTCAAGGGGGGGGGTCCTCTGGTTCTGAAACTCCCCCTTGAGGTTGGATTGAGTACGAATTTAAAGCGATATATATGCACATCGATGATCCATTCCATTATGACCACCCCTAGCTTAGAGAAATGAGCGCGCCTGGAGACAGAACGGTCGCACAGATGAAGCTCACAGAGAGTATATATACAACCCGAGAATAGAATTTCGGTTAGTAGAGTCTTCGGAGTCAGAATGGGAAAAGCTGCTGATTTATCGGAGTTTGATAAAGCACAAATTGTGATGACACGGCGATACGGAACCACGATCTGGGAAACGGCGCGGCTTGTGGGTTGTTCACGTGCCGCTGTAATGAGTACGTATCAAAAGTGGAGCACAGATGGACAAACGACGAACCATCGTCCAGCCGTGTCGTCCGCAGCTCATTCATGCCATAGGGGAACGGAGACCGTCGCGCATTTTTCACAGCGACCGGAGGGCCACAGTGCGACAAATCACCCGCAGCTACAACAGTGGTGATCAGGGCAATGTGTCACAGCACACAGTTCATCGCAGCCTTCTGCGCATGGACCTGCGTAGCCGAAGACCCAGCCGGGTTTCCATGCTCACTGCACGTCCTCTCCAGCTACGCATGAAATGGGCCAAAGATAATCGAGATTGGACCGTGGATGATTAGGAGAAAGGGGCTTGGTCTGACGAATCAAGATTTCTGGTGCATCGCGTAGACGCCCGAGCGCGGATACGTCGATTGCCAACGGAGGCTATGGCACCTGGATACATTGTTGGGCGGAAACAGGCCGGAGGCGGCGGTGTTACGCTGTGGGCGATGTTTTCTTGGGAGAATTTAGGCCCCATTATCTCAATATCACAATGACAGCTGTCAGGTATCTGAATGTCGTTGCGGACCAAGTTCACCCATTCATGGCAACTGTGTTGTTCCCTATTGGTGATGGCCATTAGCAACAGCATAATGCGCCATGCCACACTACCAGAATCGTCAAGGAGTGGTTCGAGGATCATGCTGGTGACTTTCTGTTAATGCCCTGACCTCCAAATTTACTTGACATGAACCCAATCTAACATTTGTGGTTCGACTTGGAAAAGCAGGTTCGCGCTAAATCACCATCACCCCGAAATATACGGGAATATGAGGATCTGCTGTTTACATTATGGTACCAGATACCCCAGAATACCTATCGTCACCTCATCGAATCGATGCCTCGCCGAGTGGCCCCTGTTTTGCGGACTAAAGGGGAGTCCTATAGCTTGTTAGGTAGGTGGTAGTAATGTAATGGATCATCGGTGTATATTTCTCCTTGTAAATATTCGACTGAAAAAAATCTTTTAACACCGGATATCATTCACCACGTTGAACACTTTGCCTGTACCTGGAGGTTTTTGAAGTTTACAATTCTCTCGCTAGATGGTTTTTGCGTATTTCTGTTTGCAAGCGTATCTCAACTTTTAAAAATCCTATGGAAAATTTCCGTTTTTACTGTGTGACATTCGCTACAGGGAACATTATGCTCTTTAAATAATGTTCAACTTTCCTACTAGGGGACGTAACGTCAAAACCTTTTTCTCGTTGTTTCTTCCAGAAAATGTGCAGCGTTAAGGTGGACCTCAAGTAATTTTGCTTCCTATACTTCCAATGGGAAAACTTCTGGACACATTTTCTTCACAATTAATGCGTTCCCAAAGATGAAAATTTGAACATCGATTAAAATAGCTTCATTTTATAACTTGGAATACCTAATATTTTCTAAAACGTAACCATAACTATGCAATTCAACATTTGTTTGTCTACTGACGTCATCAAAGTACAGGTCGCGCCATCTTTTTTCTGGTTTCAACACCACCAAAGGAAAAGTTATTGATTTTCAATATAATTATGGTTATGTTTCACAAAATATTAAGTATTCCAAGTTATAATATGAAGTTATTTTAATCGATTTTCACATTTTCATCCTTGGGAACGCATTAATTGTGAAGAAAATGTGTACAGAAGTTTTTCCATTGGAAGTATAGGAAGCAAAATTTCTTGACGCCCACCTTAACGTTCGCGAATAGTACATATGACGGGCATCTCTGTTACCGCTGCACTTGTTCACCGTAGGTAAGCTGGCGTACGTCCAGAATTTCAATTATTGATATCTCAGAGAAATATTCCTCTAAAGCGTCCGGCCTCTTTTTTTACCCAATTCACTTTGGTTTCCGTGGGGTGCAGTATAAATATTGAATTTTAGTATTTTTCCGAAATTATCCACCGCGGGGGATTGCAACTATATATTATAGCTGAATTGTCCTATGTTTGCAGCGTATCTTGCATTTTTCACTTTACTACTACGACGAACCGTTACCTTGTCAGGCATGGATGTTGTGTTTGTCTTACGGCACTGGCTCTTTCCCTTCCCTGGAACCAGTGACCCTAAATTAGGGACGGGTGACTGCTTATAGCCCATTGAGTTGCTCACGGTGGTCGTTAAACCTCCAAAAGAAGAGAAAGAGAGAACCGTTACCTTCCTATTCCATTTGCACACTCTTCGTGAAACACCATGTATGTGTGTATTGTGAAGCTTTAACTAATTTTTAGGGACTATAGTATTAGGTTTAAGCTGTACTGTAGTTGTAAGCTTAAGGTTTAACTGTAAGAATTGCATGCTTAGTTGCTTATGCTATGAATTTTGTCTCTGAACTTGCGAACATAAATATAAAGCACCAGTAAATATAGAAATCACTAGCGGTTGAGGTAATCAATAATCTAAAACAACGTACACGGTTCACTTTTATTCTTTTTCACTGGCACTTCAGAATATATAGATCAACACTAGCCAGAATTAGAACTTACTGGTTTCAGTTCACATAACAGTCACGATACTCCGTAATCGTAATATTTGTTTCTATCCAGAAGCTGTATCAACCGCACGTCTAACAAGACGCAATATCAATTGCCTCTGTCAAAATGCTGTTCTATCTAAAAATTCGTTTTCACGAATGCACTCTTACTGTATTTAGTTTTGACGTTACATTGACCCCATCTCCATGACCTTTCCGAACAATTCGTTGTGATGAAGAGCTAATTAATCATGTGAGCCCTGTGGCAAAAAGTCTGAGCGTTTAACCTTGAACGGAATTTTTCCAAGCCCTACCCCTAAAGCTTCTTCCTATTGTTACGTTCACTACCCGATATTCATTCGTTGTGGGCTGGTTTGGTTTTCGTTCTGCAATTCTGTGGAGTGTTGTGCTGTCGACGTTCACATAACATTTACGCTTTACTTGGTATTTACCCAGTTTTTACCATAAAAAAAATTATGTCAAAAACCTGAAGTGCGATTTTTAAACGATCATAATGCTTT
This sequence comes from Macrothele yani, assembly GCA_039090855.1. Classification (NCBI taxonomy): domain Eukaryota; kingdom Metazoa; phylum Arthropoda; class Arachnida; order Araneae; family Macrothelidae; genus Macrothele; species Macrothele yani. The sequence continues at coordinate 17,124,986 of CM077015.1, read as the reverse complement.
CCTATAACGGAGGTGCAAAAAAATGGAAACCACGTATTATTTGAGTGGAAGTGGAAGCGGCGTAGTTTTAAACTCGAAGAGGCATAATTTTGAAAACGAAGGGGTGTAATTTTAAGTCTCGCCCTCTCGCATAAGAAACGCTTGCTACGGTCCTGTAGAGGAGGACCACCACGCTATTAGCTAGGTGTTTCTAACGTTTTGTCCATTGAGTGTATATATCAATGACCAAAATATGCAGTGATCATGTCCAAGTAGCCCAAGTTTAAGTGTTGGGCAGTCTTTTCTGTGAAATGTCTTCCCCTGGGCAATGTTCAATTAGCTATTCTTTTCTGCAAAACGTGTTTCATTACACAGTATCAACTGGACAACCTTTATATAAAACGACGTTCTCTGCTGTAGAGTGGATTTAGACATTATTTTGTATGAAAGGTTTTCACTTCACAAACCTGCACATAAAACGTATGCCAATGCACAAGGTTGAAGTGAAAATCGTTTTCTGCAAAACATTTAACAATTCGCAAGGTTCATGTGGACATTTTTCGTATAAATCATCTGGTAATTTATATGATTTATTTGGACAATCTTTCTGCGAAGCGTCTATCTACAACCTTACTGTGAAGCGTCTCTCTAACACACATTTGTTGTCCAACAAAATACATATAATAGAGATTTAAAGCAGTAACTTTGCAAACATACTGTACTATGTATAGGGAAATACCGAACACCTCTCGACTTCCGAGGGACCAAGCCATACTGTTCCGTTCAATTACTGCAGAAAAAAAAAATAAAAAAAAAGGTCGGAATTTCAAGAAGTGCACCGTAGAAAAATATACGATATTCTCAATATTCCAAGAGCGACCCATGAGGATCGTTAAAACGTAATGAAAAAAAAATCGTTTCAAAGTTGTGGCGCAATACAGAGTGCACCATCAGACACCTCGCTCTACTTCTAATAGCTAGCAAAGAGATGCCCTTGAGAGGCATTAAACTACTTAGTGAAAGAAAAAGAAAAAAGATCTTCAACAGCGTTCAAGAGTCAATTATATCACGGCATCTTTCACACAAAAATGCCAACGTTAGTTAACCATAAAAGGAGTATCTACAGAAAAAAATGATCAAAATATTTATGAAATTTTCCACCTCTTTGAATCACAATACCTCACTTATATAAATCACTGCCGAACGTGCTTTGAGAGAAAAACAGCAACAGTTAACATCAGGGTTATTAACTAAAGTTTGAGCTCCAAACCAATGAAAAGAATTCAACATAAAAGGCGAACACCATGGGAACTCGCGCAAAATGGATGAAATACAAAGGCCGTTCCATAAAAATTGATAGTAATTTTTTTGAGTTAGCAACAGTGCGAAGGGGAAAAATAACCATGCAGACGACTAACTGAGTTAAGGAAGTATTTATGACAATAGTTATTAGCCGTGGCAGACAATTCTGGTTTTGTTATTGCGCAGTTGTTTAAGGTACGTCTGCATTTCGCCATACTGCTATGGAGATGAGTGATTCAGAGTTAAGAGGTGAAATGCGTTGTACGATAAAATTTTGCTATCGTTTGGGTAAAACTGCTCCAGAAACAGTTGATTTAATAAAAAAGCTTACAAAGATAAATGTTTGCGCGAGTCAGCGATTTTTAGATGGCACCATGATTTCAAAAAAGGACGTTTGTCGGCAGAACTCGCTACTAGGCCTGATCGACCTGAAAGTGTTGTTACGGAGCGTGTTGTTAACACTGCTTGGGCAATCCTGCAAGAAGATCGACGAATGACGTGCGAAGACATAGCGGCATCAACTAATATTTCATAAACGTCGGCATTCCGCATTCTACGCGATAAATTACTGCTGAATCGTGTGTGTATCAGATGGGTACCTCATGATCTGACGAGAGAACAATTGTTAGCTAGAGTTCAGGTGTGCCATGAGTGGAAACAAATGATTGCAATGGATTCAAACTTTCTAAACACAGTAATAACTGCCGATGAAACATGGGTCCACTATTTCCACCCCTGAAAAGCACAGGCTCGCCTCCTCCAAAAAGTCTGGAAACACACAGGCTCACCTCCTCTGAAAAAATTCGCCAAATCAAATCAGCTGGGAAGGTGATGATGATAATTTTCTTTGATCATAAAGGTGTAGTTTACCAGTATGCCGTTCCTCCACAAATTACTGTCAATGCTGAATATTACATTTAAGTCTTGAAGCGTCTGCGACGAGACATATCAATTAAACGACTGAAACTGGTGGGCAAGTGGACCCTACACCATGATAACGCCCGCCCACATGTGGCTACAAAATGATAATGCCCGCCCACATTTGGTAAGAAACTGTGCTCAACAGTTTCTTACGGAATGCGGTATTGAAATCATGCCACAGCCAGCCTAAATTCCTGACCTTGTCCGTGCGATTTCTGGTTGTTTTCAACAATTAAGGAGAAGTTCCATGGCGCTACATTCAACACAGATGCTGACGTTATTCCAACTGTACAGGGGTCGCTAAAGCAGCTTCCACAAAATGCCTTCTCCACATGCTTTGAAAAGTGAACTGAACGATGGGACCGTTGCATATCATCCGAGGGAAGATACTTTGAGAAGAAACAACATATATTTTGCTGTACCTATATTTCTTCATTTTGTGTGATTTTACCCATAGTTTTTATGAAACGGCCGTTGTAGATACACCTTTCTTATCAATACTACAGCAGTTCTGTCTTGGTTAAACCACATTTCGCGAGGTACTTTTAGATCTGGAGCTAGCATACCATGGAGTACCAAGGCAGAAAAGATGAATATTTTATAATATTTTAAAGAGGAAGTAGCAAAAAGGCAGAAAGTTGAAGTAGAGCAGTTAGGGAGATGAAGACAAGCAGAATTAAACCGGACTACAAATATTAAACAAAGTGGAAAAACTAACTGATGGCGTTAGCATCTAAAAAGAAACAATAAAAAGACCAGAAATATTTAAACAACCTGGACTGCTGTTGCACAAAGACCGAAAGATGCAGTGAGAAGCGGAGTGTAAGTGGAATTAAATAACTCTCGGATATCATCATACATTGACAGAAAACAAAATCCCAACACCACGAAAAAATAGTTGTAGAAGAATGAAATGGCGGCAATACATTAGTATAGGTAACATATTTAATCGATTAAGGTTTCAAGATCACAGCTTATTGTAAGCGCGAGAAGAGCCATTTTAAATGTAAAATGCTGGTACATTAATAACCGGTGTAACCCCAGAATGTTGAATGCAAGCACGCAAACGTTCATTCACTGTGTCGTACAGGTGCTGGATGTCAGTTTGTGGAACGGAGTTCCATGCCTGTTGCACTTGGTCGGTCAATACAGGGACGGTTAATGCTGGTTGGGGGTGACGCTTGAATTGTCATCCCATGATGTCCCATACGTGCTCGATTGGAGAAAGATCTAGTGATCAAGCAGGCCACGGCAACATATCGACACTCTTTTTTTTTTTCTTTTTTTGATTGGAGGTTTAACGACCACCGTAAGCAACTCAATGGGCTATAAGCAGTCGCCCGTCCCTAATTTAGGGTCACTGGTTCCAGGGAAGGGAGAGAGCCAATGCCGTAAGACAAACACAACATCCATGCCTCACCGGGATTCGAACCCGGACCCCTTACGGACGAATGATCAGAGGCCAGCGCCTTAGACCACTGCGCCACCGAGGCGGCATATCGACACTCTATAGAGCATGTTAGGTTACAACAGCGGTATGCGGACGAGCGTTATCCTGTTGGAAAACACCCCCTGGAATGTTGTTCATGACTGGCAGCACAAAAGGTTGAATCACCAGACCGACGTACAACTGTGCCGTCAGGGTGCGTGGGATAACCAGGAGAGTGCTCCTGCTGTCATAGGAAATTACTCGTCAGACCATAACTCCAGGTGTAGGCCCAGTGTGTCTCGGCCGCAGACAGGTTGGTTGCAGGCGCTCACCTGGCCTCCTTCTAACCAACACACGGCCATCATTGGAACCCAGGCAGAACCGGCTTTCATCAGAAAACACAACAGAACTCCACTCCGTCCTCCAATGAGCTCTAGCTTGACAACACTGACGTCGCAAACGGCAGTGGTTTGGAGTAAGTGGAATGCACGCTACAGGGTGTCTGGCTCGAAGCTGTCCTTCAAGTAACTGATTTGTAACAGTTCGTTGTGTCACTCTGGTGGCAACTGCAGCTCGAATTGCTGCCGCAGACGCGGTACGATGCGCCACGGCCATACGCTGTACACGGCGGTCTTCCGTCTCAGTAGTACCACGTGGCCTGCCGGAACCCGGTCTTCTTGAGGCAGTACCTTCCCTTGACCACCGCTGCCAACAATCATTCACAGTGGCTACATTCCTGCCAAGTCGTTCTGCAATATTGCGGAAAGAAAATCCACCTTCTCGTATCCCTATTACACGACCTCGTTCAAACTCCGTGAGCTGTTGATAATGGCTTCTTCGTCTTCTTAAAGGCATTCTTGACTAACATCAACATCCTACGTCGAATCTCAACGATAACTAACGCTCACGAACGTTACAGCGCGTATTTACAGCAAACCTGCTTTGCATGTTCCGAGGGGCGCTACTAGCGCCACACGTATGCGCCGAGCGCGAAATGTGCATAGACGTCATCTTACAGATGTACTCTCACCGCCTACCAACTGTCGTTTATCAAACACAACCCCTTCTTGGTGTTGGGATTTTTTACCGTCAGTGTATGTGCTATGTAGATGAAGGCTGCCAGTTAAGCAGAAAAGTGAAGTATATTGGGTTGGAAAGAAAGTAATGTCCGATGACAAGGTACCCAATGTCGAAGCCCCCGCCACGGCGCACGTTGTCCTCTGAGTCTGCACAGCACACAAGCATGGAATCAGCAGGTAAGTGGCTTAAGTCAGTGGCGGTTGGCCGTCAGAAGGCGAAGAGTGTAAGCGCCAGCCAACATAGAAGTGGGCAAGGAACACATCCGCCATTGCTTGCTGTATGAGTTTCGTCACGGTAACATCCCCGCAAATGCTGTAAAGAACATTAGCAGTGTGTACCTCAAAGCCACATCGTCAGTGTTGTGGTTGGTTCGAACGGTTTCGAGAGGGAAATTGTTTGGTTGGTTGATTGATTTTTATGGCGCAAGGGCCCTGTTTGGCCAAAGAGCACCAGACACAAGAGCATGAAAAAAAAATTTAGAAACGTGGTATAAGAGTTAAAAGCAGGCTGAGGGAAATTGTAAACTGTCAGACCGTCCCAAAGCCGCAAGACCCCTAACGGTAGATATAGACATGCTGAAGACCTTAGTGGAGACCGACCCACGTGGGAGTTGTCCGAACAACTCGGGACTATGAACACGTGTATTATCACGCACCTGTGCCAACTTGGAAAGGTGCAGAAAAGGCAAGTTTGGGTACTAAATTAACTTACAGTTGAATCGAAAGCAAATCGCATGAGTGCACACGTTTTCCTACGAGAGACATCATGTGATTACGTAGGATGTAAAATAATCGTTAAATACTGTGTGAACTGCCTACACCGCAGGACGCACATGATAGAAAGGCAGATAGCAGCGAGTGCAAACGTCCGCGTAGCTCAGTTGGGAGAGCGACTTATTCCGGAATGAGGGACCCCGAGTTCGATGCCCTGAGTGGACAAAAGTGACGGAGAAATTTACTTCGTTATAGCTAGTTATTAGTTTGTAAAACTATTATCTGAACAGTTTAACTTCAACTTAGTGCTTCACTGGGGACTTAAACTCTCACTTTAACTTAAAAGTCACTTTCCCGCACGAGTCTGGCGCTCGTAGCCTCTGAAAACTTTATTTCGTGCGTAACATCTCTTCAGGAAAATACGTCTGGGGTTCAGAAATGAATCAAGTAACTTAAGTTTGCAAATTGTTTATTAATCACGATTTCCGCAATGTCATCACTTCAAATATTCGCCATCAATGAGTCGTAATAACTCAGGCATCGAATGCAATCTGCTTATACAACAGTCTTTCGTATCGCATAGATATATCTCGCTTCAATAACTCTTCGCGATAACGGACACAATCTGTACTCTCGGTCAGTATGTACTGCAGAACTTCGAACAATAAGTATTCCTGCAAGATTACATATATGGCTCATAACACAAATCGCTCCTCTATCATCGCCTAAACAACATAGTACACCGAACACTGCACACACAAGCTCTTCACTCTCGAATCTTTACTAGATGGTTGCACTTTGACCTGTTTTCAGGTTGTTACACCGTCAATTTTATTTAAATGTAATCTGCGGTGTTAAATCAGAAAAATCGTTAACGAGAAGAAATCAAATTTTCATAATAATACAGAAACTCAAAGGAAAGATTAAATTAAAGGTCACAAAAACGATATTTTGTTTGAATTAGGAGAGTACGTTATCTTGATGACCTGAACGTGGAATAAGTGTTGGGATTCAGTCTACGAAGCTGTTTCAGTTGTTTTAAGAAGAATATCTAAGTTACATTGTGATTCAGCAAAGTGTGACGTATACTGTAATTTAACTTTCGTTTTTAGTTATTTTCTTATGCAAATTTGATTTATTCTCGTTAAGTTTCGCGCACTGAACTCCACATTTTTTCTATCTCGATGAATTTGTGTTTGGGAACACTGACATCAAGTCAAAGTTGAATTACGTAATCGAAAACTAGAGATAAGAACGAATGTGTTGAGTCTTCGAGACGTTATGTTATTTCCAGTCTACGAAAGGCAATGTTATTTCCAGTCTACGAAAGGCAATGTTATTTCCAGTCTACGAGAGGCAATGTTATTATCAGTCTACGCGAGGTGATGTTATTAACAGTCTACGAATAAACAAAGACATCGCTCTTTCCACGTTTAGTAACGCACAGCAACCGAAAAATTGTTATTCGGCCGCCGCCGGAAAATTAATTATTGGCCGCCGCCGGGAAACGCACATACCGCCGTGGATTGTTGGCCACCGTGGTGTAAGGCTAACGCGCTCGGCTAGATATCGAGAAATCCGGGATTCGATTCCCCGGCGGCGGCCGAATAACAATTTTCCGGTTGCTGTGCGTTACTATATGTGGAAAGAGCGATGTCTTTGTTTATTCACTGACGCCACGTATTTGGAGGATTTTCACTATAAGTCTACGAGAGGCTATCATTTCAAAAGCCATGTTACTCGAGTTATCGGAGGCATTCTAATTTAACCAACGTTATAAAAGTGTATTCTTCTTCACTATAGCGAGCATTCTACTTTTAAAGTGCATTCTTACCTGGAAGGGCATTAATGTTTACGACAGCGTGCAACCTTGTTTCGAAGGGGCTGAAATATAGAATAAAAATTAGTTTGTGTGACGACCGCGTGTTGACGTTCCTACTGATATAAATAAAAAGTCCACTCCGGTGGCGCAGTGGTGTCACTCGTCAGCGATGAGTTCGGGTTCGAATCCTGTGAGGCATGGGTGTTGTGTTTGTCTTATGGCAATGGCTCTTCCAATTTCCTGGAACCAGTGGTAATAATTTAGGGACGGGCGACTGCTTATAGCCAACTGAGTTGCTCACGATGGTCGTTAAATTTCCAATAAATATATATATATATATATACACCGCCGGAAAGTGAAAAAACAACACCATTAAAAATTGCAGCTGCATCTATGGGATTTATGTCGTAGCAACAACTTGTTAAGAAAAAAAGTGATCACATGTGTGAAGCTATTCAATGTTCCTTTTGCCTTTCAATGGAAATGTAAATGTATGATGTCATCGCTTTGTCCGCATTATTTTATAAACAACGAATAGCAACTGAAAAATTGTTCATCGACACCGCTGGGATCGAACTCCAGATCTCTCGATAACTAGCCGAGTGCGTTCGCTTTAGGCTACGGTGCCAACAATTCACAGCGCTATTCGTGGTTTATCAGTCACACTTCGACTACACAAATCCATATTGATGAGCTCAGCAACTGATTTGTCGCCATCAAGTGGCATTCAACAAGGCAAACTGTTTAATTACAGCTGATTTGAAATTTATTCACCATTTCTATCGCTCTTTGGGTTTATCAGCTGTAATTAAGCAGTTTGCTTTGTTGCATGCCACTAGATGGCAACACGTCAGTTGCTGAGCCCATCAATAAGGATTTGTGTAGTCAGATGCTGACTGATAAACCACGAATAGCGATGTGAATTGTTGGTACCGTAGCGTAAAGTGAACGCACTCGGCTAGTTATCGAGAGATCTGGGATTCGATCCCAGCGGTGTCGATGAACAATTTTTCAGTTGCTATTCGTTGTTTATAAAATAATGTGGACAGAGCGATGACATCGTACATTTATATTACCTCCACGTATTTGAAATTTATTCACCTTTCAATGGACCGGTCGGACTGACACCGAACCGGGGAGCGAGCTTTTGAGTCGTACTGTTATTTTGATTGCATTGCGATAGCAGAGCGAGTACCGCCCACGCGAGAGAGGATTCTAATCCCCTCTCGCTTCGATTTTTTTTTCGAAAAAGTGTTTAAGTGCAATAAAAAAAACTCTGGACTTAGAATAAAAACGCCCTTCTTAGGGCGAAGTCCTAAGTCGACTGCAAAGTCGTTTGTGTCAGTTTGCGGCGTTACGTCGACGTCGTGCCGTTTCGAATAGTGTCAAGACTCTTTGATCCGACACTAGGCCAAAGCCCGCGCGCCCGGCTTTCTGAGTTTTGGCTTGAGTGGGAGAACCACAGGGTGCCCACTCAGCACTTAGAAAAAACTTTGTTGCTTCTCTCTCGCAGAGATGCCGTCCTCCCAAAAGGGAGTTGTGTCTAAGGGGACCAACCCTAAATCTACCGTAAAAACACCGAAATGCACAGTTTCTGCCACCGGGGTGAAACTCTCGGAGATCCCGGCAAGGGAAATTCCATCTCCTAAACCCGGGACCTCCCGGTCGCCAGAGGCCTCACCAGCTGTGACTCCGAAGCGCTCTCTGGAAGTCAAGCAGCGGGTTGAGACTACCCTATTACCAACCACTGGGGAGTTTATTGACCTGGTAGATAGCTGTGTGGCAGAGGTTGGTGAGGTTTTGTGCTCACTACCCAAGACAATCAATAAGGATGCGGCGAGCAGGATCACGGCGGCCCTGCGCAAAATTCAACTCGCCTGCGCTCAGCAAGGGCTCCTCACCTCAAAGCTATAGGGCAAGCTTGAGGACAGGGAGGAGCGTCAAAGCTCCTCTGCAGGACCAAAATCCTATGCCGTCGCAGCCAAAAAGGGTGCCACGAAGGTGCAAGAGTCTGTGCCGGCACCTAAGGTAAAAAAGGTGGTGTCAGACAGGAGACATGGGCTCCTGGTCTATCCCACCGACGAGGGCAAGTCGTCTGATGACGTTAAACAGACTCTCCTATCCGCAGTGCAGCCAGCAAAGTTGCAAATAGGAGTTAAAGGCGTACGTAAAGTACGAAAGGGTGGGGTAGCGGTTGAGTGTTCGAGCTTAAGCGACGTCAGCCGTTTGGAAGAGGAGTTGAAAAACAATCCACTAACCAAGGATTGTACTCTTCCAAAAACTCCAGTGAGGAGACTCCCTCGACTCATTGTGTACGGAGTCGACGGGGAGCTCTCCCAACAGGCGCTCGAAGACGGGATAAAAGAGCAAAATCCCGGCATTGAAGGGGAACTTAAAGCTCGGTTCCCCATCAAGGCAAAGGTGGGACAAGGCCCACTGGGTGTTGGAGACTGAGCACCTAGCGTTTAAGACCCTTCTCAAAAGGGGTAAAGTCAATCCTAAGGTTGAAAAAGTTTTTGAGGGAGGTACGCTGCTTCCGATGTAATGGCTTCGGCCATTTCAGGAGCAGCTGCCAAGAGATTGAAGATAGATGCGGCCTGTGCGGTGAGGTGGGTCACCTGCACAAGGATTGCGCTACCACGGCCAAGTGCAGTAACTGCACGCAGCCAATTCAAAATTCAAGCTGAAGCTGGATACAGGTCACTCCAACTTCAGCAAGACGTGTCCCAGTCTAACCAGGGAACGTGAAAATTTTTAAAAGCCACATCAACTATGGCTGACAGATGTAATAAACTGGAATAAGGGTTCTCCAGCTGAATGCCCATCACGCACGAGCTGCAACAGGACAAATTCTTAAGACGGCCAACGAAGTCGCTGCAAAAATCCTGCTTCTGCATTAACCCTACGATTCCCACGGTAGAATCGCGGGGTTCCCTAACTCCTCGAGAAGGTATTACTCCCGCTGTGACCGACCCCTGGTTGCCACGGTCGTTCTAGACCCGGACTTAGCCATCCTGGAGCTGGAATGTACACCCAACGTGGTAGCTGTGGGGATCGAGAGTGGTGGGGGGAGGTATATTCTCATCAACGCGTATAGTCCGCCTACAGGTGCTCTCTCGGATGTGCTAGATCTGATCACCAGCTTACTGGAAGCCCACCAGCAGCACGAGGTGATCATTTCAGGTGATTTCAATGCAAAAAGCCCCGCTGGGGCAATCAGGAGGAAGACGGGATAGGTAGTGTTATTCTGGACTTTGTCAGTTCCTCAGAACTAACAATCCGGAACGATCCCGACAGTGTCCTCACGTTCCAAGGTGCGTCTGGGAAGTCGTGGATCGACCTTACCCTCACACGGACCACGGTCCTCTCGCATCTCCAGGACTGGCAGGTGCCGGATGATGCGAGCTGTAGCGACCACTTAGCAATAACCTTCAAACTTGGTAGGGAAAAACCTGGGAAGACACCCAGAAAGAGATTCACCGCCCGGAATCTCAGCTGGCCAGATCTCAAAGCCCGGCTAGCCGATCTGCTTGGCGAAAGGAAAGCTTCAGATCTACATGATGTGGATAACCTGAATAATTTTATCAGTCATCTCACTGATGAGATAGTCGCGATTTGTGAAGGTTGCAGGAAAGCAAGGGACTGGCAAATGCCCACGCTTCCCTGGTGGTCGGAAAACCTGAGCCTGCTTCACGGCAAGGCCAGGCTATGCAGACGTAGAATGCATTGGAACGGTTTGACCCGGTCAGGAGGGAACGCCTGAAAAGGGAATATAACCAATCCGCAGGTAAATACAGACGTGCTATGATCCCATCTCAGAGAGAGTACTGGCGTCAACTGTGCGAGGCAACCCCCGTGGGGAACCCATTTGGAATCCCGTACAGGGTTGCCAAGGGTTCAATCTCCGATCCACTGTTACTGGCATCCGTCAGAACAGAGTGTGGCACCCACACCACCACCCTGGAAGAGACGGTGGAGATTCTCCTCAACCATCACTTCCCGGCCGACGGGGAGTTAGAGGACTCCCCTGAACAACGTGCGATAAGAGATCGATGCAGGCACCAGCCGGACACTGAGAACGACCCGCCGTTCAAGGAGGCCGAGGTTGGGGCTGCGCGTAGTAGCCTCAACTCGGGGAAAGCTCCGGGTAAGGATGGGCTGGATCTGGCAGTTATTCGCGATGTCTTCGCGGCCAATCCACGGTACTTTGTTTGCTTGTTCAATAAGTGCCTAGAGCGAGGTTGTTTCCCTTCTTTGTGGAAAACCGCGGTGCTCGTCCTCTTCAGCAAAAAAAATAAGAGCCGAGCAGATCCCGCGGCTTACAGGCCGATTTGTCTGCTCTCCGCTTAGAGTAAGGTGCTGGAAAAGGTCATTGTGATTCGAGCAACCCATTACCTAGTAGGCCTAGGTAAGCTCTCCAGCCGCCAATTTGGTTTCACACCAGAGAGGTGTACTAGCCAAGCGCTAGCCAACCTTACTCAGCAGGTAAAGCTGAAGAGAGATATGGGTATGCACACCTGCCTTATCTCTCTGGACGTGCGGGGTGCGTTCAATAGTGCCTGGTGGCCTCTAGTGTTGGACCGTCTTAAAACACTGGGTTTTTTCAGGAATCTGTTTCTGGTAGTTAGTGACTTCCTTCTTAACAGGAGGGTCGAATTTACTGTGGGTGATAGTGTGCTTAGCAGAGAATACACGAAGGGGTGCCCGCAAGGCTCATGCTCGAGCTCCCTGTGGTGGAATGTAGTAGCCGACACGGTGCTTTCACTCCCGTTGGAAGATGGAGTGCAAATGTAGGCATACGCGGATGACCTAGTCCTAGTAGTGTCTGCAACAGGCAGACATGTGATTGAGCGGAAGGTACACACCGCTCTTGCTAATCTGGACACTTGGAGTAAGGAGTGCAAGCTACGCTTCGCTCCTGAAAAAACGACGCTTATGGCGATAGCAAAAAAGGGAGAGATGGTTACTCCCAAAAAGTGTCGCTTCAATGGGCACACGGTGAAACCTGCGAGGGAGATGCGATACCTAGGTGCCGTCTTAGATACGAAGCTTTCTGGGCTCCCTCACCTTTGGTATCTCAAAGGGCGATGCTCCCTTATTGTTAACAGGATCAATGGCATGAGGCTGTCAGGAGCAGCCAAGAAGGTAGTGCACAAAGGTGGGGTGGAAAGAAGCCTCACGTACGTGTGCTCCGCCTGGTGAACGGACACAGTTAGAATGAGAAACGGTGTCAGTCAAATTCAGTGCAGAGCGCTGCTGGGAATAACACGGTGCTTCCGCACAACATCCTCGGCAGCACTACAAGTGCTAGCCGGGTGTGAACCAGCGGACTTAGTGATTGCAAGGGAAGTAGTGATGCAATCTCTTAGATTTGGCAGCAATGCTCAACTACTTGGGGACCATTATCAGTCAGCTGACGTAGAATGGTCAAGAATTGACTGGGCGTGCCACCCAGCCAAAGACATCTGTCCCACATGGGATAAAGACCTCCCAATTGGAAGGGGGAGCGAGATCTTTACCGATGGCTCTAAAATCCACGGTAACGTAGGGGCAGGATTCTGTGTGCTCTCAGATGGCAAAGAGATACACACGGAATAAATTAAACTCTCTCCCAACTCCTCTGTGTTTCAAGCAGAGTGATTGGCGATCAGAGAGGCACTGCACTTGCCTAGGCTCAATGTCAGTGATGTAGATGTCAAGGTCTTCTCAGACAGTCAAGCGGCTCTTAAAGCACTTGGACAGTTCGGGAGTAAAACTCCCCTTGTCAGAGACGTTAAAGCCTTAATCGACCGAAGGAGTGGCGTGGTAGTCTCGTTCCACCGGGTCCGAAGCCATGTCGGAACCAGTGGCAATGAAAGGGCAGACCAGCTCGCGAAGGAAGCGACTGGAAAAGATAGTATAGACTTTGAATTGAGAACACCAGTGCAAAGTGTTCGCACAAAGCTTAAAAAGGCCATGTTGTTGGAGTGGCAGTTACGATGGGACGAGGGGGACATGGGTCGGAAGTGTCACCGTATCTTCCCCAGTGTCTCCATCAGGCGCTTAGAATGCGAAGGGTCCCTGAACCAAATATTCACCGGTCATGGCGTTTCGCTTTAATATTTTCGCCGCTTTGCGATAAGGGACAGAATGTGCCACTGAGGGGCTCAAACCGCAGACGTCGCACACTTGATTCTAGAGTGCAGTTCTCTTGCAGGTCGGAGGAAAGTCCTCGCCCCCGACATAGGGAGAAGGAAGGATCTCTCGATCTTGATAGAGGATCCCAGAGCGCGTCAGGGCCTCATCGAGATGGTCAAAGACTTCGTGGCGAGGCAGGAAGAAATACTCATTGAAGAGTAGAGAATACCGAAGAGGAGTGACGACTTGCCCTAGAGTCGTCTAGCAGCGCGGACCCTAGTGCTGCCATGTAAATTTGTAAATATTTCAGTGTAATTTTTCTGTGTATTTTATAATTTCTCTGTGAGGGGGTAAGTGCAAATAAAGGTGTCTATCCATATACACGCAACCCCCATTGTATAAATGTGCTTGTACTAATATAGCCAGGACCTAATAAAGGGCTTTTGCCCCAAAACACTCGCGTTGGCGGACAAATTCTCCCAGCCAGACGCAAAGTTAAAAGCCCCTGCCCATTAGCACGTCTCACATACGGGCTTTGGCAAAGGGGGGGGGGGTTGGTCCCGTGGGGGTGGAAGGTAACTGCTGGTCTACGGGCCGATCCTGTCCGGATGAAGGAATGCCGGATCCTGGCAGGATTGCTCTCGCAACGCCTTCACTGTGTTCTCTGAGAGAGTTTCTCATTTCCCTGCTAAGTCCGCTATTGGACGGTGCAGGCAGAAGTCATCAGATTTCCTTTCAATGCGTATTACAGTGTACAGGAGGCACATTGTAATAAGGTGTTGCACCTCCTCCAGCAGCAATACAAGCTTCACATCTGGCATGCAATAGGTCGTACAAATGCTGGATATCACACTGGGGGATAGCATTCCATGCGCGTTCAAAATGGACGCGTAATTCAGAGATGGCCGCTGCCTGCCGGAGTGCGCGGAAGAGTTTTTGCCCGATCCAGTCCTAGACTTGCTCAATTGCAGAGAAGTCCGGAGAGCGTGCTGGCCATGGGAGTTGATGCACAGCCTGAAGAGCATGTTGAGTTGACCGGGCGGAGTGTGGGCAGATGTTATCCTGCTGGAACATCGCATCGGGGATCGCACTAAAAATGGCAGGACAGCCGGCTGCACGATATTCCTTACGTCCTTACAGCTATTCAGTGTACCCCGTACAAACACCAGACTCGCACGAGAGTGATAAAGTAGCTTTTGATCTGGAACACCAGACTCGTACGAGAGTGATAGCTAGTCGCTCTCCACACCGTTATGCCCGGCGTGGGGCGTGTGTGTCGCCGGCTGATGCACGATGGCAGAAGCTGCTCACCTTGTCCCCTTTGGACGCGTACACGACTGTCAGACGCTCCCAAGCAGAATGGGCGTTCATCACTCCCATGAACTCATTCTCGACACCACCGCAAACGTGGTCTACGGTGACCAGAGGTCAGTGGTAACTATGCCATCGGCACACGTGCCGGTAGTCCTGCTTCCAACAAACGATTCCGTGTTGTTCTGATAGACACCCTTGGTATGACAAAAGATTGAATTTATGACGCCGTAGCCGTCAGCTATGGCAACGCCGCCTTCCTGATACACCGATCCTCTCGTGAGTCCGTAAGCCTGGAACCACGTCTGCGAGTGTGCGAATGCTCCTCTGACCACCGATGTCATCATGTTACCACGGCCGACACCTCTCGTCCCACTCAGTCAGCAATTTGACAGAAGGACCAACCTCCTTCCCGCAGACTCACTATGCGGCCTCGCTCGAACTCCGATAACTGAACAAATATTGGGCGCCTGCGTCGTCCAGGCATGGTAGCTGCTTCAACGAGCACTGAGCAGCACGACACCAGACGAATGACTTCGTCCTGCAATCCTTAGTCCTTAATTACGCGCTACGTACATTTGCATGTTGTCGTCCGCAGTGACGTCATTATTTCATCCAATGACATTCCAACTTGGATTGCAGTTTCTGCTGCCCTTAACAATTAACATAATATAATATGAAGTTCCTACCGGCATTCCTTCTGGGTGTTATTTTTTTCACTTTCCGGCAGTGTATAAATAAAAAGATGTTCTGTTGTAAGTGCGACTTTTTCATCAACCCGTCCATTATCTAGAAGTGTATAATTAACTCCTTCATGTCTAGTTAAGAACTTTCTACCTACATCTAATGTTTCAAGCTATCCGAGTTCAACGAGTATTACAATGAAGATACAACGAGCGTAAGCCTAACAAGCTCCTAATTAGTGTATTACACAGAAACAAACATAAGGTTAAGTTTATAATTCTTACAAACCATAAAGGTATTCGTTAAAATGACTATTATTTTGCAAAAGTGAAGCTGATCTTCTTCAGGTGTCGAGAAAATAAAGTTTACTTGGGTTCTTACGTAACGGTTCTCATTCAAACGACCTCTTGCAGCGTTCTTGTTTGTTTAAATGGTAAAGTGACTGCTGTTTCAAGAAACAATCCGCGAAACATAAAATCTTAAAACATTACACTTTATACAGGAACATTTTCAAATCGCAAATATCATTTAAGTATAAATGAATTCGAAGTTAGGTTGCTGTGTGTGTGTGTGTGTGCGTGTGTGTGTGCGCATATTTATTCGTTACGGTTATGGAGGAACTAAGTTTTAATAATAAATCTTCATCCTTTAACGGGTAGGAATAAAAAACTGTCGGTGTATTTAGATTCTATTGAAAAAGCGTTATACATTTGACGGAGTTGATTCTTTATCAAGTGGGAATAAAACTCTGTGCATATCATGCTTACAAGATGTAATGAAAAAATATTACATGTATATCTTGCTCAGCTGATCTTCATTCAATTTGTTTCATTAGTCCTCTTAGCATTTTTAAAGATGAAAAAATCGTTTCTTCATTTGCATTATGCGCAAGTATACGGTGTAGTTCCTTTTAGCATTTCAAAATTCTCAAGGACTTACAGTATTGGGACGCTGAAAAAAAACTCCACATCTACAGTACTTTTTTTTTCAAATCAGGCTCTGCCGTCAAGAAATCCTTTAAGAATATGCAATTATATAGTAAAATTATTTTGCATCTTCAATATTTACAACCTTTCGCTTACAATATCTGAAACTTTCTACGTAACACAGTCGTAATTTCTTTTATCGTTAAGAGTCACTAACTCGAAACCCTTGATATTTATCTAAAAGTTACACCCATATATCAGTTTATTTACACATTAATAATAAACTAAATGAATTCCGTACACAAAATTCCAAGATTTAACATTCATATGATTAATTTGCCCAAGTTACTTTCTGAAGTTCAAATGAAGAACGATTAGCCAATGAACCACTAGGGTGTTGCATACTTACATGCATATCCCAACATAACAGAAAATGGGATAACCTAAAATGGGATAAACATATAGAACAAACTATGAATAAAATCTCCAGAAACATAGGATTGGTTAGCCGAATACTTAATAATCTTACTAATAAAACACTTAAATTGTTGTATAATACTCTTGTACATACCTACTTTTACTATTGTCTATCCTGTTGGGGACAGACAACACAAACTAACATAAAGAAACTCCAAGTACTCCAGGATAAATTTATTAGATTACTAGACCTCAAATTAAATACTAATACAAACAATACCCCTTATCTTTATATTTACAATTATATGCGAGTAGATGTTAACAAACACAACATTCTAAATATAAAACAATTATATCAGTATGCTTTGGGATTAAATATGTTTAAACGGATTAAACAGAATATTAATATAGATATCATAGATATAAGTTCTGATGTTCATAATTATAAAACTGCAAATAGATTTCAGATACAGCGATGCCTGCCTAGAACACAAGAAATTAAACAAAGTATCAACTATCAGTGACCAACTCTTTGGAATCTTTTACCTGATGACATTAATAATGACTTTCTTTAATATTCTTTACCTGATGACATTAATATGCACATTAATAATTACAACTTGTTTAAAAAGGATTAAAAACATATTTTCTTAATTTATAAAAAAGGGGGAAAACGAAAAAAAGGGGGAAAGAAAAAAACCCTCAAATTATTAAATAACATTTCAGTCCCTTTCTAATTGCCACTAATATCTATTAACAATTGCTGATTTACTGCATGACCTGCCTACTGTTTACTTTAATTCTGTAGTAACTTTTACATGACTTGTATTTATCACGTAGGGAGATCAGGGCTTCGTCAGGTCATCAAATACTTTTTCCCTGATTTTCTTGGCTGTTATGATAATTACTCTTTGTTACACTAAAATGTAAATATAAACTTGATGTAAGGTATGATGTAACAGCTAAAATAATAAAAATTAAATTAAATTAAAACCATTAAACTCTTCTCTGAGATGCAGAGGTTAGCTCCTGAAAAGAGAACATAACAAATTAAACAAAGTATCAACTATCAGTGACCAACTTTTTGAATGGAGAAACAGCAGTCTCCCGGAGACATGGAGACACAGCAGTATCCCACAGGATCTAACCTATGCATTTCATCCGCCAGAAAGCTCATCTGCCAGTTTAAAATTTAAAACTGATAGTGCTAGATTGTACTTACTCTTGATGAATTAAAAGTCACCATTTACAGCGATCTCAGCACACAACTCGAGCTTCACTGACATCCATCACACGTCTCACGCAAAACCTTTTGTAATTCATATACTTGTTTTCTTTTTCTCATGCAGACATTCCTGAATCTGGTCCTCTCATGATTTCCGTGGCCTTCCCCTACCTTTTTTTCCGGCCACTTGGGCTAAATAAATTCCCTTAGTGAGCATCTCATCACTCATTCTTTCAGTATGGTTGAACCACCTAAAAATATTTGTCTTCACCATACTAACAACATTTTGTTTCATTATACACATCTGCAACACATCTTCGCTCCTCACACATGAGAACGTGTCTACCCCGTAAGTATCACACCTCCCCAGCACACAAACGACTTACTCCTACATCCTGCGTCCAATAAATTCCAGGACTCACCGCATAACTGACGTAACAGCAGTGGGATAAAAATATCACGTGTATGCCAGGAGGTAGCAGTCCTTGGCCAATCAGCTAACAGCTGTAAATCTGTTTATGCCAGTACCGACAGGCGGCAGACAGGCATTGAGGAAGTCATTGCAAGCGTTTTCGTCCCTTTTCATTTTAGCCATGGAAGATCAGAGAGTAAACATCCGTTTTCGTTGGAAACTTAGTAAATCAGCTACTGAAACTTATAAAATGTTAAAAAAAGCGTATGGAGACACAGCAGTATCCTGCAGTAAAGTTTTTGAAGGATATGCACGGTTTCGCAATGCGAGGAAATCCTTCGGTGATATTTCGAGATCTGGGGACCTTCCGTTATGCGGACAGCGGAAAAAATCGAAGACATGCGGAATCAGGTAAAGAAAGATCACTGAATTACAGTGAGACTTTTGGCTGAGTCGGTGGGCATCAGTAAGTCTGGGAAAACGAAAACTTAATTCCAGATTGGTACCCTGAATTCTGAATGATGACCAAAAGCAGGCTCGTTCATCGATCTGTTCCGGTCTGCTGGGCACTGCAGCTGAGGATCCTGACTTTTGCTCCAGAATTATTACGTTAGATGAAACATGCTGGCTGCAATATGATCCACAAACCAAGCGACAACGCTCTGAATGGAGAAGCACACACTCACCGTCAAACAAGAAAGCCTGCATTCAACCATCAAAGACAAAGACGATGCTGATAGCCTTTTTCGATTAGAAAGGTATAGTCCACAAGGAATTCGTGATAGTGGGTCAAACGGTAAATCCAGAATTCTAAGTCTACGACCCTTACACAGCAGTATTGGTCGCCGTCGTCCCCAGTTATGGAAATCCGGAAATTGGTTCTGCTCCATGATAACGCAAGACTACATACCGAGTTGTAAGTCCAACAGCTCACCATCAAATCATTGTGTTGCTACATGTGCCGTATTCTCTTGATTTATCGCCCTGTGACTTCTTCATATTTCCCAGGATAAAACGGGCACTAAAAGGACAGTATCGTGCAGACTGTCCTTTCATCTATCCAAGCAGCTATGACAAAACAACTTGCGGACATCCTGGATGTTGCCTTCCAGAAATGTCTTTAGGATCTTTAGAAACTCTGGAAACTGTGTGTTTATTCAGATGGGCGGTATATTGAAGGTAACCTGCGTTAATTGTGAATATGGTGTATTTTTATATTCTTTATTGCGTCAGTCCTGGAACTTTTCGGACGTCGATGTATGTCTCTTCTGAAGTACCCAGGTTTCACTGCCGTACATCAGAGTAGAAACAGTCATACTTTCATAAACAGCCATTCCGGATCTTATCGAGAGCCCATCCTTCGTGCGAAATCCTCCTAAGGCAGCTATTACTTTCAAAGATTAATTTACTAACTCGCAATCCCACTATTTTGATTACGCCTTTTGTTTTTACAAATATGGCACAAATATGTTGAATTTGGATCTAAAGACAGTATTTCAAGATTTATACCAAAAAAGAGGTTATTTTGATGTTTTATTAAAAAGGAAAAGAAATAATTTTGGAAACAAAAACAGAACCAATGTTTTGCCTGGCCGCAAGGCTTAATTATTCTATTCAATACAGCTTACATAATTATTATGACATCCTTATCTTTTTTACCAAATGAAGGATGCAATACATCGAAGCTAACGATTTAACAAGTTGTCACTTTTGTACTTAGTATAAGGAAACATATAAAAACAAGATCCAGTGCAAAACTTTTTATGTATTTCGCTCTAGGGCTTTTCAGTATCAACGGGATCTTAATTTACATGGAATGGTTTTCTTTAATCGTGAAGCAATCGTCTTTTTTACAATTTTTTCTTACAAGTGGCAATGTCGAACTTATTTCGACATTCTGAACACGTCACCCGCGTCCAAGCCGAAGGAAATGTGAAGAATTGTGTAATTACCGGAATATCATATTAACTGGCATTTATGGGCGGTTGAACACACACTCCCTGGACCGAAACAATTTCTAGAGTCTTGCTTTTCCTCTGAGCTAAACATAGGCAGGAAGAACGCTGCGTCTAGAACATGAGAACAATCCGGTTCACAGCCAAACGGATTACTATAAACAAATTAAAGAATTGCCTTTTTTTCTTTCGTACTCTGAAATTCGTATAAAACTCAATATTTCAAATGAAATAAGCGTCGGCCAAGAAAGATTTCAATGAAATAAGCGTCGGCCAGTTAGTTAACGATGTTTTTCATTTATCCTTTTAGATCACAAGACAGTTAGTTAACGATGAGTCATACAATTGTTAAGATCAATCAGTATTTGACTATAAAATATACAGAGTTTAATTACACATTCCGTACAGAAATTTTGCACAAACACTAAAATTGGGAACTATGAAACAAGAGTTCCAGCTGTATACTTAGGAAAAATCTTTCCTTTTCTTCAAGGGATGACAAACAAATCTTTTGAAAATGCAGAGACGTGTTTGTGCCTGACTTAATGAGCATTCCGTTGCACTGCTTAAATCTTTTGCAAATCATTTACACTGGCAACAGACCATGGGTAAATAACAAAGATAAAAGCAGTGAAAACTGTGAGAGAAGAGTGAGAGGTGACGAGATATATTCTTACAGTAAACTTTACGTTCTTGTTCAATTATGTTAAGTATTTACATGTTATATGTTGTACTAAAAAGAGTTAAAATCTTCTTGAATTATAATAGTGTGCATGCTGTTTCAAAGATGCATTGTGGTTCTGCCACTTGTGTGTACTCTATAAGATACAAGAACAAAAGTTGTTCTTCATAAGCTAAACTGTAAGAGAATATTTAAAGTTGATTTTCATTTTTCTAGTTTCTTGAGTTCTCAGCCTTTACGTAAAGTACTGAAGTGAAGTGATAAGTCCAAACGTTCAAGTGACTAAATATTTAATTAAAATACTACAGTTGTTCTAACAGGGAAAATTATCAAAACTAACACCTGTCAACAAAAGGATTTGCTGTTTTTGTTACGGGCTTTAACGACCTCTCAGACCATTTAGGGCTGTAAAGAATTGCCCGTCCTTAATTCCAGATAATTGCTTTCAGGAAAGTGCAAAGCCATCTCATTAGGAAAAATACACCACCCATCCAGGACGCAGACCAAGGCCCAATTCGGACGATCATCTAGAAGCCCAAGCCTTTGCCACAGGGACAGCAGAGATCTCAAATATGTAATTTTACGCAAATAACAGAGGAATAGCTGTCTGTGGAAAGACTGTACAGATAAAAATCTTTTCTGGCACGTGCCACATGACTTACGGTGAACGCACACTATGGTTCTCATCGATCGTTATCGTAACAGATCTCTAGCTCTTTCTCTTTTTTTCTTTCTTTCTCTCTCTCTCTCTCTCTCTTCAATACAATTGTAAGCAGTATTCTCATCACTCTCGTTCACATACTTCATTCACTTTTGATCTAACGTCAGATTGCTAAAAAAAGCATTCACCGAGAGAGAAAATGTACATTAAGATTAATAAATCCTCAACGAGAATCAACCAAAATTTGCAAAAGAGTACAAGAACTGATAGGTCGAATACCAAAAATTTTTGAGCACAAAGCGTAGGCCAATTCTGTCTTATTAATATTATACCTATTAACCAATGTATTCCAAGCTGGTATGTAATTTTCCTCTGTAATTGAGAAATCTTTTATCAGCCTTAAGGCTTCTCCCACTACTGAAGAATGCAAGTATTGCAACCTTTGAATATTACTGGGCTGGTTATTTTCATGTATGGTAGTAACAAATATTTGTTTATAACTCAACCACTTATGAATATCCCCATCGATTTGCGCTAAATCGAATTTAGGTAACTTAATATCTTTTTTGATTTGCGAATTTAGAACGCCAGACACGTTTTCAGGAATGTGCTCCACTGTATTCTTAAGTTTAGTCAAATTCCTTCGAATGTTAATATCTATCAACGATATTTTGACCTTTTCCTGAGTATAGACTTGTCTCCATTCGAATCAAAGCCTTCACATTGCATTAACTCTAAATATGACTCTTCCAATTTGGTTTCAAGTCTGTTAGTATTAATGCACAATCTTTTTAATTCAAACAAATCTGCACTTAAAAATATTTCAGTGGTCTGTGTTTCATATCTGTTTATCCCTAATTTGCAAATCAGGAACCAAAAAGAACAATTAAATTAGAGTACACGTTACATACGTTTAGTTTTCTTTTGCAGTTCTGAGAGAATTTATATAAATATTGATTTCTTGAAGAATACCTGATCGCTGTTAATAGCATATAGTGTGATTACGATTTTAATAAAAAATAAATAAAATCAGCTGGAGGCTGACAGCTGCTAATGCCTGCATTCGTTTTTATCTTGGTTGATCGAAAGGCCCGGAAAGCAAAACTCTATGCGCTGTGCAGGCAGACCTGTTAGAAAACACAGTCTCATTCCGGTAGACGTATTTGTAATTCTCATAGATAATATTATTACAAAATATGCTCAAAATGCGTTTCTAAATAAGCTTTAGCCTTCGAAACCATTATCCATATATACTTGAGTCTTCAAATAAAAATTTAGACGACAATGCGTATCCTCAGACATTCGATGTAAAGTGTCAGGTCTTTTGGTGTGAAAAACGTTTGTTGTAATGTAAATCGCTTACTGGGAGGACCACCGAAGTAGAAAGTTGCAGTAAATGAGTAACAACAGAGTCATAGTGTCTGCCAAACTTTCGGCAACCAAATCCACAGGGTTTCCACTACGATGCTTACCTATTACCCTAAAACTCTCTCGAAATCGTTTCAGGATTTTCCATGACGGCAGTTTTGTTTGATTTTAGCATGTCTTTTGTAAAAAAAAAGTACGTGCTTATGGTACAAATTTGTCCATCCGTCTGTGGACACCATTTCTCTGCAACTGTTAGTCTTATTTGAAAAATGCTTTTTACATTGGGAAGCTAGAAATGTGAGAATGATGACTCTTCCTTCTCAGTTTTATCACGATGCATACGTTTGCCGCAAGAAGGAGTAAATGCAGATGCGATCGAATTCAAAATATGTTTGGTTCTGTATAATTACTTATAAGTATCCGATTGAAAAAAATATTTCTTCCTTTCGTAATAATTTATAACGAAAACTACTTTAGGTGAAGTTTCTTTTTCACGTTTCAGTTTTGTTTCTTTTTCGGATTGTGATGAATTTGCAGCAAAATCAGAGCTTTTGAAATCTCGATTGAAAAAACGTTTTCGTGGACCGATACCGTTTACCTTGGCAAACCTTTAAAGGATACCTTCTGCTAAAAAATAGTACATAGTTTTCCGCCAGGGGTGTAGATGTATATTATATTTTTGTCGATATCTCTTCTTCTACGAGTCCGATTTGAAAAATTCTTTCTTTGTGGAAGAGCACTTATGGTGAGAAATGTATATTAAATCTGTTTAACGCACAAGAATCCCACTAGATGGCAGAAATTCCTGTTTTCGTTTATAGCAGGTTTGCAGCAATATCTGCGGTACTAAAACCAGACTGAAAAAAATACTTTTCGGTCAGATACTACTAACTACAAAAACACTTTGTGCGTACTTCCTTCCCAAAATAATGCACAGCTTTACCGCTAGAAGACGCAAATGTTCAATTTGTTTTTCTCTATATCTCTGCTCCTAAATGTTTCATTTAAAAATCCTTTTAGCAGCGGATACTATTTGTTTTGTAGAGCACTTTAGCTTTCTATTTGAGAAGGTTTCTGTAGTACACAGTTCTATCCCTAAATTGTGTGTGTGTACTTCTATTTACAGCTGTGTCTCGGCTTCTAAAAACCCTACTGAAAAATTCCTATTTTTCCTGCTGGCTGGTTGCTACAATAATGATGAGGAGCATTTTTCTTTTTAAATAATGCACAGCTTTCGCGCTAGAGGTTGTAAAGGTTAAAACCTTTTTCTCACTACTTCTGCTTCCGGGAGACGTATTTGAAGAGTTATTTTTCGTTAGCACAGCTTTTGCCATGAGGAATACTTTTCACCCATTTTCAACTTTTCCATTATGAAAAATTATTCCGCTCGGAGGCTTATATCATGTTTACTTTCATATGACTTATTTTAACTGTTCGATTTGAAAATCTCTTTGTCTCTGATAACTTCCTTCTGCTAGAAGAAACTTTTTCTGCATTATTTATTAATTTTCATAGCATACTAGCTGCTGGTGGAAGTAAGTATCTGTTTCTATTTCT
This sequence comes from Macrothele yani, assembly GCA_039090855.1. Taxonomy (NCBI): domain Eukaryota; kingdom Metazoa; phylum Arthropoda; class Arachnida; order Araneae; family Macrothelidae; genus Macrothele; species Macrothele yani. The sequence continues at coordinate 17,100,425 of CM077015.1, read as the reverse complement.
GGATATTTATCGATTGTACAAATCGTGTTGATTTGTTTTCCTTACCTGTTCCATTGAGTTTGAATAACTTTGGTAAATTTTATTCTCGTCGGAAAGGATTCAAAAGACGTGCTCATTACAACCAAAAATTCGGTGTCATCTTTCTTGTAACGAGTTGCATTAACTATATGAATAGTTTTGAAAATTTTTATTCGCGCCGGAAAGGATGAAAATAACGTGCTTATTATAACCGAAGATTTGGGTGTCATCTTTCTTGTGTTTTTAATTTTGGGTGATACGCTGTTCTTCGCAAAAAATTTCGAGGCAAAATATAACTTATAAGGACAAAACTGTGTTGCTCTGTACACCATCGACCTCGTATACCGCGACTGGACATTTTGGTTTTCTGACTTTTGCATTGCTCATAATATTCATGACCCAACGGAAAAATAAGAAAAAATGTCTTTTTTTTTATCGTGTGCATACTACATTGGAAAAGGTTCAGCAAGAAGCAAAATGAAAATGACACAGGGAAAATATGATGACAGAGATTACAGCCACGCAATGTGCAGTATTGGATTATGGGATGAAACCGGATTAAATGGAATGATTAGTGAGCTAGTTGGTAAGATCAATAGATGTGGATTTAGTCACTGGGTTAAAAAAAGGGAGAATTTCCGATACAGGGAGCCAGTGAGGAAGTGACAGATATGTTTGGGATAACGAATTGGGGAAAGAGAGAGAGAGAGAGAAGGTAATCGGCTGTGAGAGCGAGTTTGTGTTGAAAGACGAAATACGATCATATTTGTGACATGGAAAGAATTTGATTTTGTATCTTCACTGAAATTTCTGGTTGGTTGGTTATCATTAGGGGCACAAAGGCCTCCGTGGAGCAAAGAGTTGCAAACATTACAGTTTCTTACGAAAACAGAAAGAAAGATGTAACATCAAAACACAAAATTTCTCAAAAATAATGATTCTTAAGTCGTGCTAATCTAATTCATTAGACAAAACGCCGTCTTATGCACGATAAAATATTTACTAGTTAAAAACACATAGATTAAAACATACTATGAACATGAGATCTTTCGAATTGGCTACCAATTCGAAAGATCTCATGTTCATACTGTGTTTTAACCTATGTGTTTTTAACTAGTAAAGAATTATCGTCCATAAGACGGCCTTTTGTATAATAGACAATATTTCTCCTACAGAAGCGGTACGGGAACACGACATAAAACAGAGTAAATGGCGAACGTAAAAACTACGTATTGCACAAATTGAAATACACCAGTACAACGTCAAACGGACAGCACACAAGACACATCACAATGATCGTTTAAAACTGTATCTCAGTCGTCTCTTGTATAATCCTTATAAGAAGAAAACGCGCACGTTCACCACAGAAACGACGACACACACACGAGACAAACGCCAGGAAGAGGTGAATTGCATGTCCAACACATAGAAGCAGTGTCGTCACTCAGCAAGTTACCGTTAGTGAGAAGACAATGCCCAATACAGAGACGTGAAAGCACAACGTCCTCTTGGCAGTTCTGAAGATAGCTTAGAGGCCAGAGTTCTAGATCTGGCTTAATATGCTGCAGTTTCTTTCCGAACAGTTCGTCTCATTGAGCTTTCTACATACGCTTAAAATGCTTCCAAATAAAAAAGAAGTGAGTTCCTGGTGACACAATGTCAAGGCAGTGACCATCAACCAGCAAACTGACCGGCAGCAAGATCAGCCCACTAGTTCCCCAGGGAAGACAACCGAAATAAATCTGAAAACCAGCCTCATGTAAAGAAGATAGTAAAGCGCTGATTGTCTTCACCCTTCTTAGAACAGATGCTCGTCAAGACACCCAAAACATCATGATAAAACACAGCCCTCCGAGTTTGGGTAGTACGTGAAAAACTGCGTATTACGCAGCGTGCATCTATAGATATTCCAGTGCTACTTCATTATCCCTATGAGGAGTACGTGAAGAAACTTTATTCTGTGGAGTTGAGCATTGTTTTAGTCAATTCAGTCCTACAGACAGACCGATGCAGTCGGAGATTTGAATGCTACAGCAAGTGTTTAGAATGATGCTTCTGAGAAATTTCGGTACAGCTTTAGATCCAAGCATGCGTTATGAAAAGCTTTCACATGCTGTTAAAGCAGTATATCGGTATGAGCCCGAATATTAATTATCTTCTTACAGCCCATCCAGGGCAGTTCACATATCCGTTTGGCATATTTTGATTACTGTGCAGCTTGATAGCTCCACATTTTTTAGAAAAACATGCTTTTCAAAGTAGTGACAAGGTGAATGAGTCACGGATAGAACAGTATTTTGTATTCAAACGCCGTTTTTGTTTATTTTTTGAGGCGCATGCATTTTTTTTACTAGGTTAACACTTTTTGCTGTCTCACGAGAGCATCTGATCGTCTTCAACGGCAAAGACTACTTAAGAGGGGAGATTACGGCAATCTGTAAAAATAATAGACTCCCTGTAGCCCTGGAAAGTCATGAAATAAAATTAACATTCTGGAGTTTGAAGTACTACTGAAGAGCGCGCTTTCTCGTCTGAAGTAATCAAATGCTCGTGCCAATCAATTCTGAAGGCGAAAAATTGTATTTAGAACTGAAAAGCGTTCAGCCTTAACCTTTTAACTGGCTGGAACGATTTAACTTCGGTTTAGCAAAATGTGCTCAATTCAGCTCGAACGATACAATTCTTATACAGTGAATACTTATTCGCTGTATAAGAATTGGGCCGAACGCTGCTCTAACGAGAGAACCTGAGCAGCAAAAAGCGTTCCTTTCGCCTGAGATTTGTTTTTCAAAGTGGCCTTTTAGGGGGATGATTAACAATAATCTTTTTCAATTGGTTACCTACTAAAAGGACTGTAGCAATGGCGCGACGAACCTAAGAAAGGAGAGGTGTTTGAGTCACTTGTTTCTACCCAGTGGCATGACGTCCGTGTCAGGGGAAATAACTCTCCTCCATCATGCCTTAGAAAAAAAATGACGAACTAGAAAGGGGCTTTTAGCACCCGTGACAAGTTTACGCACGATCAGTACTGCAGAAATAGGAGGGGGGAAATTGTTTTTCCGTAGCTTTCACAAAACACGGCCGCTTTCTAAGCCTTTTTGGGGAAAGAACAGAAAATTTTGGAAATCATTTGGTTGAGGTACACTGGCTGCTTAAAAGAATAAAACTGGGTACACGGAGGTATTTATAGCAGCGTTATTTTGTTTATTTTATCCTTCCAGTTCTACCTTCTAAAAAATTTAAAATCACAATACAAAGGTAGTTACCAGAAACTCAAAAATGTATAAATTTAAAAGTTAGTACCGATACTCAGAAAAATCTGGGGTTTTGTACTTTTGGGTTGTTAGCTCCTTTCAGTTTATCATATCGCTAAGCTATTTCATCATATCATATAGATCACCTGCCAAACCAAAGTTACTGATGGTATTTGATTTTTCTTACTGTTGATGTGCCAAACGTCTCCTTTTATGGCGATTTTGGCATACAACTCGGGGTTCCATGACATCCACCACAAATCTCACACAAGACCTTTTTGTATTTCGTATTTATCTTTTTTTTTTTTTTTTGTTGCACCCATTTTTGAATGTGATTTTCTCAGGATTTCTCGGCCTTCCTCTATTTTTCTGCGCTGCCGATGGGGCTGAATTAATTCTCTTAGTACTTCATCAGGCATTCTTTCGACATGGTCAAACCACCTCAAAAATTGTCTCCGCCAGCTGAAAACATTTTGCTTACCACTAAAAATCCTCTAAAAATTGAACTGAGAGGGCTCAAACTGTAGGAAACGTAAGTACATTTCACAGCAGTCGCCAGACATTGTTCCCACGCGCGGAGAAAATGTTGTTTAGGATTTCTCCCTGAGTTAAGTGCTAAAGGTGTCACGTGATCACCTGGTGGAAAACACCTTGCTGAGAAAAATTAATCTCGCTTCTGTTCACAGGCTTTCACACGCTTGGTGTCATCCCTTATGTTATGGCTTTCACCTTTTCAGCTACGGTGTTTTCTTGCTAGCTGTGTTAATGCGTGTCTTGCATTAACACAGCTATATGGAACTCCATATTTGTAATTCTATTTGAAACTCCATGTTAAATTTGTTTCTTAAGTGTTGGCAGTTCAATTATTTTCCATTGCTCCTGGATTATATATCCATTAATAAGAGTGCTTCTCATATTCAACCTTTTATTAGATAACCTTATTCAAGATGAGTCATTTATTTGCATACAAAAAATTTCCGATGTTACTAGCCTGTCCGTTGGAACGTGGTGCTATGGCGTACCGAAAGCAAAAAGTGTAGATACATAAACATCCCGTTTTTTTATATCACACTTATAATAACAACAACAACACAAACCCTCTCAGTTTATATTTCACAAAATGCAAATTTAACAAGACACGTGAATTTAATTCTGCTCTTCTCGGTGGTAAAGAACAATACCTGCCGCGTGCCTTGACCCCTGTTGATCAAACTTCTTATAGAAGTCTGATGGCAATACTCTATTATTATCAAAAGATTATCATGGATTAGAATATGAGATAGGATATAGACTAAAATCGTGCATTATGGACAATGAATGGTTAAACTTTTGGCAATAATGAAGCGTAAAAGCAGATATTTCAGTTTTCAGTAACGTACACTGGCGTGCAAAAATTAAGGACGAGACGGTTTTTCGAATGTAACGTCGTGCAGAAGTGCTCCATATCGACTCAAATCATACCATAAGATCCCCAAGATGTAAGAATATGGGACAAGTGAGCAAAACCGTCCAAACAAGGAATCCAAAGGATAGAAAGGCACTTTATTGAAAAGGTAGCTTCGAGCACAACTGGATAGAAAACAGAAACGTCCATGTTACAGGCTGCTGCCATGAAAAATCCAGTCTTTAGTAGGGGATATGATCACCCTTGATTGCGTTGCAGGATTTACAACGTCTGTTCATGCTGAAGACGAGGTTGTCAAGGAGCTGTTGAGGCATCGCGGCTCATTCCTCTTGTAGCGCCAGTCGCAGCTGCAGAATCGTTGCTGGCGGCTGATGACGTGCTGCCAAGTGTCTCCCGAGAAGGTCCCACACGTGTTCGATTGGATTTAGGTCCGGGAACATTGCGTACCAATCCATGCGTTGAATATCTTCACTGTCCAACAGCTCTGCGACAGCCACTGTACGATAAGGTGAAGCGTTGTCGTCCATGAAGAGGAACTCAGGACCCACAGCACCTCTAAACTACCGTACCGGACCCTGTATATCTCCTGAGTGGTCTTTCGGTCCGTTCTGCCTGCTCGTTCCGCTGTTATGCTAATTTCTCCTCTTCGTCCTTACTTTTTGCACACCAGTGTATTAAGGGCGTAAGGATGGTAAACATGATCTAAGTTTAGATAAAACAATATCCTGACTTTTTATCTCTACAAAAATCTTAATGTACTAGTTTGTAATTAGTGCTTTTCAGAGATGCAGATCCATGCACACTCTTCGTATCAAACGTAATATCATCTCTATCTCTACCATGTATTACAGTACATACTAAAAATGGCATAGGTCTCTACTAGCTAATAACATTAATAACCGGATATTTGAATCTCACTGTGAAAACTCCCATTGATTCCCATTGGGAAATATCGCCAGTTTGTTGTAAAGGTCTCGTGTATGTGAAAAGGTGTGTAAGAAGATTCATATTTTTCCTGTAGCGCAAGAGTCATAAAAGAATGGAGCTACATGAAGTAAGCCCTGCGATTTACAGTTTCCAAAACAATGGTGATGTACGACGGAAGAATGACAGTTAATAAAACTGCCATGTCGAGGTATTGGCTTCTGTTTAGTCATTTGCATTGGACCTAGGTTCGAGTCAAGAATGTAGCATGGGTTATGTGAAATCCATTGTTGGCCACCGTAGCCTAAGGCGAACACACTCGGCTAGTTATCGAGAGATCTGGGGTACGATCCCAGCGGTGTCCGGATAACAATTTTTCGGTTGCTGTGTGTTAACTAAAGAGAAACGTGGAAAGAGCGATGACTTTGTCTATTCACACTATCTCCACGTATTTGGAAGATTTTCACTATCACTCTCGCCCTTTGGATTTATTAGCTATAATTTAATAGGTTGTGCCCTTAAGCCCCGCCAGATGGAGACGTCTCAGTTGCTGAGCCCATCTCTACGGATTTGTGAAGTCAGATGCTGACAGATAAACACACATAGCACCGTGGATTGTTGGCCAGCGTAGCTTAAGGCGAACACACTCGGCTGGTTATCGAGAGATCTGGGGTACGATCCCAGCGGTGCCCGAATAACAATTTTTCGGCTGCTGTGTGCTAATTAAAAAAACCCACGGGAAGAGCGATGACTGTGTCTATTCACGTGGGTTATGTGTTTATCCAACAGTTCTGGGTCTCACCCTTTCCTGGAATCAGAGGCCTTAAATTAGGGACGGGTAAATGCTTATTGACTTAGATGCTCACGATGGTCATTAAACCTCTCAGAAACTAAAATATCTTAAATGATATCCATTAGCTCTGTTACTACTAATTCATGAAATTTCAAAGCTAGTGAAGTTTCAGCTAGATGGATTCCAAGACAGCTTTCCCAAGAAGGAAAATTTTACCAAATCTTTTCTAGTGAAAACAGAACGGTCGTACCTATTTTCAGGAGATATCCGAGACGTTCAACAGCTGCTTCCGGTAATTACCAGAGGGTTGAAAACACTTCAAGAGATCTTAGGTTTTCTAAGAAGAGCAGTTGCCCAAATGTGAAACTTCTAAGAATCTTTGTTTCATTCTTACACAATAAATAATTCTTAAGGAGAGTATTATATTAGATGGCAATAACTTGAATGTTACCCCTTTTAGCAAAATATTAAGTAGATGATCTAAACCATTTCATCATGTTTAATCGAGTTTAGGACAACTGGACACTGGACGATTGGGCACAGGACAACTGAGCACCGGACATTTGGGCACACGGACAACTGGGCACATTCACTTTTAGAGCTATGAAATCGCTCTGCGTTAAAAAATCATAGTGTTCCTATATTTCTCCCTACTTGAGTAAATGGTGTGCACAAAATCCCCTCCCCCATGTCTCATAATCATTAAGAAATATTTACGATTTTCTGTCCGAAAAACGGGGCGGACATCTGGGCACCCGGACATTTGGGCCCAAATGTTTAAAGGGCCGTATAAAAATTGCCGTTTCTTGGCCCTATAATGAAAATTTGATCGAGAAAACGTTCGCCGTAAGACAAGTGTCAGTTATACTTGAATTTGGGGAAACAAAAATTATTCGTGAATACAAAAAAAAAAAAAATAAAATAAAAAAAAATCATAGCACATTTCTTAAACTTACGGGTTTCAACGAAACAAAGCAATTATAGCAGAACTCATACTATGTTCGGAAAAGGACGACAAGGAGGGATTCTTTAATAACACTGCATTTTTACTTAGGCACTAAATATTTAGTGCCTAAGTATGCTAAATATTTAGTGCTTTATTGTGCTTTTTCTGAGAACCAAAATATCAATTCGTAATGCCTAGGTTTATTTTTACAACTAAGTATTATTTCATAAGCTTAGGGCCTATGAAACAATACTTAGTGCGTTTGCCTATTAAATCAAGATAATAATAAGCGCAATATTATTATCATGATTTAATAGACAAACGTTCTGAATATGACATCCGTTGAATAAAATTGTTAAAAAAGGCCTGGGCCTAGGGCCTATGAAATAATATTTAGTGCTTAAGTGAAAGCGCAATGAGTTGATAAGTAAACGTTATGAATATGTCATGGTTACAATAAAAACTGTTAAAAAAGGCCTAGGGATTATTAATAAATATTTCGTGCCTCAGAAAAAGCACAATATGATTACCTTGAAGTGATACATAAACGTTAGGACATCGATTGAATAAAAACTGTCAGAATGGCGTACGGATGAGGTAGAGTAATAAATATTTAGTAATTACTATATATTAATTACTATTACTGTATATTAATATTTAGCAATTATATATGTAATTAATATTTAATATATGTAAGTAAAAGTGAAATACTGATAACTTGTCATTTTATGTAAATATTTAGTGGCTAAGTTAAAGTGTAGCTTTATTAAAAAATCCCATCTTGTAGTCTTTTTCCGAACATGGCATGAATTCTGCTGTAATTGCTTTGTTTCGTGGAAACCTTTAGGCTTAAGAAATGTGCTATGTAATTCTTTTGGTATACATGAATGTATTTTTGTCCCCGAATTCAATTATAATTGTTGTTTGCCTTACTGGGAACGTTTTCGCAATTCAATTCTCATCAGAGTGCCAAGAAAAGGCAATTCTTATACCGCCCCTGAACTTTTGTGCCCAAATATCCAGGTGCGCAAATATGTTCGGGTGCCCAGTTGTCCGAACCCCGTTTAATCAGGTTTGCATTATTACTTAAGTTGTACTTGAAGAGTTGCAGAAAATTCGATTGCTCCCTTTCGAGTTAACTTGGATGAATACTATTCGATTTTTCACTTTCGAGTTAACTTAGAAACTGCTGCAAGTATCCGTGTGCGTTTAAACCTCTTCAATAGAATAATGAACATCCGAGAACGTTGCAGAAAAGGTAAATGAAATCTGTTGACCCATAACAGAGATTGTTTCCTGTCAAAATATCATTTGCGCTACTTCGTCACCAGCTTCAGAGAAAGAGATATTGAGGAAAGTTGTTTCAGGAAGCTGAACATCACGCTCAGTGAGCGAAACATTTCTCGACTCCGGTGATTAAGTTTGATTTACTACGCTCATTCAGGTCCACTGGTTTCATCCTCGGATGCTCTAAAGGTCATGTAGGGTTCAGGAATTCGAAAATTACTCACATGATGCAAAGAAAATGCTCTCCTGTCATCGTATGTCTTTATCTGTTCCTTCAGAGAAGTGTATTTGCATAGTTTCATATCAGACACACGCACAAATGTACGTATATCTGCCTGACTGAAATGTGCATGCAATTTCAAGGTTTCGTATCAGCGGACGTTACGTGGCAACATTTTTCAAAAGGTTTAACAACCGAAACCCTTACGTTCACTGATTTATCAGTAGTATGGAAATGTACCTAATTTTTTAAGCCATGGCCGTGACGCTAGTAAAGTAAGATAAAGTCCAAGTTAGCAGGATTAAGACCTACAAGAAGTTCGCGCAGTTTAACAACATTGATTACTTACGTTGCCTGTCTTGTTCATTGGAATGTACAATTCCCATAGAAGGACAGAATAGCATAGCTTCTGGTCCTCCTCGGAAAGGTTCGAAGTTGTCTCTTTGAGACCGTTTCTGATAAAAGAAATTTTATTATAAAATATCACCGAAATCCTGTATTTTCGTTTGGCGTGGAATGACCCACACACGCAACAAAGGCGATTAGAAATCCTGGTACCTAATTCAAAGCTGCTGGTTTAGAGGAAAGGAGAAAAGCAGCTCCAGAAAGATTAACTGAACACCCACTTCTTGGCCAGGGATTTGCCCTCAGGCTCAGCATCACGGAAGGTCAGAAGCCCGTGGTTCTGGACTACTTTCCCACAAAATTCACTGAATGCACAATGCGTATAATGAGGAATGAGTCTCTAAGTTTGACGAGAGTGCTTTTCAATAGGAGAACATGGTCTGTGTGTTAAAAGGTGGGGGATTATATACAAATATTGCGAGGCTACGGAATTAATTTCTTGGCGCCACTGAATATCGTGAATGATATAAATTCAACAACTTTAGAACACCCTAAATCATCTTATAGAAAGCCTAAAAATAAAAAAACAAGTCTCAATGAAGCATACTCTCGAGAGCGTTTCAGAACAACTTCAAAATATCTCAATTTTCCTTTTATGCCGAACACATATGTATTTTGTATCTACGTATTTATGCAACACGATTTCATGCTCCGTCCTATCAAATCAAAAAAAGCCAAAATGTGGGAGCTCTTCGATGGACATATGCTTTCCAAAAAACAGGGCATACAATGGTGAGTCAAAAATGTGTGCAGTGTGCAGCTGAAAAGTTTAATAATGCACGAAAGCCTTAGACGCTCACGCCATTCTGCGATGTACAACAGGCCGTTATTTTCTACAGGGGTCTGTAGATGTTCCTCCGGAGCCCGATCCCACGGAGATACCACTCAATAGCTTTCAAAGACAGAAATTATCTGATGCCAGGTTCCACATCCCACAACTGAAGCAAAGTGCCGTTTTTGTAGGATATGGGCCACGAAGCGAAACACGTAGTAGTCGAATGGGGTAAGATCCGGATTGCATGGAGGAGTGGTAAAATCCCTAACCCTTCCAATTACAGGCCACAATTCCATCAAATGCACAGCATGACGTTCCTCTCGAACTGCCATTTTTGCACGCGATGGTAGGATAACGGAAGAATACCCACATTTCATCACCTGTGACGATACGACGCCAAAACCTTCTGGATTTGACAGCAATCTGCGACACCGAGCAACGCGTTGTACCGTCTGGTAGGGTGTCAATTCCTAGAGAACTATTCAATGGCGCCTGCTTAGGAACCAAATTGGTGCAGGTAACGAAGGATTGCGGAATGGGAAGACACCACCTCAGCTGCCGATTGTAATGTATAAGTACTGGGGTAAGCTCTCACTGTTTCGACCAGTGTGCCAGTGTTTGTTGTTGATGTACGCCCTAGCCTCGGCTGGTTCTCGAGGCTGGTGTCCGCAGCATTGAAAAACCGGAACCACTTTCGTGCAGTGGTGCTGTACACTGTTTCCTCGCCTGCAGTTGAAAAATATTATCTTGCTGCTGCTGCTGCCGCGTTCAACCCGTTTTCCCAATGATGGCGTAAGCACCCGAACAGTCCGTTTATGGACCTCCACCCTCTGCTCAGCTGATAGCGCAATGTGGTTCTTTGCCAAATGCACGTCATTAGCCTGGCACACTACTCGTCAGCGTGGTACCCAATCGACTATAGAGCGCGCTTTCCACTGGAATGGAGGCCTAACATTATATCTAGTTCTAACTTCCAAATCGTGATGCTCAGATGCAAGTTGGGCCGCTGAATTTTCTGATATGTTGGAACATGAAATTTGTTTCCAAAAGTTGAAGCAGTCTAACTTTTTATATTCTTGTTTTATCGCAATCATCGCACTTTCGTAAGATATTTCGAAACTACGTGTATTTTTGACTGTGTTGTTAGTAACTGTGGGCTAAATTTCTACATTAAAAGACTTCGATACTAGTAAATGAACAAACCTCTGGCCTACGAATGGGATATTCACAGGTGGTGTAATTATTAAAATAAGAGATGTAGGCATCTCTTATTTTAATAATTACACCATTAAGACTCCGTCTGAGATATCAGACGGAGTCTTTCCATTTCTTGGTTTTTCAATTGAAACGATGTTTTTAAATTAATGTTAGTGAGCCGACGTTCGTGAAATGGTTCAAGTAAAACACCATCTAGTTTTAATTGAAATTCCTGAATGACACGGAATTTCGGGAATCGGAAGGAGTCAAAACCCGACCATGGACGATCTCCAATTGCATGAAAAAAAATTACGGTGATCGGATACGTCATGTCGTAGCTATGCCTAAACAACTAATTGTCCCGAGTCTCGTATAGAGAACGGATTTTTCAATTATTGAGCAAACCAAGGCCGAAGGCCGAGCGAAGCTCTCTTTACAAGACCCGAGAAAATCAGTTGTTCGGGAATAGCTACGACATGACAGATCCTATCACCGTGATTATTGGCATGACATTGGACATCGTCCATAGTCAGGTTTTGACGCCTTTCGATTCCCGAAATTCCGTGTCATTAAGGAATAATCGTTCAAAAACTTGCATTTTTAGGGGTTTTTCCGGGTTTTGAGAAGGGGTCGTTTGTTACCTATTTCCTCCAAAGATCTTCAGCTGATCGCGGTGACACTTGCCACAAAGAAAGGGAAGGACTTGATGAGTGACATGTGGTTGGTATCGTGGTGATTGGTCGTGCCGTATAAAAATAATGACCATTCAAAAACTGACCAATTTTAATAGGAATTGAAAAAATCAACTCTCTATACAAGACTCGGGACAATTAGTTGTTCGGGCATAGCTACGACATGACACATCCGATCACCGTGCCTTTTTGCATGCGATTAGACATCGTCCATGGTCAGATTTCGACGCCTTCTGGTTCCCCATATTCCATGTCATTGAGGAATTTCAATTAAAATGATTGAAATTCGTCTGTTTTTAATGGTCATTATTTCTATAGGACCTGACCAATCACATGATACCCACTCCATGTCACTGATCATTGATTTTGTCAATTAAAAAAACACGCGCTAACATTTCATTACATTTTGTTTACATTCGATAGTCGCATTTTTTCACGACGCAATTTGCTCGTGTTTTTTAATTCTTTTGCCCTCAATTTAATTTTTTTTGGTTCAAACCGATAAAAAAAGGAATCGGAGCACATTGTGGACACAAGAAAAACGTTATTATTGGCACCGGTAAGCCTTTTTTGTTGCTTTTGGTTTGCTTTTGTTTCTTTTCTAACTGTAACTGCCGAAGTCTCGGTCGAGGACAGCAATATAGCGTCAATGACGTCGCTTGTTGGTTCGGTGAGTCTTGATGATAAACGTGGTTCCCGATCTGAGGGAGTCTTTCCTGCTTTGTTTACATGAAACCTGATCGCAACTAACGTGAAGGCGTGAAGGAAAGTAGTTCATGATAAATTTTAGGCATTTCTTTTTTAGAATGTTTCGTACTTTTGTTGTGGAAGTCATAAATTTTATGCATTCGTTTTTTAGAATTTGTTATAATAGACACCTCAATGAGCTTTGATTTTGCAATAACTCCGCTCAAAATTTGCTAACTGTACCCGAGTTATCGGTTACCGTTGGCGGCTTGTCCTAGATATTAAAATTGGTCAGTTTTTTAATGGTCGTTATTTTTATACGACACGACCAATCACCATGATACCAACCCCATGTCATTCACCATGTCTTTCCCTTTCTCTGTGGCAAGTGTCAACACGATCGGCTGAAGATCTTTGGAGGAGATAGGTAACAAACGACCCTTTCTCAAAACGCGGAAAGATTCCTAAAAGTGCAAGTGTTTGGACGTTTATTCCTAAATGACACGGAATTTCGGGAATCTGAAGGCGGCAAAACCTGACGATGGACGATGTCCAGTCACATGCAAAAAATCACGGTGATCGGATGTGTCATCTCGTATCTATGCCCGAACAAATAATTGTCTCTCGTAAAGAGAGCTCTGATTGGCCTTTGGCCTCGCTTCGCTCAATAACTTATTTTATTTATGGATCTAACGGAAATAGCACTTTCCTGTACGGTACCTTTTCTGCAAAGGTATTGAGCAAAGGTTACTTTTTCAGCCATCCATCTGCGTCTTCGATATATATAACCATATTAGAGTGCAACTGCAGATTAACGGCGAGGCGGACGTGTCCGAACGCTGGCACGAGAATAGTGGGAGTAGGCGCAGGTGGTCTGGATTCAGCTTTATAGATAACTTCTCGTCAGGGGCAACTGTACACATACCACGTGCAGCGAGTACATGCCCTCACCCAAGCAGATTTTTATTCAGGAATTTTGTTTTCTCAACGGCTTTTGATGAGAATCGTTTGAGCCTTCTCATCCACTTGGATCCGCGTCAAACCACACCTGAATTAGCCACTTAGATGGACTGTGATCAGGCCACAGTGGTGTGACACCAGAAACGTATTGGAAAGTTCCAGAAATTCTGGTCTTGGGAGCCTCACTCTCTCACAGAGGACAATAAGAATCAGTGTGTTGCCATATGTGGTTCCTTGCTCGGCCATTATCACGAATGTTCTCCGCAACACCAACCCTTTCTGTCACGTATTGTTACTGGAGGTGAAAAGGGGTGCCTGTGCGTGAATTTCAAGCATCGGAGAGAATGGTTAAGCCCAAATAAAACGCCCACACCAAGTCCAAAACACGATCTTCAACCTTCAAAGATTTATGTGTCTGGTGGAACATAGAAGGCATTATTCACTGAGAAATGCTGCCGAGGAATCGGACAATCAACGCTGCACTCTATTGTTAGCAACTCTGCCGTGGGGAAGGAGCAATTCAGCAGAAACGGCCACATCGGCGCCGTGATGTCCTTCTCCAACATGATAACGCACGCCCTCACAGCGCAAACATGACCAAAATGGCCATTCAGGACTTGAAATGGGAGATGCTTTCACATCTCTCGTATTCCCCAGATGTCGCCCCTTCAGACTATCACCTGCTCCGATCTCTGTCGAATGTATTTCGTGGCAGAACTTTCAACAATGATGTTGATCTTCAGAATTTCCTTGATGATTTCTTTGCAGCAGAAACCTGCACGTTTATTCAAGAATAGCATGCCAGACCTATCCAGACGTTGTAATATCGTCGTAAACAATGGAAGGTGTTCATAGTTAATTGATTCCGTTTTCTCTTCTTATGTAATACATTCCTGCAGTGCAGTAGAAAAAACGTCATGAACTTATGCATCAACACAATATATGAATCTTATGCCATATAAAGAAAACGTTGCAGAGCTTTTTCCAAATGCTGACTGCTGAATATAATAAATAAATAAGTAATTCGTGGTGTAGAGAATTAAAAAAAAAGCATCTGACGTCTGGTGGTAAACAACCCATAGAAAGCTAGGAGATTTGGATTAGAGTATGCTATAGGAAAGAAAACTGTTAGATAGTAAAGCGTAACTGCACAGTTATCTGGATGCCCGCCGTAAAGCAGGAACAGGGCCCACAGGGACCAAAGGAAGAAATATCACTCTCAACCGGCAAAAATTCCAAGCCCCATCAACCACCTTCACAGCCCCCGGAAGGGATTTCAACATACATGGAAGCTGCAGCTCGCCCACGTAAAACTAAACTTCTAACTCTTTTCTTTTCATAAAGCGTACAAGTGTACCAACCGTAATCCAACCCATTATGTTAACATGCTTTTAGCCATAAATAGTATTATTTGTCTCTATCTTATCCCTATTTCCGAAGTACCGAAGGAACTACTTACAATCCAAGGAACAGGGTGTTCGTTAGTTCTACTTCGGGGGACTGAGGTGTTCGTTATCTGCTGTTAAGAGGCTTCGTTCTTCGAAGGTGTTTGTTTATGGTGGTTTCACTGCATATACATTGCTTAACCTAGGGCAAATCTGTACATATAAAACTGAAAGCCCTCACTGACTCATCACCGAATCTCAGAAACTACTGAATTCAGAGCTTTCATATTTGGCAGGAACTTTTACAACATAGATGCGCACTAAGAAATGATTTTTTCCTACGATAACTTTAAGTGGGTCGAAATTGTTTTTTTTAAATAACCCTGCTTTGATAACGCTAGGGCGTTTTGTAATGATCGAGCCATTGTTGCCCAGCAACTGAAGCCTCCCCCCCCTCCCCCCGCCTTATGTTTTGAATGACTTGAGCTGACCTGCTCAGTATATATTTTGTTCTGAATTTATTTAACAAAAATCCTTAAAAATCACGTAAAAAGCGCTATATCATAATATTCTTTGAATTTAAACATTTATATTATCGTTTGACATATCGAATGTTAAGGTTTTTGGAGTCAAAATCAAATTACCAACACTCGTTTTCACCGAAGCAACGGGGATGACATATGAGTGGTAAGGTGACTGCAGTAAATATAAATTTGCGGGTAGATTTTCATAATAATTGAAATTAAAAAAAAAAAGTTTCCCCTTTGATATATTAGCGATGGCAACACAATTTTGATCACGCTTCCAAAAACATCTGACTTGCTAGCTTTTAAGGTGGATCCGCCTAAAATCTTTGCCTTGTATTTCCAATGTGCAAACATCTGTAGTCATTTTCTAAACAATTAATGCGTTCCCAAGGATGAAAATTTGAAACTCTATAAACATAGCTTCATATTATAGCATAGTATACTTAATATTTTCTAAAACGTAACCATAATTATATTAAAAATCAATAACTTTTCCTTTGGTGGTGTTGAGACCAGAAAATGCTGGCGCGACGTGTACATTGATGACATCAGTAGATAAACAAATGTTAGATTGCTTAATTATGGTTAAGTTTTAGAAAATATTAAGTATACTAGGCTATAATATGAAGTTACCTTTATCGATGATCAGATTTTCATTCTTGGGAAAGCATTAATTGTGAAGAATATAGCTACAGAAGTTTGGCCATTTGAAATAAAAGACACAGATTTTATGTGGATCCCCGGTAAATGTACCATTTCGAACGAAATCGTTTATTCCATTATTTACGAAATTTTTTCTTTTCGCGTTCGAAGAACGGATATTTAGCTAGTAAAATCATATTTTCAATCAAAGCAAACCAGACAACAAATCTGGAACACCTTTCATATAGAGCAGGAGTCGGTAACCTTTTGGCACATGCGAGTCGCATTTGACTTTTGAGTAACCTTAACTGTAACTCAAATGTCAGATGCGGGACGCATACGCCAAAAGGTTGCCAACGATGAAGTAGAAAACTACTTCAACGAAGGATTGCCTTCTCCGATGAGTCACGTTTTCTGCTTCATTGAACGGATGGGCGTTGGTGTATAAGGCCAGAAACATCGGAGAACAAACACTCTTCAACCATTGCTGGAAGAACACAAGCTGGTGGGGGCAGCGTTATGGTCTGGGGAAGGTTTATGTGGCATTCCCTGGGTCCACTCATACCTGTGGAAGGCACTATGGACCGAATTCGTTATGAATCCATCCTTGCAGACCACGCACACCCATACATGCTGATTGTCTTCCTTGGGGTGGATGGGATCTTGCACACGACAATGCGACGTGTCACACAACTAGAAATGTCCGAGATTGGTTGGAAGAGCCCGATGAAGACTTCAAGTACTTCACTGGCCCCTCTAATTCCTCAGACCTAAACCCAATTGAGCATCTGTGGGACCACCTTGATCGTGGCGTTCGCTCTATGGATCCGTAATGGCAGCATGGCTCCACATACCTGTGAACACCTTCCAGCACCTTACTGAGTCACTCCCAGCCCGTCCAGCTGCTGTCCGCGCTACACACGGCGGTTACTTTGGATATTAGCTGGTGGTCACAATAATGTGACTCGACCGTGTATATATTTATATATTATATTTTAGTATACAATACGTATTTGTTATATACTTACATTGAGTGGAGCCCCTTCCTATTTTTAGCTGTTTTTATAGCATAGATAAATCATTTTAAAATAAAAAATTATGTGATTGGTAAGGTGTCCGCGGATCGCGGGTTGTTGACCCCTGATATAGAGGAATAACTTGTCATTGGATTTTCCAAGCGAGAAATGTTTTCCTGAAATCTGTGACTTACTGATGGCAAAGATTACGCAAAGGTATATCTGAGAGAACAAATGGTTGAATAGCCTTCTTGTGTAATATCCAGCTGAACTAATATATATATATACGTCGATATATTTCAACCTATGCCAAAGAAGGAAATCCTGCGCAAATAATTGCATTGCCAATTAAGGCAAATAATTACCGTCTAATTCTTCGAAATATGTTTCCTTTCGAATTCCGGAGAAAATCGATTAATATATTGACAAACGGCCATTCTTCCAAACACTTCCTCGCCAGTTTCCTGCTTGAGAGAAAACGGTGCTCTGGAAAAATAATAATAAACAAAGAGCAACCTTTTCCTTACGAATTCCGTAACTAGAAACACTTCTTTACAGGGTGTGAAATCTCTCTGTATTGAAAAAAAATGTCACCCACAATTAAATAATTATCCTATTGATTCTAATTTATTTCAATTTTCATAACCGATTATTCATGAAATTAAGAAAGAAATGGCGCTAATTCATATGATGAAGCAGAAGCGCATGGCTATCAAATTTTTCTTTCACAAGCTTTGATAAAGCATATGTGATATTAAATTCGTATTTCTTTTTATTGCGCACCTTCGATACTACGACGCTTAGACGCTAAGATTTAATAAAGCAATCATTTACTTCCCAGGATTTGCGAAAATTCCTATCTTAGAATTTTGACAGTTTTCATGAATCATTCCTCGAGAGAAAGAAGTGTTCATATATTGAGAAGATAGAAGTTCCTTCACTTAAGCTGAAAATAGGCGACATTTAATTAGGAAAGAACTATGTAGAAGATAATTGAAGCAACGGAAACTGTCAGGAATCTTACTAATATTGCACTACTGTGTCAGAAATAAAGTCTGAGTTTCCTCTTTATTTCATAACGTCAACGAAAGAATTTACGATATTAAACTCTTATGAAAACTTGGAAGAAAATACCGACTCTTTTCTGACACGAAACATTCGGTACAAATTCCAGCAAACATTCATGATGCCAAAGTAAATTCTTCTAAATAATTCTTAGTTAAAAGAAATTTATTGCTCATGATTGATTTAATTTCTGATCTTCATATTCTTTTTTTATTTCTCATTTTGATCGTAGTACTTTTGTGCAACTGCGACATTCTATAGTTACAAAGTACTTTCTTGTTGTTTGTTTAGCACTCGTAAGTATTTTTATGAGATTTGACCAAAAAAAGTTGTGATTGTTCTTCGTATCGCCTTTTAAATTCACCAGACATTTCTTTGGGCAAAAATTTACAAATTGCTTTGTAAGCATCAGCGTCGTTCTCATACGTACATACACTATATTTACAAAAGTCACCGGACACCCCTTCAAAAGCAAACGAACGGCTTCGCTGCGTTGTAAAGAAGCGCGGTACAGGTGCAAATTGTATAAAAACAAGGCTGCAGCTAATCGCGATTTTATCGCCCTCTGAGGTTGAATGAAAGTGTTGCGGCGCGAGAGAACTGACTTTGAGAAATCAAAGATTGTTGAGTGTTATATTAGTGGGCTGTCCATAAGAGAAAACGAGAGGCGTTTAAACATACCCAAGTCAACTGGTTTGGATGTACTGAATAAGTGGAAGATACAGGGCGTGCCTGAAGCAGCAAAACGTTCCGGCAGATCAAAGCAAATCAGTGATAGGGAACGTCGAAGCCTCAGGAGAGTCGTTAAAGCTAATCGACGGACTACTGCACAAGACCTCAGTGTACAGGTGAGTAAAAATTCTGGAACTTTGATATGTACACATACCATTCGCAGAGAACTTCGTTCCATGGGTTAGCATGGTCGTGCGGCTGCTCATAAAGCCTTTCATCTCCACTCGGAATGCTACTCGTCGTTTTGCATGGTGTAAAGGAAATTTATCGTGGACCGTAGATTAATGGAAACGGGTCTTATGGACTGATGAATCCAGATACACGCTCCATCAGTCTGATGGCCGTGTGTGGGTATGGCGGCAGCCGGGGAACGCTCTTTACCACAGTGTACTGTTCCTACGGTCAAGTTTGGAGCTGGCAGTGTACTCGTGTGGGAGCGTTTCTCGTGGTATGGTCTCGGCCCATTGGTTATCGTGGACAAACCTCTTAACCTGCACGTCTACCTCGATATTCTCGGCAATTACGCCCTACCAACTCTGTGGCAATGCGATGGAACCGAGCCTTGTTGGTACCACCAGGATAATGCACCGAGGTATAAAGAAAGGGCTGTTACGGCGTGGTTTTACGATAATTCCGTATCGTGTGTGGACTGGTCAGCACAGAGCACTGATCGTAATCCCATATGGGATGAATTAGAGAGCCGCATAAGAAGTTTGGGACCAAAGCCTACAACTAAGCAACAGTTAGCGGCAGCATTATGTACTGAATGGAAGCGCATAACTATCACTGTGTTCCAAAATTTTGTCAAAAGCGAAGGGTCAGTGCATGCAATAAGGCCAAAAATGTGCCGACACTGTACAAATGTATGCCAATAAATGCTATGTTGTGTTTCTCTTCTAGGTGTCCGGTGAAATCTGTCAATATAGTGTACATATCCTTAAGCTGGTTTCTTAGATTTAGAGGTAGTTCCACAAAGAAATTCAAGCTACCAGATACATTTCCAGCTGATTATTTACTTAGTGTAGCAGTATCAACCTATCTATTTACAGCGATCTTGGCACACATCTCGGGTTTCAAGAGCCGCGGATGGCTTAGTGGTTAGAGAATCAGACTATCAATGCAAGGTCCTCAGGTTCGAGCCTGGGCTGATATTTCAGAGATGGTGCGATTTACTGACAATCGCTGAATATCCGCCGTGCATCGGACGAGCACGTTAAGTGACGGCCCCAAGGCTGGACCCACTGGTTAAATGGGTATCCTTTCCTATGCCCTACCCCTGAAATTAGCTCACCTCTCTATATGCAACATCGTACTTGTACGGTGGCACCATCTACTGTACTCTAATATCACTACAAACTGTTCTGTCAAGAGTTTGGCTGGGACCTAAACTCTACTCACTGTGGACGGAAGTCCTACAAGAAAATGACAAATACTGGGGTTCTTCTGCAGCATCTCGGGTTTCACTGAAATCCATCACACAACGTGCACAAGATCTTCTATACTTCACACTCATAGTATTTTTCTCATGCAAACACTCCTGTATCAGACCCCCCCTGACTTCCTTGGCGTTCCTCCGCCTTTCCTTCCTGCCACTTGGGCTAAAAAAAGTTTCTCAGTAAGCATCTCATCACTGATTCTTTCAACATGGCCAAACCACGGAAGAATATTAATCTTCACCTTGCTAACAATTTGATTCATATTACACAACTGCAACACATCTTCATTCCTCATACAATCAGAATTTGTCTTGCCACAAATCCCCGTAAGTAACTCAGGGTTGTTCTCTAGGAAAGATAAAAAAATCATACTCGTGCTTATACACTCATATTCATAAAAAGAAAACAGAACACATGAAAGGTGTCGAGCTACGACTTTGATTTTTACATGATATGTTCATTAGGCAATACAGAACAAATGATCAGAACAATTAGCATACAGAACAATTTAGCATCTTGGTGTCATACGCACCAAGTGCTTCGATGTAGTTAATAATCGGTGTGGCTACCTCTGGCGTGTATCACATGCTGCACATGCTGATGCATCGAATCAAATGATGGGTGAATGGTGTCCTGAATTTCCACAGGACACCATTCATTGAAAGCACTGAATGGTGTCCTGTGGAATAGCCATCCAGGCTGTATTGACCCGAGTCCAATGTTCATCAAGAGCTGCTGGCTGACAGTCGTACTGCTGCACCTGTCGTCTGAGCATGTCCCAGAGATTTTCTATGGGGGATAAATCCGGCGATCTAGCCGGCCACGGCAGTAGTGGAACGTTGTTATCTCAGAAGTGTTGTAGCTGCAACATGCGGTGTGGTATTATCTTGCTGAAATATGTGCCCAGGAACGTCCTGCAGGTACGAAAGATAGACTGGTCGTAGAATATCATTGACGTAACAGGCACGCGCTATGGCGGTACGGTCTCTCACGAGAGGTGAGCTGATTTCGTACCCGATAGCAACCTAGGCTATAATGCCTCGTGTTGGTGCGGTGGTATGCTTGGTGCGAATACACTTTTCCTTGTGCCTCTCCGCTGTCGTTGTGGACACAGATGCAGCCATCATTTTCGCCTAAACATCGTCCGTCGTGTCCGTAGACCTGCCACAATGTTGGGAACTTTGAGGTATCCGGGATATCTCTTTACAGCACAGAGTTCATGTTGCCATGAATAACACAACCAGTGGACCCACACCGTACCAGATGAAACAGTCCTATACCATAACTCCGCCACCTTCGTGCTTCACAGTCGTCACTGTACTCTCGAAAAGCAGACGTTCTCCGGGTACACAAACACGTCTATCCGATCGGAATATTGTGAAGCGAGATTTGTCGCTCCATAACACCTGCCACTATTGTTCCAATCGAATTATTATGATGTTGACACCTTCGTAGCCGAGTGACTTTATTGGTCTTTGTGAACAGAGGTTTATGAATGGCTTCTCGGCCATGATACTCGAGCGCATTGGACTCTCTTCGAAGTGCCTTGGCGGAGACCATAACATCTATGGCCATGTGGAACTCTTGTGCTATGGCGTGCATTGGTCGGGAAAATTCTGTCGCGTTAAGTTGTAATATATTTAACGAGGAGACACCAAATTTACTTTAGAACACAGAAATTCAAAAGGAAAGTTAAATTAAAGGTACGCATCGCAATGTAAAGAACAGGAGTGTGGCTTATGAGAATTGTGCCTCATTTGTGTGCGAAAACGTTTATCTTATTGATGCCTATAGACAATAGTGTCGCATACCGGCTGGCTTAAAAGTCCGCTTATATTTCAAAACTTCATAACAAAAGAACAAAGGCGTGTATTACAATCCCTGTTTGCACAAAAAAAGATAAGCTAGTAGAGGGAATTTTTTGGCAACGTCAGAAATTTTAGTTCACACTGCGACGAGAGTGGGAGCTTTACACGCATACCAACCATGAAAGCAAATGTGATGCCTTTAAAAACACTAAGGTCGCCCCGGTGGCGCAGTGGTCTAAGCGATGGCCACGGATCATTCGCCCGAACGGGGTCCGGGTTCGAATCCCGGTGAGGCATGGATGTTGTGTTTGTCTTACGGCACTGGCTCTCTCCCTTCCCTGGAACCAGTGACCCTAAATTAGGGACGGGCGACTGCTTATAGCCCATTGAGTTGCTCACGGTGGTCGTTAAACCTCAAATCAAAAAAAAAAAACACTAAGTGATAAGTTGTAGCTATTAATCGTCTGTGAATTGTCTTCATCCCTCTCGTTATTTAATACGGTGTTCAAGAGCTATTTTGTTAAGATGTTAACTTTGGCGGATAAATAAATCCTTATTAGTGAAGCTTTGTAAGAGGTGAGTCGGCAACAGAAGCTTTTGCGAATTCGTAAAGCAGACAGGACTAATGAAAGGTCAAGTTACCATCATCTGCGCCGATTTGCAGTGTCTGGTCAGACGATTTAAGGAAACTGGAAGTTTACTGGATCATCTCCGATGCGGAAGAACAGTGTTAAGGGAATCCCGATCGAATGCTGAGGCATCCGAAATGGGTGAACTAGCATCTCAAAAGGCAAGATGAGCAAACAGTGCTCGTGAAGCGGAAAGGTGTTTGGGAATACCGAGAGCATTAATAAATCGAATCCTTCACGGTGTGTCAAATCTACACCTACACAAACTGCATACTTTACAATGGCTAGCTCTTATTGGCGGATACCACGCAGAGGGAAGTTTTGCCAAATGGTCTCTGGAAAAGATAACTGAGGCCTCCCAGTGATTGTGAAATGTGTTATAGACAGACGAGGCTCATTTTTCGTTATATATGGGACTTCCAGCATGCATTATTGCCGAATATGGGAACAAGATAATCCACACAAATGATAATCCACTGCATTCACCGTGAGTTACGGTTTGGTGTGAGTTCACTGCATTCGTCCTAATTGGTCCTTTTTTACTTGAAAAACCATGACCCAGAAACGGCTGGAAGACTTGTTCAGTAAATGCCGAACACTACTTGAAACTGCTGCGTGAAAACGTGATACCACGTTTGCTAGGACAATATCTGCTGCAGACAGTCACTTTTATGCAGGATGGTGAGCCAGCTCATATCGCACCTTTTATGCAGGATGGTGAGCCAGCTCACATTGCATCTTTTATGCAGAATGGTGAGCCGGCTCACATCGCATCTTTAGTAAAGAACTTTCTTGTCACCACATTTGCCGCAGAAGATTAATCAGCAGGCACTACAGCATTCCATTGCCATCTCGGTTTCCATATCTGACACCTGTGGATTTCTGGTTGTGGGGGTTATTTACAGCCCAAAGTGTACAAGACAAGACCTTCCACACTGCAACACCTAAAGGAAGACCTTCTCTGAGAAGTCTGTTGCATTCACACGGACGTGTGGCATTCGGCGGTCACTGGATTTGTCACACACTTGAATGTTGTATTACCTTGTGGAGGAAGGCATGTTGAACATTTTCTGTTGTGATATGGTCAACAAATTAATGCACTGTATATACAGGGTGTCCATAAATGAAGTATACAACTTCAGTATGCTATTGAAAAAAACTACAATAGATAACAACTTTCTTTTAATGTCAAAACACTTGGTAACTGTGAAAGTCTTTTTTTTTTAATTTCAGTAGGTCTCCACGTGTGCTCCGTTATGTCTAAACGATAGTCCAGTTCCACCCACGTACGCTGCAGAATGTCAGGTGTAACAAGGAGGAAGACGGCAGTAGTGCGTTCTTTGAGCTCAGTGATAGATGAAACCTTTTTCTTGTACACAATGTCCTTAATAAAGCACCAAAGGAAAAAAATCAAATGGTGTAATATCAGGAGAATTGGGTAGCCATGCTTTGAGACCCCCACGTCCCATCCAACGTCCTGGGAAATGGTGGTCTGAAGATCTACGTGCATCCAAAGACCAGTGCGGAGGCGCTCCATCTTCCTGGTGAATGATGTCTTGAATATCCTGGAGTTGTGGAATTCAGATTTATTCGGGCTCCTTAGATAAACCTTGCGCACGTCTTCCACCTTTTCGTCCGAAATGAAAAGTCTCCCAGTGCTTTTGCCTTTTAAGACACTTTCTGTTGATTTGAATTTATTTATCTATTCTTCAATGCTCCTTCGTGTCAGCGGCTGTCTCTTGTGCTCCGTTCTGAACTTACGCTGAATTGTTGTTAGAGATTTTGACTATTCAAACCAAAGCACGCACGCTGCTTTCTCCACTGGGAAAGCCATGCCTGTTGTACTCCAAGTTTGACGAGAATTTTCATTACATGAGACACCTGGTGCCATCTATTATCTGACTTTAACACTTGCCACGTCTCTTGACGTTTAAAGTAAGGTTGTTTCTATCATATTATTTTAATAACATACAGAAGTTGCGTACTTCATTTATAAATACCCTGTATTTTCATTGATTGATTTTCATTGTATTTGCAAACTTTTTGCCGTTATCGCCCTCTTTTGGTGACTATTTGAACTAAAGTATTTCCATTGACAAAAGAATGCCGCTGCCAACTAATGCTTTTCGTGCAAACGGCGCACGCATTTGGTCTTTTGCTATAAAGTTTTGAAATTTAAACGGATTTTTAAGCCGTTTAAATTTCAAAACCTCCTATGTGTCGAAATTAGGGTCTTGTTTATAAAACGGAATGTGGAAGTGGTTCGTGTAGGCACAAATGAGAGAGAGAGAGAGATTAGAAAACAAACTCCACATGTATACGTTCAACATAAAAATAACGTACATTTGACAGTGTTTCAATTAATAAAGTTAAAGCCCATTATATGATCTTCTTGTGGAAAACTTATAAAAGTTTTGCAATAGGAAGCTTCTTTTCCTTTGACAATAGATAAAATTAGACCTCCTGCTAAAATGCTGTATGTGGTGCCAAAAGTAATACAATATACTCAATAAAAGAAAAGTCTACTTTCAACAATATAAAATTCGTTGTTTCATAAAACGAAATGCATTTATCGTGCCCCACAATAAGCGGTAAAATGACATCTTTCAAGGTTGCAAACGGCGGGAGAAATTAAATTCCATTTTATATGTCGTGTAGCAACGGCGACGAATGGCGCCCAAAAAATGACGCAACATTTTCGACAATAGCAGACGTCATCACATCTTTAGCACGAGCAAAACAGAATCCGTCAGCTTTTTTGTGTCTCCTTCCTGTGTGTTCCCATGGCAGCTGGAAATTTCGATAATAATTTTGAAGCAAGAATTGACGGGAGGGGCGTAATCCGGTTATAGGAAAAGTTTTCAGAAGTTTCGCTCTCCTAAGATTGAAAGGTGTGAGCTTCATCCGTCGCAAACCCTGGATTCTTTAGATTATATATTTTCTCCAGTTCGTGCTTTTAACGCAAAGAACCGGAGCTATTCTGAGTGTCGGAAAAATGGCTCTATCTTTTCAGAGATGGGTTTTAATAGGATTTATCTGTCGCAGGGCGTGAACATTAGGTGCTTGCAACATATTCAGTAGCGTTCTTTGCTCAGAATCCGTGTGATACTCAAAACAAAAGAGTATATAAATCTTTTGGATGAACTGTATTCTAAGCAGATGATAAATTGAAGGTTTTAGTGAAATAAAGCCTATGTTTGGAACACAAATGTGTATCGCAAAACAAAAATATATGTCACTAACAGTATTGTGAATGTACATTCTATAGTGCAAATCTCGAAGAACCATAATAAAACCATCATCGGGAGGGGAAAATATGTACTTCTCTCGAGATTTAAGGTTGTCCTAAAGAAAAAATCTTTAAAATGTTTCAGTGTTTCAAGATAAAATGTGTTAAATTAGATAATGCTTTAAATGACAGTTATGCGTGCAAATAAATCTACCCCGATGAGCAATTACATTATGACCACCCACAGCCTAGAGAAATGAGTGCGCCTGGAGACCGACCGGTGACGAAGGTGAAGTTCACACAGCATTATATAAACACGAGGACCAGCTTTCGGTTAGTAGAGTGTTCTGAGTCAGAATGGGAAAAGTTGCCGATTTATAGGAGTTTGATAAAGGACAAATTGTGATGGCAAGGCGCCTCGGAACTACGATCACGGAAACGGCGCGGCTTGTTCACGTACAGCTGTAGTGAGTAAGTATCAAAAATGGTGCGCACATGGCCAAACGACGAACCGTCGTCCAGCTGTGTGTCGTCCTCAGCTTATTGATACCAGATGGGGCGCAGAGACTGTCACGCATTGATCACAGGGAGCGCAAGGGGCACAGTGCGATCAATCACCCACAGCTAAAACAGTCGTGATCAGGGCTATGTGTCACAGCACAGAGTTCATCGCAGCCTTCTGCGCATAGGCCTGCGTAGCCGAAGACTCAGCCAGATCGCTATGCTCACTGGGCGTCATCGACAAAAACGCATGAAATGGGCCCAAGATCATCGAGATTGGACCGTGGATGATTGGAAGAAAGTGGACTGGTATGACGAATCAAGATTCCTGGTGCATCACGTAGACAGCCGAGCGCGGATGCGCCGAATACCAACAGAGGCTATGGCACCTGAATGCACTGTTGGGTGGAAACAGGCCGACGTCAGGGGTGTTATACTGTGGGTGATGTTTTCTTGGGACAATTTAGTCTCCATTATCCCAATAGCACAATACCTGACAGATGTCAGGTATTTGAACATCGTTTCGGACCAAGTTCACCCATTCATGGAAATTGTGTTACCTGCTCGTGATGGCACTTACTAACAGGATAATGTGCCATGCCACATGCCAGAACTGTCAAAGAGTGTTTCGAGGAATATGCTGGAGACTTTTTGTTAATGCCCTCGCATCTAAATTCACCTAACATGAACCCAATCGAACATGTGTGGTTCGACTCGGAAAAGCGGTTTCGAGCTAAATCACAACCACCCCGAAGTGTGCGAGAACTGAAGGACCTGCTGTTGATATTATTGTACCATATACCCCAGGGTACCTATCGCCACCTGATGGAATCGATTGCTCGCCGAGTGGCCGCTGTTTTGCGGGCTAAAGGGGATCTTACAGCTTATTAAGTAGGTGGTCATTATGTAATAGCTCATCGGTGTATAGGAGACTACATGTCAAACGTATGTGTGCATCAACTTGATTATGAGCAGAAATTTCTCTTCCTATATATTGCATACACTATGCGAACAAACGTAATTGGACACTGTAAGTAAATAGAAAAACAATACTGTGTTTACATTAGCAGCGGGTAGGTTCTCCATTTGCAAGGAGTACAGCAGCCATCCGTCTAGGTAAACTGTCCACAAGTCCATGGAGTACAGAGAGTGAAACGTTCCTCCATTCCGTCTTAAGTACATCGATCAAGTCCAGTAAAGAAGATCGTGTTTGTCTAGGTATCACATGTCGTTCAAGTTTACCCGATAGGTGTTAAATAAGATTGAGGTCTGAGCTCTGAGCAGGCCAGTCCATCTGCGAGATTTGATTATTCTCATTCCACTTCACTGTAGCCCTAGAATTATCACAATTGGCGTTGTCGTCCTGGAAGAAACAATCGTCTTATCCGTAGAACTGCCACAATGTTGGGAGTCTTGAGTTGTCCTGGATATCTCTTTATAGCACAGAGTTCATGTTGCTATGAACAACAACCACTGGACATACACCGTACTAGCTGAAACAGCCCCTTATCAACCGTGCTTTAGAGTTGGCACTGTACACTTCGGAAGCAGACGTTCTCCGGGTAACCACCAAACCCAGACACGTCCATCCGGTCGCAATAATGTGAAGTGGGATTCTTTGCTTCATAATGCCTGCCGCCATTGCTCCAGTGTCCAATTTGTATGTTGTTGACACCTTCGTAGCCTTGTGGCTTTGTGATGAGAGGTTTACGGGCGGCTGTTAGGCCATGATATCCGAGTGCATCGGCCTATCTTCGAAGTGTCTCGATGAAGACCATAACATCTGTAGCCATCTGGAACTCATATGATATAGCGTCCATCAGTCGGAAACCTGGTGTTCCGGATTTACCTCTGCAACACCTTCCGGTCCCTGGGTTGCAGTTTCGTGGGTCTTCCAGGGTTGGGTGAATTCCTGGAAAGTCCCTTTTTCTTCCACTTGTTGATGACAAAGGCCACAGTCGATTTAGCGGCCTATCTGACATCAGCAATGCTTCTTATGCTCATACCTCCAATTGAGCAATCTATTATAGCGCCCTTTTGAAACTCGGAGAGCTCTCTTCTGCTAGACATTTTATCAGCGATTTATCTGAGAGTATTCCCTTTGCCGTTTGTCTACCTTAGGAACAATGTGTTTGCAGCGGGAGCACACCATTGCGCCTGCATGAGGGGTGTTCAATCACTTTTGTCCACATAGTGTACGTAACTCCGTAGGAAATCATCTAATGCAGTGATAACTATTACAGTGACTTAAAGGAGAGGGAACGGATCGGAATTTACTCACTAGAGAAACAAAAGCTTCATTTGCTGGTGATGCGATTCGAACTCATGTCTCTTCTCTTCGGAGTCAGTTATTCTCTCGACTGAACCACACCTACTTTGGCTTGTCGCTGCAACTTGCCACTTTGGCTCTTGCGTCACCTCGGTGGTACGTCACATACACAGTCAATCAAAAAATTATGACCGCACTTGATGTAAGATGAAATCGTAACCAGCCGCCAGATGGTGTGCATAGCAAAGTATGTAAATCATGTAAAGCATTTAAAAGGACAAGAACTCGCGGACGGTATGCATTTCGTGTGAAAATGGGTAAATCACGTGACCTAACAGAGTTTTAAACAGGAATGATTGTTGGCTACCGACTGAAGGGTTAGCTTATATTATGGGAACAGCTTATATTGTGGGATGTTTACCTGGTGCAGTTGCTAAAGTGTTCCAGTAACAGAAAGAAACTGGCAAGACCTTCCGTAATTGGGGCAATAATGGATACCGATGGAGCATTGACGACCATGGGCAGCGACGACTGCCCCGACTAGTACGATCCAACAGACGGGCCACATTGAAAAAACTGGCCTGAGAATTTAATGCAGGCACATCGAGGAGCGTATCGCAGACCACAGTCCAACGAACTCGGCTGCCTATGGGTCTCTGGAGTCACCGTCTACCTACTTAAGGTACCCATGCTGACGGCCAGACATCGATAATTACGACGTGAATTTGCATCTGAGAGGAGGCATTGCACCATCGAACAGTGGGGAAAATGTCGCCTTTTCAGACGAATTACGTTTTCTGCCTTATTGTGGGGATGGTCGATGGAGAGTATGGCGAAGCACTGCTTACAGAAATCCTCCCGACGCGATGCTCGAGAAGAAATGGACAGGAGACTGCGGTTTACTCGTGGGGAGCATGTTTCCGTGGGAATCACTGGGAGCAATCATCCCTCTCGATCGCACAATGAACGCTTCAGGCTACTTATCCATTGTGGCGGATCAGTTGCTCCCATTCATGATGACTGTCTACCCCGATGGCACTGGTTACTTCCAGCAAGATGTTGCTATGCGTGTGCGAGAATGGTTTGAGAAGTATTCCACTGGCTTTAGCTTACTTACATGTCGACCGTACTTGCCGTACATCAACCCCATTGAACATCTGTGGGACTGTTTTGTCCAACAGGTTCGATGTGTGGATCCACCACCGATGACCCTTGATGATTTGCGAAAAGCTCTGGTGTCTGCATGGTATAGCATTCCTACAGAAATGTTCAGAAGCCTCATTAAAGCAATGCCGTGCCATGTATCTGCTGTATTGGCGACACGAGGAGGACATACCTCATACTATTAGGTGCTCAACATGTTTTGACTGGGCTGCGTAACCCCACATACCCGCCTTTGAGAAAACGCGTGGGCACGAAATCGCAGCAGATTTCGGTTCCACAGCAAACCATGCTTGAAAGAGCTCATTGTAGAAGAAGGAATTCTGATAGATTCCAGATGTTTGAAAGAAGCATCACACACGTTTCGAAGCGTTGAGGAAAGAATGCTCATTAATTCCGGACAATATTTGAAAGACGCACCATGCATTATTTTCCAGCCTCACGGACAGGAGATTCATTTTTACTCCGGTTGTCCATGTGAAAATCAAGACTCATTTGCCGGTGATTTGATTTGAACGCACATCTGCCGGGGATGGGATTTGAACTCACATCTGCCGGTGATGGGATTTGAACTCACATCTGCCTTCTCTGGAGTACATTGTTCTACCTATAGAACTATACCGGCGAAGATTATCACCGCAACTTGCATTTTCAACTCTTGCGCCACCGCAATGGTCCGTCACACCCTCTGACCGGAATTATTCGAGAGTAGTAATGAGTAGATTCAAATCTATTCTCGAACCTAATATCTAATATATGATCAATAAAGAGATCAGCAAAAGCATACGTAATGTCATCATTTCAGAAGTGCAGAAATGTTGGTTAAAGGTTAAAAAATCCTCGGAACCCTAGGAAACTTGTCATGATACTATGACTCACTAGCATTTTGAGAGGCTGAAGCTTTCATCGATTGCGACTGATATTTAGTGGAATTGCGGAACGGGTCTTTTCGTTCATTTCGACATGTTGTTTAACAACAGTTCTGTATAAATCGATGCACTTGGATTCAAATGGTATGATACAAAAAGTTTTCTAGATAAGTCCTCATTTGCGTTCAGCTAAATGTCTTTGGTTGCTCTCAGTCCAAGACACCTTATCACGGAATGCCGATCTTTACAACCCTGTTGTAAGGTATGACAATTGTTTGTAGTGAAGGACGTTAAGTGTACAGCTCTTTACATGCTGAAGAGTATGCAAATTATAGTGTTCATCGTACAATATATATTAGTGTTTATTGAACAGTAGATGGCAAAACCAATGCTCAACTCGCAACCTAGCACGAGTAGATGACCTCGTCGCGCTTAGCGAAAATGAATCACAAATGCGCTAAACAGTTTCGCGAAAATTTTCCGAGTGCCCCCCTACGCAGGTATTTTACCAACATTTCTGCACTATTCGATTAATTATATAATTACGTACTACCTAGACTGATACATTATCATTTCTAATTAGATTTTGCGTATCATAAAAGCTAAGTTTTAGATTGCCGCGCCATCTTGCTATTAATAGGCTAAAATTTAGCGAACCAGTGTGATAGTTCTCTGAGCGTGCTCGACCCTCCGCTTCTAATCAGTAGGTATGAAACGTCACGCCCAAAATCCTGCAGCTCGATCAGCAATAGCAGAATTACTATCGTTATTACATAACTTGATAGCTGGTCAAAGGCGCAGGCTTCTCATTCATCGTGGTCGTCCCGAAGAACGCTGAGGGCTGTGTTTGTTCTACGGCGCTCGTTCTGACAATTTCCTGTAATTATAGGCCGTACATTAGATAGATGCTCATAAGGGCCATTAAAACCTGATAACCTCTGCAAAAAATTTCATACTCCGATCTACACCGATTAGCCATTACATTATGACCACCTACCTAATAAGCTGTAGGACCCCCTTTAACCCGCAAAACAGTGGCCACTCGGCAAGGCATCGATTCGATCAGATGGCGATAGGTATCATGGGGTAACTGGTGCCATAATATCAACATCAGGTTCTCCAGTTTTCGTACATTTCGGGGTGGTGGTGATTTAGCGCGACCCCGGTTTTCCAAGTCGAACCACAAATGTTCGATTGGATTCATGGCAGGTGAATTTGGAGGCCAGGGCATTAACAGAAAGTCACCAGCATATATTCCTCGAACCACTTCTTGACGATTTTGGCAGTGTGGCATGGCGCATTATCCTGTTGGTAATGACCATCACCAGCAGGGAACCATGAATGGGTGAACTTTGTCTGAAACGATGTTCAGGTACCTGACATCTGTCCGGGATCGTGCTGTTGCGATAATGGTGCCTAAATGTCCCAAGTAAACATCACCCATAGAATAACACCACCGCCTCAGCCCGGTTTCCGCCCAAAAGTGCATCCAGATTTCATAGCCTCCGTTGGTAATCGGCGAATCCGCGCTCGGCCGTCTACGTGATGCACTAGGAATCTGGATTCGTTAGACTAGGCCACGTTCTTCCAATCATCCACGGTCCAATCTTTATTATCTTGGGCCCATTTCATGCGTTGTTGTGTAGTGAACATGGGGACTCGGTTAGATGACGTGTAGTAAACATGGGGACCCGGTTGGGTCTTCGGCTACGCAGGCCAATGCGCAGAAGGCTGAGATCAACTGTGTGCTGTGACACATTACCCTGATCGCCACTGTTGTAGCTGCGGGTGATTTGTCGCACTGTGGCGCTGCGGTTGCTGTAAACAATGCGCCACAGTCTCCGCTCCCTTCTGGCATCAATGAGCTGTGGACGCCATACGGCTGGACGAAGCGGTCCGTCGTTTAGCAATCTGTGCACCATTTTTGATACGTACTCACTACAGCGGCACGTTAACAACCCACAAGCAGCGCCGTTTCCGAGAACGTAGTTCCGAGGCGCAGTGCATCACAATTTGTCATTTATCAAACTCTGATAAATCGGCAGCTTTTTCCATTCTGACTCTGAACACTGTACTAACCGAAAGCCGGTACTCGGGTTGTATATATACTGCTCTATGAACTTCACCTGGCCGCCCCGGTGGCGCAGTGGTCTAAGCGATGGCCTCTGATTATTCGTCCGTAAGGGGTCCGGGTTCGAATCCCGGTGAGGCATGGATGTTGTGTTTGTCTTACGGCACTGGCTCTCTCCCTTCCCTGGAGCCAGTGACCCTAAATTAGGGACGGGCGACTGCTTATAGCCCATTGAGTTGCTCACGGTGGTCGTTAAACCTCCAATAAAAAAAAAAAAAAAAAAAAAAAAAAAAACTTCACCTGCTCCACCGTTTGGTCTCCAGGCTAGCTCATTTCTCTAGGCTGGGGGTGGTTATAATGTAATGGCTCATCAGTGTATATGTCTGTTACTAGTGTCACAGGTTTTCTTTAACTTCTGCAGCATTTTGTTCATGATTGTTCCTTAAAGACATAAGTAAACTATAGAGTTTGAACAGCCTAATATTTCTTTACATTTAGGTATTTCGTAACGACGATACAAGTGGAGTATAAATATCGCAGTACTGAAAAGAGTTCGCATTTATTTAATCTGGGAAATTTGTTTATTTATTTCATTTAGAGAATTAGTTTCTGATGCACAAACTGTATTATGGGATTAAAACTTCTGAGTAACGCGCGGCCTAAATTGCGTAAATGTATTTTTAGCATTTAAAGTTGTTTCAGTTCAAATGCGTAACAACGCCTGTCAATTACGAGTAAACCCTAATTTTGTCTCCTTCATGTTCACTCTACCTATTCTAATTCGTTTTCGCATCAGCGAAACAAACTGCAACTGTTTGAAACTGACTTTTGGAAAAACGAAATCGGCCTTGAGGGATCTTCTTCTCATACCGGCTTTATCAATTTAAAAAGCACTGTGTTAAATCGAGGGCATTAAACTTATGTGTGTGCGTTCGTGTCCCTTATTTTTAAGACGCTCTTAAAAGGAACTCTTTAGTTTCAAAAGCCAGAGAGTCTAAATGTTCCTTAATCTGCATGTGCAAAGCATAGCTAATTTCTGTTTCATTTAACAAAATTATTTAAAACGTATGAGGATGTACTACATAATAATCCAATGATTTTTATATTGTTTCCTTCGAAAAACGGGAGACGAGAAAAAACCCAACTAAATGACTGAAAGGAATTTGTTCTTAAACATAACGCTAAATGTTTGGAACCAAAAATGGCAGAGTGAAAGGGTTAGAAAACTACATAAATGTTACTGCTTACAATAACTTCTGAGCCTAACAACCATGCTTTAGATTCGGGTGTTATCGTATCATCAAAATTGTGTTATTGACCATTATGATTACTATTTGTGTTTTGATGAAAATGCAGTAGAACACCTTTTATACGTATCTCACTCGTACGTTTTTTCACTTAAACGTAAAATATTGATGGTCGAAATATTCTGATTTGCCCTTAATGTTCAGTTTTATCAGTTAACGTTAGTCGAATTAGCTTTCTTCTAATTTATACGCTAAATTGCGGAGTTGTTATGTCGTAAATTATAAATTCAAAATACGCGAATTCCGTTTACCAAACTCCCTTCACACCCCTTCCCTTTGCAGCGAATTCCGTTTTCAAATTTCCACCCTTCCCGCTTTTCCACCTTTCGCTCCACTTATTTTCTGCCATCCACCTCCTGCTTCATGACTCACTCTGAGGAATTGAAGCGCTACTTCTGAGCTACCATTGGTGAGCTCAGTTGACACCTACCGTACACGCTAACCCTTACTTGACGTTGTCATATCGGACTTTCTATGAGACCTTCGTTTGCATTCGTTTTCTAGACGAATCTACACCCCAAGAAGATATCAGTATGACTAGAATGATATAATTGAAGAAAATAAGTTCAGCTTCCAAGATTACGTCTATTAGGAGGTAGATTTGGCAATGTTATCATTTATGAATCTAGATGAAATAATTGAGCACAGAAAGTGCAATGAGAATGCTTCCGGTGAAAAGAGTGATGATTCCCAGGAGAGTCCATCAGCAACCAAATTTAATGATATAATATGGCATGATTCAGTACTTCTTTTATAGTCATAATACTACCTCGTATTGGAAAACAATGCAGGGTCTCCCAGGTGGCACTGGGATCTAAGCGATGGATTCTAATCATTCGCCCAAGGAAGGGTCTGGGTTCGAATCCCGGGTAAGGTATGGCTGTTTGTGTTTGTTTTTCGGCACTGGCTCTCAATGTGTTACTTGATCAGCCCTGCATCTCTCTCTGTTGCTTGATTATTTGGCATACTTTTATACCATGTTCGCTATGTACAGTGTTGATGTAAACTTCCAAACAAACAAACGAAAAAAAAAAGGAAGACAAAATCCAGGCTCTCAGTAGCCCCGAAAATTCAACATTTCAACTTAGCAGTAACCAACATAAAAAAAAATTAATTATATTTTTAAGCCATGTTAATGTGCGCCTGTTTTTTATAATATATTACATCATATTTTCTTGTGTGAGAAAAATCAATCGTGAATGGAATAATAGTAATGCTTTGTATACTATACACCGATGAGCCATTACATTATGACCAGCCCCAGCCTAAAAAAATGAGCGCGCCTGAAGACCGAACGGTGGCGCAGGGAAAGTTCACACAGCAGTATATATATACAACCCGAGGACCGGCTTTCGGTTAGTAGAGTGTTCGGAGTCAGAATGGAAAAGCTGCTGATTTATCGCAGTTTGATAAAAGACAAATTGTGATGACACGGCATCTTGGAACCACGATCTCGTAAACGGCGGTGCTTGTGGGTTGTTCACCTAGCGCTGTAGTGAGTACGTATCAAAAGTGGTGCACACATGGTCAAACGACTAACCGTCATCTAGTCGTGGGTCGTATTCATTTCATTGATGCCAGAGGACAGGGGATACTGTTGCGCATTGTTCAAAGCGACCTCAGGGCCACAGTGCGACAAATCACCCACAGCTAAAACAGTGGTGTTGAGGGCATTCCCAGGTAGCACAGCCTCCAATTTAACGTTGGCCCATCACTGAGCCACCGTCTTTCAGGAATAAAAGGCGGTGGCTCAGTGTTGGGTCAACGTTATATTGCAACGCTGTGCTACCTGGGTTGTGTCACAGCACACAGTTGATCGTAGCCTTCTGCGCATTGGCCTGCATAGCCGAAGACCCAGTCGGGTTCCCATACTAACTGCATGTACTCGCCAACATCGCATAAAATGGGCCCAAGATTATCGAGGTTGGACCGTGGATGGTTGGAAGAAAGTGGCGTAGTCTGACGAATCATGATTGCTACTGCATCACGTAGACAGCCTAGCACGGATACGCCCATTACCAACGGTGGCTATGGCACTTGGATGCACTCTTGGGCGAAAACAGGCTGGTGGCGGCGGTGGTATGCTGTGGGCGATGTTTTCTTGGGACACTTTAGGCCCCATTGTTCCAATAGCACAATCCCTGACAGGTATCAGGTATCTGAACATCGTTGCGGACCAAGTTCATCTATTCATGGCAAGAATGTTCTCTGCTAGTGGTGGCCTTTACGAAGAGGATAATGCGCCATGCCACACTGCCAGAATCATTAAAGAGTGGTTCGAGGAACATACTGGTAACTTTCTGGTAATGCCCTGGCATCCAAATTCACCTGACATGAACCCAATGGAACATCTGTGGTTCTTCTTGGAAAAGCGGGTTCGCTCTAAACCACCACCACCCCGAAATATACGGGAACTGGAGGACCTGCTGTTGACATTATGGTACCAAATACCCGAGCATACCTATCGCCACCTCATCGAATCGATGCATCGCCTAGTGGCTGCTGGTTTTCAGGCTAAATGGGCTCCTACAGCGTCTTTCGTAGGTGGTCTTAATGTAATGGCTCATAGGTGCATATACAGTATGCGTACTACATACTGTATTTACAACTGCTGTAACTCTATTCAGAGCGATTGAAATCAATAGAGACAAAATAGCTGTGAAAAAACAAGGATAACTGAAAATACTAGTACACTAGAATATAACAAAATATTATGCACTGCGTACTACACGTATAATGACACTAACGGCTGCGCCATATGTTGCAGCATAATAACGTGCTGCCATCTAGGGACAGGACGGTGCCATGCTTCATTTATTCGTTTTTTCAATTATATGTTAAATTTACTTGGTCGCTTGAAAGACTTATAAATGGGGTTCCACTTTATGTATAAAGTTTTGCAAGCTACGTCGCTGTATCCTTTCATCTTCAATGAAATAGGTAACGCCAAGGTCGTTCATCAAATTCTGTTGAAACCCATATTTCTAAGCAAAAGTGTGAAGAACTTAAGCTGTGTGTACTGGAATATTATCATGCAGATAAAACTCTCCTTAATACTCGAACTGGATATTTCTTTAATTACCCTCCGCAGATAAGCATAATGTTCATTAGAGAATATGCAAATATACACAAATGGGCCATAATAATAAAACCGTTTGCCTAACGGCGTGTTGTGCCGCATTTGGCCTCAATAACGTTTTACACCCTGCGTGGCATTGACTCTACTAACTCACGTGACGTGCCTCAGGATCTCTGTACAAGCTGAACAGAATAACATCAAGAAGTTCGATGACGGAGCGAGACAGTGTCACAAACGGCCGAAAGCGGAGTTCCACTGTATCCCAGAAATATTCGATGGGATTCAAGATGAGGTAATTAGGTTACCATTAGAGCACACTATATATGTCATTGAACATGATCCTTGAAACATTGCTGCACATTGTGAGCCCTATGACTCAAGGCTTGGTCTTAGTGAAAGCTTCCAGTGCCGTCCGGATACACAGTCTTCCTGAAGCTCAACGTTTGGTTCAAGACAATGCCTAGGTAAGATATTGTGGTAAGGGTTGTAGCGTTCTTAACTATTTAAAACGTACGTAGTCTCAAAAACACTACTTAAAATTCCGTTTTCTTATTTACTCTTTTTGGAAGTGAAACAAAAGTCACTCAAATAAAGTTTCAGAAAGTTTTACTTACTGTTAACTCTTTTATTCCCTCAGTATCGTATATGGGCACTACTGTGTACTTCAGTATTCTAAAATACTTGAGAAACTAATCACAATAGTAGTACTACTTCAAAACTAATTAACTGAAACGCTAAATGTATAACAACACCGCTCAAAAACGCAACCTTCAAATATAATAGACACAGTTTTAGGTAACGCAGCTTCCACGATTATAACATCGCACCACACTTTTGGCTGCAGTGTCAACATTATATATCTCTAGTTCGTATCTGTCCACATGCATACGTCACGCTCTCTGACCTCAGAATTTTTTCCAAACTCATTCCGCGAGAGAGAAGATACAACGTTAAGATTGAAAATGCTAAAAGAGAATGAGCTCAAATTTACATAGAAAAAACAATTAAAAATGAATTTAGAGTATGCCTCACAGGGTGTTTTCGAAGAGGAGGAGAATGCTTTGTGGGGTTTATGAGAAAAATCCCAGTATCATGATATCGTAGCCACCGTCCTGTTTCCCGTGAATTCCTGTTGCTGCTGCTCACCCGACTGGAGCCGAATACCGATCCTTTCTTTAGCACATTGGAGCTCGAACCTAGACTCATCTGATCAGTATGCCTCTTTTCCAGTCATCCAATTTTCAATCCCGTGTCCACTTTAGTCGGAGCTGTCGATGACAGACGGTCAGGATGGACTCAAGAACGAGCCACCGACTCCTGAAGCCCATGGTGAAAAGCTCGCTTTAATTTGCGTTTTCCGAAACGTTTCTCTCTGGTTCACTGAAGAACCGAACAATCCATGTCAGCCAGCGTTCACCTTGAGATTGTAATCAGTGGTATTATCTCTTTTCTGGTACGTTGGGTGAATGTATGTCTTTCTACTGATCATTACCACCACACTTTCACTGTGGTGGGCCTAGGCAGGCAACAGTACCTACAGTTTATGATATGCTTTACCCCGCCTTCCACGCGCCGAAAATCATTCCTCGTTCAAACTCCTACAAGTTCTCCCTTTTCTTCGCTGCACGCGTTTCATACAGGCAAACTGAGACTACTTATCAATGCCGTCATATACCGTGAGATTATAAAATAAATAACCCTATTCTTGGGTCTCTAGAAAAGGAGATATCGCGACGAAACTTGGTAGGCAGCTTATCGATGGCATGGAAAAACAATATAGTGGGGTGAAAAGTTCAAAATTGTGCCGACATGGAAACAGTAGTGTTGAAGACGAAAAAAAGAAGAGACACATGCATAAACGTTTCGAGACAAAATTTGCTCAATATGCTGTCTATCACATGAGATCACTTGGGATACATAGCAGAAGCATCACAGCTGAAATCCAAGAAATTGCAGGTGGTTCACATTGAAACTTTCGTTTGCAAACGTTCACATGCGAATTTGGCATGCTGCCTGTGGCGCAATAAAAGAGGCAATGATCAGGGGCTGCCGGTAGTCATCATGGCTCTTGCAAAGAAAGAACGCGAGCTGCGGGTAAATTATTTTTTACAAAATCAGAGTTATTCCAATAGTGCACTTTGCCAATATCGGCAGATCAAAGGATTACACCGAGGACTCCTTACACCTAGGATATTGAGGAAGATGATACGGAAGTTCGAATGCAATGAAGAATTGGGTATAGCGGCGGCCAGTTTCCGAAAATGTCGTGAATGAAGTTGCAGTTCCCAGTGCCGACAGGGCAAGCCGGAATGCACTCTCACACAGCAGTGCCAGAGGAATTGCTCAGTCGAACATTTGGCAATGAATACGTAATTTTGCTAGGATTTCCGCAATCCTGACACACTCACTCACCAGAGCTTATTTCTAGTGATTTCTGAGTTTGGGGGATTTCTAAAAGACATAGCTATCGGAACAGTAAATGCTCTCTCTGAGATCTGAAAAACGAATAGTAGACGTGAAGTGGGCAACATCAACCGCGACATGCTGCGAGCAGCCGTGTCACATGCCGTTTCTCGTTTGCAGCATGTCATCTCTTGGCGAGCATATTGAGAAGATTTTGTCCTGAAACATTGGTGCTGTCAATAAATAGTAAATTCACGCACGTGTTTGTTGCTTTCTTGCCTTTACAGCGCCACTTTCACTTAACGGCAAAATTTTGAATTTATTATTATCCCCTTCAAATCGTTTTCTCATGCCTTTAATAAGCTATCTACCACATTTCGTCCCAATATTTTCCATGTCTCTCTATTCTAGAGACCTGAGAACAGAGATACGAGAATATTCCGCATCTGACATTTGAACATGACTTCTGCTTGGTACAACAGTCTTTCCGGTTTCCTGTATTAATATATTATTACCGTGTTATATTAAGGTTCGATAGGCATGTCTCGCAATTTCAAGCAGGGGACAGTACAATTGTTTTGTCTTGTGCATGAGTTTTCATTATATGCTATGAGAATGGTGTTTATAAATTAACATTAGAAATCTAATGCCACAAGAGAATTTTACAAGGGTCAAACAACCGCTTTCTCGAAAACTGAAAAATTTATTCGAAAACTGAAAAATTTATTCGAAAGCTTAAAATATTCAGAAAGGAATAGGAACTATCTTTTATTTTCTTTAGATTCTTTGAATGAGAAAATTTTCTGGTACAACGAATGTCATTACAATTACATAGACTTACATATAACTACACTTCAGACTTCTTGCTGAAGTGTAGAACAGAACAGTTCATTTCATAAAAAATTAGGCACTCGTTAACTTCATGTTTTACAGGCTATCCCACGGACAATGCTTTTCAGGAGTTGTCAGCGCTTGCTCCTCTTTCCCCAACTGAAAATATTTTGTGTGATTGCGAAAAGCATAGTCAGCGAAAAATCATTTCACGTACATCTAAGCAAGAGCCGCTTTAATGGTTTCATTAACGCATTCATCTTTGCTACATCGTACCGTAGAACTTTCCCCCATGATGGTGGCATCTTATCCTTCCGGAGAACTTAACCTCTTTCAAATTAAGGGCAAAGAAGATACTTTTCAGCTGTAAAGTACCGTGTAAAGTACAATAAATATGAACATGGGGCTGCCCACTACAGACTATACCTTTCAGGCAGAAATTTTTATTCAAAACTATAGTTCAATGCGAGGTAGTAACTGAGCCTCATGGTTTTTTCGCGGAAATAATAAATTTTAACCCACCCCTACATTGAAAAAAAATGGAAAATTACAATCACTCCTATTTTTTATGAACAGTACATCTCACGATCTAAATGAAAAAAAAATAAACTAGCAAATTTATATTATAATATATATATATATATATATATATATATATATATATATATATGTTAATTTTCCTTTCAAAGTAATTAAATATCTACGCTGGAATAATAACATATCAACCAAAGTAATTGAGAATGTACTAATTTCTCAGGTGCTTAGAATTTCAAGAATTTGCAGCAACAATTTGAACTTCAATTACCACATTAATATACTATTAGACAGTTTTCTAGAGAACAAAATTCCTACTTCTTTCATCAAAAGAACTTTAAGAAAAATTATTCTGAATAATAGAGTAAGGTTGGCAGATCTGCTTTAATTTTCTACACAGTTAATAATATGATTCTGACCAATGAAAGCCTTTTGGAAGTTGGCTAGAGGATGCCTATTAGCTACAAAAAGGAACCTTAGTGCTATGGATAAGAAGGTCCTATTAAAAATAAAAAATTAAATAATATAGACAAAATCACAAAAAAAGCTTAAAAATCTGTTTATAAAAGAAAATAAATATAAAAAAAAAACTAGTCATTCGCTCACTAGAATAACTATACTAAAAATAGTAAAATTAACATTAAAATTAATAGGATTCTGAATAGTCTACAGAAGCTCACTAAGGTGATTAAATGCATGCAAAGATTATTAAATACACTACTTGTGTATTTCGTAATATTTCTCATGTATTCTGGAGAGTTAATTCTGCTCTTTCTGATCATACAGGTCCACAATCTTAATTATGTATTTTTTTATCTAGTTAAAATCTACGCGAGTAGGATTTTTCAGTGTGTGGAGGCCTTCAGCCCCACCCACACTGCCCCCCAGCGACTAGGGAGTGGCAGGGGTGTTTGGAAGTTTGGGTTAAAAGGTCGGCCATGTTTCCTCAAGAAAGGCGGAAGTTATGTTGCATAAGAGGTAAGCTCTCTTCATTGTCTTTGGGTTTTAGGATTTCCAAGTTCAATGATTGAACTTCTTGTACTTTTTTCCTTTTTTTGCTTTCAGCTTTTAGGCACTGGCAAGTCTATTAACTTTTTTGCGGATTTTAACTCTTTCTTTTCTGGGTAACTTTGCGCGTTTTTTAGGGAACTAAGGCCAAAACAGCCGGCCGTTTCATTGTTCTTGTAATTTGCGCTGTGTTTTCAATGTAGTTAAGTTCTTAATAACTACTTAATTATGCACTTAAAGCACTTCTGAAATACTTTGTACATATTGCAACTAATTGTTCATGTCATATAACCTTCACAATGCGTTTCTTTAATTAATTATTGTCTTTATTATATTCTCGTTTTTGTGTTGTCAAAAGTTGTGGAGTAGGGGGTTTTTATAATCCAGTTTTCTTTCAAGAATCTGTGTTTAAAAAAATTAATATCTCCTTTTTTATTGCAATTTTAAGAATTTGTAATACTTTTATATTGCTATTCAGGTTTAAATTCTCTCTCAGGCGAACTTGGTAATTTGTTATTACTGAACATTATTTCTGATTTATTATGTCACTCTTACAACTTGAGTTTTCTATAACCTTCTTCTTTCTGTTTAATAGTAACAGATGAAGAGCATGGGTCGGGCCAGGAAAGTTATGGATGCAAGCTAAATTGTTAACTAAAGCTTGGTCATGCAACTCTGCGGAGGTCATGACATTTATATATATATTTTGAAATATATATTTTTTAAAATTTTGTTGGTGGGCTTATTACTTGCATCTATGACTTTGCATAAACCCATTTTAAAATAGGTCTTTGTGGAAGTGAGAAAATGCAGAGTTTTTGCTGGTCCTTGATAAAGCCAAGGCTCAGTATTCTCGACACTTTCTACATTCAGTTGTTTTATTTTTTCTCTTTTTTCTCACACCAGTCAAAACATAACCTTTTCTATGTTGTACTTCGTGTGAGTCAAAAAAATTTTTTTTTTGCTTCAGTCTCTTAATAGAATATATATACATATATATATCATCATCATCATCATCATCATTGTCAACCATTATCAATCCACTGCTGGACGAAGGTCTCCCCAAGTTTCCTCCACAACGGTCTGTCTTGTGCCAGTCTCCTCCATGTCACCCCTGCATACTTTCGAATTTCATCCACCCATCTCCCATGTGGTCTTCTTCTGGGTCTTTTCCTGTCCCTTGGATTCCAATCTAAAATTTCGGCTGTCCATCGATGATCTGTCCTTCTGGCAGTATGTCCAGCCCATTGCCATTTCAGGGATTTAACTCTGATCATGATGTCTTCCACTCTTGTCATTTTTCGGATCCACGAGTTCCTCTTCTTATCTCTCCTGGTTACACCAAGTATGCACCTCTCCATGCTGCTTTGAGTTGTCTGCAGCCTTTGTATGTCTCTTTTAGTTAAGGTCCACGTCTCTGCACCATACGTAAGCACTGGAAGGATGCATTAATCAAACACTTTTCTTTTAAGACATAATGGCATATTGCTCTTGAAAATTATGCTGTTTCTTCCAAAAGCTCTCCAGGCAAGTTTTGTACGCCGATTAATTTCTTCATCAATGTGACCCTCACTTGATATCTGCTGTCCAAGATAAACGTACGTGTCTGTTATCTCCAGCTTTTCTCCATCAATCGATAAATCTTCATTTCTTGTAAAAGCATTGAACATCACTTTTGTCTTCTGAAAGTTCATTTTTAATCCCACTTCTTTACTCTTGTCAGCAAGTTCCTGGATCATACTCTGCAGCTCTGATGGGCTAGTTGCAAAAATGACTACGT
Organism: Macrothele yani; assembly: GCA_039090855.1. Taxonomy (NCBI): domain Eukaryota; kingdom Metazoa; phylum Arthropoda; class Arachnida; order Araneae; family Macrothelidae; genus Macrothele; species Macrothele yani. The sequence goes on along the minus strand of CM077015.1, from coordinate 17,056,580 downwards.
CATCAGCAAATCGAAGGTGGGTTAGATAATCTCCATTAATCTTTATCCCCTTGTTTTCCCAGCTCAGTGACTGAAAAACACCCTCCAATGCGGCATTAAAGAGCTTCGGAGATATGGTGTCACCTTGTCTCACTCCCTTTCCAATTTTTATGTGTGTTGTATTTTCAAACAGCCTAATCTTTGCACTTGCATTTTCATAGATGTTATTAATAATATTAATGTATGCATCTTCAATACCGCAGGTTTTCAGAGCCATTGTAACTGCTGATGGTTTCACCGAATCAAAGGCTTTTTCATAATCGATAAAAGCCATGCACAATGGAAGTTCATATTCCCTCGCTCTTTCAATTAGTTCTCTCAGCACATGGATATGATCTATTGTGCTGTAGCCACTCCTGAATCCAGCTTGTTCTCTCGGTTGAGCCATGTCCAGTGTTACCTTCAAGCGGTGTGAAAGAACTTTAGTGAAGATTTTATAAACTACTGATAGGAGGCTGATAGGTCTGTAGTTTCCGAGATCCTCAATGGCACCTTTCTTATGTAGCAGGATCATTGTAGTGGTGTTCCAATCCTCAGGAATCTTTCCTTCATTAAGGCATCGAGTGAAAATTTGGGCGAGTACTGTTTCGATTTCTCCACTTGCTTCTTGTATGATGTCTACAGTAATTCCATCTTCTCCTGGAGCTTTTCCCCGCTTCATGTTCTTGATTGCATGTGCAACTTCTGCTGGAAAGACTGGAGGAACTCTGGTACTGGTATCTTTCATGATGTCTGGAGTGCATGTATCATCCCTTTCATATAATTTGGAGTAGAAATATTTCACTCTTGTCAAAATTTCGCCTCTATTTCTTGTTACAGAACCATCTTCTTTTCTCAGTGCCATAATCTGTTTTCTTCCCTTACTGAGATGTCCCTTTGCTATCTTTAGGCTTTGGTTGTTTTCAATTGCTTTCCTCACTAGTTCACAGTTGAATTTTCTTACGTCTTCAGTGATACTTTTTCGTATTGTCTTGCATAGCTCTATATATTCCACTTTGGAAGTCACATCTTCTTTAGTTGTCCTCATCTCTCTTCTTTTTTGCATCAACATTTTCGTTTTTCCGGATAATTTATTTACATGCAACTTGTTCTTAGACCCAGCTAATTTTGTTGCTGTTTCCATAAGAGCTTTGGTTACTTTTCTGTTAACTTCAGAGATGTCCACTTCTTCCGATGTTAGGCCTTCTAAAGCAGAGAACCTGTTCTTCAGTTCCAACTTGAAGGTATTATGGTGTTTTTTAAGGTTGGTTATGTCAATAGATTTTGTTTGTCTTATGAGCTTGCCACGTTCAAGTTTAGTGTTGAGGTGCATCTTACATCTCACCAATCTATGGTCACTACCTGTGTTGAACTTGTTTAGCACACTGCAGTCTTCTATGACGAATTTTTTTGTTACACATAATAAAATCAATTTCACTTGTCGTCCCATTTGGATGTCTCCATGTCCATTTCCTGTGTGGCTTTTTCTTGAAGAAGGAGTTCAAGATGAAAAACCCTTCTGCCTCTGCAAACTCAACGAGAGTATTTCCACGCTGGTTTCTGTTGCGTGACCGAATTTACCTACTGAAGTTTCATTCTGTTGTCGTTGCCCTATTTTTGCATTGAAATCTCCCATAATTATTTTCAAGTGCTGCTTACCTTTATTATTTAGATGACAAATTTCCTCATAAAATTCTTCAATTTCTTCTTCAGGATGACTTGTGGTGGGTGCATAAGTTTGAATAATCTGAGCCTGGTATCTTTTCGAGAGTTGGATAACAAGCCGTGCAGCTCTGTCAGAGGAACTTTCAACTTCTACAACTTTATCCTTCAGTTTCTTGTTTATTATAAATCCAACACCACTAGTTCTGCCAGTATCTGTCCCACGATAGTAGAAGAGATGTCCACTTTTCAGTTCGATGAGATCTTCTCCTTTTCTCCTTACCTCACTTAGCCCCACGATGTCCCACTTGATCCTTTGCAGTTCCTCTTCCAATTCAAGAAGCCTTGAATCAGAAGATAGGGAGCGTCCATTGTACGTTGCCAAGGTCAGCATCAGATGGCAGCCTAGTCCGGTCCTCCGGGGATTCTTAGCACCCTCTGCCTTCATGTCGCACTGGCCGCTGCCTTGGCCAGGTACATTCCAGCTGCCGGAGACTGAGGGACAAGATTTAAGTTGTGGAGTCATTTTGGAGGGGTTTGGCCATAACTCACCACGCTGGCCAAGCGGGTTGGTGAGTGTGGGATAGAATTTCCTCTAATCCCGATGGTATAGTTATACCGCTATTGGCGGTCGTCAGAGCCCCTTTAGTAGGAACAGGATGCACCACGAGAAGGCGGGGTTGACATTTGTCAAGGAGAGGCTGTGATGTTGCGCATCACCTGACCTTACATCCCATATATATATATATATATATATATATATATATATTAGGGATGTAAGGTCAGGTATTAGGGATGTAAGGTCTGCTTTAGAAGGCCTAACATCGGAAGAAGTGGATATTTCGGAAGTTAACAGAAAAGTAACCAAAGCTCTTATGGAAACAGCAACAAAATTAGCTGGGTCTAAGAACAAGTTGCATGTAAACAAATTATCAGGAAAAACCAAAATGTTGATGCAAAAAGAAGACAGATGAGGACAACTAAAGAAGATGTGACTTCCAAAGTGGAATATATAGAGCTATGCAAGACAGCACGAAAAAGTATCACTGAAGACGTAAGGAAATTCAACTGTGAGCTAGTGAGGAAAGCAATTGAAAACAACCAAAGCCTAAAGATAGCAAAGGGACATCTCAGTAAGGGAAGAAAACAGATTATGGCTCTGAGAAAAGAAGATGGTTCTATAACAAGAAATAGAGGCGAAATTTTGACAAGAGTGAAAGATTTCTACTCCAAATTATATGAAAGGGATGATACATGTACTCCAGACATCATGAAAGGTACCAGAGTTCTTCCAGTCCTCCCAGCAGAAGTTGCTCATGCAATCAAGAACATGAAGCGGGGGAAAGCTCCAGGAGAAGATGGAATTACTATAGACATCATACAAGAAGCAAGTGGAGAAATCGAAACAGTACTCGCCCAAATTTTCACTCGATGCCTTAATGAAGGGAAGATTCCTGAGGATTGGAACAATGCTACAATGATCCTGCTACATAAAAAAGGTGACATTGAGGATCTCAGGAACTACAGACCTATCAGCCTCCTATCAGTGGTTTATAAAATCTTCACTAAAGTTCTTTCACACCGCTTGAAGGTAACACTGGACATGGCTCAACCGAGAGAACAAGCTGGATTCAGGAGTGGCTACAGCACAATAGATCATATCCATGTACTGAGAGAACTAATTGAAAGAGCGAAGGAATATGAACTTCCATTGTGCATGGCTTTTATTGATTATGAAAAAGCCTTTGATTCGGTGAAACCATCAGCAGTTACCACGGCTCTGAAATCCTGCGGTATTGAAGATGCATACATTAATATTATTAATAACATCTATGAAAATGCAAGTGCAAAGATTCGGCTGTTTGAAAATACAACACACATAAAAATTGGAAAGGGAGTGAGACAAGGTGACACCATATCTCCGAAGCTCTTTATTGCCACATTGGAAAATGTCTTTCAATCACTGAATTGGGAAAACAAAGGGATAAAGATTAATGGAGATTATCTAACCCACCTTCGTTTTGCTGATGACGTAGTCATTTTTGCAACTACCCCATCAGAGCTGCAGAGTATGATCCAGGAACTTGCTGACAAGAGTAAAGAAGTGGGATTAAAAATGAACTTTCAGAAGACGAAAGTGATGTTCAATGCTTTTACAAGAAATGAAGATTTATCGATTGATGGAGAAACACTGGAGATAACAGATACGTATGTTTATCTTGGACAGCAGATATCAAGTGAGGGTCACATTGATGAAGAAATTAATCGGCGTACAAAACTTGCCTGGAGAGCTTTTGGAAGAAACAGCATAATTTTCAAGAGCAATATGCCATTATGTCTTAAAAGAAAAGTGTTTGATCAATGCATCCTTCCAGTGCTTACGTATGGTGCAGAGACGTGGACCTTAACTAAAAGAGACATACAAAGGCTGCAGACAACTCAAAGAATCATGGAGAGGTGCATGCTTGGTATAACCAGGAGAGATAAGAAGAGGAACTCGTGGATCCGAAAAATGACGAGAGTGGAAGACATCATGATCAGAGTTAAATCCCTGAAATGGCAATGGGCTGGACATACTGCCAGAAGGACAGACCATAGATGGACAGCCGAAATTTTAGATTGGATTCCAAGGGACAGGAAAAGACCCAGAAAAAGACCACATGGGAGATGGGTGGATGAAATTCGTAAATATGCGGGAGTGACATGGAGGAGACTGGCACAAGACAGACCGTTGTGGAGGAAACTTGGGGAGACCTTCGTCCAGCAGTGGATTGATAATGGTTGACAATGATGATGATGATATATATTAGAAATTCCACAAACCCTGTTTTGCAATTGGCTTATTAATGCTAGCGAATAAGTATTTTTTTCGTAATTTTACGCAAAAGCTTTTTTGTGCATTGCTGCAGGAACAGTTTTTTTTAATATTAAAAGAAAATGGGAAAAATATATTCTGCATAATAACTTCCCTTCTTTTGATCTTTGGCATTCATTAAAAAAAGACCATTCTATCACTTAACGAAATCATTAAGTTAATCCCTGGGAGATTTTAGGTGGGTACGCAAACTGTAGGTGCGATAAACAAATGCGGACGAAATGTAAGTAACTTTGAGGTATTAAGAAAAAAGGCTTCAATGAAATAATTTTCAGCAACTAAATGTTACAATAGCGGTGGAGAGAGAGAGAGAGGGGGAGAGTTCGATAGGGAAAACGTGAGGCAATGAAAGACGGTAAAAATATTTAAAATGCTGTGAGGGTAATCTTAAAAGAAACGTGAAAAATGAGGAAAATGGATTAAGTGCACGCACCTAAAAATGAGGTTTTACATTCCAGGTTTAAAAAAAGAAAAGAAAGAAAAAAGATTTAAAACTGTGATACCGGATATCTCATATAGACAGTTTCACAGTGATTTAAACAGTTGTAGTAACAATTAAATTCCAGATAAGCCTGTTGTCAGCGGTTTAGTAGTGAAATAATGCTTTTTTCTTTTCAAATGATACACTATACCGAGCATAACATTTCACCAAAACCATTTAGGAAAGAGAAATTAATGAATAAAAAAACAACGACTATTTTTTTAAATGCCGAGTTTTCAAAAAATGATTTCGCTTTCTTAAGATTTAAAAAAATCGAATAATACATAGGGGAATTCATCTGGAGTATTTTCTTAAAGAAGAAAAATTATTTGTCGAAGGGATCAACAAAACTCTAGCTAATTTGGAAACCCAGTTGATGTTAATGTAGTTGTCAGTTTGTAGGTAGTGGCAGTGATCAGAGTTTTTTTGTTGCGGGGATTTAATGACCACCGTAACTCGATGGGCTATAAGAAGTCGCCCGTACCTAATTTAGTGCCACTGGTTCCAGGGAAGGGACAGAGCCAAAGCCGTGACACACGCACAACATCCATGCCTCACCGAAATTCGAACTCATCCCCCATTTTGGACAAATTGCCAGAAGTCAGCGCTTAGATCACCACTGCAGCAGATCGTGGTTGAAATAATTCAACAGGTAACGCAACATACAGGGATTATCATTCTGAAACATCTGCGTGAGTGGAACATCCACGATTATAATTCAAAAATTCCTGCGTTATTGGAAGAAATTTTGAAATCATTACCTATGCTAGATGTAAAGTACACTATTTCGCGAAAAACATTGGAACACCAAAGCCTCCCCGAGGCCACGATACCTGTATTATTTTAATCTGTCTTCATGTTGGCACTCTCTTTTGAAACCCATTTATAACGACATAAAATCTATAACAAATACGAAAGACAATAAATCTGTGGAGCGTACTTTATGCTAAGACCATGCAAACACAAGGTGAAAGTAGCATGCTGGGAAGCTATGTGCGGGCGTACTGTACAGGGAAGAAGTTTTCAAGCACCGCATTTCGCCTCCCCTGTTGCACAATAAACAAAGGTACAAGGTTTTAACTAATCCTTAGAGTTAGGCCCACATTTCCCTGTAACACTGGCTCTCTCTCTTCCCTGTAACCATTGGACCCAAATTAAGGACGGGTTTAGAGTTTTAGATGCTCACGGTTGTCGTTGAACCACTCCATCTTCAGCCCAAACGAGAAAGCATGAAATTCAGTGTCAATTAAAATGGTGCACGGAGTGGAACTTCACGGTTTCTAGTGTGGGAGGATTATTTGATATCGGTGTAGAGCCTGAAAGGATTATACAGTATACTGACCTAGAAAGATACTCGCCACTCGATCACGTTTAAAGTAGATATGAAGAAATCTCGAATCGGGTTAATTAGTCATTTACGCTTTCCAACCGTAGATTGAAGAAGCGTATATACTCCAGCTCTGTCCGTCTGCCCGTCAGCACGATAACTCGCGTAAAAATGGTTCGATTTCGAAGAAATTTTAGTATATGCTATGTAATCACCTGGGGACGAACTCTATTGAAAATGGGTGAAATCGGGTCAAAGGTCAGGACATAGGAGCGAGATCCATTCCATTGCCCTTATGTGTCATAACTTGCGTAAATACGGTTCGATTTCAATGATATTTTAATATGTGGTAGGGGACTATTTGGGGACGAACCATATTGGAAACGGGTGAAATGGGGCCAAAGGTCAGGACATAGGAGCAGGATGCATTCCACTCCCTTATGGGACATAATTTGCGTAATGGTTCGATTTCAATGAAATTTTAGTATGTGGTAAGAGACCACCTGGGGACGAACCCTATTGAAAATGGGATCAAATGTCAGGACATAGGAGCGGGACGCATTGCACTGCCCTTATGCGTCATAACTTGCGTAAATATGGTTCAATTTCAATGACATTTTAGTATGTGGGAGGGGACCAACTGGGGACGAACCGTATTGTAAATGGATGAAATGGGATCAAAGGTCAGGACATAGGAGCGGGATACATTCCACTGCCCTTATGCCTCACAACTTGCGTAAATATGGTTAGATTTTAATAACATTTTAGTATATGGTAGGAAACCATCTGAGGACGAACCCTATTGAAGATGGGTGAAATGGGGTCAAATGTCAGGACATAGGAGCGGGATCCATTCCATTGCCCTTATGCGTTATAACTTACGTAAAAATGCTTCGATTGAGACAAAACATTATCATGTTTTTCCGGAAGTATACTTTACCGGTTCTGTTTGATATAATCGAAATGGGGTCAAAGGTCAGGTCATAGGAGCGAGATTTATTTTACCGCCATTATCCTCATAACTTGAGTAATATCTTAAACAATGATTTCTGGTATGTTGGAAAGCGTATCATAATTAATGCATTGCATGATTTTACTAACTTGTTTTATTTTCTGTAGGACCTTATTGTTTTTCTAAATAAGTTTATAAAAATTTAATTGTTTTTATAGGAGGATTTATCACAAATTATATTCGTTTTTCATCATGAATTATCAAAAGCAAATGAATGATTTGGAATTGGAGATTCTTTTATACTAACAATGACTTTCAATTATGTTTAAGAAAAGATGACATGCACTATTTCATAGTATTATTTCACAAAACCTCAACATATAGAATTTATCAAAATAAATCTTCTGTAGGAAGACTTACCCCAAATTCATTTGTTTTCCATCATGATACTTCGAAGCAACAGAATGTTTTTGTAACTCGAGATATTTTTAAACTGACAATGACTTTCAGTTATGTTTAAGAAGAGGTGAAGTGTACTGTTTCATAGTAGTATTTCACTGAACTAAATATGAAATTTACTCTTGATAGCTGTAACAGCTTTTAAGTTAAGGAGAGTCCACACACAGACTGATACATAGACATATCACCTGTACGATACTTTAATTAACCTGATTTATTACAGTAATACAATGTATAATAGCTAGTGCACAAAATGAGTGGGGATATCCGATCTCGCCACAGAACTTAAACTTCCGGTTCTCCGACAGACAACTAAAATGTAATAGTTAATTAAATCCCAATTATTTCCAAGAACCACTCCTGACCATAGGTATTTCTGTCAATTCACGCTTGAAAAACTCTTTAAATTTAGGTTTTCCCGTTTTTCTCACGGAAAAGGTTCAATCAGGAATATGTTTTGTTAATTCACGAAAGGTATCACGAAAAATGACTCATGAACTTCGGGTAACTTTTTTTATAAAGTGCAGCAGCATCCCTTCGAGGAATGGATTCTACAATCTACAAGGCTTTCGAAATATTCTGGTGGAATTGCGGCGTTTGATTGCGAGACAGCTGCCTGTAGAATACATGATTCCGGTAGAGTCGCCTATAAAGCACGTGATTCGAGGGTAGCCGCCTATAAAGCACATACTTCCAGGACAGCAGCCTATAAAGCACCGTTAGTTGCCAGTGGTGGGATTCAAGCTTGAATACTTTGCTCCAAGTCATTCTTCAGATGTTCAATGAGGTTCGGATATGCACAGTGGTAGTGCCATTCAAGGGCTGCGTACTCTCCGTATTTCTCTTCCAGCTAGTCCATAGCCAATCAGAAGCTATGTGAAGAAGCGTTGTCTTGTCGAAAGAAGGTATTCTTGTGAGGGAAATGAAAATCCGTGAAGGAGTGTAGATGGTCGACGAGAATATCAACATAGCCTTGTGTGGTTATGATGGTCTCAGTACGTGTAAAGAGCCCCAAGGTGACGCACATAAACATTTCTCAGAACATTGCACCGCCTTGACTGGAATGCAACCCCCCTTCCTCATTTGACAGTTGGGGCCTACAGCGTGGTGTGGCCTACGCCGCACGCACACCCTTCGGTATGAGTGTTGTAGTAGGAACCTCGATTTGTCAGACCAAGGTGCTGATTTCCAATCTTCCACACTCAACGACAATGTCACTTCTCCCGCTGCATTCTCATACTTCGGTAACAACAGTACTCGATGTAGGCCTCGGTTTCGATAGGCGAGTCGGGCCATCATACGTCGAATGGTATCTTCATAAACCTTTGCAAGTACCCACTTTCGAAACCAACGTTATCCTCTCCATTACGGCCAAGTGTTCCGATGTTACCATGCAGGAACGACGGCGCTCACCTCAACATCATCGGCTCATTTAGGGACATATTTTCCATAGAGAGAATCGGTTTTGCAGGATTTTATGTAGCCCTGTTATACACCTTCAGAGGACGCACAAGGAAATCCCAGACGTTCTGCAGTCACAAAGTTGAACTACCTCGTCATTTTTTTTTTTTTTGAGTGGAGGTTCACAAAGATGGACTACCTCGTCTTCTTTTTTTTGAGTGAAGGTGTACGAAAACGGACCACCTCGTCTTCTCTTTTTATTTTGAGTGAAAGTTTACAAAGATGAACCACCTCGTCTTCTTTTTGAGTGAAGGTTTACCAAGATGGACCACCTCGTCTCCTCTTTTTTTGTTTTTGAGTGATGGTTTAGAAAGATGGACAGCCTCGTCTTCTTTTTTGTTTTGAGTGAAGGTTTACGAAGATGGACCCCCTCACCTTTTTTTTTTTTTTTTTTGAGAGAGAGAGAGGGATTAACGACCACCGTGAGCAACTCGATGGTCTATAAGCGGTCACCCGTTCCTAATTTAGGGCCACTGGTTCCAGGTAAGGGAAAGAGCCAGTGCCGTACGACAAACACAACATCCATGCCTCAGCGGGATTCGAATCCAGATCCTTCATGGACGAAATGTCATAAGAAAATTCTTAGACCACTGCTCCACCGGGCCGGCCCACCTCGTCTTTCTCGTAGCGATTATCTGCCTCTCTCAGATCGCCTTGTCTACACATCTTCACATTCGATATCTGATGCATTTATGGCCATCAGGGAGTTTCGGCTGGCCGCATTATTGTGTTGGGATAGGGCAGACTAGTGAATACATGTGTTGTTTTGTATAATAAATTGTGCTCTTTAGGTATACAGGCATTTAAAAACTGTCACTACAAAATAATATTTTTCACTTATCTAGAACAAAGCACACATGACTGCGAAGTTAAGCTGGACGTCTAGGGATTTTGTTTCTTAAAAATAGAAGAAATTTGCCCCTATTTTCTCAGCGAAGAAAGTTTTCCCGTATATCAAAATTGGCACAATAATAAAAAAAAACATCCTAACTTAGATTGTACAATCGGTGTTTTTTGCAAAAAAACTTTCCTGAACTGTATTAAGAATCAATAATTCGATGTCGTGGTAAAGACGAGTGGCGCCACCTGTAAGCAAGTATCATCACTACATCAAAAGTAAAGTTATTGCTTTTTAATAAAGGGTGATTCATAAAGAAGTATACAGTTTCAACGCACTATAAAACAAGAACAATGTAAGATATTTTATGTTACCTATAACATAATTTTAGGAGAATATTTCAAGTTTTTTTAGAGACAGTCACAGGTGTTCTATGTGTGCCCCCTTAGTCACACGACACACACCGAGCCGGTAATCCATTTCCGCCCTAACGCGAGGTAAGATATCTGAATCAAGTGCAGTGATAGTGCTGTGATACTGCAGTTTGTATGGAATCATTTTCAGCTTCTTTCTCAAAATTCTCCAGACAATGGGCTGTGAAATCTGCACTTCACGACTCACCCTCCGCGTTGATTTTTACTGGCTTCGTTGAATGGCAGTGCAAACACTATCGACGACTTCTTCCAACACACGCGGTAGTCCAGGACTTTTAAGTTTGCACGAATAGCCCGTAGTTTCAAATTTTTTATGCCAATCGTAGATAGATCTTCTGGTTGGAGGTTCTTTTCCGAATCGCGATCAAAAATGCCGTTGCACAACAGCTACAGATTCCGTTTTGCTCAATTCAAGAACACAAAACGCCTTCTCCACTGCAGACGCTGTCATTTTGACTGACTAGTCATGTGACAAGCGCGCTATCGCCTACGTCACTTCCCTCAGTAGCGGGACACAAACGTTATGAGTACATCTACCTAACGGTTCGCAGTTATGGCCCGTGTCTTCAACTGTTACTGTTTTACAGCATCTGGAAACTGTATACTTCTTTATGAATCACCCTGTATAGTCCAGGAAGGGTTTTTAAAAAAACACGGATTGTACAATCTAAGTTAGGATGTTTTTTACGCTTTCCAACCGTAGGTTGAAAAAGCATGTATTCTGCAGCTTTGTCCGTCTGTCCGTCCGCACAATAACTCGCATAAAAAACTGTTCGATTTCGATGAAATTTTAGTATGAGGTAGGGGTCCTCCTGGGTATGAACACTATTGAAAATGAGCGAAATGGTGTCAAAGGTCAGGACAAAACAGCGGGATGCATTCCATTACCTGTATGCATTATATCTTGCGTAAATATGCTTCGATTTCAATGAAATTTCCGTATATGGTAGGGGAACAGCTGGGGACAATTCTTATTGAAAATAGGCGAAGCGGGGTCAAAGGTTAGGACATAGGAGCGGGATGCATTCCATTGCCCTTATGCGTCACAACTTGCGTAAAAATGGTTCGATTTGGATGAAATTTTAGTATGTGGTAAAGGACCCCCTGTGGACAAACTCTATTGAAAATAGGCGAAATGGGGTCAGAGGTCAGGACGTAGGAGCGGGATCCATTCCATCGCCCTTATGCATTATAACTTACGTAAACGTGATTCGATTGAGACAAAACCTGTTCATGTTCTTCCGTAAGTATACGGAACAGGTTCTATTGAATATCACCAAAATGAGGTCAAAAATCAGGACATAGGAGCGATATTTATTCCACAGCCATTATCCTCATAACTTGAGTAATGATTTCTGGTATGTTGGAAAGCGTATCATAATCAATGCATTGCATGATTTTACTAACTTTTTGCTTTTCAATATAGTCCAGGAAAAGTAAAAAAACCGGATTGTACAGTCTATGTTAGGATGTTTTTTTATCAGTGGGCCAATTAAGATGTATGAGAAACTGTTCTTTGCAGAGGAAACAGGGTCAATATTTTTCTATTGTAAGTATAAGAAGCAAAATCACTAGAACTCAACCTTAAGAAAACTGAAGAATCTAACTTTCCTACACAGAAAATGAAATAGTACTTTTTATACAAGAGTTGAAGAAAGTTTCTTGCTAAAAATGTACTCGAGGGTAGAAAATAAAAATAGAGGCTCACAAAACCTTTGGAGGTCAGAATCAGAAGAGACCGGAATGTGAACATTTCTGATATATCCTATAGAGCACAAAATGTCATATTTTTCATGATAGCAATTAGTTTTGGATGAGGAAGCAGCTTTTGATTTGTAATCGAGACTACCACGATGTTACTACGAGAGGCGTTCAAAAGGTTCATTACATTCATCTTTAGAACAAAAACCATTGCGATTAATTCAACAAAACTGTTACTCTCTTTCAAAGTACTTTACAGCATCTATGCAAAGCTGTTGCCTCTCTTAGACGTCTACGTCAATTTTTAAGCGTTTGGTGAAACTCCTGTTAGGGAACACTCCGTACCTATGAATGAACGTATGTTGCAAGATCTTGTTCCATTGAAAAAGGGTGCCAATAAAATTCCTTTTTAATCTTTGGAAACATCAAAAAATCGCATGAAGCAAAAATGGGTGAATATGCAGGTTAGGGTAGCTGTTCCTGCTGTGGACAGGCTAAAACATGCCTGGTGTTTTGAGCACTGACATTGTCATGAAAAAGAAGAACACGCATTTTGGTGGATCCTGTTTCTCCATCTGATTTACCATTTAGGGCAAAAAACATTGGTGTATTTGACCGTTCATCGTTGTATTTTCAGTTTAATGTTCCACGGCGGCTACCACTCCTTGGCAATTGAAAAACAATGTGAACATCATCTTATTTCTTTAAGCGAAAATCGTGTTGGAAGATTTGAGGACGCAGTTCACCTTCCTTAATTCAACCATAATTGCTAATCTTTCTTGGAGTTGTATAGTAATAAAACTACGACCCATCACCCGTGACAATGTTAATCTTTTGGGGATCACTAGGTTGAAACATTGCCAGCATCTTCTTGCATGAGTCAACTCTATGCTACTTTTGCTGTGCTGTTAATTTGTGAGGTTACCCATTTGCCACAGACCTTGTGGAACACTGAATATCAATGAATAATTGTTTCCACACTGTCAATCGATAATCCGACATCGAAATTTATTACATAAAATGTTATGTGTGGCTTTCTTTAAAGAGTTCACGAAAATCAGTTATGATTCTCTCGTTCATGTCCTCCTTCGGTCTTTCTGTACGAGATGGGTCTTCGAAGCTCTTCCGTGAGAATGATCATCCATCCGATAACAGTGCCATATGAACAGGCATGATCCCTATACACATGTGATAAATCAGGATGAATTTCTTTCGCGTCTTCCCCAAACTGCATCCTTGTGTAAGTGATACTTCTTTAATACACCCCATAGCAAAATTGCATAAATTTTGTTCCTATTTTTGAACCACCTGTTGCAGTGAAAAAAAAAAAAAAAAAAAAAAAGCAGCGCCGTAAGAGAAGCTCAGCATCTCTGTCTCATCCAGAAATCGAGGCAGTGCCAAGCTTTGGCCATTAGCCAGAAGCCCGTGTTTCTGATCACTCACGCCTGTAGATGAGTGGACGGAGGCGAGAGCTTCTCTCATATCGCCAGAGCCATATTGGCAGAGTATTCTTTTTCCTTAAGAAATTACACGCACGTAATTTTGGAACCCCTAATAAAAGTTTTATCTTCATTAAATATCTCTCTTGCTGAAAGACGTTTTCATGAGAACTATTGTTGAGCAAAATCGTAAAGAAAGCCATACTAAGTGATAACCCCACGCTGTAAAATAGAAAGAAAGAAGGAAAATATCGTCTTATTGGCCTGCAAGTTGGCTCAGTAGAAAGATGGAGATAGTAAAACATGAAAAAAAAAGTGATGGCAGGAAGGGATTTCAGTGTAGGAGAAAGACTGTTCCATGACCTTTAGCTTTTCAACGGAAAAACGAGCTTAATTTTTTGCTTCGCAAGTATCTTTTAGATCTGTATTATTGTTACCAGCGTTGCACACCTAACATGTTGCTGGAAGAGATGATAATAGCGGCTACCCAGCGTGAAAATTTCGCATTTATCTGAAAAATTAGGAGAAACAATACATCAATTAATATTACAAGCAAGAAGAGCCGTTCGTTGGTGGCTAAATTCATGAATTTACAGAAAAGAAAAGAGAATATATATGCCTGGACGAACAGGAACATACCAAATTAATGGGATTGTTGACAGTCCATGTTACCAGACTACTTTTCGTTCCTGCGAGTAATGCATTCTGCTCCTCTCAGATGAAGTCATTAAGTGATACCAATCATTTTCTAACGGCTCTTGGTATCTGCAGCCTTATTAATGAAAATAACAGGAAGCACATAAATTAGCCGAACGAAAAATCTTAAAGCAGAGCTACAAAACAGGAGCAATTTAGTATAGCCCACAGATTACTAAAACTTTTTTTCAAGGATATGTCAGCGTTGATCTCATGGAGAAAGGAAAATAGATTTAGATAAGAAATGGAGAATACAGTTTACGAAAGTGAATTAATTTTTCCTTCAAATGACACTCAAGAATTTAATGTGGACAACTGCAGTGAGTGTCATCATTTGTGTCTAGTTGTTTCACAAATGGAGAACATCAACAGTTTTTCTCTTTTATAATATATTTTGAATGGCCCATCATTCAGAAGTTTATCAAGATAACAGAAACACCGACTGCGACTAGAGTACTGTAATGCGCCACATGCAGATCACAGGGACTACGTCACCCGCGATGTGAGATACGTACATAAAGGGGTACAGTACCATGTCGGCAATCATAGCAGTGCCGCAGTCGCAAGCGAAACAGCTGTTATAGAATAATTGTCGACAATGTCAAATTTTAGTGACTTCAAGAAAGGAATGATCATAGGTGCGAGTCTTACAGAAACTTCAGTTACTAAAACCGCAGAAATAGTAGGTGTAACACGAAGAAATATATCGAACGTTACTAGACTGCCTATAAAAGAGGGCACGACGTTGCCTCTAACCGTGCAAATTATGGTCGCCGTACGAAGATGTCAGATAGAGATAGGCTAGCGTCGGCACGGTTGTACAACGGAAACACAAGACCACGGCATGGCATACATTAACAGAGTTGAACACCAGTTGGGATGATCCATTCGCCGACATAACAGTTCGTCGGGAACTTCATTCTTCCGATATTTATGGCCTTGCTGCAATCCAGAAACCTCTGATTGCCAACATCAATGCAACAAAATGCGCAATGTGATGAGAAGCAGACAAAAACTGGGATACTAAAGACTGGCAACGAGTTATCTGATCTGGTTAGTCGGGCTTCCTATTGTTTTCCAACACTGTTAGAGTGTACATCTAGCAAAAGCCTGTAGAAACGCTCCACCTTGACAGTTTGCTTCCGACTGTGAAGCATGTGGATGGATCCTTGATGCTGTGGAGGCAATTAATTGCATTCTTTAGGGAAAGTATTTATTCTGCAGGGTCATGTCACATCAGCAACGTACGAACCCATTCTTGGAGACCACCTGCCTCCAATAACGCAGACGTTGTTTCTTAATGACTATCACCGGCTTCAAACAGATTGCATTGTGCGAAACGTATCACGGTGTTGTTTGCTGCGTATGAGGATGTGCTACTTTGTCCACCTAAATTTCCAGACCTCAATATACACTGAAGAGCTATTGAATTAGAGATACCTGTCTAGTAGTAACGTGTAGCACCACCTTTCGGCCTCATGACGGCGGCGATTCATCTCGACATGGACTCGACAAGACGCTGGAAGTGCTGGAAAGCCATACGGATCCACGACACCTGAATAAGCTCCCACAGTTCACGAAGCTTTGATGGAGGGAGGGGGAACATCTCTCTCGATGGCATCCCAGATGTGCTCGATGGGATTGAGGTCAGGTGACCTAAGTGGCCAAGGAAGAGAGGGCATGTCGGTGGAGTGTTCATCCAATCATTCGGATACAATTCGGGAGCGATGGCACGGTACATTGTCTTGTTTCAGGAAGAGGTCCCCAGTGGGATGTTGAAGACGCACAAACGGGAGCAAATGGTCGTCCAGGATATCCCGGTAACGTTGACCTGTAAGGGACGATGTCACACGTACCAGGGGTCCCATTTCAGTCCACGCAAACAGTCCCCAGACGAGAATGCCACCCCCACCAGCTTGAAGAGTACCCTGCTGGCAAGAAGGATCCATCGCTTCATGTGGTTTGCGTAGTACTCGTATCCCGCCATCCGCATGTACCAACGTGAATCTCGACTCATCAGTCCAGGCAACATTTTTCCACATGTATAGAGTCCAGTGGCGATGTTTCCGCGTCCATGCTAATCTTTGCACTCTGTGATGTGCGGTCAGCAGCGGTAACCTCGTGGGACGATGGCTTCTTTACCCCATAGCGAGGAGATGGTTCTGGATGGTGTGGCTGCTTACACGTTTTTGTACACCAGCGTTAAATTGCCGAGTGATTTCTTGCACTGTGGCCCGTCTATCCACTGTTACAATGCGAGCTAGCCGACGATGACCCCGCTCATCCACACGCTATCGTCCACTGCAGTTGGTCCTTGCAGGGATGGTTTTACCGGATTTGATGTACTGTGACGTATATTCTAAATTAACTTTCCTTTTTTGTTTCTTTCCCTATGTAAATCTTGAGTTTGTTCTCAGTTAAACTTCACATTTAACGTGATATCTTTTCTCTCAAACGAATACTGTTGGCAACATAATTGAAGTGAATGAACGTGACGTATGCTTGTTATTAGATAAGAACGAGAGGTATAAACGACGAGAAAACAATTGCTCGTGTGGCGTGGAGTGGTGAGTTGCTTGTAGAGCTGTATGGAACGTTTAATGTAGAGCTCGTGTGGTACGTTTAATACGAAGTGTTGTGTGATGTTACGATGTGTTGGAGAAAGCATCTTGAATAAAGCATCTTTTCCGTAAGTTTGACTTCTGTTTTTTAAGTGTTTCGTCTGGCCGTTAAGGTTTAATTTAGGAACTTTTTCATCGTATGGTGATGTTTTAAAATAATGTAGAAGTAAGAAAAGACTTTTACGTTATAGTACTCACGGTGCACCGGTGACACAGTGGCTCGTGAAAATCCCAGGGTCTGCACGACTTCCGAGATGGAGTGACCCATTCGTCGGGCCCCGACAATTCGCCCACGATCAAATACGCTTAGATCCTTCGTCTTACCCATACTGCGTCCGACTTTTACTGATTCCCGTCGCATCACTCCTTATATTGTCGGATCACTGCATACGTCATGTCATTTCCGTTTACAGGGCCGCTCACAGCGCCACATTTGCATAACGTCAGCTGTCTCTAATTCAATTGCTCTTCAGTGTAATTAAAAGTTCATGAGAATATCTGGAGCGAAAGGTCAGATCACACTTTCCACATACAACACCACTAGCGCAGTTGAGACGCATTTTGCAGGAAGAGTGGTCGCAAATTCCATTACCGTATGTGCAGGACTTGTATAAGTTTATTTTAAGTTGAATTGCTTCTTTTTTGAAAGCCTGAGGTGAGTCTACAACTTAGTAATAAAATAGTTCTCCACACACAGTAAGTGTTTCCGCTATTTTGATAAACCCCTGTAGATCTGAGTGTAGTAATTCACAAATCAAGGCTCCTGTATTGAACTTGTGTTGTTCTCAAACAGCCCTCAGAACCCAGTAAAGTTTGGGTATTTACATTACAAATAACAGGCTTAAAATTTGGTTTATTTATTATTAATGTCCTGTGCTTGTTAAGGTGATGAAAATTATTTACAAGAGCTATTTTGAATTATTTGCATCGTTTGTGAGGTTGCACATAAAAATGTTTCCACCTCTAACTCAACATGAATATTAAAACGGAAGTTTTTAAGGCTTGCCTTGCATTACACGACGGATTATGGAGACATTTTTGTGCACCGAGGAAATCGGACTTCCAAAAAGACTCGGAGGACACCACGTTAGGAGTCTTTACGGCATTCACAGTTTCATGCACCTTAAAGGAGAGACGGAAATTACTTTTGATTTTTCAGAGTATTATTTTCTTTCTGTTTCGTTATTGTGGGGGTTTAACGAGATTATCGTGAGCGATTTGGAGGGCAATAAGCAGTCGTCAGTCCCTAATTTAAGGCCATTGGCCCCAGGGAAGGGAATGAGCAAGCGCTAACGTACCCATCGCCCAATGCGGGATTCGAGCCGGGATTCATGCGTGACGTATACTCTAATTTAAATTCCCTTTTCCGTTTCTTTCTTTATGTAAATTTGAGTTCGTTCTTTTAAGCATTTTTCAAACTTAACGTGATATCTTCTCTCTCGCTAGAGTATAGTTGGCAACACCGTGAGGTCAGAACGAATGACGTGTGGATGTATGAGATGAGAACTAACGTTATAAAATGTTGGAGTAGCAGTAGTATGCGGAGATGGTGGAAGTTATAGTATTAATTGTGGGTGCGATATTGTTAAATTGAAGTTATTTGAAGGCTGCGTGTTTGACTTTAATGTCAGTGTTGTTTTTCTTAGTCAAGTGTTATTGTTGAATTAACTCACGTTTGTTTGATCTCACCTTGTTGAAGTGCTAAAGGCTTAGTGGCAGAATAAAGACGAACAGTAAGTAACCTTTTCTGAAGTTATTTGAGTGATTCCTGATTCGCTTAAAAGTGAAGTTATTGACTGATTTCTGTAGTGTTCCGACAGTGCTATACTGCTACGAACATTACACATCTCAGACGAATTATCAGAAGGAGCCAGTGCCTCAGAGATCACCGCTATCTCACGCTGTATTATGTAATTAAGGAAAATTCTAGTAACGATATCAGGTAATATGACTGTGTTGGACACAGGAATTTAATCCTGGATCCGACCAAAAGTTTTCTTTTCGGAGGGGGGGGGGTGACTTGGTCACCGTGAGCAACTCAGTGCGCTATAAACAGTCGCCGACCTTATTTTAGGTCCAATGGTTCCACGAAGACAAAGCCAGTGCCGCAAGACAAACACACCACCTATTTCACACTCGGGACTCGAATGTGGTTCCATTTAGACGAACGATCAAAAGCCAGAGTTCTGATGACTGTGCCACCGGGACAGTTGTCAAATCACTTTAATATAATATATATTTAAATTACTGTAATAATAAATCTGAACAAAATAAGTTATGTAATAAATTCTATTAGCTCAAAAAGTTACATCAAAGAACAAAAATTTAAAAAATAAAATAACACGGGAACATATAAAAACACGTGAATAAATGGTTTCAATAATAGTGTTGGTAGCCTGGGACCGTATACGTTATATACTGATGAGCGATTCCATTATGAGCCCCCACAGCCTAGAGAAATGAGCGCGCCTGGAGACCGAACGGTGGCGCAAGTGATGTTCATGGAGCAGTATATATACAACCCGAAGACCAGCCTTCAATTAGTAGAGTGTTCGGAGTCAGAATGGGGAAAGCTGTCGATTTATAGGAGTATGTTAAAGGACAAATTGTGATGGCACGACGCCTCGGGAATACGATCTCGGAAGCAGCGCGGCTTGCGTGTTGTTCACGTGCCGCTGTAGTGAGTACGTATCAAACGTGGTGCACAGATGGCCAAACAACGAACCGTCGTTCTTAGTTCATTGATGCCGGAGGGGAGCGGAGACTGTCGCGCATTGTTCACAGCGACCGCAGGGCCACAATGGGACAAATCACCTGCAGCTACAACAGTGGTGATCAGGGCAATGTGTCACAGCACACAGATCATCGCAGCCTTCTGCTCATGGGCTTGCGTAGCCAATGACCGAGTCCCCATGCTCACTGCACGTCATCGCCAACAACGCATGAAATGGGCCCAAGATCATCGAGATTGGACCGTGGATGACTGGAAGAAAGTGGCCTGGTGTGACGAATCAAGATTCCGGGTGCATTACATACACGGACGAACGCGGATACGCCGATTACCACCAGAGGATATAGCACTTGGATGCACTCTTGGGGGGAAACAAGCGGGCGGCGGCGGTGTTATGCTGTGGGCTATGTTTTCTTGGAATACTTTAGGCCTCATTATCCCAATAGAATAATCAATGACAGCTGTCAGGTATCTGAACATCGTTGCGGACCAAGTTCACCCATTCATGGCAACTGTGCTGGTGATGGCCGTTACCAATAGGATAATACGTCATGCCACACTACCAGAATCGTCAAGGAGTGGTTCGAGGAACATGCTGGTGATTTTCTATTAAAGCCCTGGCCTCCAAATTCATCTGACATGAACCCAATCGAGCATTTGTGGTTCGACTTAAAAAAACCGGTTAGCGCTAAATCACTACTACTCCGAAATGTACGGGAACTGGAGGACCTGCTGTTGACATTATGGTATCAAATACCTCATCATACCTATCGCCACCTCATCGAATCGATGCCTCGCCGAGTGGCAGCTATTTTGCTGGCTAAAGGGGGTCCTACAGCTTATTACGCAGGTGGTCATAAGGTACTGACTCATCGGTGTAAATCATGAGTGTTAACCATTTTTCTGTTTCAATTCCGTCCCCTCCTCGGGAACCAGTAACAAATATCCCATAGTACTTAACAACACTGGCCGTTATGGGTATTCTTCTCTGGTATTCCCGAAAAATATCTTCGTAACACATTTCTATCCCATCGTTAATTTTTTTCTTAGGGTAAACTGGATCTAGAGCCCGGGCCCGAGTAGGACGTTTAGCCGAAGGACCGCACTTCTGACCTCTCGCACAGCGGAGTGTCTTAGAGTGATATGCTGCATGTTCAAAGAAAGGCCTGCTTCAATAGCTACTCTCTGAATAAAGTGTTCTGGTAGTGTCTGCTGACCAAAGCAGAGAGAGAGAGGTAGAGATAATTAGTTACAGTTTCTGACATGTATTTATTATTTCTCCCTGAAAGCTCATTAAAAGTGCTAGGATAGATACTTTTTGTGACAGCATTCACTTTCATTCCTTCCAATCAATACGAAATTTATTCATAGGAATGTGAATCGATGTAATTGATTCTTTCAATTAACTTCATTAGGGTTCATTCCTATGACAAAGTTTTGGATAAGAAAACAAAACTAATTAAATGAAAATAATTATGTTTGGAAAAGCTTAGCCTTTGATTTTCTTTCCAATTAGAAATACTCCGGATTTTACAACAACTTTTACACCTTCAATATTTCTAGAATGTATTGCGCAAGTGTATATTATTCCGCTGTTGTAATTGCGTTTCATTCGCCCGAAGAAAGAACTTTCCCTGATGTTGTACTGACAATCACTCAGATTATGAATTTTTTAACAGAACTTTAGATATGCTTTTACGAACTTCTTTATTTTTGCCCCATTATTTAGCTTTACTATATTAAATCTATTCCTAGGAAGGGTCATTAACGCAATCAGATTTTTATTACGATCACAAGAGCTGTTCGGTATACTCAATTCTTTACTCTGAGCAATTAAATATTCATTCTCGCCATCTATTACGAAAGGCGATGAATGGAATATCAAGAGGAAGATAATAGCATCAAATGATACACATTTTAATCACTCCAATGAAATATTCATCATTGCCATCAATTAAATGAGGATTCCAGTGGAATATCAATATAAATGACTGGCCATGACATCACAGCGGTGAAAGGGAAGACGAGTGAAAAACGTTTGAGGTCAATGATGCTAAAACATGCGTGAATCCTTCCTTCTAATTTTGCTGCTTTTTAGAGCTTCGCGTCACTTGTTATCGAGGACAATGCAGCTCTCACGCCAGCAGTCTTACGTCATTTACTATCTTTTTCCCTTTTCATTTGATGCATGCTTTCCCTTTCAACAGGAAGAAAAGAAAAATTAATGATTCGGAGTTAAAAATTGAAATTAGAGTATCAGGATTTGACAGGATGCTCCGAAATCACCATTTTGATTTTCAAAAATGTAAAACAGTCATTCATGCTTCCATTTTGTCACTTTCACAAAATGTTACGGCGTTAATTAAATATTAGTGCAAAGATGCTTATTTTTCTAAGCGGAATGGGAATACTTTGCGAGGCCGAAAATGCTCTAAATTAATGCAAAATTTTAAGAAAGTGGGATGTAAAGAAAACGAATGTCTTTATTTTTCACATTTTTCGTGTCACCATTATCAACGTTTGGACTAGTATGTGACCATTATCAACGTTGTTACGAACGCGTTTAAGGACTATCCTTAAATAACATTAAGTTCGAATTGTCTATTAAATCTCGCAGAAATAAATTTTAAAATGCCGAGATGATATTTTTCATTGCTTACGATGACCTGAGTTGGAATCGTCTTTTTGCTTTTGAGCACGCCGTTCCATTTAGCATTTTTCTTTTACATTTTTGAAATATAGAAAATTATTATATACGCCATTTCTCTTTGACAAACTAGAAAATAATTCAATATTGAGCTGTCATGATTACCAAGAAAGCAAAATACCAAAATGTTGCAAATTTTTTATTACGCGTGTTTTAAAAGTGCATTCATTTTAATTAAGTTTCTGTTATTTTGAAACCCTTCATCATGGTATCACGAAGACCACAAAATTACTTTTATTTTTGCTAACTCTCTGATATGTATAAAAATCTGATTTGATACTTCAGTGGGAATTATTTGGAACACCAAATAGCAATCAGATACGTGCCATAGTCACAGGTACGCAGTTAGAACGTTGAGATGGCTTTATAAGCAACTCACTGCAAAGGATTTGGACGGAATAGTATTCGAAAAGTGAGCGTTTTCCTACATAAAGCCAAGTTGCAAATAAAAACATACAGAATAATAAATAAGAAGTATTAGCGTACACCCAAATTTTCGGTTGTAATGAGCACGCCTGTAGATTGCTTTCCGACACAAGAAAATATTTCAAAGCAGAGTACTTAAAGAAAATGAGTACAAAATATGAAGAGTATCTATCCTATCGAAATAATATTTTTCTAAAGGGATATTAAGAATTGAATAAACTCTTTCAAATGGAAATATACGCTGATGGCCTACATGTGGTAGAATTTTTAAAAATTTAATAAGTACAAACTATGCGAAAAAGATTCTTCATAGCAAAATCTAAGCTAAGAAAAAAATCAAATACAACTCTTGAAAACAAAGATAGCAAGAATATTTTTTGGCATTTACGCCCCTTAGCGGGAAAAATGTGCATTATTTAAGATGGACAATTTGCCCTATCTTCACTGTAGAGAATTTCATGCAGTAAATAAACAACTTTTTTAATGGAATTTTTACAAGCGGCGATACATTTGTAAACTAATATATATTATAACTTCCCCTATATCGCCAGACCAGTGAACTGCGAAAATCCACAAGTAATGCAAAATCTTCCTTAGGAAGGATGGTATCCAGTGTTAAGAGAATTTTTTAAATCGCAATTTTGGAAGTCGATATATCGAAAAAAATAGATTAAACATTTGCGCTCCTAGGAGGGAAACTGCATTATTTTGGTGGGAGACGCGCACATAATATTTTCGTAGTTATTTATATCTGATCGGAAGACTATTTTTCAATGGGGTGTTTGTTTACAGCGCAGATACAAAATGCTGCAAACGGAAAGTGAACTTATGCCCTCTAGTGGCAAACCTATGGGCAAATAAAAATTAAAAATTACTTGTATATTCAAAACATCTTGCACTGAACCACACACAAAAAATAGAAAGGTATGCGACAAAGAAAGAATTCTTCAAATCGAGCAGTTAGAAGAAAGAAATATCCAACAAATTAAGAGATGCATGCATGTACACCGCCTGGCAGAAATACTATGCATTAATTAAAGCAGAAGATATTCTCAAACGATTTTCGCGGTGAGCAGTACTTGACCGCAAAAGAATGTTTTCAATCGAGTTTTTAGAAGAGAAGATATTGCTGCAAATACATGCGGAACAAAAATATGCACTTATGTTCCCTAATGGTTATGCCAAAAATTAAACATGATACATAAAAAAATTCCACCAAGAACTCTACCGGTTGCTAAAACGATTTTTGAAATCGGACATTTAGTAGCAGCGATATCGGGAAAATCGCAATTGAACTTCACGCTCACTAGCGGGAAAACCGTGAATTACTTGAAAGAGAAAGTTTACCCAAAATAGTCTTCGCAGCAAATGGCATCGATGAGAAGACAGATTTTTTTTCAATCGGATATTTAAATGTAATGATCTGAAATAAAATTGTTTTAAATTTAATAGCATCTGCATTTACGCCCTCTAGAGATTGTTATGCAGAAAAGAAAAACCCGAAAGCAAAGATTGAAGTTCTCACATTTCGGGCTTCCTAATGCAAAAAGAAGTTGTCAAATCGGACTAGGTATTGTATCTACAGACGGACGGACGACTAGACCAAATGACACCACAAGCACGTACTTAGTTTACACAAAACGTGTTGAAATTTGGCCAAGTGTGAAATCTTTGGGATGGTATTATACACTGACGGAAAAAAAATCCCAACACCACGAAAAAATAGTTGTAGAGGAATGAAATGGTGGCAATACATTTGTATAGGTAACATATTTAATCGATTAAGGTTTCAAGATCACAGATTATTGTAAGCGCGAGAAGAGCCATTTTAAATGTGAAATGCTGGTACATTAATAACCGGTGTAACCGCCAGAATGTTGAATGCAAGCACGCAAACTTTCATGCATTGTGTCGTACAGGTGCTGGATGTCCGTTTGTGGGATGGAGTTCCATGCCTGTTGCACTTGGTCAGTCAATACAGGGACGGTTAATGCTGGTTGGGGGTGACGCTGGAGTTGTCGTCCAATGATGTCCCATACGTGCTCGATTGGTGAAAGATCTGGTGATCTAGCAGGCCTCGGCAACATGTCGACACTCTGTAGAGCATGTTGGGTTACAACAGCGGTATGCGGGCGAGCGTTATCCTGTTGGAAAACACCCCTAGAATGCTGTTCATGAATGGCAGCACAACAGGTTGAATCACCAGACCGACGTACAACTGTGCCGTCAGGGTGAGTGGGATAACCACGAGAGTGCTCCTGCTGTCATAGGAAATTGCTCCCCATACCATAACTCCAAGTATAGGTCCAGTGTGTCTCGGCCGCAGACAGGTTGGTTGCAGGCGCTCACCTAGCCTCCTTCTTACCAACACACGGCCATCACTGGCACCCAGGCAGAACCGGCTTTCGTCAGAAAACACAAAAGATCTCCAATCCGTCCTCAAATGAGCTCTAGCTTGACAACACTGACGTCGCAAACGGCAGTCGTTTGGAGTAAGTGGAATGCACGCTACAATGCGTCTGGCTCGGAGCTGTCCTTCAAGTAACCGATTTGTAACAGTTCGTTGTGTCACTGTGTTGGCAACTGCAGCTCGAATTGCTGCCGCAGACGCGGTACGATGCGCCACGGCCGTACGCCGTACACGGTGGTCTTTCCCTTTCAGTAGTGCCACGTGGCCGGCCAGAACCCGGTCTTCTTGAGGCAGTACCTTCCCTTGACCACAGCTGCCAACAATCATGCACAGTAGCTACATTTCTGCCAAGTCGTTCTGCAATATTGCGGAAAGAAAATCCACCTTTTCGTAGCCCTATTACACGACCTTGTCCAAACTCCGTGAGCTGTTGATAATGGCTTCTTCGTCTTCTTAAATGCATTCTTGACTAGCATCAACACACTACGTCGAATCTCAACGATAACTCACGCTCACGAACGTTACAGCGCGTATTTACAGCAAACCTGCTTTGCATGTTCCGAGGGGCGCTACTATAGCGCCATACGCATGCGCCGAGCGCGAAATTTGCATAGGCGTCATCTTACAGATGTACTCTCACCGCCTACCAACTGTCGTTTATCTAACACAACCCCTTCTTGGTGTTGGGATTTTTTTCCCGTCAGTGTATTTGGAGAAAACGTTCAATGAGCAGTTCGTTAAATCAAGCAAAATATGAATAACATCCATGTAAGCTCCTAAGCTTGTTTAAAACTTAACCAATGTAGATATCTTTAACTGCAACTGTAAAAGGACATTTAAACCATTGGTTTTCGATTACTATATTCTCCGGATCGAAAACCAGACAGCTATGATAACAGGTTAATTCTTCTTTTTTATCTTGTTCCAATTAAAAATAAAATGGCTTGTAGAATAAAACACTAAATTCGTGACTGCATGACTGGTGGGATAACCTAAAATGTTTTCACCTAAGCATGTAGCTCAGTGGTACGTACTAAAATTTGCAATACACGGCTTAAGCCTCATCATTTGATGCGATTTTTTGTGTGGTTTATTTCATAAATGTTTCGGTATTTCACGAGTTTATCACTCTCCTCGTGTTTTCTTTTTCAAGTGAACAATTTAAGATTCTTTTTTAGGTGGATGGAAGAGGCATTAACATCACATTTCTTGGAGATCGGCCAAAAGTGCTTTAGAAATTTCATTCTTTTTGCCAAAACGCAAAAAAAAAATAACAAAATAGTAAGACTGGGTTTTGGTTGGCCTTTTTGATTAGATAATCATGTAGTCACGTGTCTTCGTCATTGATGTTGCTCTGTGATCTCTTAAGACCTTGCATAAATTTCGAAATATGTATTAGAAATAAAAAAAAATGAAAGATAGCGTGTGTAACCGTCTTTAACGATTTAATTCATTCACTTTCTCAGATTTTTATTTTATACTCCATTTGGGAACACATTCACCTTTTTTAGTTTTAAAAGACACTCTTAAATATTTTACCTGAGTAAAAAACACTGCCTAAGCTTTAATCCCTGGATTTTTACTTAGATGCAGCTTCATAATTTATTTTGTTAGCTGAATTTTTCGTGGTAAGTGACAAATTAATTCCTGCGACAACTTAATTTTTAGCACGTTCTTTGAAGAGAAAAAGTAGGACGTTATCACTATGGTCGCCCGCCATTACGATCTCTTGTTGGAAAATTCTTACTCTGATTTGGAAAGTTCCTCTTGCGTTAGAAAATCTGAAGTGCATGAAAAATGATATTTGATTTTTGGTCTTATTTCTGACGCATATCTTCGTCGCTAGAGAGCGTAAATGCAGATTCTATTGAAATCAAAATAATTCTAGTCCAAATCATTGCGAAGAGATAGCCAATTGAAAAAAAAAATGTTCTTCGATACCATTTAAATCGGAGACAATTTTGTGTACTTTTTCTTTTTCAAATAATTTTTCTCTCTTTATTTTTCTTATAATTTCATTTTTCTTTTTTTTTTCAACAATTTGTCTTTAATTTTTTCTTTTTCACATTTTTTCCTTTAAGGCGAAAACATAAACTGAATTTTCTCTGACATATTTACTTCCAAAATTCCTACTTGAATAATTCATTTTGCTTCATTTAGAGTTCATTGCAGGAAATGCTTTTACATAATATTAATTTTTCTTAACGAATACTTTTCACACTCGGCAGCGCGAGTTCATATTTCTGTTTCGGATAGATTTGTAGCCATATCTGCGATCCTGAAAACTCGATTGAAAGCATTCTTATTTATCAGATACTGCTCACCACGCAAAAAAAGTTTTGCATATATTTTCTGTTCACAATAATGCACTGTTTCCCCATGAGGGATAAATGTGCATTATTATGAGCAAAAATATTATCTTCTTTTCGACATCTCTGCTTATAACATCCCGATTTAAAAGTTATCTTCCCCAGCGTGCGATTCTTGCGAGGATTGTTTTGAATATATTTTCTAATATAATTTCCTTTGTTTCAACGTTTGTCTCATTTTCTTGGCGCTTCCTTGTGATTGCCTGGTTTAGTTGTTGAATTCTACTCAAACAATATACTTTTTTTTATTGTTGTAATGTTCATGTTCATTTTTGTAATGTTCATTGTTTCATATTTGGAACATATCTTTATCCCTTTGACGAAACATTGTTTCGTGTAGTTTAACATTCCATATCAACGTAAGATTCTTACAACAATTAAATAATATTGCCAATCAACACAGAGCACGCGTGTATACCACTTTCTCTGTTGCCATAGCAATAAAAACCGATTTTTCTCAGCTGCTGGTGTGACGTCATCTCATCCAGATCATTGCGACATGATGTACGAGATGCGTTTCGTCACACGATTAAAATAGTTTCAGCAAGTTTTTAGAAACAGGAAAACGTTACGTCAGGAATTTTGGTTCCACTTGTCGTTCATAAACGACATACATAATTTTTCATTTAGAATCCTATCGTATGAAATTTAATTTTGAAGATTTTCCTTGCGAACCTAAAATGATTATTTTAAATTGTCAAAGGAGTTTTTCGTCTCATTTAAGTCACAAAATTGACAGCTCCAATACAGCTGAAGAAATTTCATTTAGGAACTTTGCTTTTCCCTTAAACCACGAAATTCTCAGAATATAACCAAATATTTTTAAACCAGATATTATTTTATCTGTACTTGTAGAAAAAATGAAAAAGAAAGAAAAAAAGAAAAGAAAAATACTGTTGTACTTCTGCGCATGAACTACAGTAATATTTTAACACTTGCAAATGCGCAATTCTAAGTTCACAAACAAAATGCAGATACCTAGTTATTAAAAAATACCCTCTACATACGTTATTTTCCCCCGTTATTGTTGACGGGTTTCACCTAGTATTATAATTTCTAATTTTCTTAATTCACAATATTTAAGCACAAGAACGTAAACTCATATTTTTATTTACAAGTTATCTGCAGCAATATTTGCGCTTCTAAATACACGTCTAATATATATATATATATACACTATAATGACAAAAGTCACCGCACGCCTAAAAGAGACACAACACAGCATTATACACTATATTGACAAAAGTCAACGGACACCTAGAAGAGAAACGCAACATAGCATTTATTGACATACATTGGAACGGTGTCGGACCACCTTTGGCCCTAATGCATGCACTGACCCTTCGAGACATGCTTTCGACAAGGTTTTGGAACACAGCAATAGATATGCGCTTCCATTCAGTACATAATGCTGCCGCTAACTGTTGCTTAGTAGGAAGCCTTGGTTCCAAACTTCTTATGCGGCACTCTAATTCATCCCATAGGTGCTTTATGGGATGAAGATCAGGGCTCTGTGCTGGCCAGTCCACACACTACACGGAATTATTGTCAAACCACGCCGAAACAGTCCTTACTTTATAGCTCGGTGCATAATCATGCTGGTACCAAAAAGGCTTGGTTCCGTAATATTGCCACAGAGTTGGGAGGGCATAATTGTTAATTGTCCAGAATATCGAGGAACACATGTTGGTTAACAAATTTGTCCACGATAACTAATGGGCCGGCACCATACGACGAAAAACACCCCCACACGTGTACACTGCCAGCTCCAAACTTGACTTGTGGTACATAGCGTTCCTCCGGCTGCCGCCATACCCACACAACTGATGGATGGCTATCAGGATTCATCTGTCCACAGGACCAGTTTCCATTAATCTACGATCCACGATAAATGTTCTTTACACCATGCTAAACGATGAGTAGCATTCCGAGGGGAGATGAAAGGCTTATGAGCAGCCGCACGACCACGGCAACCCATGGAATGAAGTTATCTGCGAATGGTACGTGTACATACCGAGTTTCAAGTATTTTTACTGACCTGTACACTGAGTTCTTTTGCAGTACTTCGTCGATTAGCTGTAACGACTCTCTTGAGGCTTCGACGTCCTCAATCACTGCTTTTCTTTGATCTGCCGGTATGTTTTGCTGCTTCAGGCACGCCATGTGTCTTCCACTTATTCAGTACATCCAAAACAGTTGACTTGGGTATGTTTAAACGCCTCTCGGTTTCTCTCATAGACAACCTACTAATATAACACCCAACAATCTTTCCTTTATCAAAGTCAGTTCAGCGACATTTTCACCCAACGTCACAGTGCGATATGATCGCTGTTAGCTGCAGGCTTGTTTTTATACCGTTTGCAGCTGTACCGCGC
This sequence comes from Macrothele yani, assembly GCA_039090855.1. Classification (NCBI taxonomy): domain Eukaryota; kingdom Metazoa; phylum Arthropoda; class Arachnida; order Araneae; family Macrothelidae; genus Macrothele; species Macrothele yani. The sequence goes on along the minus strand of CM077015.1, from coordinate 17,026,598 downwards.
ATCTGAACAACGCAGCGGATCTTTTCATTTGCTTTTGAAAGGTTGTCCGGTGAATTTTGTCAATATAGTGTAATTACATATCCCTGCTTCTAAAAGTCCGATCTGAGAAAACATTTTAACATCAGATACCATTCACTTTTTAGAAAATTCTGCATGTAGTCTTGAATTTTGATAGTGCGTAATTATGACGCTAAGTGGCATTAGTTCGTACTTAAGTTTTCAACTGTATCTTCATCCGTATTGAAAAAAATATTTTGGTAAGACATGTCATTCGCTACTGTAAAGATTGGAACATCATCTACTTTCAATGATACACAGCTTTTCCGCTAGGGACGTCTATGTAAAACTTTTTTGTCTCCGGCTGTAATTTCAGAAGGCGCATTTCGAAAATTCTATTTTCGTCGTATATAGTTTGCAAGGAAGAATACTGTACCTATGTTTTTTACTTTTCCATTATTTATAATTTTTTTTTTAATTTGGGGGTTTAGCAACCACCGTGAAAATTTCAGTGGGCTATAAGCAGTCGCCCGTACCTAATCTGGTGCCGCTGGTACAAGGGAACCAGACCATTCGTCTGAACCTAACTCGGACGAATGGTCAGAAGCCAGCGATTAAATAATTCATAAATATGCGTCCTAGGCGTGTCAGCGTACATTGCTCTTTGACAGGGAGTCTCGAATTATAAAAATTCCTTGGAAAATAAGTTTCTTTATAGCACACTCTTCATTATTCAAAATACCCCCCCCCTCATTTTCTCCGTTAAATAACGCACAGCCTTCCCGCTAGGGGCCGTAAAGTTACAGCACGTTTCCTTCTTATTTCTGCTTTTAATCTTGATTTAACAAATCTTTTTTGCTTCGGATATCCTCCACTGTAAGGTACATTTTCTTCATAATTTGTGATTTTTCATACCACACATCTCAATTGCTTTTGAGAGTAAGTAACTATTTCTATTTGTGGATGTGTCATCGATTGTAGAAGCAATGTTCTTTTTGTTTCGTAACCGGTTTGATTCCTTACGCAGAACACTACTTACATTAGCTTTTTGAAGCTATTCATCTACCCTGCCGCAGTAAAGTAAATTCCATGTATAAAATTTCGGCAGCCCAGGTGGCGCAGTGGTCTATGCACTGATCATTCGTCCGAGGAGAGCCTGGGTTTGAATCCCGGTAAGGCATGGATGTGGTGTTTGTCTTACGGCACTGGCTCTCCCCTGCCTTGGAACCAGTCGCCCTAACGTAGAGACAGGTGACTGATTATATCCTATTTAGTTGCTCACGGTGGTCGTTATACCCACAATCAAGAAGAAAAAATCGATGTAACGAAAATGGGTAACGGGATTACTCAAAACTATCGTTGAAATCCGCTTTTTGAATTCTGTCATATGAAGTGACACAACAAGAGTTAATTTCATTGGTACTCAACAGTATATTTTATTAAACTATAACCAAACATTTTTATCACGTTTTTCAGACACACTCGTATCAGAATAATGTGACCACCTACCTAATACACTGCCGGACAATTGCTAAGGACGGATGACAATAGCAACGATAGCAACCATAAAATGGAAGGCAGGAAAATGTGGAAATTAGCATAAGTGCGGGATACAGTAAGACGTGTTGTGCGTATGCAAATTTTGGATTGCCGAACTTGTTCGTGACGTCATAGCGCTAATAAGAGATATAAAGGATTTGACGCGTATTGACCGTTGTTGTTCAAACGCAAAGTTGAAAGGGAAAAGAATCAATTGACGAACTTGCAATTTTCAGTATGTGTTCCCGAAATCACCTAGATGATTTTACGCGTGGCAGTATTATTGGCAAGATTGAAGAAGGGCAAAAAATAACAGATGTTGCCAGGGAGTTCGACGTCAGCCACAGTGTTGTTTCAAGGATTTGGAAATCATTTCAAACAAATGGAGAGTGTAGCAAACGTCGCGGGAGAGGTCGTGTTTGCAGTACGACACCTGCAGAAGATCGGTACATAGTGCTATCAACAAAAAAACACCGGCGCAGCACAGCTAGTGAGGTAGCAAATTAGTTTATGGCTGCTACTGGCAAGCGGATCTTCCGAAAAACTGTCGCCAGGACTGACACGGATCGCTGTGACTTGTGGTTGCATTTGTCATTTTCATGTAGGACTTCCGTCCACAGGAAGTAGAGTTTAGGTCCCAGCCACCTACAGCGAGATCGCCTTTTGGGCAGGACACAGAAACGGAAGGAATGAGAGCAAGTCTAGCGACTTTTGACAGAACAGTTTGTAGTGAGATTAGAGTACAGTAGATGGCGCCACCGTACAAGTACGATATTGCACATAGATGGGTGAGAGAATTTCAGGGAGGACATAGGAAAGGATACCCATTTAACCAGTGGGTCCAGCCTGGGGGCCGTCACTTTACGTGCTCGTCCGATGCACGGCGGATATTCAGCGATTGTTAGTAAATCACACCGTCTCTGAAAGATCAGCCCAGGCTAGAACCTGGGGACCCAGCATCGATAATCTGAAACACTAACCACTAAGCCATCCGCGGCTGAACTGTCGCCAGGCGTTTGCATGAAGGAGGACTATACGCCCGCCGTCCTGTTGTGTGCATCCCATTGTCCAGACGTCACCGTACCGCCCGTTTGCAATGGTGCCATCAACATCGCAATTGGACTGATAACGACTGGTCTGCTGTCCTCTTCTCAGATGAGAGTAGATACAGTCTATCGTCTGATTCTCGACGACAACTGATCTGGCGTGAGAGTGGTACTGCATGTTGTCCAGCAAACATACAGGAAAGGGACCGATATCCGACATGTAGTGTCATGGTATGGGCTGGCATCATGATCAATGGCCGTACGTCCCTCTATGTGCTTCCAACTGGGACTATGACTGGCCAAGGATACATTAATGATGTTCTGCTACCTCATGTTCGCATGTTCCGTGGTGCTGTCGGTGATAGATTCATTTTCATGGACGACAACGCAACATGTCATCGAACAGTTGCTGTCCAGGAGTGTCTTGAGAGCGAGGATATTCAACGCCTCGTATGGCCAGCACGTTCTCCAGATCTGAATCCCATTGAAAATGTGTGGGATGCTTTGGGGAGGAGTCTTGATGGTCGCCAATGCCCTCCAATAAACAAGGACACCCTCATCCGTACACTGACAGAGGAATGGGATAAATTACCCCAACAGCTGCTTAATAATGTTGTGCAAAGCATGACACGATGTGTGGAATCTTGCATCGCCCTCCATGGTGGCCATATCCCGTATTGACATCTTACGCCGGAACGCCTGTGGACGGTAATTGCATTTTTTTCACGTTTACGTATTCTGCACAAAATGGCCGGTTTGTCCCTTGAACACGTTCCAAAGCCTTCTGGATTTCAGAGCACAATAAATTGTCTTTCTTGTAATGTCCTGGCATTCTGACATTGTTTTATTTCACTTGGCATCCAACCACACTTACTTTTTTATGCGCTATATAGCCGTTTATGATCCGTCCTTAGCAATTGTCCAGCAGTGTAATAGGGAATAACCACCCTTAGCCCGGATGGCAGTCGCGAGACGGCGTGGCATGGGCACAACGAGGCACTGGAAGGTTGCCCGAGACACCCGTGCCCATTCGGACTGCAGCAGAGCACGGATGTCCCAGAGATGACGTGATTGTGGGTTGGCACGTCAAACCTGCCGATCCAAATAGTCCAACAATTGCTCTATGGGATTGAGGTCGGGAAATTTCGCCGACCAAGGGAAAACGTACACATGGCTGTCGTGTTTCTGGAACCACTCACGCACCCCCCTTAGCGACGTGGTACGGCGCATTGTCCTGTTGGTAGACACAATCGCCACCAGGGTAAACGTCCAACACGAAGGAATGCATGTGATGAGGGACAAGTAGCCGTTGGCGTCCAGGGACCCATCTAGTGGTACCAGCGGTCTCAGGTCATACCAGGAAAACATCTCCCAGACATGCACACTGCCACCGCCGGCCTGCACGTGACCGACCAGCTTGTTCGGGTGTTGAGTCTCGTGTGTATGACGCCGTATCCTCCACCGCCCGTCACTTCTGTAGAGTAGAAACCTCAATTCACCCCTTGAGACGTGGATGTCAGAATTTGACCCCCACATCTCAAGGGGTGACAAGAGCTTTGAAATCGCTTTGAAATCTATTGACAAGAGCTCTGAAATAATGTATAATACGATGGGGTGAAACCTGTTGACATTCTTGGCCAAAGGTTACTAAGCCCCCTCACTAACACACTTGCGGTTCAGCTTTTCTTTCTATTCTGAAGCCCTATTTTAGCTTGAGCGTACCCAGATGGATTTTCCCGGCTACATCACATTTCATTTGTGTCAGGGTCGTTTCTTACGTGCATCTAAATGTGAATAAGTAATAATACTAATATATATTGCTGTTGTACTGAACAGTCGAAATACTTGCTATTGTCACAGCTATAGTTTAGTAAATACACAATCGAGTCACATTATTGTGACCTCCTACTACTTTTGACGTTAACGGCGCGAAAACAATGAAAGAAGAGCCGCCTTGGAGGGTACATATAGTATGCTGTAGGCATTCTGAAAACATATCACTCGTTTCTGTCATGCATAAAAGGAGCGGTTTATCAGATTTGCAAAAAGAGATGATTATCGGCTTTCGGGCCAAGGGTGGAAGTATTTCTGAAACAGCGCAGTTTGTGAACTGTTTGCGTGCTGCTAAGGTTAAAGTGTATCGTGATTGGGAAAATGGCACCATTGCGAATAAGCGACGTGAAAACAGCGGAACACCACGTGCCATTGATGTGAGAGGTGAACGTCGACTTCAAAGGTGCGTGAGGGCCGATCGACATGCTACAGTGGAGCAACTCACTGGCCGAATGAACCAGGGAGCTACCGGAATTGTGTCTAAAACGACAGTTGAGCAAACTGTGCAGCGTATGGGGCTTCAATGCAGACGGATGGTCACTGCACCTATGCTAACGAAGGTGCATCGGCAGAAAGGTTTACATTTGCACGGCAGTATCGGAATTGGACCTCCGATTATTGGCAAAGTATTGCCTTCTACGATTAGTCATGTTTTCTGCTTCATCGAGCGGATGGACGTTGGCGTATAAGGCGAGAAACATCGGAGAACAAAAATTCTTCAACCATTGCTGGAATAACACAGGTTGGCGGGGACAGCATTATGGTCTAGGGGAATGTTTTCGTGGCATTCTCTGGGTGCACTCATACCAGGGGAAGGCAGTATGTACCAAAGTTGTTATAAATCCATCCATGCAGACCACGTACACGCGCATACATGCTGATTGTCTTCCTTGGGGCGGATGGGATTTTCTAGCACGGCAATGCGACGTGTAACACAGCTAGAAATGTCTGAGATGGTTGGAAGAGCACGATGAAGACTTCAAAGTACTTCCCTAGCCCCCTAATTCCCTGGACTTAAAACCCAATTGAGCATCTATGGGACCACCTTGATCGGGTTGTTCGCTCTATGGATCATCCGTCACGCACCCTCCAGCAGCTGTCAGATGCACTGCAGTTAGCATGGCTCCAATTACCTGTGAACACCTTCCAGCACCTTATTGAGTTACTCCCAGCACTTTATTGAGTTACTTCCAGCACCTTATTGAGTTACTACCAGCACCTTATTGAGTTACTACCAGCACCTTATTGAGTTACTACCAGCACCTTATTGAGTCACTCCCAGCCCGTCTAGCTGCTGTCCGCGCTGCACACGGTGGTTGCCTGGATATCAGCTGGTGGTCCCAATAATGTGACCCGACCGTGTATGTAAATTTATGACTCAGATATCTTCTTTCATTGGTTTTACGACAATAGCTTTCGTTAATCCGTTGGTTTTTTTGCCAACGTTTTACCGATTTCAAGAAATCCCGTTGAAAAAATCATTTTCAAAACTGGTTTGATTCGCTATGAAGAACACTGAGCGTTTTGAATAAGGTTCAGTTTTTCCACTAGGGAGCATAAATGCATTTCCTCTTTTCCCTGATATTTTTTGGTTTCTAAAAATCTGCGTTGAAACATTCTTTTTGAGTCAGAAAACATTAAAATCTCATGCCCATTGTATCGAAGAATCCGGTGAATCTTTCTTATTTTGTAAAAGTTCTTCAGAAGATACCATTTTTCTGACAGTGCAACTTCTTAGTCATTACCTGAAATTTCTGACAGATGAAACCATTTTCATGCTTAAAGAATTTCCTGCAATCGTCATGTCGTCAGAAACTCAGAGCAATTTATTCTTCCAGGTGTCAATATGTTGAAGTTTTCATAACACGGTAATCAAAACATTGGCGTTGACTTATGATTCCCTTTTGGGGTGGGGGTAAGGGTTAACGACAACGTCAGAAACTTCGTATGGAGTAAGCAGGAGACGATCCCTGATTTCGGTCCACTAGTTCCAGGGAGGGGAGAGAACCAGTGTCTTAAGACAAACACAAAAACCATACCTCGCACGGGATTCGAGCTAGAATGCATCTCGGACAAATGATTGGAATCTAAAGCTTCATAGCCCTCGGCCATCGGGGAAACTTATGGGATTTTCTTAAAATTTCTAATGTTTACAGAACTATTCATTGTACAATAGCTGCAATGCATATCAGGATTGTCTCCCTAGTATCAAAGGTTTGAATCAATGTTTCTGTTACTTACAGTGTTGTTTAAAATGGCCTGAATGCACAAGAAATGTAGAATGATTCAAAATTATAGCCATCTGTAACATGTGCGAACTTACTCGATTCCCTCTGTCCCGAGCGAATTGAAATATCTAAGTTCTGAGGGACTGGTGCGTAATGCTGACTTCTCGTGATACTACTGGGTCCGGGTTTCAAAACCGGGGTATCACATGGATGCCATATTTACCCTTATGGTTTTGCACCTCTCCCTTCTTCGGAGCAATTTCTGGAACTAAATTGGAAACGGTCTCTGCTCCTTTTAGACTTAAATACTCAGGGGGTCTTTAGATACCTAAACAAAAGATGGAGATGAAGCTATCGGTGCAGGCTGTCTTCCTAGCTTCCTGCAGGTGCTGGAAAGGTATAACTCAATTGTTCTGCTGGCTCACGACAGAATGCGGAGTGTGCGTTTACACAGGATCGTAGCAAGCTTTTCTTATCTGGGAGGGCGAGACTTGAGATTACGCTCCTTCGAGTTCCACTCAAATAATACGTGGTTTTTACGCTCTTGCACAACACCGTTATAGGAAAATAGTATGATCGTTCAAAAATCGCCCTTCAAGTTTTTGACATAATTTTATTAAAAGTGTAAAAACTAATTAAATACCCAAGAATCGCAGGTTGTAAATACCAAGTAAAGTGTAAACGTTATGTGAACGTCGACAGCACAACACTCCACAGAAATGCAGAACGAAAAACAAACCAGCACAGAACGAATGAGTACCGGATAGTGAACGTAACAATAAGATGAAGCCTTAGAGGTAGAGATTGGAAAAATTCCGTTCAAGGTTAAACAAGCGCTCAGAGAGACTTCTTTCTGTGGCAGAGCACAAATGATTCATTAGTTCTTCATCCCAGCGACATGTTTGGAAATGTCATGGAGGTTAAGCATATCAGCATATTGTATTTTACGCCTCCATTCACTGTTTCGGAAAATTCCCTTCATGGATATGAGATGTTCACACTTCATAATGTATGTTACTTTGTACCCTGGTTAACTGCATATAGTAAGACTAAGATAAGTATTTAAAAAGAAAATACTGAAAGGTGTAACTTTCGTTTTTTAGTTACAAATTCTATTTTTTACATCTCCCAGAGCATACAATTACGCCCTTGGAATGCACATTCTGGGAGGGCAACCGCCTTCCCTGCCCTCTCGGTAGATACGGCACTGCGTATACAGTCGTCATGGTCAAGGGCGAAATCTTCGGAATCCACTAAAGGTTTCGTAGAAAACCCTTAAGAAACGGCCGACAGGGAAGTCTAAAATCAGTTACCTTCCGGTTTACCAGAGAAACACCTTCATAAACTGTATTATAGCCAATCTATCATGTCCGTGGCGCAGTTAACTAACCACTAGTCTCGTCATTGTGTCGTAAGCGACTGTTGTGGGTCGTAATCCCTCTGCTAACAATAGATGGCGCGGTTTAACAAGGTTTCCACGAATGTAACGTGAATGCATCTTTGAAATTGGCTCTGAACGTAACGAATCATTTCTGGCTACCTCTCCTTGACACTTAATGAAGAAGTCAACTGGAAAGCACCCCTTTATAATCCCCATTCCAAAAGGTATTCGTCACCATGACTGTACGCCACTCACTGTGATGAATCGTCTGCGTCCTCGTTCGGGTATGGCACTTGAATAGGAAGAGTAAGAAACGTGCCCCAGAACTAGTTAGAAATATCTCAGAAAGCAAACATTTTTGAGTGTTTTACCATGATTTTGCATTCTTTGATTAAAGGTTTAACTACCACCGTGAGCAACTCGATGTGCCATAAGCAGTCGCCCGTCCCCAATTTAGTGCCACTGACTCCAGGGAAGGGAGAGAGCCAGTGCCGTAAGACAAACCCAAAATCCTTGCCTCACGAGAATCGAACCCGGACCCATATGTCGGACGAGAGATCAGAAGTCATGGCTTAAACCACTGCGCCACCGGGATGGCACCAGGATTTTCCTGTACCCTTCTTACGTAGGAATTTGAATAATTTCAAGTAACCCCGAGGGAGATAACAGTTTTTGAACATATTCAAGAGGAAAATGCAATAATATGTTTGATCTTCGATTATGGTTTCTTTTTTTTTTTTTTTTTTTTTTTTTTTTGATTGGAGGTTTAACGACCACCGTGAGCAACTCAATGGGCTATAAGCAGTCGCCCGTCCCTAATTTAGGGTCACTGGTTCCAGGGAAGGGAGAGAGCCAGTGCCGTAAGACAAACACAACATCCATGCCTCACCGGGATTCGAACCCGGACCTCTTACGGACGAATGATCAGAAGCCATCGCTTAGACCACTGCGCCACCGAGGCGGCTTATGGTTTCTACCAATATTTTCCAGGAAGTTGTTCTAAATTTGTAAATGAATGATTTCTCCAATCCTTGAGCGTTCACGGAGGCCAACAAAATACCAAAAGCGTTTCGTTTTCCTAACCTGTTTAGGACGTATGTCTGAATATCCTAGTGTGATGATATGAAAATTGTTAGAAAAAAAAAAAAAATTGGAAAAAATGCCAGTAGTGCACAGGAGTATGGTAACTGCTGAATTTTAAAAAAGTAAATGTGGAAAAATAAGAAATGGGCAATGGGACGACATTTTGAAGTGAAAAGCAACGATAGAGGAAGACAGCCATCTTGGTGACCAGTTCACAAGGTAAGGACGAGCCCATGAATTCTCAGAACAGTGAGCATGGAATTCTTCGAGAGAGCAAAGCAATAGCGAGGGAGGGGCTAATTGGCGGATGTAACCTTGAGAACTTAGGACGCGGAGAGTAAAGGATGCCTAGCAAGGGGGGTCGAATGCGTCGTCATGATTGGCTGAGCACTCGCTAGGGCTCATAAAAGTTTGGGAGGACTCGGGAAGTTAGTTTTTTGGCGGGCTTTCTTCTTGTATAGTTTCCACAGGAGTAAGACGTCAGATCACCGCGTGAGATGATTTTAACTTAAGAAAAGCCTCGGTTCAGGTCGAGTTAGCTAGGGGTGGATTTCGACTAACTGCGGTTAGTCACACACATCTATATTTTGTTCCAAGGGATCAAGCTGCGGTCTCGATCCATTATATCTGAGATCTGATAATCTCAAATTTTGTTTCCAAAGTGCTGCATAATTGTCTACAAGAGATGGACAGCTATTATAACTGACATGTGTGCTATATTGTTTGTGTGCTGAATACTGTTACCTTATGAACTCAGACAAGAACTGACCTAAACATCACTGAACTCCTGTAAAACTGCAAGGTACTATCAAGGAAGCACCATATGTCTATCGGTTCAGCTCAGGCTCTATTGTCACCTCAAGCTCTGACGAGTATCTACTGTACACTGCAGAGCAATTGAATTAGAGACAGCTGGTGTTATGCAAATGTGGCGCTGTGGGCGGCCCTGTAAACGGAAACGACATGACGTATGCATCGATCCGACAATATAAGGAGTGATGCGACGGGAATCAGTAAGAGTATGACGCAGTATGGGTAAGACAAAGGATCTAAGCGCATTTGATCGTGGGCAAATTGTCGGAGTCCGACGAATGTATCACTCCATCTCGGAAGTCGTGCAGGCACTGGGATTTTCACGAGTCACTGTGTCACGGGTGCACCGTGAGTACAACGAATCCGGTAAAACCATCCCTGCAAGGGCCAACTGCCGTGAACAACAGCGTGTGGATGAGCGGGGTCATCGTCGGCTAACTCGCATTGTAACAGCGGATAGACGGGCCACAATGCAAGAAATCACTCGGCAATTTAACGCTGGTGCACAAAAACGTGTAAGCATCTACACCATCCAGAACCATCTCCTCGCTATGAGGTACAGAAGCCATCGTCCCACGAGGGTACCGCTGCTGACCGAACATCACAGGGTGCAAATATAAGCATGGGCGCGGGAATATCGCCACTGGACCATAGATATGTGGGAAAATGTTGCCAGGACTAATGAGTCGAGATTCACGTTGGTACATGCGGAAGGCAGGATACGAGTACGGCGCAAACCACCCGAAGCGATGAATCCTTCTTGCCAGCAGGGTACTCTTCAAGTTGGTGGGAGTGGCATTGTCGTCTGGGGAATGTTTACGTGGACTGAAATGTGACCCCTGGTACGTGGGACATCGTACCTCACAGGTCAACGTTACCGGGATATCCTGGATGACCATTTGCTCCCGTTTGTGCGTCTTCAACATCCCACTGGGGACCGCATCTTGCAACAAGACAATGTACCGTGCCATCGCTCCCGAATTATATCCGAATGGTTGGATTAACACTCCCCCGACGTGACCTCTCTTCCTTGGCCAGCTAGGTCACCTGACCTCAATCCCATCGAATACATCTGGGATGCCACCGAGAGAGATGTTCCAGGCTCTGAGCCCCTCCATCAAATCTTCGTGAACTGTGGGAGCTTGTTCAGGGGTCGTGGATCCGTATGGCTTCCCAACGCTTCCGGTGTCTTGTCGAGTTCATGCCGAGGCGAATCGCCGTCGTCATCAGGGCGAAAGGTGGTGCTACACGTTACTAGAAAGGTATCTCTAATTTAATTGCTCCTCAGTGTATGTTCTATTGCTAGGTGTAAAACCAACCTTCATCCTACCCTAAGTGGGGGATAATAAAATTCGTTGTTATTTCCTAAATATCTTCAGCTCATTTCACCACCAGCTTGGAAGTCTTCAACCACGCTTCTCTCTCTAATAAAGTGGATCTACATAAAGCGTCTATACCTTACCCCAATCTAGACTGGTGGCAGTGAGAAAAAGTAAGATCCCCGTGACGGTTAGAGTATCGCAGTGAAATAAAATGCAATAACATTCACCATGCAATACCTCTTACTATCCCACACCAAATAAATAAACAGAAAAATACAACAAAGATCGTGACAGTACGATTCTGACACTCAGGTATAATTTGTCTTTGCCGACAATGGGATTGGAACCCACATTTTCCTAATCCTGAGCGGCTCTTCTCCCAGTTGAACTACGCCGCCAAGCGTATTGCTGCTTCATTCTCCATTTAACTCATACGTAATTTCATCTCCTTTTGAGAAAGGCGGGGACATGGAATCGTGCAGCAGGTTTCGGATCAAAGGACACTAACACTCGGCGACTAGGCAAACATTTAACTGCAGAAGTATGAATTTTGTATTTACGTATTTTGTCTTGAGCAACCATCACACAATTTATTTTTCAAACGTCACGACCAGGAAATCATTTTTCGTTTGAGGACCAATGTAATCTATTTTTTCCTACAGTGGGACTCGAACCCACAGTTTTCTACTACGTACTGGGTGTACTCCCAATCGGACTACGTCTGCAGGCTTGTCCATTTGACTTATACGTCACAACGTACAGCTTCTTACGTAAAAACCTGAGTAATTTCAAGTATGCCTGCGGCAAAAATGACAGTATTTGAACAGATTCAAGAGAAAATGCGGTGCTGTGTTTGATTTTAAAAGACGGTTTCTACCAATTATTTTTTCCAGAAGGTTGTTCTAAGTTTGTGAATGAATGATTTGTTCTTTCCTTGAGGTCATGGAGGCCAACGAAATTCCAAAAAGAAAATCCATTTTTCGAAACTGTTTATGAGATATTTCTGAATATCCCAGTAAAGAAAGGCAATAAATTCACCCCCAGATCTTCTACGTGCCTCCGAGTTGAAACTAGTCGCTATTTCCAACAACAGTGTCACTTTCTAAAGCTGTGACGCACAGTCTATAAATCACTTTAGTCAATAAGCAAATATAAATCATAACACTTACACTGCCTCATCCATTGCACCTGTTTCAAAAACGAAACTCCATCATTCACTGCCACGACGATATCTCCTCCAAGGGCTTTAAATTAACATTGCAAAACAAGAGCGCGAAAACCTTTGCTAATTAAAGCAAGGTGACTTGCTTCAGAAGAAACACTACAGAAGTCTTGTTAATTAATCATTTGTTATAAACTATTGGAAAAATATCCTGCAGGGAAAATGGAAGTAAGACGAAGTGAGGGCGATAGCTGTCATCATGTGTCACGTACATGAGACGATTTTCAAAAAAATCTGAATTTCGTCATACTCGAGAAGGAAGATGGAAGGTACATAGAACACGAATGGCCTGAATTTAGTTTAGTAGCACCACTAAAGAAAATAGTTAAGATTTTTATAGTATAGACCGATGAGCTATTCCATTATGACCACCCGCAGCCTAGAGAAATAAGCGCGCCTGGAGACCGCACGGTGGCGCAGGGGAAGTTCTCAGAGCAGTATATACACTATACAACCCGAGGACCGGCTTTCGGTTAGTAAAGTGTTCGGAGTCAGAATAGGAAAAGCTGCCGATTTGTTGGAGTTTGATAAAATACATATTGTGATCGCACGAGGTATCGGAACTACGATCTCGAAAACGGCACGATTTGTGGTTTGTTCACGTGCCGCTGTAGTGAATACGTAACATAAATGGTACACAGATGCTCAAACTACAAACTGTCGTCCAGCCGAAAGTTGTCCGCAGCTCATTGATTCCAGAGGAGAGCGGAGACTCTCGCGCATTGCTCACAGTGACCTCAAGGCCACAGTGCGACAAATCACCCGCAGCTACAACAGTGGTTATCAGGGCAATGTGTCACAGCACACAGTTCATCGCAGCGTTATGCGCATGAGCCTGCGTAGCCGAAGACCCAGCCGGGTACGAATGTCACTGCACGCCATCACCAACAATGCATGAAATGGGCCCAAGATCATCGAGATTGGACCGTGGATGATTGGAAGAAAGTGGACTGGTCTAACGAAACAAGATTCTTGGTGCATCACGTAGATGGCCGAGCGCGGGTACGCCTGGATGCACTGTTGGGCTGAAACAGGCAGGAGGCGGCGGTGTTAAGCTGTTGGCTATGCTTCCTTGGGGTACTTTAGGCGACATTATTATAATAACACAATCCCTGACAGCTGTCAGGTATCTGAACATCGTTGCGGACCAAGTTCACAGATTCATTGCAACTGTGTTCCATGCTGGTGATGGTGATGGTCATTACCAATAGAATAATACGCCATGCCACACTACCAGAATCGTCAAAGATTGGTACGAGAAACATGCTGGTGACTTTCTGTTAATGCCGTGGGCTCCAACTTCACCTCACATGAACCCATAAAAACATTTGTGGTTGGACCTGGAAAAGCGGATTCGCGCTAAATCACCACCAGCCCGAAATGTACGGACACTGGACGACCTGCTGTTGATAATTTGGTACCAGGTACCCCAGGATATGTATCGCCACTTCATCGAATCAATGCCTTGCCGAGTGGCCAGCGTTTTGCTGGTTAAAGGAGGTCCTACAGCTTATTATTTAAGTGGTCATAATATAATGGCTAATCGGTGTATTGCGATACATAAGGCAAATATTTCCCCGCCATGATGATCTATTTATTGCAAATCTTGTCTTTCTATACAGTAACTAGCTTTACTACTCGGCTTTGCCCGGTATGTATGGAATCTGTAGAATCAAACGGACCAAAAACGTTACGAATTATTTAACACGCGTTCAGGAGACACAGCATTCGAACACTGACTGAACAAAATTCGTTAACAATTTGTTATCGACGATCAAATGCATCACCTGCTTTCAGTTATCTTTTAGGGGCGAATCTCTGTGATAAAAAGGTTAAAAACGTATCTTTGCGAATATTTTATGAAACTGGCTGAAATTTTAATGAACACCATAAATCCTTAATAGGAACATGACCTCCAGATTTCGCTTGAATCGGTAAATAACTTTTTAAATTAGCGGTCAACATTTTATTAATCGTTTCTGCGTATATATGTATTTCTGTTTACCCATGAATTAAAAATTCCATGCCTATTTTAAAAAGTTTTGACCGGATTCCGATGAAATTTTGAAGGACTCCTCTTTTTAACAATTCATGGTGTTGATAAAAATTTCAGCCCGTTTCGTTAAGATTTCGCAAAGTTTGTTTTTGCATTTTTTAAAGCACAGTTCTCAATGAACACAAACACCCGTGGATATGCGTGGATGTGCCGCGGCGATGAATGCAGTCACGTGCTTTCAGATTTGGAACAGATAACGATGACGTAGCAAACGAAGCTGACTTTACTGATTAGCTTATTAATTAATCCATAACTTGCTAACGGAATAACTTAGAGATTTTAAAATAGTTGCGTTGACCTAGAAATTCCAGTATTAATAACCTATGCAAATTTCGCGAGGCCACAGTTCGACGTTCGAGAGTTTTTACTGCTTCAGACAAACAAACAGACGTTTTGTGTTTTATATATTAGATTGTTAAATAGATATATTCAAAAACCACATTAATCAAAAAACTTTTTTGGGGGAAAGGGTTAACGACCACCATGAGCAGCTTTATGGGTTGTAAGCAGTCTCCGGTCCGTAAATCGGAGCTGCTCTTTACACGGAGGGGAGAGAGCTGGTTACGTAAGACATACAAAATACCAATGCTGCGTCTAGGACTTGAGCCCGAGTCCTCCCTGAACATCGGTCCAAAGCCATCACTTAGGCCACTGCATGATTGTGAAATGTTTCGTTTGTTTAAGAAGCATGAAAACCTTCTAGTTTGTCCGCTCTTGTTGAATCATAACCCGTAGATAATTATGATTAAATGATTTAGCTCAGGTGTCAGGCTTCTAACTGATAGCATTGCATAAGGCCAAACACGCTTGAGATCTTCTTTCTCTTTAAGAGTACTTTTAAAACGGAGGAAACTTGATAATTTTGTTCGGTAATCTGTATCGTGACGACGCCTTTAGGTGAAGTAATTCTGCAGGGGCAGGACCTATGAGATGTGTTCTTTAGGATTAACGGAGCAGCACAAATACCACAGGGGATCTGCTGCTGGTTGTGTTACAAGCGCCTGTATGTCGTCATTTGCATGTTGCTAAGAAGGTGATTTTTGATATACATCCTGCAGATAGTTCGGTTCTGTAAACCAGTTAGAAAAATAAAATAGACAACACAGAGCCTATTGCTCTTGGGAACTGCGTTCAACTGATAAATAAGTTTGTAGCTTGCACTTAAATTGAAAATACTGAAGTGCCAGAGCAGACATATTTTGCTTGTTTAAGAAAATACGCACAACATAAAATGGAAGATATAGAAAACTGTCATCGTCACTTAAAACTGGATGTTAACAGTTTACACTCACGGACAATGAAATTTGCGCACCTAAAAGAAAACATGCTACAACCGCGAAACTTTCCAAATAGCTAGAGTGCGTGCTGGTACGCAAATTATCTACATTTGGTGCGAGAGCGCAAGACAGCACGCCCTGTGGTGGCGCTGCAAGCACGAACCGGCAGGCTAATAAACCGGCTTGTAGTCGATGCCCCATGAAAGCGAAAAGCACCGGCGGACGCCAGCAAGAGTACAGGTTGACAAGAATGCCGGGTAGACGCCAGGGGCGTCGATTTACGCAACTTACGGACTTTGAGAGAGGCCTGATCATCGCGCTGAAAACCGCAGGGTGGTTGGCGCGCGGTATAGCCCGCCTCGGGGGTCATTCTGACCGTACCGTCCGACTGTGTTGGAAGCAGTGGGCACGTGACAGCACTGCCACATGGCTTAGCGGCTTCGGACGGACCAGGAGGAACACTGGTAGAGGGGATCGACGGATCGTGCGCCAGGTACGAACAGATCCAACGGGGACCCGGTTCACTATACAGGCAGATGTAACGGCTCCTGTGTGCCCACGAACCATTTCCCGACGCCCCGCGGAAGCCAATCTGCGATCATCGCACCCCTCATGTATGCTGCCATTAACACCGGAACATCGCTGGCTCCGTGTGCAGTGGTGCCAGGCCAAAGCGACGTGTGGTGTTTAGCGATGAGTGTCGCTTCGTTTTGGGGACAGATGATCATCGTGCCCGAGTGTGGAAGTCCCCGGGTCAACGGCACAATCCCGATCTTCCTATCGAGCGCCACACCTCCCCCACTACAGGCATTATGGTCTGGGACCAATTGCCTATGAAAACCGATCAGCTCTAGTAGTAGTACGTGGCTCATTGACGGGCCAACGGTATGTGGATGACATCCTACGGTACCATGTGCTCCCATTCCTAGCCAGGATTCCAGGTGCGTTATACCAGTAGGATAATACCCGCCCACTCACGACTCGGATTGCCCAGGACGTTTTACGTCATGTCCAGACACTTCCATGGTCTGCCCGGTCCCCGGATATGTCCCCTATCGAGCATGTGTGAGACCATTTGAAATGCCAGATGCCTCCGTGCCGAACTATCCAGGATTTAGAGCCCACCGTCCAACACGTGGGTGCCAGTCTGCCTCAGGACAACATCAGGCGTGTGTTCGCCTCCATGCCGGACCGTATTGCAGCCTGTATCGCAGCACGAGGCGGTGCGACGCGCTATTGAATATGACGGGACTGCGTGCCACAGAACCCTCGGTAATTGTCCTGCAGCTCTGTTTTTGACATCATGTGTATCATTATTCTGTATCATTACGTCCGTAAAATTTCAGTTCAATCCGATGCTTCCTTCTTGGTGCGCAAATTTCATTGTCCGTTAGTGTATATGTAAATGTTTGATTAAATTATTCTGTTTTAACTGTGTGTAGAAAATACATCTGTTCGTTTCATGTAAAAGGTAAATACCGAAATGTGAATCCAGAAGTTAAAACAAATAAAGAAATACTGCATACAATCAATCTGACTAATTGTGTATTTCTAATATTATGAAAGACTACCAGCCGGTGAATAAAAGAACTTAAAATCCCATAATATACACTGAGTGGGCAGAAATCATTTGATACCTACCTTATAAAACGTAGGTCCACCTTTCGCCTGGATAAGGTTAGACATACGTAAGGCATTTGAGTCCAATAAGTCACAAAAGCGTTCCACAGGTATCTCCACCAATGCTTGCTGCACCGAAGTCCATAATTCCGTCGCATCCCTGGGTGGAGGATCCAAAGCTCGAACGGACCTCTCCACATCTCAAAGATTCCCCACAGGGTTCATGTTTGGTGAACGGGGAGGTCAATCCCGGGTGCTAATTCTTGCTGAATGCTGTTGCAACCATGATCTAGTCAACACGGCTCTCTGGGAAGACGCATTGTCCACCTGGAGTAATCCATTGCCGTGTGGGTGCATGACGATTACACAGATGCAGATGGAATGCAAGCCAGAATCCTTGGGAAAAATTCAGTCATTCCACGGGGACTTGCACTCTTTCTAACCAACTTCACATCGACAGAGAATATCGAATTTTTCACAAGCCTAAAATATCTCTGGGAACCATTCAGGTACAGCATGATTATAGCCTGAGACAAGCGAACTATGTGCTTAAAAACAAATCATATTCCCCATCCCGGCGTATATGACACAATTTTTCGGTAGCTAACGTAACATGCAATTACTGACCGCATTTTGGACTCTCCAGTACATAGATTTACATACGGATAAATTACATCTTGTACTTTGTGTAAGCTGTCAACATCTCTATCCCCTACATAAATACCCTCTTTTTAGCACGTCTTTTGTAAAAAAAGATCGTGCTTGTGTTATCGGTTTGTCCGTCCGCCTGTACCCACGATGGCTCTGAAACTATTAGTCCGATTTGAAAAATTATTTTTGCATTGGGAAGCTTGGAATATGCGAATGATGATCCTTCATTTCGTTTTTTTTTTTTTACGATGTACAATTTCGCCGCTAGAGGGCGTAAATGCAGATGATGTCGAATTCAAAAAATACGTTTTATTCCACATATTTGCTTCTAAACATCCGATTGAAAAAATTATTTTATCTTTCGATTTCATTTATGTCGAAGAGTATTTTAGATATAATTACTTTTTCAAATTACGTATTTTCCGCTAAGGGGCGTAAAAGTAAATTACATTTTTGCCGATAACTCTTCTTCTAAAACTCCGATTTGAAACATTTTTTCTTCAGCGGGTACATCTCCTGATGGAAAATCATTTGCATATAATTTCTAATTTTTGGTAAAAAATACTTTGGCCACCAGGGGGCGTAAGTGTTAATTTTTGCTTATGATGTATTTGCCATAAAATCTGAGCTTCTAAAATATCGATTGAAAAAACTCCTTCGTGAACTGATGCCACTCACATCGATAAACCTTTTCGGAATATTTTCTTCCTAAAATACCTCACAGTTTCTCCGCTAGGTGGCGTAGATGTATATCTTATTTTTGTCAATATCTCTACTTTTAGGAGTCCGATTTGAAAAATTCCTTCTTTGTTGGATAGTGTTTTTAGTGTGACATGTTTTTCATATAATTTCAAAAATTTCAAGTAATTCATAGACTTTCCGCTAGGGGCGTAGCGGTTAATTGCGTTTCCCTCTATATCTCTGCTTCTAAATCTCCGATTTGAAAAATTACTTTCGGCACCGGATACAGCTCCTGATGGGAATTCGTTTGCACATAATTTCTAATTTTTGTAAATAAAAATGGTTTGGCCACCAGGCGGTGTAAATATTAATTCCCGCTTCTGATGTATTTGCAGGTAAATATGAGCTTCGAAATTCTCGATGGAAAAAAACGTCATTTGTAGACTGTAACTGCTCATGTGGACAAACCTTTTAGAAACATTTTCTTCATAAAATAGTGCATGGTTTCTACACCAGGGGGTGTAGATGTATATCTAATTTTTGTCAATATCTCTACTTCTAGGAGTCCGATTTGAAAAAATCCTTCTTTGTTGGGTAGTGTTTTCAGTGTGATATGTGGTTCACATAAGTTCAGAATTTTCAAGTAATTCATAGACGTTCCGCTAGGGGGCGTAAAGGTAAATTGCGTTTTCCCCTGTATCTCTGCTTCTAAATCTCCGATTTGAAAAAAATCTTTCTGCACCGGATACAGCTCCTGATGGGAAATTCTTTGTACATAATTTCTAACTTTTGTAAAAAATGTTTTGGCCACCAGGTGGCGTAAGTCTTAATTTCCGCTTTTGATGTATTTTCAGCAAAATATGAGCTTCTAAAATCTCGATTGAAAAAAAAGTCGTTTATTGACCGATACTACACATGTCAAGGTGGATTTGCATTTTCGGCCGTACAAAGTTATGGCACGCCAAGAACGTAAAAGCCGCCCCGGTGGCGCAGTGGTCTAAGGCGCTGGCCTCTGATCATTCGTCCGTAAGGGGTCCGGGTTCAAATCCCGGTCAGGCATGGATGTTGTGTTTGTCTTACGGCACTGGCTCTCTCCCTTCCCTGGAACCAGTGACCCTAAAATAGGGACGGGCGATTGCTTATAGCCCATTGAGTTGCTCACGGTGGTCGTTAAACCTCCAATCAAAAAAAAAAAAAAAAAAGAACGTAAAACTCCTGATTATGCAAAACGGATGCAATATTGTAAGTGGTTTAAGGAGACCATTGTCAGCGGTGAAATGGACCCAGCACTTTATTACATGACAGATGAAGCATGGTTTCATCTGTCCGGGTATGTCAATGCGCAAAACAGCAGGATTTGGACCGACACGAATCCCAGACGGACAATGGAGACTCCTCTCTACGATCGAAATATAGGCGTTTGGTGTGCTGCGTCTGCGAAGAGGATAGTCGGCTCATTCTTTTTCACTAATGACACCATCAACTCGGAGCGCTATGTTCAGCAACTGCTCAACCCATTTGTTGCCGCACTTACAGAAGAAGAGCGAACATATGCTTTATTTCCGCAGGATGGTGCAATGGCGCTAATTGCGCGGAACAGTCTACGTGCTGTGCATGAAGTGTTTGGGGACCGCAGAACTGTATCGAAGGGACTATGGCCACCCAGATCACCCGACCTTTCCACCTGTGACTTTTATCTGTGGGGAGCATTGAAAGGGAAAGTGTACGCAACTAATCCGCACACCCTTGATGAATTAAAAGTGAACACTGCGGATGCCATAGCCCAGATTACTGCCGATGAGTTGCGGCGCGTTACGAACAACATGTTCCGTCGTGTGCAGCTGTGTCTTGATGTCGGAGTACAGCACTTTCAGCAATTGTTGTAAACGCAGGTAAATTACTCATGTTTTCTGCCATTTCAACTATTCTTTACCATGTATAGTAACATTGCCTGACTGTTGTCGTTCATTATACTCGGACCTCTTTTATATAGCACACCCACCATCTCTACATACTGCTGCTGCTCAAACATTATATATCGTCCAGTTCTTATCTGACACATTCTCGCGTCACACGCTCTGACCTCAGGGTGTTTCCAACATTACTCTTGCGAGAGAGAAGATATCACGTTAAGTTTGAGAAACGCGAAGGAGAACGAACTTAAATTTACTTAAAGAAAGTAACTAAAAAGGGTGGTTAAATTAGAGTATACGTCACATCTTCTATTCCTAAAAGAAGGTGCCTCAGTGTTGGGCCGACATTACATTGCAAGGCTGTGCTACCTGAGTCTCTCCTTTCCCTGGAACCAGTGTCCCTAAATCAGAGACAGGTGATTGCTTATAACCCATCGATTTGCTCACGGTGGTCGTTAAACCTCTAAACAAGTAAACAAAATCATTCTGAAGTGCCAGTTTTTCATCCAAGAGATATTTGAAAAATGAATTTTTCTTTAGAATATTAACAATATTTGCCTTTGTCGCAGTACTCCTTAGACTATTGGCTCTGTAAGATGTGTTAGCCGCCTCGATGACACCGTGTCCACGTGCCGTTTTCTAACCATTCATCCGACATGGGTCTGGGTTCTAATCCCCGGTGCGGTATCGATGATGTGCGAGCATAACGACCACCATGGGCATTGAGCTTCTTACGGTGGTCGTTGAACCGACAATAAAATTGTGATATTTTTTCTCTGCATAATACAAGTAAACTTATTATCTGCTGCGTAACTGAGCATTATTTGAAAATATTTAAGGAGGATTCTTGCTTCCAGAGTAAATTAACAAATATTTTCAAACGCTATTGTTTTTTTTTTTTCTTCAACTGACAACAACATTTGATTATTTTACTTACTTGAATTTCAATGGTTTGCAGTTACTTTCCTGGTAGATGGTGCCACATTACTAAACCCTGTCGTTCAACTTAATTACTCGCGAACGGAGGAACTAACTTTTTATAATTATGAGGATAGATTCTCAAAGCCCTTGACTTTCCTTTAAAGAAACAAAATGGCTGCATGAAGGATTGTGACCTAAACCTTTCTTTCCTTCCACTACTCGACAGTATTGTGAAAATATTTGAAATAATTTTGTCTTAATTGAGCAACATTAAGAGGAAAACCTAATTTTGTTACCGAACTCAACCTTTTTTGAAGCTCGTTATGTTTTTCAAGATAACTCATACAGTAAATGCCGCTTTAGCCTGTTGGAGATCTTTCGAGCTGTAGGAATTCATTCGAAATCATAACCACCAGCTTTTCTTGTGGTATTAGAGCCAGCCATGGAATCAAGTAAAGAGTTTATGACCTGCAAACTACTAGGAGCAAACAATGTTTTAAACCATGAATACCAAAACTTAAATTAAAACAAGTTAGTAAAATCATGCAATGCATTGATTATGATACGCTTTCCAACATATCAGAAATCATTACTCAAGTTATGAGGATAATGGCTGTAGAATAGATCTCACTCCTATGACACGACCTTTGGCCCCATTTCGATGATATTCAACAGAACCGATAAAGTATACTTCCGGAAGAACATGAAAAAGTTGTCTCAATTGAAGCATTTTTACGTAAGTTATAGCGCATAAGGGCAATGGACTGGATCCCGATCCGATGTCCTGACCTTTGACCCCATTTCACCCATTTTCAATAGGATTCGTCCCCAGATAGTCCCCTACCACATACTAAAATTTCACCGAAATCGAACCATTTTTACGCATGTTATGACGCATAAGGGAAATGGAATGCATCCCGCTATGTCCTGACCTTCGACCCCACTTCACCCATTTTCAATAGGCTTCATCCCCAGGTGATCCCCTATCATATACTAAAATTTCATCGAAATCGAACTATGTTTACGCGAGTTATCTTGTGGACAGACGGACGAACGGACGGACGGACAAAGCTGGAGCATATACGTTTCTTCAACCTACGGTTGGAAAGCATAAACTAAACGCATCCTTACCATAATGCAGGCAGCCGTCTTATTGGTTAGTCTTTCAGCCCCTTCTGTGTCACAGAATATACCAGTCATGCATTGCGTTAAACTAAAGGAGGTGTTCTGTAATGCGATTGGAATGTCAAGAAAGTCCTAGCGTTTTGGCACAGAGTGATACTGAAATTACATTTCATAGCATTTAATACAATTTGTGCGTGTGTATACTGTGCGGGCACCACAGAGCATCTTCTTTTCTAGCTAAGTATCAACTACAGTAATTGGTAGTTACCTCAACCTAAAATTAGTAGTTCACTGAACATTTAGGGTCCTATATTTAAATTGATATGCTGTATTAAGTATGGAACACTTCATAAATCTTTCCTATAGTTATCCTAATATGCACTGTATATATGCATATGCCTTTTAAATCATGCGGTATTGAAGATGTATACATTAATATTATTAATAACATCTATATGAAAATGCAAGTGTAAAGATTCGGCTATTTGAGATTACAGCACCCATAAAATTGGAAAGGGAGTGAGACAAGGTATATCTCCCAAACTCTTTAATGCCAGATTGGAAAATGTATTTTAATAATTAAACTGGGAAAACAAAGAGATAAAGATTAATGGAGCTTATCTAACTCACCTTCGTTTTGCTGATGATGTAGTCATTTTTGCAACTACCCCATCAGAGTTGCAGAGTACGATCCAGGAACTCGGTGACAAGAGCAAAGAAGTTGGATTAAAAATGAACTTTCAGAAGACAAAAGTGATGTGATGTTTTTACAAGAAATGAAGATTTATCGATTGATGCAGAAAAGCTGGAGATAACAGATGCGTACGTTTATCTTGGACAGCAGATATCAAGTGAGAGTCACATTGATGAAGAAATTAATCGGCGTACAAAACTTGCCTGGAGAGCTTTTGGAAGAAACAGTATAATTTTCAAGAGCAATATGTCATTATGTCTTAAAAGAAAAGTGTTTGATCAATGCATACTTCCAGTGCTTACGTATGGTACAGAGACGTGGACCTTAACTAAAAGAGACATACAAAGATTGCAGACAACTCAAAGAGGCATGGAGAGGTGCATGCTTGGTGTAAGCAGGAGAGATAAGAAGAGAAACTCGTGGATCAGAAAAATGACAAGAGTGGAAGACATCATGATCAGAGTAAAATCCCTGAAATGGCAATGGGCTGGACATATTACCAGAAAGACAGACCATCGATGGACAGCCTAAATTTTAGACTGGATTCCAAGGGACAGGAAAAGACCCAGAAGAAGTCCACATGTGAGATGGGTGGATGAAATTCGAAAGTATGCGGAATTAACATGGAGGAGACTGGCACAAGACAGACCGTTGTAGAAGAAACGTGGGGAGACCTTCGACCAGCAGTTGATTGATAATGGTTGACAATGATGTTGATGACACTATATAGTTATCCTAATATGCACTGTTCAATAGTGCAATTGCCCCACCTAAAAGTTATCTTTGTACTGGCATGCAAATTAGTAGTTGTGTACAGGGAGGTGGCACATGCAAATCATTTGAGTATTCAAACAATCGCCGAGATGTTAGAGAGGTAAAACGACAAACACGGCCAAGGGAAGCCATGTCATGTTCCTTGCTTCAGAACGTATAGGACTAAACAACGGAGGGTTGAGGGATGCTACAGCATAACTGAAGATATCTCGTAGACCTCGTCGCCAACCATATCACTAGCTGGCGCTTTTGAGAGAGGCAAGACTGTAGGCCTCCGAGAAACTGGTAGGTCGATTCACGAAACACAACCTATGTACATCGGGATGTCAGAAGAGCTGGACTTTGGTGCCAACAAATGTTACAAGAAGACGCCGCCAATTGCCGTATCCGAACCAGTGCAATCAAGCAGATACCAGCACGCATAGATTGCCGTATTTGTCGCTAGGCAATTTTGGAGCCAGAAGCTAATGCAGAGAATGCTAGACGGGCTACACCGGCGACTATGGCCATCCACCTCGAAACACGGATGGTGAACCAAAGATAGTCACAACAAGGTTTGCTCTTCCGGCAGCCATTGTGCCAACTGTAATTGACCGTAAGGCATTGCCAAGTTTATCAGGAGTGAAGTCGTAGTTGAGCTACGCCAAAACAAGGACGTCAACGTGTCGTATTGCACGAATAGTTCCCACTGTGCTTCGGTGCTGATGATCCGCGAGACCACGTCGTGGGACGATGTGGCCACAAGGAACATCCAGCTGTTGTCCTCGAACAGCAAGCTTCTTTCCAGCCGGTCTTCCTCTTATGGGTTTCCATAAGTTACGAGAGCCGATAACCTCTGATATGCATAACGGGCACCGTGACAACGGCCCGGCGGTAAGTCGATAACGTCTTACAGCCCCCGTTTTTGCCATTTCCAAAAGGTATTCCTGTGACCGTTTTCCTGCAAGATAACGATTTTCCACACACCACTAACAGCTCCCCTGAACGTGCCTGCAAATTGTCGATATACTTCAACGTCCATCGAGATTTCCAGACTTATCGCCCATGGAACATGAATGGGACCTCATTCGACGAAACTGGACCATGCAGACATTGCGTGTTCCCAGATACCTCAGGCCGCCATTAGAGTGCTGTATCATTCCACGTCTGTGTGCTTTGCCTGACATGATGGTCACACAAGATAGCGACTACTATCACGTGGTCTTGTCTTGTTGCCTACCAAACTGATGTACTTCCTTGGAAATTAAATCACATAATTTCAACCTCATATGCTATGTCTCTGGTGATTTTCGGCGAACTTTTTCTGGGTGGGGCAATTTCAGTATCGAACAGTACACACATGTGTCTATAATTACAAATTTATTTCGTTTGTGATTCATATAAACGATATGCTAGATCAAAAATGTTTTTCGAGGTTTAACGACCACCTTGAGGAATTTTAACAACTATGACCAGTCGCCCGTCTCTAATTTAGGGACACTGGATCTAAGGAATGGCAACAGTGTGTGCCGTAAGAAAAACACACCACCCATGTTTCATGTGGGACTCGAACACTGACCCATTGGGACGAAGCCTGGGCTTAGACCTCTATGCCATCGAGACGGCCTAGATGATATAGTACAAAAATATGTCATTATTCATTTATTCGAAGTTTCGGTATTATCATATAATGAAGGCCGCCCCGTTGCCGCAGTGGTCAAAGCACTGGCTTGTGACTATTCGTCCGTGATGGGGTCCGAGTTCGAATCCCGGTGGCGCATGGATGCTGTGTTTGTCTTGCGGCCCTGGCTCTCTCCCTTCCCTGGAACCAGTGGCCCTAAATTAGGGATGGGTGACTGCTTATAACCCATTGAATTGCTCACGGTGGCCGTTAAACACTCCCTACCTAAAAAAAAAAAAAAAAAAAAATAACGTCGAGAATATCAAGACGTTCACACACGACTCGGACAACATCGAAAGAAAACGTCTAGAAGGTAATTGTTCCAGAAGTTACGTAAAACATTGTCACTGGTTTATACAGAAATTTATTTCCTATGAGAAATGTGTAAAAGCTGGGCCATGGAGACATTAACCTGTTTAATCAATAGAACCGCGAGCAATTTCCACTGAGCTTAGTACGAATGGTGATGCAAACATTGTTTTCTTCAGAAAGATGAAGCAAACCTCAGGCAAACTTCAAAATTTAATAAAAAAAAACGAGTATTATTTTAAATAACGTTATTTTACATATCAAATTTGAAGCATGGTGTTTTATAGCATTTTTAATATCGCAGGGAACGGAGTGTATTTCTGGCTTTAAATTTTTATTTTTGCACCACATGCTTTTTCAGAATTCACGTGAAAATAAATGAAATTACAGTAATGTACAAAATCAAAAGCTATGTATTTAACGGTGGTATGCTTTTTCTATGATTTTTTCGCATTGTATCTAAGCCAGCACTTCTCAGATAGCAGTGACGAGGCAATGCTGAAATATCACCCTATGCGGTTGCCCACAAAATGCCTAAAGCGGAAAGAAAAAGTGCGCGTCGCATGTAATTTAAAAGAATTAATGTGCTGACGTGAATGTTTTAAATGAAGTCGCATAAAGTTTTACTCCTTTTTTTTCTCATGGTAATCCCTAAGCCAGGAGGCTTCATAGAACGTTCTGAATATAAATTGAGAAAAAATCTGAATTTCGTGGCAGCAAAAACTTGATATATGCGCATAACAAGTGCCGGAGAGAAATAATGTTTGTGCACTAGCAATTTCTAATTAGGAGAAGTAGGACTCTAGATTTTATTCATACCTAAAATAAATTTACATATAAATTAGTTAAATTTGAAGTTGCACCCCCCTTTTTTAGATTATAGTTTTTTTTAAATGTCGCTCTCTCTCTTACAAATTTGATCTTGAAAAAGAAAAATATGCAAATCATGTAACTCTTATGCCTACAGAACAAAAAGGCAAGCAAACTAATTTTTTTTTCCGAGCGATGAAAGATTAAAAGAAAAGACTGTCAGACTCGAAAAAAGAATCTTCTTTTGAGAAAGATCATATTCTGGGCCGGTTGCGTAAAATGTTGAATCTAATTTCCGCGTATATAATTATTTTTGTGAACAGAAAATGTGTTTTGAAAATAAGAGGATTTGTTGGTAACAAAACTTTTCGGAAGGAGCGGTTTCGTATTTTATAAGTTTGCTAGGGAAATTGCGTATATAATATAGAGAGCTTATTTTTATTTTTTTGTTTGCATACTTCGTAAGAGTTTTAATGACACCTTTCTGCTCTTTCGTTGGAAAAGTGGTTTAGTTTGTAACACATTTTCCGTGAACATTGCTATGAGCTTTTATACTAAAAGCTGCTTAAGGATTATTACACCGAGAAAAATTTCAATAAGAACTATAATGAATTTCGATTTAGCATCCAGGGTTAAATCGTTTTCCCTTATATCAAATACTAGAAAATATTGTTAGTAACCGACTCCACTCAGATGAGTATTAAAATTGCAAACGTTGCACGTTTTTATCATATTTAACTAACTTTGAACTTGACACCATATACTACCTGGAAAATTTGTTGTCAGCGTGGCAAGTAATTTTTGTGAAAAGTCGGGAATTCATCCAATTTCTGAATTGATATAGGACATAACTTATATCCCTTTACATGTGCATTGTACATACACTGGTGTGCAAAAATTAAGGACGAAGAGGAGAAATTAGTAGCGCTATATAATTCGCCATCTATAAATAGAGATTGTGACGTACCTGCCAGCAGGACGCACACGACATAAAGGAAAATAGCAGTCAGAACGAACGTCCGCGTAGCTCAATTGGTAGAGTGACTTATTCCGGAATGAGGGGACCCGGGTTCGAATTTAGGGCCACTGGTTCCAGGAAAGGGAAAGAGCCAGAGTCATAAGCTAAACATGACATCCATGCCTCACCGGAATTTAAACCCAGATCCATCTCGGAAGAATGATCAGAATCTATGGCTTAGACCACTGCGCCACCGGGGCACCTAAACGTGTGTTGACATTTATAGATATGTTCTTTTCAAAAGTTGTGCTCAAAAGGCAAAATAAAAGCAATCCGCTTATACTGAATGTAATGTAGTTATTTTACTTTTTGTGAAACGGTTACTGATGCGCACTTCATTCTCTACTATCAGTAACATACTGAAAATATTTTTAAAAAGTAAAAGAATTCCGATAGCAGTTTTGCGTGAAAACCACTGCCACTAATATCTTCAACTTACGAAAGTGAAAAATATTCCCAGGATACATTAGAAATATTTTCCGCGAACTTCCTCTAAGTATGGTAGGCGAAAAAGGAAGAAATAGCGGACATATTAAAATCTAGTATAAGCTAAACATAGCCGAGGGTGTTCCAGTTGTGAATTTCAATTTCAAATATTAGAATAAAAGCTAATTTATTATTTTAAGGGATGACGAAACGTTTCTGGGAATATACATTTTTATTTTACCTTGAATTTAGTATATTTAACAAAAAAATCTTGTAAAGTTAAATCTCAACTGCTAACATATTCGTGTTTCCGAACAAAACAACAACAACGAAAAAGAAAAAGTCTAAACAAAGCATCTGGTGTGGAGCGCAGAATTCTCCAAAACATTATTAACTTCTTAGTTAATACCCCCATTGTCTCTGAATGAACGTATCACTCTTTGGAATCCACGGATTAAAAGAAGACAAACTATGGAATGGAAGCCTCGTAAAGGAAAGGATGAACGCCGTCTTCATCTAAGCTCCCTGCAATTACCGAACACGAGCATGTAGTCCGTGTGGGCAGATTAGATATATCTGCAAGGCATAAGACGAGGATGCAATTATTGCGAAATGAAAAAAAAAGGAAGCTGCTTCAAACGGAATTTACGACTCACGCGAAATGTCACTTTATACCTCCGGCATTATAGCTATGCGTTAATTACGTAATTATGGATGTATAAGTGAATATCTTAGAAAGATAACTTTGAACTGACTGAGGGGTCTCTTGTAGTTTCTTTGCAAAACCCCTGCATTTTCGTAATCTCGCGACTTGTCGAAGAATTTTAACAAGATTAAATTAATAGAGAAAATAACAAAGTCATGCACTGTACTAAATTACTTTTCTAAATTCAACTTTACGAATCAGTCTTTACTCTTCATCTGTGAACTTCGCTTTGTAAAACGAACCACAGGCTTCAGATAAACACACAACCCATGCGTCATCCAGAACTCGAACCCGGGTTCATCTGGAATGTTTGGCCGAAAACACACGCCTCTGACCATTCGGCCACCTGAACGGCGTTCTTTTCGGTCAGGCTACAAGAGACCCATTGCTTTGTGCTTCATCTGAGATTTAGAAAACATAATATTTTCGTCATGAGTAAGATTGTATGCTTGCTTCTCTCGCGTGCTTCGTTTAGTTAGAACATTAGAGTAGATGTGACGTACTACAAAGTGCGTGTCAAGACGACAAATCTGCAGCTATACATTCCGTCCGTGTAGCTTAGTTGGGAGAACAACTTACTCCGGGTTTGATTTATCTCATGGACAAATTTGTGTTTTCACATAGTATGAAAGCATCGAACGCGTGGTAACTCATGCTGCAAGTATTACTCTGATTTGACATACTGCTTCAACTTTTTTCAATTTCTTCTTTTCAGTTTTGCGCGGCGAATTCTCCTACTGGTCGATCGGAGAGAAGGAATACGAGTAGCGTCACAGTTCATAACAACACACAACAACAAAAAAAAACGAAATTCAATTTTTTGCTGAAAAGAAAAACACAGAGGTCACCTCACTTTCTCTTGCTTTTAATATTTACTGAAATATAAAAATATTTTTACGGAATTTCGTTTTTTTATCTTGAGCTGCGGATTCTCAAACTGGTCGGTCGGAGGGAAGGAATACGGATAGCGTCAGTTCGTCAGGAAAAAATAAGCTTACAATATTCAACTTTTTGTTAGTTATCTCGTTTTCTCTTCCTTTTAATATTTACTGGAACATTAAAAAAAGTTACAGAACTGCGGAACATGAATTGCATTTGTTGTAGCCACGTCTTATACACGGGATCGACTTATCTATGAATGAAGAAAAGGAAACTGAAAAAAATTTAACCGATTCGACTTATTCTCCATATATCGACTTAACAAGTCGCAAAACACGGTATTCTTCTAGCAGTGAAATGGAAAGCCTGATTAATTAATTAATTCTAACTTGTGTGTGTGTGTGTGTGCTTGAGAGAGAGAGAGAGAGAGAGAGAGAGGGAGAGAGAGGAAGGGAGGGAGGGAGAGAAAGATAGAGAGAGAGCGTTGATAATATATTAATCGGCGGCATTCTGATTTCCACAACCGTGATGAAAAGTTACGCAAGACAAAACATGTTCTTGTTTATCTGACCAATCATGTAATATTCATTCTGCTCCTATAACTACTCATAAAAGAAACTCTTCATATAAAATACTTTTCATAAACCACAAGATATTGTATTTATGATCCTTTCACACTATTCAGTACGTAATTTAACGTAGGTTCATAACAGAACAAGTATTAATATAGCGTAAAATTACATATCACATTTACATTTTACCTTGAGTTCCGAGAAAGTATAACTCATTTAATACAACACTTACCCAATTTCCACTCGGTGTCTTTCATCAGGTAAAACAGTCTGTTCTTCACTTATGAACAACAAACATAGCGCAGCTATAATATATACATATAAAGAAAAAGCTTCTCTTTTGTTGTCTTGTTCTTTGAACTTAAGACCTTGATCTTCGGAAATCAGACCTTGACCTCGGTATGTACCGCAAACTATTCTAGTGGATTAATTCACTGCGATTTCATCGCGATAAGTCGCGCAAGCCCACGATTTCATTAAAAGTAAATCTTTCATGTAGCATTTCGGAAAATGGGAGACTTCGTGGGATCGTGTTGCATCTACCTATAAACGCCCCCACGATAAAAAAGTTTGCTATTATAAAATTAAGCAGGTGAACTGGAAGAAAATATCGCAGGGCATCAAGGTGAAACTTGAAGAGCTGCGTGTTTTACTGTCCCTTAACACTTGACCCGATGATTACTAAGACAATATTGCTTCGAAAAAATATTTTATCTCCTAGCGCATCTTTTCGAGGAGTACGCATTTGTTTCTATGCCTTTGAAAGATATGTCTGTGAAGATGATTTATTAATGCAGATTTCTCGGTTCATTGTTACTAAATCTGAATTTATTACTAAATTTAAAATTCCACATTCATCTTTTCTTTCCTAAATCATTGAACTCGTACCTAGGAATGTTTCAAATTGGATGCCTTCGTGAGATTACCCTCAAGAAATCAGAAGATTTCTCATTCGTTTGCTTTATAGAAATGTTTCAAATTGAATGCCTTCATGAGATTACCGTCAAGAAATTAGAACACTTCGTATTCGTTTATTCTATAAAAAATGTTTCAAATTGGATGCCTTCGTGAGACTACCCTAAAAAAATCAGAACATTTCTCATTCATTTGTTCTATAGAAATGTTTCGAATTGGATGCCTTCGTGAGATTAATCTCAAGAAATCAGAACATTTCTCATTTGTTTGCTTTATAGAAAGGTTTGAAATGAGATGCCTTCGTGAGCTTACACTAAAAAATTCAGAACCTTTTTCATTCGTTTCTTATATAAAAACTTTTTGAAATTGGATGTCTAGGTGAGATTACCTAAAGAAATCGAACATTTCTCCTTCATTTGTTTTATGTTGCATCCTCAGACTCGCAAATGTCTAGCGCGAATCGTTTGGAAGTTGTCTTGTTTACAAGCGTTTTGATCGATTCAAAAGTCGATCTACAAGATGTTCTTGATTGTTTAAAAATGCACAACACTTTTTTTGTTTATGTGCATCTCAAAGCACAAATTTTGGAATTCCGAACGCAATTTATTCAGAAGATACTGCAGAACTGATCGATTCCTTTTAAATCAAATCTCACTTGTGACAGAGCATCCCATGCAAACCGAAAAGGTAGTTTTGCTTTAGCTCTACGATTTGATTCTTGAGAACAAGAAGAGGACAGGAAACTTTTCCTATAGCAATCCAATATAAGCCTCTGAAACAAGTTGACATAAGTCACCTACTTGGCATGATGACTCCAACAAAGCAGAACCTATGTAACGTACCAGGAGATGTGACGTACCTGCCAGAAGGACGCACACGACATAAAGGCAGATAGGAATCAGAATAAAACGTCCGCGTAGCTCAATTGGTAGAGTGACTTATTCCGGAGTGAGGGGATCTGGGTTCGAATCCTGGCGTGGGCAGAAATGACGGAGAAATTTACTTCGTTATACCTACGCTGATGAGCCATTCTACACTACTGGACAATTGCTAAGGACGGATCATAAACGGCTATATAGCGCATAAAAAAGTAAGTGTGGTTGGATGCCAAGTGAAATAAAATAATGTCAGAATGCCAGGACATTACAAGAAAGACAATTTATTATGCTATGAAATCCAGACGGCTTAGGAACGTGTTCAAGGGACAAACAGGCCATTTTGTGCAGAATACGTAAACGTGAAAAAAAAATGTAATTACCGTCCGCAGGCGTTCCGGAGTAAGATGTCAATACGGGATATGGCCACCATGGAGGGCGATGCAAGATTCCACACGTCGTGTCATGCTTTGCACAACATTATCAAGCAGCTGTTGGGGTAATTTATCCCATTCCTCTGTCAGTGCACGGATGAGGGTGTCCTTGTTTATTGGAGGGCATTGGCGACCAGCAAGACTCCTCCCCAAAACATCCCAAACATTTTCAATGGGATTCAGATCTGGAGAACGTGCTGGCCACACGAGGCGTTGAATATCCTCGCTCTCAAGACACTCCTGCACAGCGACTGATCGATGACATGTTGCATTGTCGTCCATGAAAATGAATCTATCACCGACAGCACCACGGAACATGCGAACATCAGGTAGCAGAACATCATTAATGTATCGTTGGCCAGTCATTGTCCAAGTTGGAAGCACATAGAGGGACGTACGGCCATTGATCATGATGCCAGCCCATACCATGACACTACATGTCGGATATCGGTCCCTTTCCTGTATGTTTGCTGGACAATATGCAGTACCACTATCACGCCAGATGAGTTGTCGTCGACAATCAGACGATAGACTGTATCTACTCTCATCTGAGAAGAGGACAGCAGACAAGTCGTTATCAGTAAAATTGCGATGTTGATGGCACCATTGCAAACGGGCGGTACGGTGACGTCTGGACAATGGGATGCACACAACAGGACGGCAGGCGTATAGTCCTCCTTCATGCAAACGTCTGGCGATAGTTTTTCGGGAGATCCGCTTGCCAGTAGCAGCCATAAACTGATTTGCTACCTCACTAGCTGTGCTGTGCCGGTGTCTTTTTGTTGATAGCACTATGTACCGATCTTCTGCAGGTGTCGTACTGCGAACACGACCTCCCCCGTGACGTTTGCTACACTCTCCATTTGTTTGAAATGATTTCCAAAGCCTTGAAACAACACTATGGCTGACGTCGAACTCCCTGGCAACATCTGTTATTTTTCGCCCTTCTTCAATCTTGCCAATAATACGGCCACGCGTAAAATCATCTAGGTGATGTCGTAGAGATATACTGAAACTTGCAAATTCGTTAACTGATTCTTTCCCTTTCAACTTTGCGTTTGAACAACAAAGGTCAATACACGTCAAATCCTTTATATCTCTTATCAGCGCTATGACGTCACGAACAAGTTCGGCAATCCAAAATTTGCATACGCACAACACGTCTTACTGTATCCCGCACTTATGCTAATTTCCACATTTTCCTGCCTTCCATTTTATGGTTGCTATCGTTGCTATTTTCATCCGTCCTTACCAATTGTCCGGCAGTGTATTATAACCACCTCCAGTCTAGAGAGATGTGAGCGGGCCTGGAGGCCGAACGGTGCGCAGGTTAAGTTTACAGAGATGTATATATACAACCCGAAGACCGGGTTTCGGTTAGTAGAGTGTTCGGAGTCAGAATGGGAAAAGCTGCCGATTTATCGGAGTTTGATAAAGGACAAATTATTATGGCACGGAGCCTTGGAACTACGATCTCGGAAACTGCGCTGCTTGTGGGTTGTACACGTGCCGCTGTAGTGAGTACGTATCAAAAGTGGTGCACTGATGGCAAAACGACGAGCCGTCGTTCAGCCGTGTGTTGTCCACAGAGCAATGATACCAGAGGGGAGTGGAAATTGTCGCGCATTGTTCACAGCGACCGCAAGGCTACAGTGCGACCAATCACTCGCATCTCCAACAGTGGTGATCAGGGCAATGTATCACAGCACACAGTTCATCACAGACTTCAGCGCATGGGACTGCGTAGCCGGAGACCCAGCCGGATCTCCATGCTCACTGAACGTCATCGCCAACAACTCATGAAATGGGCTCAAGAGCATCGAGATTGGACCGTGAATGATTGGAAGAAAGTGGCCTGGTCTGACGAATAAAGATTCCTGGTGCATGACGTAGACGGACCGAGTGCGAATACACCGATCACCAATGAAGGAAGTGGAACCTGGATGCACTGTTGGGCGGAAACAGGCCGGCGGCGGCGGTGTTATGCTGTGGGCGATATTTTCTTGGGACAGTTTATGCCGCCGCCCCGGTGGCGCAGTGGTCTAAGGCGCTGGCCTCTGATCATTCGTCCGTAAGGGGTCAGGGTTCGAATCCCGTCGGGCATGGATGTTGTGTTTGTCTTACGGCACTGGCTCTCTCCCTTCCCTGGAACCAGTGACCCTAAATTAGTGACGGGCGGCTGCTTATAGCCCATTGAGTTGCTCACGGTGGTCGTTAAACCTCCAATAAACAAACAAACAAACAACACTTTATGCCCTATTATCCCAATTAGCAGAACATCTGACAGCTGTCAGGTATCTGAACATCGTTGTGGACCAAGTTCACTCATTCATGGCAACTGTGTTCCCTGCTGGTGATGGTGTTGGCCATTACCAACAGGATAATGCGCCATGCCACGCTACTAGAACTTTCAAGGAGTGGTTCTATAAACATGCTGGTGACTTTCTGTTAATACTCTGGCCTCCAAATTCACCCGACATGAAGCCAATCGAACATTAGCGGTTCGGCTTGGAAAAGGGAGTTCGGGCTAAACCACCACCATCCCCCGAAATGTACTGGAACTGGAGAACCTGCTGTTGACATTATGTTACCAGATACCAAGGATACCTATCTCCACCTTATCGAATCCATGCCTCGCCGAGTGCGCGCTGTTTTTCAAGCTAAATGCTGTCCTACAGCTTATTAAGTGGGTAGTCATAATGTAATCGCTCATCGGTGTATTATGTTCAAAAAGCAAATAATTCCATCTTATGTACGATTTTTAATAACTTAAAAGATACCACATATTGTAAAATATATATATATAGTTAAAAACACATTAGTACTTTCGTATTCACTAGAATCCTTTGTTAAATGTATGTGAAAAGCAAAATGGTACTGAAAACAACCTGTAAGTCATATATTCTTTATATACAACTGACGCCTTACGTCTATTAGTCTATTAGTGCTTGCATTTTAATGATCAACCAATCACATTAGGTGGGAGGGGGTGGAGGTGGCAATAATGAAGAATTGTTAATTTTTAGAATTTGTTTCCAGGGGGAGGGGGTGGTATTACACACGGGCAATCATCATTGCAACATTCTTGTTTAAATTCATAATTTAACAGACTTTCTGTTAGTAATACGTGGGACTTAGCTTTATGAGCACAAAGGATTTTACTGTTTTGCCACTGCGACGTATACTACCCGTTACGGAATAGTCGTGCTAATGCCGTAGATGTTGACACAGTCCTAAGGCTATATTTGTGTTCTGCCAATCTGCATTTTAAATTTCTAGAAGTTAAGCCTACATAAACTCGGTCCGGTTCTTCCTCGTCTTCCGCTTTCAGTGGAATTAAGTACATTCCAAATTTATCGTCACTGTTGACCTCATCTCTGTCATTCTTAATTTTCGATAAAATATTAATGGCTTTTGTCCCAAAGCCCACATTATTCTTCGTACATATTGTTCTTGAGGAGTTATTTATATTTGGTAAGTACGAAAGGGAACAAACAAATCTTATTTGTCTTTTTTCCCGTTGGAGGGTTGTTACATTATTCCTTTGAATTCGGCATTGGAGCTTATTTACTGTTGTTGCAGGATAACCATATTCCTCTGCCAGATTTACAATATATGACAGTTCCTTCTTCCGGGCCAGGTGGTCCGAGGAATGAGTATAGCAAAAATCGCAGCGAGGCGTGTTTATGGTTTAAAGGGTGGGTGGAAGCATAAGGGATAATAGTGTTGTTTGAGTTAGGCTTTCTATACATAGAAAATAAAAGATGATTAGTATTTGGTTTCCGATTAAGAAGGATGTCCAGGAAAGGTAAGATATGGTCTCTCTCCAGTTCGCAGGTGAAATTTATGATGGAATACTTGGAGGAAAGGAGCTGGACAAATTTATCCAAAAATTCGGGGGTTGATGTCCAAAAAAGCAATACGTCATCTACATATCGCTTATATAAAAGTGGTTGGGGGTCAGCAGTAGGAATAATTTCTTTTTCAAGTGCCTGAAGTAAATTTTCGGCCAATATGCCAGACAGTGAGGAACCAATAGGTGCCCCACCTGTCTGGCGGTAAACTATTTTATTAAATTTAAAGTAGGTTCTACTATGAACTATAAAGGTGATTGATTGGTTGAACATTAAAATGCAAGCACCAATAGACGTATGACGTCCAGTTGTGTATAAAGAACATGTGACTTGCAGGTTTCTTTCAGTACCATTTTGCTTTTAATATACATCTGATGAATGATTCTAGTGAATCCGAAAATACTAATGTGTTTTTAACTATATATATATATATATCATCATCATCATTGTCAACCATTATCAATCCACTGCTGGACGAAGGTCTCCCCAAGTTTCCTCCACAACGGTCTGTCTTGTGCCAGTCTCCTCCATGTCACCCCTGCATACTTTCGAATTTCATCCACCCATCTCCCATGTGGTCTTCTTCTGGGTCTTTTCCTGTCCCTTGGAATCCAATCTAAAATTTCGGCTGTCCATCGATGATCTGTCCTTCTGGCAGTATGTCCAGCCCATTGCCATTTCAGGGATTTAACTCTGATCATGATGTCTTCCACTCTTGTCATTTTTCGGATCCACGAGTTCCTCTTCTTATCTCTCCTGGTTACACCAAGTATGCACCTCTCCATGCTGCTTTGAGTTGTCTGCAGCCTTTGTATGTCTCTTTTAGTTAAGGTCCACGTCTCTGCACCATACGTAAGCACTGGAAGGATGTATTGATCAAACACTTTTCTTTTAAGACATAATGGCATATTGCTCTTGAAAATTATGCTGTTTCTTCCAAAAGCTCTCTGAGAGAACTAATTGAAAGAGCGAGGGAATATGAACTTCCATTGTGCATGGCTTTTATCGATTATGAAAAAGCCTTTGATTCGGTGAAACCATCAGCAGTTACAATGGCTCTGAAAACCTGCGGTATTGAAGATGCATACATTAATATTATTAATAACATCTATGAAAATGCAAGTGCAAAGATTAAACTGTTTGAAAATACAACACACATAAAAATTGGAAAGGGAGTGAGACAAGGTGACACCATATCTCCGAAGCTCTTTAATGCCACATTGGAGGGTGTTTTTCAGTCACTGAGCTGGGAAAACAAGGGGATAAAGATTAATGGAGATTATCTAACCCACCTTCGTTTTGCTGACGACGTAGTCATTTTTGCAACTAGCCCATCAGAGCTGCAGAGTATGATCCAGGAACTTGCTGACAAGAGTAAAGAAGTGGGATTAAAAATGAACTTTCAGAAGACAAAAGTGATGTTCAATGCTTTTACAAGAAATGAAGATTTATCGATTGATGGAGAAAAGCTGGAGATAACAGATACGTACGTTTATCTTGGACAGCAGATATCAAGTGAGGGTCACATTGATGAAGAAATATATATATATATATATATATATATATATATATATATATATATATATTACAAGTGTATAGCTTTTAATATATTAAAAATAGTGCATAAGACGGAATTATTTGCTCTTTGAGTAACAACAGCACGAAATTTGTATTTTTATGGTGTATTATGCATAGAATAGGAATAAGTTGGACCAGTTTCTGTAGATTAATAAAACCCATGGAATCACCGAAAGGTCTTTCAGATCCGGCAAATTGGATTCTCCGAAAGTACTGTTGTCGCTAAAGCAATATTTGGAACCTAAACATGGAAAATCAATAAAAGCTAAATCTTAATGAAAGTTCCATTGATGAAATGATTAAAGAAGATGAATCGTGACAGAGCATACTCTTCCTTTCAGCAGACTGGAAACATGATTTATTTATTAAACTATACCACCTTTTAATACGTCCTTCTGCTTCATACGCAACATTTCGTCTGGCTGGGGCAACTGATTTCCCGAGAAGGATGTAAAGTGAACTTCTGTATTTCTAGCTATTGAATGATAATGAAGAAGGCCTGGAAAAAATTAAATTCGCGATCCCCGGCCAATATGTAAATGCATATTCCAGGACGGACGTGAAGTAGAAAATCAGATTTAAGAGTTGCTGCTTCAAGCCACCTGAATGTTGTTGTATGCAGTGCTCATTCAAAAAATTGAAGTTTAAAGTAGACTCTCTTTTGCTTTGTTAAAAACGCTAAATGTAACTTCTGTACTCAACTTCTATGTTAGATTTAAAAGCTTTTGTTGCAAAACATTTTGCTCAAATATTCTAAAATATTTTATCATTGCAAAAGCAGTTCCCATCCATGAGGAAATTAAGGATTATATGCGAAAGCTATAAAACTACCGAAATATTCAGAATATTCGTACGGAGGAAGAACTATGAAAAAACAGTTGACGTGAAAGAATCGCAGTGGCGCATTTTAAAGAATGAATGAGCATGGCTAAAATTACAGCTTCAGGGAGTAGCATAAAGTAATATAAGTTCCTTTTTTCAGTTTCAATGAAGTCTTCTGTTTGTGTTCATGGATTATGATGGATGTTTTATGAGTTCTAAGCCTAACACACCACTTCGTTTCAATCTGGCAATATCGGACCACTGCATTTTGACATAGTCCCCAGGAAATTCAATAAATGTAGCCCATTTTTATTTTAGTTCTGTGCGATCTTTATAATAAAACTCTATCATGTTCGGAAATCTTTACCCCGTCGTTGGTAACAAAACTTTTTACACAGCAGCAACTCGTCTCCCCAGTGAATGAGCGATCGGAAGCGCGGGCTTCTGGAAAACAGCCCGGGCTGTCTGAGCTCGATTCCCGGATCCGCGCGGGCTTTGTGCTGTTCCGATGGAGCCGGCTCTGTGCCACCGCTGGAACACAGGGCCGGGTGTCTGTCCATAAACCTGTCCATGCATGAATGAAAATATTTTTAGTCCTCTTAAGAAAATAGACAACATTTTCTAAAAACGTACTTTATTCGGGGAAAAATATGTTACTTACACTATCGATAAGCCCATATTGCTCCTGATTGAAACCTAGTTGAACTGAACCACAACCACTATTTAAATAGACAGTCGAGTCACATTATTGTGACCACCTCCTACTTTTAACGTCAACAGCGCGTTGACAATGAAAGAAGGCACGTGTTGTGAGCCGGCTTGGAGGG
Source organism: Macrothele yani (assembly GCA_039090855.1). NCBI lineage: Eukaryota > Metazoa > Arthropoda > Arachnida > Araneae > Macrothelidae > Macrothele > Macrothele yani. The sequence continues at coordinate 16,986,737 of CM077015.1, read as the reverse complement.
TACACAAAGTGTGCTGTAGGCATTCTGGAAACATATCACTCGTTGCTGTCATGCATAAAAGGAGCGATTTATCGCATTTCCAAAAAAGGATGAATATCGGCTTTCGGGCCAAGGGTGGCAGTAATTCTGAAAGAGCGCAGTTTCTGAACTGTTCGCGTGCTGCTGTGGTTAAAGTGTATCGTGACTGGAGAAATGGGACGTTTACGAATAAGCGGCGTGGAAACTGCGGAGTATCACGTGCCATTGATATGAGAGGTGAATGTCGGCTTCGAAGATGCGTGAGGGCCGACCGACACGTTACAGTGGAGCAACTCACTGGCCGAATGAATCAGGGGGCTACCGGAAGTGTGTCTCACACGACAGTTCAGCGAATCCTGCTGCGTATGGGGCTCCGATGCAGACGGATGGTCACTGCACCTATGCTAACGAAGGTGCATCTGCGGAAAAAGCTTACATTTGCATGGCAGTATTGTAATTGGACTTCCGCTGATTGGCAAAGGATTGCCTTCTCCGATGAGTCACGTTTTCTGCTTCATCGAACGGATGAAGGTTGGGGTATAAGGCGAGAAACATCAGAGAACAAACACTCTTCAACCATTTCTGGCAGAACACAACCTGGTGGTGACAGCGTTATGGGCTGGGGAGTGCTTTTGTGGCATTCTCTGTGTACACTCATACCTGTGAAAGGCACTATGGACCGACCTCGTTATGAATTCCTCCTTGCAGACCACGTGCACCCATACATGCTGATTGTCTCCCCTGGGGCGGATGGGATCTTCTAGAACGACAATGCGACGTGTCACACAATTAAAAATGTCCGAGAGTGGTTGGAAGAGCACGATGAAGACTTCAATGTATTTCCCTGGCCCCCTAATTTCATCAAGCTTAACCCAATTGAGCATCTGTGGGACCACCTCGATCGTGTTGTTCTCTCTATGGATCCTCCACCATGCACCCTCCAGCAGCTGTCAGATGCACTGCAGTCAGCATGGCTCCAAATACCTGTGAACACCTTCCAGCACCTTACTGAGTCACTCCCAGCCCGTCTAGCTGCTATCTGTGCTGCACACGGCGGTTACTCTGGATATTCGCTGGAATCCGGAATGCGCATCACTGACATTGCGAGGGCCCTGAAGATCCGACACCAGTCCATATTTAAGTTATCCTGCAACGTTATCAGAAGACTGGGACCGTCGAGAACAGTCCGCGATGTGGTTGGCCTCGTTCCACTTCGTTGCTTCAGGATAGACGCATCCACCGTCCATCTCGTGCTGATCCCACCTTGACTGCTGTAGACATCGCCACCGAATTCCGCGACAGCGACGACCTGAACGTCAGCCGAAAGACCATCTCCTATTGTCTCATTGCTGGTGGACTGAATGGAAGACGCCCCCCCCGCCAAGAAACCATACATCGGAGTCAAGAATCGACGAGCCAGAGTCGCGTTCGCGCGCCGTCATCGACACTGGACCGCGGCGGACTGAAGTAAGGTGCTTTTTACCGACGAGAGCAAGTTCATCTTGTTTGGAAGTGATGGCATCCGATACGTACGACGTCCGTGTGGCCAGAAATTCAACCCCCAGTTCATTCAGCAGCCTGTCAAGCACGGAGGAGGATCGCTCATGGATTACGGCGCCTCCTCTCGCAATGGAATGGGCCCCATCATCAAGATTGACGGAATAATGACCGGCCAGGGCTACACAAACATGCTCATCAACGATATCTTCCCATGGGCAAACCAGAACATGCTACCCGGATGGATCATGCAGCAAGACAACGACCCCAAGCACACCTCCAGAGTAGCGAAGGCAGCCTTCCAGCAGCAACAGGTCACGCTTCTAGACGGGCCAAGCCAATTTCCAGAAATCAACCCAATCGAGCACATGTAGGAGGAGCTGGAGAGACGATGTGCGAAGAAAACCTGCCGGAATAGGGCCAGGGCCCAGAAGTTCAACCAGCTGTCTGCAGAATGGGCGCGAATTCCGCAGGTCACCGTCGAGAAGCTAGTGGATTCGATACCGGCCCGTTGTGCCGCTGTTATTAAGTCTCGTGGTTATCCCATTAAGTAATGGTTATTGTTTCGTCGTTTTCTCGTACTTGTTTTCTGTTATCGTTGCATTAAATGAATGTGATACACACCTACTTTGTTGGTCAATTTGTGTGATTTGTGCGATTAAGCTCGGTACGTTGTCTGTGTTAAGGTTTCCGATCCATCTGCATGTGGGTCATGTTTACAACTGAATAACACATATCATATTCCAAAATGACCCGATTTGGTCCAGCAGAAAAAATATTATGGTCGAAAAAGTGTTTCGCCAAATACTTTTGTTCGCTACTGTATATTCTATTTTCTCATCGACGTTATCTAAGACCAGTTCTCTCTCTTGTTTTATAAGCTCTGTACATGCTTTATTTTTTTCAGGTGTTTAATAGTCTCCATGATCATCTAAGGTTAGAAGAAGCCACCCGTCTCAGATTTTGGGCCACTAGTTCTGGGGAAGGTGCAGGACTAGCGCTGTAGGATAAACACATCGCTTCCAACTCATCTAGGAAAGAACTCGAGCCTGACGTAGACGACTGGCTACAAGCAAGTTCATCTGACAATTCAGCGAGCGGAACACAGCGTTGTGTTGTAGAAATCCACTTTTAAAGTGTGTGAACGCGAAATCCTGGTTGTTTCGAAATTGTTTTAAATTTAACTCAAAGGAAGTTGCGAGGTATGCCTACGTAAATTTCCTTAATTCTTGGTTAAACATTTTCTAACGGAACGGCACATTGCTTCCCGAACAGCTTCTATATTTTAGCAACGTTAACAGCGAGTCAGAGTAATAGAAAGTGATGGAGTTAAAGAAAGAGAGTGTGGAGATGTAGTGATATTGCGAGTCGATTGTGGAGCGTTGATATTGATAAAGAGATTGAAGCATGTTTGATATACATGTGAACGACGAATAAGTATTGTTGTCTTACGACAGAGATCTCTGTTGGTAGCAGCGAAATATACTTTATCAGTTAATTATATTGATGCCTCTTTGAACTTCGTCAGTGGAAAAATAAAAGAAGGAGTTATCGTTATACATAAACATCTTTGCTGATTCTTTCTACCTTGACGTTAGTGCAGTAAAACCTCTTTTAAGGACACTCCCGGAAAGCGGACCCCCCCCCCTTTAGTGGATAGTTTTATGATCCCCAGTCCCAAAGTATATACGGTTCTGTATATTAACCTCCAAATAGCAGATTCTCCGCATGGTGGATAGTGCTCTCCGCCATAAGGCAATTAAAGACACGAACCTTCAAGGGGAAGAAAAAATCGGCGAATTTTTCCCGAAAAGATTATGTTTAGCTACTTCGGACGAAAATAGGGTACTTTTTGTCCTCCAGATCCCCATTGCAAAAACTGTTAGCCTGCGATCTTTTCTTAGAAGTGGGCAAAACTGCTTCTTTTAAAAAAAAAAAAAATTGGGTATTCGTTGTCAATCCAGAAAAGGAGTTAGACACCATTTTCGAACTAATTAAGTGTCTTGTATCAAACTGAAATCATCGCACCTTCCACGTTTATAAGTGAGTCACGGAAAAATTCTTATCGGCCGCCACCGGGAATCGAACCCAGGGTCTTCCAGTTACACGCCGTACATGCTACCACTGCACTACAGCGGCTACGGATTATTCAGATTCACATGCGACTAACTGCCAAACCATAAGGCAGTTGCTTCTTGGAGCCCCCACACAATGCTGGGGATTCGCCAATGATAGAAAGCAGCCACTAAACAAATAACTAGGAGGCGAAAGAATAATTAATACCCACTATTGACGTGGATTAGGAATATCAAACGGAAATCATCGCTCTTTCCACGTTTATAAGTGAGTCAGGGAAAAATTCTCATCGGCCGCCACCGGCATCGAAAGACCCTGGGTTTGATTAATGATTTGAGGTAGCTATGGTGCAGTGGTAGCATGTCCGGGGCGTACCTGGAAGACCCTGGGTTCGATTTCCGGTGGCGGCCGATGAGTATTTTTCCCTAACTCCCTTATAAACTTGGAAAGAGCGATGATTTCCGTTTGATGTTCGTAATCCACGTCAATAGTGGGTATTAATTATTCATTTGCCTCTTAGCTATTTGTTCAGTTGCTGCTTTCTATCTTTTTTTTTTTTGATTGGAGGTTTAACGACCACTGTGAGCAACTCAATGGGCTATAAGCAGAACCAGTGCCGTAAGACAAACACAACATCCATGCCTCACCGGGATTCGAACCCGGACCCCGTTCGGACGAATGATCAGAGGCCATCGCTTAGACCACTGCGCCACCGGGGCGGCGCTTTCTATCTTTGGTGAATCCCCCAGCACTGCGCGGGGCTCCAAGAAGCAACCTGCCATGTGGTTTTGCAGTTAGGCGTATGTGAGTCTGGAGAATTCCAAGACGCTGTGGTGCAGTGGTAGCATGTCCGGCGCGTGACCGGAAGACCCTGGGTTCGATTCCCGGTGGCGGCCGATGAGAATTCTTCCGTGACTCACTTATAAACCTAAAATCCTCTAAACCATGATTTTATTTTAAACTGTTACATTGAGTTTCATTGTAAAGTGTTTTGCATTTTTTAGGACGTTGTAAAGTGTTTTGAAAAATTACAAACTTTACTTGTTAAAAAAAAGGGATGCGCGGTTCTAGCCCCATTGAAGAATTTAAAAATACACTGTGAAAAACCTGCTACGAATTTCCAAAAAAAAAAACCCCAAAAAAACGATGTTATCATTTTTTTTAACCTAAAAATAGCTGACTAATTTAATGCAATAGTGAGCGGTAATTAGTGCGTTTCAAAATTCATAGTACAGTGAAACCTCCATTATCGGATATCTCCAAACAACGGCAGCCTCCGAGCAACGGTAAGGTTTGATTGGTGCAGAACAGCTACAGTAGGATCAACATTAACGGTAACTTCCGAACAGCGAAACCTCTTAACAGCGGCCAACGGATACTCGAGTCCCTCCAGAAAGAGACCTAACGGGCACCATGTCCTTTAGGATTTTACTCAGTTTGTTCGGTACTTCTGTGAAAGGGATAAAATAGGAATAAAGAATGCTACCATGAATTAAGAATGCTACTGTGCCTCAAGCTCGATGGGTTGAATTACGGCGAGTACAATGTCTGCTCAAGTGAAAAAAATAGAGTTAAAGTTTAGTGCTACTAATGAATATAAAGCTTCGCGTAAAGAACGCCAACTCCCGTAGACATTACGTTAAACAGGAGACAACAGTGCCACCACAACCTAAGAAAGATTAGCTCTGCCGGAAAGCAAACATTAAGGAGAAAAACACGTTAAGGGTACTACGGCAGTGAAGCTTTTCTTTGACCCACGATGGTTTCCTTCGATTCGATGATTATTTGCTTAGAGCATTTTTTTGTTGTTCTTGTTTTCTGATATTCCGCCCGTCCTTTATTTTGGTGAGGAAAATATGCAATAACACCAGTATTACTATTTAAATTAAATTTTAGCAAATATTATAGTTAGGCCTAAGCAACCGTAAAAGAATGCAGACAATCCCTAGTATTTGGCAATACTAAAAATGTTTCTGGAAAACTGAAGAACAATACTAACCCGATTGGCGTAACAAAACTAACATATCCGATTTGCGAAGTGATTATGCTACCGAGGAGGTAACAATCCAATCACGTAGCTCGGCTGATTGTTCTTTGCCAGAATTAAAGTGAAAAAAATACGTTCTTGTTCTTTGCCAGAATTAAAGTGAAAAATACGCATACAGGCTGATGCTCCTGCATCAGCCTGTATGTTGGCTTCTGCGCACTGCATTTTATATCTTATGATATGGCGGCGCTAGTTACGTCTCACCGAGCCTTAACTTCTTCTCAGTTAGATATTCTTTGCTGCTACGTGAGGCGAACTTCAGCTCCATTTTCAGTCGCAAGCTTGTGGCTGAGGGTTTCTGGTGCGTGAAATGTTTTTCGTTGGCGGCGGTATACGTATCTCCACTCGTATCTTTGATTGGTCCCTGTGGGTTCTGTTCTTATTTTTCGAGGCGCGGCTGTGAAGTTCCACTTCACTGTCTAACATTTTATTTTGGTTACTTTCGCTTAGCACACCCTAAACTTAACCTTCTAGCTTGATATTTCTAAAGTGAAGTTTGAGACAACGGGTAGGACACTACTTTCCTAAAATCCTCTAAACCATGATTTTATTTTAAACTGTTACATTGAGTTTCATTAAGCATTCTACCTCTGGAGAAAGCTCGGAAATCATTTCTTTGTGCGCAAGCTTTGTACGATTATTCTCCTTTTGTAACAAAGCAGCAGACTAGCACTGTTAAGTTAGGCCTAACCTCCCAACAACCCTCACTTGCTTCCGGTACGAGTGACGCCCGTTATTCGAAGGTTTCACTGTATAACATTTTTTATTGTCATGTATGTTTAAACATGCACGTACATTGCATGTACTGCATGTTAAAATGAAGATACTGTACAAGTTCTTCAGGGTTCCCGAATAATTACTGTGCACTGAATGTATGAATTGCAGTAATGCAATAATAAATAAAGTTTGAATGGACTTACAGTACAAGTGACCCGCCACGTGAAAGTGTTCTGTGTCTGTGACCGTACGCTGCTTTCATTCAGAGCGAAGGTCATTCCCGAGCGCTTGATCGACGGAGACAGGCGTGTCAATTGATCACTCGTCTCGGCACAAGAACAAAGGTGTTGACGGTTTAACAGAGAGTGTTTTTGGTGGAACATGTCTTTCACCATCACGAAAAGTACGCGGACGAAGTGCAAAAACAGTTCTCTAGGGAATTAGACGTCCCCCACCGTAATGCGGTACGTCAGCATATAGCGAAGTTTCGGGAAACTGAAAGTGTTCTGGATGCCCCCAGCCCCGGAAGGCCATCCACGGCAGACGACACCGTACAGGTCATCCAGGGCACGATACAGAGGAGTCCACACAAGCGCTGTCACAACAAGCTAATGTGCCAAAGAGTTCAGACCACGAAATACCGAAAAGGAAGTTGCGTTTCCACCCATACAAAGTGTCTGTCGTGTATCAGCTGAAAGAAACAGACCACGAGGCCCTTGTGCAGGTGGTTCCAAGAGTTCCTGTCTGAAGAAGCTGAGGTCACTGTGGACGTGACTTTCTTTACAAATGAGGCATGGTTCTACCTGTCCGGGTACATCAACAGACAGAACACTGGTCTGCGGGGTACTGAAATTCCCTACGAATTTAAGGAAGTGCCTCTCTACAACCAGAAGGTCGGTGTTTGGAGTAGTATGACTTGTACGTGCATAGTTGGGCCCATTTTCGTCATTGAAACAATTAACTCTGAACGATACCATGCCCAGATTATCCAACTATTCATATCCGAACTCACGGAACGGGAAAATCAGAGAAGGATGGTTCCAGTAACACAGTGCAACTGCTCATTCCGTTGACGCATGAATTCAGCTTCTGGAGGAATTCTTCGGAAAACGCATCATCTCCTGCGGACTGTGGTTTGCCCGGTCACCGGATCTCGCGCTGCCTGACTTTTTTCTGTGTGCAGCACTCAAAGGGAAGGTACACGCAGGTAATCCGCATACATTTCAAGAGCTACAGGCTGCAATAGCGACCCACATCCAACAAATTGCACCACTTAACCTGAGAAACGCCTTCACTAACATGCAGAAACGTGTACAGACATGACTGGACGTCAGTGGGTCCCATTTCCAACACTTCCAGTAGGAACCAGTTCGACATGGTGTTACATTCAGTGCACAGTTATTTCCCACAGTTTTTTTGCTGTACATGCAAACTGACTTTTTTACTGTATATGCATCCTGACATAGGTTTTACTGATATACACCTTGTATATGCATCCTGACGTATTTTATTATTTTTCACTGTAAAAGAATAGGAAAATAATAAAACATTTAATCAAGAAACAACATTTTAATTACAGCGTGATTCATAAAGAAGTATACAGTTTCAACGCACTATGAAATAAGAACAATGTAAAGTATTTTATGTTACCTGTAACAGAACTGTAGGGGAATGTTTCAAGTTTTTTAGAGACAGTCACAGATGTTCTATGTGTCCACCCTTAGTCACACAACACATATCGAGCCGGTAATCTATTTCCGCCCAAACGCGAGGTAATATATATGAATCAAGTGCAGTAATAGTGGCTGTGATACGCTGTTTGTATGGAATCATTTTTAGCTTCTTTCTCAAAATTCTCCAGACAGTGGGCTGTGAAATCTCCACTTCAGGGCTCACCCTCCGCGTTGATTTTCCCGGGCTTCGTTGAATGGCGGTGCTAACACTATCGACGACTTCTCCCGATACACGCGGTCGTCCAGGACATTTAAGTTTGCACAAACAGCCCGTAGTTTCAAATGTTTCATGCCAATCGTAGATAGATTTTCTGTTTAGAGGTTCTTTTCCGAATCGTGATCGTAAATGCCGTTGCACCACAATTACAGATTCCGTTTTGCTCAATTCAAAAACACAAAACGCCTTTTCCACTGCAGACGGTGCCATTTTGAATGACTAGTCATGTGGCACGCGCGCTATCGCCTACGTCACTTCCCTCAGTAGCGGGACACAAACTTTATGAGTATATCTACCTAACGGTTCGCAGTTGTGGTTCGTGTCTTCAACTGTAACTGTTTTACAGCATCTGGAAACTGTATACTTCTTTATGAATCACCCCGTATTTTACGTATGTATTTAATATGAAGCTTTTTGTATAGTGATCCAAGCTGGGCTCAGAAGTCAAACTCCCAATAGCGGACAAATATTCAAGTCCCAGGGTGTCCGTTATTCAGAAGTTTTATTGATTTACTTAATCATTCAAGAAATGTAAATAGATGTTCCACGAAGTTCTCTGCGAACATTACATAGCTACAGAATTAAACAGTTAAGGAACAGCTATCAAAAGCTTAAACTACACAAAGTATTTCATAATCGAGTTAAGTCTACAGGAATACCTCAAATATTTCTGCCGCAGCTCCTATTCAGGACAGAGGTTAAATATTTCCGTTCTCCTTATGCCATCTTTGGGTTTACATTAAAAGATAATGATAAGAAGAAAAACATATTTCGTTACGTTTAGGGATTACATCCTGAGCCGAATGTAAACAGAACGTTCCTACCGGTGGGAAATAAAACCAATTTTTATCATGCATCGGGCGAAAGGCAGATCGAAACAACGCAGCAGCTTTATTGATTTTCGGTTCCTCAAAGCAGATTCCTTTAAAATCAGCATTTTTGTGCACCGAAGCTATACATATTGATTTCAGCAGGACGAAAAAAAGTTTCCACTCAGTCCCACAGAAAAGTGTTAAACTTATTTTTCCCCGATTCCATTTCATCCTTGAGGAGTTTTATCGTCTCGAAGAGCCATTACTTGAGCGATCCCTTCTGCAGCCGTGGCTATTTGGAGAGGTCCGGACTCAGATGAGACGACGGCACGCAGGATGTTAAGATCTGCAAAGCAAGTGTAAGGCACGGGAGAGATGGATAATGATAGCGATTCGGGAAGGCAATCACCCTCGGGAGAATTCGTTCCTTCATCTCTCAGAAGGCTACCATGGAGTGAATATAGTGGCAGCTTCTGGAATATTTGCAGCAGAGGAAAATTGCTCAGCAGTGCGAGAAGCACTCTAGCTCTCCCTTTTAGTTGTAGCACCTGCTGCACTTCGCTTCTGATGAAATCAAAGTAACGTCCTCGGAACTTTGATATTTACCGAAACATTTTTTTACCGTCTTCTGAAGCCCATTATTCAATCGAAAATTCATTTGATTAACTGCAAATTTAATTGCATGCAATTACTCTTTGAGGATAGAGATAAGCTTCGGTAACTTCTTGAGGGAAAACGTTCCCCTGACTGTAGAAACTCTATCGAAAGAAAAGTTATACTTCATATACTGAATTTTAGAAACTATCCATATTTACCGGGTTATCCAAAAGTCTTGCACATTTTGAAAACGTAATAACTCGGGGAGTTTTGAGAGTAGGGCAACGCGGTTTGGGTAGAAATTATCAGAATAACATCGGGTTTTTTATGAAATCACGCAAATGTTTACTCATTTTACTTACATTTTTCATCGCCAGATGGCGCAATAGGCGAACAGGTCTGGGATAGTGGGTATTAAAGCAGCAGCTGGGAAGCAACCACAAGTCAGCCGCGAATGGCTTAGTGGTTAGCGATTCAGACTATCGATGCAAGGTCCTCAGGTTCGAACCTGGGCTGATCTTTCAGAGATGGTGTGATTTACTAATAATCGCTGAATATCCGCCGTGCATCGGACGAGCACGTTAAGTTACGGCCCCCAGGCTGGACCCACTGGTTAAATGGGTATCCTTTCCTATGGACCCCCCTGAAATTCTCTCACCCCTCTGTGTGCAACATCGTACTTGTACGGTGGCGCCATCTACTGTACTCTAATCTCACTACAAACTGTTCTGTCAAAGTCTCTAGACTTGCTCGCATTCCTTCCGTTTTTGTGTCCTGCCCAAAAGGCGATCTCGCTGTAGGCGGCTGGGACCTAAATTCTACTCCCTGTGGACGGAAGTCCTACACGAAAATGACAAATACTGTGTGACACAACCACAAGTCACAGCGGCCAGTGTCAGTATGCTGTCATTACCGGACAAAGTGCTCTTGGTGAAATTGTTCTATTGCAACGCTGAATATGCGAGTGCTCCGTTGAGAGCCTACCGGTCACTGAAAGGTGATCGCAGTGGGAAAGGACCGATGGAAAGTGCTGTGCTGCGGCGAATGGTGCTGCTGCAGCAGAGACGATTACGCAGGAAATGGATATGACTGCAATGTCATCCGCACATGGCGACTCTAGTGCTCGCCATGTTTCTCCGCAAACAGGCATTCCATGCGGGACTGTATGGCGAACACTAAGACGGATTCTGCAAGATAGCCGTACAAACTGCAGCGGCATCACGAACTGCCAGCTGGCGATTACGTACAGCGTCAGGAGTTCACAGCATGTTTTTTTCGACAAATGGATGACGACGAGAACTGGCTCATCGACGTTTAATGGACTAATGAGGCACACTTTTCCCTAAATGGAGTGGTAATCACGCACAACTGCCGTATCTGGGCCACGGAACATCCCCGAGCAGTCGTTGAAGCGCCACTTCATCAGCCGAAAGTGACAGTGTGGTGTGGATTCACGGCTTCCTTCGTTATCGGTCCTTTTTTCTTTGAAGAGGTACGTGGCACTTTCTTCCAAACCGTTTCAGTGACAGGTGCACGTTATGCGAACATGTTACGAACGTACGTTATCCCTAGCTTGCAAGAGCGGACTACAGTGAATCTGCGCACATTTATACAGGATGGAGCACCACCCCACATTGCACGTTTCGTTAAGAAACTGCTGTAAAAGACGTTTGGCGCAAATCGTGTGTTGAGCCGACACTTTCCGAAGGCCTGGCCTCCACAGTCACCAGACCTGACACCCTGCAATTTCTGGCTCTGGGGTTACCTAAAATTCCAAGTGTACAGATGTCGCCCAACTTCATTGGCCATGCTGAAAGATGCCATTCGACACCATGTGGCAGCTATACCACCGGACATGCTCTTTAATGCCGGACATGGTGTTTTCTCTCGTCTGCAAGCAGTGCTGGAACAGGACGGCGATCACATTGAACACCTGGTACAATGAGGTGTCTAACCTGGTACAATCAGGTGTCTATTTTTCTCGACACTTCCAACCTGTGGTTGCTGCGCCATCTGGTGATAAAAAATGCAAGTAAAATGAGTAAATATTTACGTGATTTCATAAAAAACCCGATGTCATTCTGATCATTTCTACGCAAACCGCGTTGCCCTACTCTCAAAACTCCACGAGTTATTACGTTTTCAAAATGTGCAAGACTTTTGGATCCCCCGGTATAACCAATTATATCAATTCTATTACTGATATATGTGTTATAGTTTATTGATTAAACACGAAATTTATTTTAATCAGGTAAAGCGCTTTTCTTTCCTTGCAAGGGAAAATAATAGTGAAGGGCATTCTATTTAACATGTAAACCTGCTTTCCAATCACCTCATTTTGTTTTGCGTTTTTTGATTGGAGGTTTAACGACTACCGTGAGCAACTCAATGGGCTATAAGCAGTTAGGGTCCCTAATTTATGGCCATTTGTTCAAGGGAAGGGAGAGAGCCAGTACCATAAGACAAACACAACATCCATGCCTCTGCGGGATTCGAACCCAGACCCCTTTCGAACGAATGATCAGAAGTCATCACTTAGGCCACTGCTCCCCGGGGGTGGCCCTTATTTCTTCTCTTGCAAGGAAAACTGTTTCTTCATTAGCACGGAAAAATACACTAAAGTGACAAAAAAAAAAAAAAAGAACAACTGGGATACCTCCCCAATACATCGTTGGTCCTCCTCGCGATCGGATAACGGCAGCAACGCGACGGGACTCCATGAGCTCTCTGTAGTACTGTGGAGAAAGTGCACACCATGCTTCCTGAAGAGCATCCCAGAGTTCCGTAATATCCGCTGGTGGAGTATTCCTGGCATTGAAGGAACGTTGATCAGCATCCCAAATGTGTTCGATGGCGTTAAAATCCGGCTAACGAGGGGGCCAAGTCAGGAGGCCAATCTTCGCGAAATGTTCCTCCAACCATGACCGGGAAACTGTGAACGTGTGCGGTGGTGCATTCTCGATTTGAAAGACGTCGCACCGTCGGAGTAGTTTCATGACATAAACTGGTGGACATGATCCCCGAGGATGGTTACACCAGTCATAGCAGTCTCCAGACGCATGAAAGTTCTATAACGAAGTACATGTCTCCGTAATTTCGGTCCACGTCGGGGATAGATCCCGAGTCCATTTATTCCGGAACAAGTCGCTGTACCAACTGAGCTACGCAGACGTTCGTTCTTGCTGCTATCTGCCTTTATGTCGTGTGCGTCCTGCGGGGCAGGCAAGTCATATCCCCCAGAAAGAGGGCCGGGGGCATGGCCCACGGTTCAGCCGTGACCATGAATCGTCGTAGGCAGCCATCCGCTGAAGAACGTGCACTTGAGAACTCCCAGTCAACTTGGTGTTTGGAAAGCAACATCACACACATTTATGTTTCGAAGCGCTGAAGAAGGGATTATCTTATTTTTCTTATCTCGCGGTGTGGAAAGGATATCACACCATTGCGAGATCTTTAACGGCCGGGTCATCCGGGAAGTTCGGGCGCCATTATAACGAAGTAAATTTCTCCGTTATTTTGGTCCACGCCGGGGATCGAGCCCGAGTCCACTTATTCCGGAACAAGTCGCTCTGCCAACTGAGCTATGCAGACGTTCGTTCTTGCTGCTATCTGCCTTTATGTCGTGTGCGTCCTGTGGGACAGGCACGTCACAGGTCCTAATGCGTGCCTGCTGAAGGCACTCCACACCATAACTGAGCCACCGACTACCTGCACTGTCCCCTGTGGGCATGGGTGGTTCTATTTCCCCATGGGGTTATCTCCACACCTGGAGTCGGCCATCTGCCCGAAACATCTAGCTAGTACGGCAATTCATTGGACCAGGCTACATATGTCGAGCCATCTTGCGTTCAATGACGGTGTTCCCGAGCACAGGCGAGGATTTGTGTTGTCGGTTCTGGAAATGACATCCGAGTGGGCTGTCGGCTCCGGAAACTCATAGAACCCAGGAAACATTGGTCCAACTATCTCCTTCGGAAATTTGTAACTTTTGCCTAAACACTGATTACAACAATGTAATTATGTGTTCGCATGCTGGCAATTATTTCCCCATTTAGCTGCGGTCATAAATTGTTTTTCTTATACAGGTAAACATGTAATCCGTCCTAACGTTTTAGACACCAGAGTACGTAGGCGAAAATTTCAGCTTAGAAATATTTCTGTATTTCTTATATTTTTGAAACTTTAAATTAGTGCCGTTATCTTAAACAAATTCAGTGGAAATTGCCCTTAATTTTCAAATAATGTTTATGCAGGTACTGTACTTTTGTTCAGATATATTAGGGGTATGCAAAAGTTTCCGCTGTCCCCGATAGCTGGCGCTGTAGGGGTCCAACCGGCTGAAGACCAGTGCTGTCAGTTCGTACATGAAGCCAAGCATGGCGGTCGATAAAGGTCATTTGGAGCACTGTTTGCTATTCATGTTTAATTTAGGGAAACGTGTGAGTGAAGCATATGGTTCAATACGTTAGGCGTATGGCGAAACGGTTATGGGTGAGCGGAAGGGTCGAGAATGGTTTGCCAGGTTTAAGAAAGGTGATCTAAGCTTGGAAGACAAGCCACGTGCAGGTAGACCGCCGGAACTCGCAGACGACGACGAGCTGGAATCGCTGTTGCAAGAGGATGCCACACAATCGACCATGCCACTTGCGGAACGTTTGAAAGTGGCTCAATCGACGGTGGTACAGCGTCTGCAGGCTTTGGGCAAGATCGAGAAGATTGGTAAGTGGGTTCCTCATACTTTAACAGTGCGTAATATTGGTCAACGATTGGGCATCTGCTTGTCGTTGCTGAAGAGGTTTCAAAGAAAGAATTCCTTTTGGAAGGTTATCACCGGGGATGAAAAATAGGTCTATTGCGACCACCCCGTACATACGCGATTCTGGGTCGACTCAGGCCAACCATCAACATCCACTGCAAAACAGGATATCCACGGGGAAAAGGAGCTGTTGTGTGTGTGGTGGGATATGCACGGAGTGCTGTACTTAGAACTGTCGAAACTTGGAGAAACAATCACTGAACGAATAGCGATCCGTTAATGAAACCGAACGCCACAATCGAGCAAAAACGCCCATGGACAAGTAAAAGTCGCCTCTCAGTCATCCTGTTGCACGATAATGCCAGACCACATGTCGGTGCCACCACGAAATGAACCCTTTTTTATTTTACTTTTTGATTGGGGGTCTAACGACCACAGGGAGCGACGCAGTGGGGTATAAGCAGTCACCCGTCCCTAATTTAGGGCCACTGGTTCCGGGGAAGGACAGAGCCAGTGCCGTAAGATAAACACAACATCCATGTCTCACCGGGATTCGAACCCGGACCTATCTCGGACGAACGATCAGAAGCCATCGCTTACACTACTGCGCAACCGGGGCTGCGAAATCAACCCTTGAACAGTTACACTGGCAGGTTTTACCGCAATCGGGTTACTCCCCGGACATTGCACCCTCAGAATTTCATCTGTTTCGCTCTATGCAACATACCCTAGCCCTTAAAGCGGTTCTTAACAGTTCCAGAGGTGAAATATTTCGTCACTGTGTTCTTCAGCTCAAAACCCGAGTCCTTCTACTACAGGGGCATTTATTTGTTGCCTGAAAAATGGCAAAAGGTCATTGATGCTAACGACCAATATTTCGTTGAATAAATGTGTACTGGTTTTCTGACTGTTCCTGTCTCTTTTCTCCTTAAAACGGCGGAAACTTTTGCATACCCCTAATACAAAAAAAAAAAAACGTTGTTCCAAAGAAGTTCAGCAGGATGTTAAATCAAATTATTTACCTCATCGAATACATTCATATGATTTTTTTATTTTAACCAATGTAACGAAGTAAGAAAGAAAGTTTCATGGAAAAGTCTGAAGCCTTTTCAAGCTCAGTAGCAGCTTTTCATCTTAAGAAATTCTTAATTTCCTTTGAATATGGGAATTAAGAAATTGGGATCAACACCCTCACAATTTTGAACGTCCAGGATGAAAACAAATCTATCAAATTTTGCTGCCAAGGATTAGAAGATCCATATTCCTATAACTATTGATTGAATAACACTATTTCGTTTTGAAAAGTGTCCAGATTCTTTTTCGAAGTTGGAAATTTAGAAATTTGATCAACAGTCCTGGACTACTGAAACATACACCATTTGTCGGGCACCGCTGAGTTCAATCCGCAATTAGGCCTTACTGACTCCGAATCTCCCAAACGCGATCGACGTCAGTTTTTTGAATCCAGTCGAGTCGAACTCGATAGCTGAAATACTGAAGTGTGTAGTCGTTAATTACTTAATATCTAAGATAATGAGTGACTCCACTAATCAGTTTCTGTTAAACGTAACAAAATTTTGTTGATGAGAAACAAACTCCGTTCGAGTAGCTATCTCTACGTGCCAACTGGTTTCCAGATGGCGAACACTTTGCTATCTCGGAAATATCCCGGAAGACCCTCCGTCACGTTTAATTTGAGTCTTTCTGTCCAAATCCTGGTCGATTTCTGATCGCCGAAAAACCCTGACTATTCCGTCAGCCAAAACGTAAATCCCCGAAAGGTCTAACCGACACTCCCGGCTCGAACACGCCGTTCATCAAAGGAAAATCACAGTCCTCGTATATATCGGACCACTAACAGTCTCACTACGTCGAAGGCGAAACACCAGAAGCTTCCTGAGCAAACGTGTCGCTCCTCTTTTATAGCCTTATCCTTTATTCTCCCCCTTCGTGCTACTGGAATCCTAGTCTGATGTATCGGTGCAAGGTTACCGCTCCCAGAGAGATTCGCCTCTCTCTGGGAGCGATGACCTTGCACCGATACATCAGACCCAGTCGTCCAGGTCAAGGTCAACGGATGCCGCCAGGCATATGCCTGGCTTGGTTGGTTGGTTGGTTGATTGATTTTTATGGCGCAAGGGCCATGTTTGGCCAAAGAGCGCCAGACACAAGACAAACAAACAGTATTAAAAACGTGGCATAAATCCCAAAATCTGGCTGACCAAGTAAAACCGAACCATGAGAATGATGGAAGGGCCAAAAAAGACAATGAAACAAACAGTATTAAAAACATGGTACAATGGTTAGAAACTAGCTGATTAAGTAAAACTGAGGAATGAGAATGATGATAGGGCCAAAATCCAGATACGTTTACAAAAGTCAATTTGTTTAATAAAAATGAAAACACGGCAGCAGTATCGCAGTGGTAATTTAGGAGCCGCTGCAGGGCAGCGGAGTCCCCGATCAACAAAAAAATGAAAACGCGCATCACGAAAACGAACACAACTACACAAAAGATGAGTCACAAGAGAGGGACGAACTGTCACCCTCCTCCCCCTTATGTTCCCCCATAATGTTGGTTGAAGGTGGGGACCTCGCTGATTCTGGGACAGTTGCAATGTTAGTCAGTTGGACCGCGACAGTTGGATGGGTTGGATGGACACTGCATACCTTTGTGGGCCGCCCCGGTGGCGCAGTGGTCTAAGGCGTTGGCCTCTGATCATTCGTCCGTAAGGGGTCCGGGTTCAAATCTCGGTCAGGCATGGGTGTTGTGTTTGTCTTACGGCGCTGGCTCTCTCTCTTCCCTGGAATCAGTGACCCTAAATTAGGGACGGGCGACGGCTTATAGCCCATTGAGTTGCTCATGGTGGTCGTTAAACCTCCAATAAAAAAACAACAACACCTTTGTGGATTTAGGGCCGGCTCTTCCACACGTGCAAGCGTTCTGCTGGGAACTGGAAGAGTCGGTCATCTTCAAAAGAGAAGGCGCAGAGTCAGCTGGTCGAATAAGCTGGAGCTCGGAGAAATCCACCAGTGTCGCTTGTTCAGCTGTAGATCTTTTGGCAAGTCCGGCGAGAGCTACAGGGCGCGGGACAAAGGGCTGCACGGGTTGTGGCAGAGACTGAACTGCTGCGGCAAAAGTACGCTGTCGTTATTGGGAATACCCAACTTTGCCTTGGCAGCAGGATACGAGAGGCCTTCCTGGGTCTTTAAGGAGTTGGATCGCCATCTCGTCCTTCCATTTCATACAGTTGCGGGAGTAAGCTGAAGACTAGTGAGTTGCAGAAGAGGGCCTCACCACAGTTAACACAGCAGGCCTCAGTAGTGCAACCTTCCCCGTCATGTTCACTGGAGCCACAATTTGCTCAACGAGCGGAACTGTTACAGGAACGTTGTGAATGCCCGTACCTCTGGCACCTGAAACAGCGCAGAGGACTGGGAATGTATCGGCGAACTCCACAGACCAAATAGCCAGCCTTGATTTCGGTCGGAACTTTCGGGGAGTTAAAGGTCAAGATTACATTTTTAGACTTAATCAAAGAACCATCGCGCCGGAACATCATACGACGTGCAGCAATAACACCCTGATCTGCCAGTTCACTCACCAATTCGTCCTCACTGCACGCTAAGAGATCAAACTCCGAAATAACACCCCGAGAGGTGTTAAAAAACGGGTGAGGGGTCACTTTGACAAGAATGCCTTGAAGACTAGCGAGTTGCAGAAGAGTGTTACTCTGAGAAACACTGCAAGTTTGGACAAGCAGGTCCCCAGAGCGAAGCTTCCTCACAGACTTCAAGGAGCCAACCGCAGCGTCCAAAGCTTTAGAAATGAAAAAGGGAGATCTGGTAGACAGTCTCTCATTCGGATCGATGGATTCTACAACTAATTGTGTAGCATGCGTATTCACAGCAATCGAGGGGAGACGACGTTTCGGAGCGACTGGTACAGCTGCCGAAGAAGAGGTTCCACGTTCTTGGCCCAGGTCATGAACTAAAGACCGTTTAAGGTTATGGGACTTGGTAGGTTGAGAAGACGAATGGGAGTCGTTGTCAACTATCATTTTCTCAGGTGACTTGAGTTTGGAGTTTTTGTTTTTGTTTTTACCCATGGAAAAAAGGAGGAGGATTCGTCAGCAGACTACTCCACCCACCACCGAGCCCTACAAGGGAGAACTGGAGGTCTGCAAGCCAAAAAAAATGACGCTGGACACAGTTCTGGAGCTTATACGCTGGAGATATAGTCCGTTGGCTGTGATCACACGCACTCGGCGGACACTTCGGCCTCCAGAGTTCCGTCATGCCAACGCCTTTGGTATGATCCCACAGCCTCCGGGCTTACCCTGCCGTGCTGTACGACAATAAAGCCGCTAAAACCCTGTACACAACTTGGTACAAGACTTCCGACTACAGGTGGGTTAGTCTCTAGCCTCCCGTTTACAGCGAAGCCGGGGTCGAAAAGGAGTGTTGGTACACAGGAGGCACGTGCAGGTAGGTCTAGCACCCAAACCATCTAAAAGGGAAAAAAGTAATCCAAGGAAGACAAAACCCTGGAGTGGAACCTAAACGGAATCTCAGCAACTTACGAACTGAGAGGTTAATATAAACAGTTAGTAGTGGAGGGTAACAAAACCACCAGACCGGGGTGTTAGTACATAGCGTGGTAGCGATTAGGTAGAGTGTACAACACGGGCAACTGGCCAGTGCAGAAAATAAATAAAAACCAAAAAGCGAGGCACAAGACCAGCTCGTGATCGTGGGGGCGCGACTCCCCAACAGCTGGATGAACAGCCGTCCCTGCAAACTCCAACAACACCGAAAAAAAAAAGTGGTGGCGTGACACCAGATGCTGAACAGTCACAAGGTCAGCTCGGGCCGTGGGGGCGCCGCTCCCCAAATAACTGGAAAACCAGTTATCCCCGTGCGGGGCATGCCTGGCTCGGCACTCCCTAATACGCCGTACAAAAGAAACGCACCACGTGTCTTCCACGTGCGTTGGAATTTGCATTACATTACACTTGAAATAATAAATTGATACAGAAAAGGCTGCTACATGAAAATAATTATTGGGAGCTTGACTCCGTCACCTACACCATTGCTTGTAAAAATTGCAACACCAAGAAAGAATCACGTTTTTCAAGCGAAATTTATATCACAGATTCCACAGGTTACAGGAGACAACTGATTACATTTGTAAAGCAATACAAGGTTTTTCACTTCGAAACTTAGTATCGTGAGAAGCCACCACGAGCAACAATACCAGCCTCTGCACGGCGTAGCGTTGAATGGAAGAGGTTTTTGATATCGTCTTCGGGAATAGCCTGCCAAGGTGCTTCTATGCGAGACTACAGTTTGTTTGTGGTAACTGGCGAAGACGCTTGACGTGCAAGTCGCTTAGCTACCATGTCCCCGACATGTCCGATCGGGGACATATCCTACGAACATGCAGGCCAGGAAAAAAGCGGTATCTGCCATGTATGGAAAAGGTCTTGGTCATTCCGGTCCACATATGGCCGAGCATTGTACTGTTGTAATATGGCGCCAGGTCAACTTTGAAGGAAGGTTATTACCTCTGCCTTTAAGACATCCCTGATACATAGCTGCCTGTTGAAGGTTCCCTCAGTTCATATCAGGAAAGATCGTGAATCGAACCCAATGGCGCCCCAAACCAAGACGCTTGGCGTCCACAATGTCTTCGAACGTGTATGCGAACATCATGATGCATCAAGTTGAATCGTGACTTGTCAGGAAACACGACCTTTTAACGAGAAGCGAGCCAATACTTCTGTTCGAGACCCCTTTGCATCCTGAAGTGTCTGTGGTTGAGGTTTCAAGGAACGTGCAGCAAAGAGCTGCTAGAAACCAGTCTTCTGGTAAGCAGACGGTGTCGAGCTGTACTGGAGGAATAAGTCTTACCTGTGACAGTGCTCCCCTTTTCCACTGACACCGTGGATGCCGCTGTGCGATCGATCACTGCCAAGCGGTAGAGGTGTCTGTCATTCCGTGCAGTCGTGCGATTTTGCTGTCCATTTTCGGGATTTCTGTGCGTCCGAGCCTCATGTGTCCACTGAAGCCACGTTCGCATAACAGTACTGGCGTTTTAATCCCGTACGAATGGCAATTCCGTGGTAGGAAAATTCAGCTTCGCTTATCCCAATAGTCCTAACTCGCTCAAAGTCCGTTACGTGTTCATAATAGTACCTTTTTCGGCGACGGGGTATAGTGAGACAGAAGAAACACCCTAATGACTCAATGTCGGTTCTTCACTGATCTCGTTTGAGCCGGCTCTTTATACCCATGACCAGACAGTTCAGAGGGCGCTGCTCTGAAATCTGTTGTACATATCCTGCTAATATCAAGCTAATACCAGTAGACCTTTATGGTATTGCGAGTTTCACAAACAGTAGTGTATAAAATTAATTAACTGTGGAACCACACCGACAGCAAATGAAAGATCAGTGCCCAGGATGTTTCCTATTCATTGGCAGTTTTTCGTTTTGAGTGCCTCTTGATTACCTCGGAAGGTAGATATTATGAAATCAACACCAACAACTCTAGAATACCGGACTTCTATGATGAGTAAACTGTAAAAGGCTGTCACGGTGGCGCAGTTGTTTAAACGTTGACTTCGTACCATTCGTTGAAGTAGGCCCGTGTTCCAGTGACAACCGACGTATGGGTGGTGAGTTTGGCTCATTATACACTGGCTTTCTTCCTTAAATAGAAACAGTGGCCACAAATTAGGAACGGGCGGCTCCTTATAATCCCTAGAGTTTTTCATAGAGGTCGTTGCCTCCTCCAAAAGAAAGAAATGTAAAAATTTCCCGGAAGCTACTGTAACGTCAAAGTTCTAGATACCAGCACTTAACTTGATGAAATACCATTAAATACTGAACGTTCCTTTTAATTAGACAAAAAAGAAAATTTCCAAGCGCAAAATTTACTGCTAATAATTGCTGATTAGGATTCGAACTTCAACGGCAAACCGAAATTTCAATGACATTTCTCATCACAGCGCGGTTTCGATTTAAACAACTAGCCACGACATCTGAAATCGGATATCAAACGGAATAGAAAAAGGATAGAATTTTCCAGAAATATTTTAGTATGCGTATGTGCTTCTGTATGATTAAATCAAAAGAAAGGAACATAAATTGAATAAGGTGCAACTTACAGAAATTATTTATATGAAATAAAAACGTTTAACAGAACAGAATTACTTGTGAATTCCAAAGCCAAATGGGAAGAAAATTTGCTTTAACATGCTTAAATGATTATACCGATTCAATACATGAAGTCAGTAATTTTGAAGTGAATTCATTGTCGGAAGGGTTGATTTGGTTACCATAGTCACGGCTATTCCGGTCTGTTTGTTTTAAAAGAAATCTGGAGCAAGGTCCATAAAAAACCAAAAAAGCGCCGTAACACAAGATATAAACAAAAGTTCTACTCCTTCAGTGAGATGAATTCAAGATCTCTCACATTAAACCTGTCGTACGTAATCTTTTGGCATAATATACCTCCTATAGAAACACCATGACAAATCTAGGATGGGTAAGATAGATTTCACGTGCATAGTGGAGTGTGTACAGAGGGTGAGTCATAAATATTGATACAGTGGGATAAATGTCTTTGGATATAACTGGTAACACAAAATGCAGTGAGTATCAGTCCTCGAAATAAAGATCATTATGTTCGATAGCCTGCAGTCAACGTTGTGCCAAACTTGTGATTCCGGTATGATACCATGCCTTGCCTTTTGAGGCGAAGAATTCCTGGATCCCTGATTCCACTTCAGCTTGGTTATGGAAGTGTCTGCCGCGGAGGAAGTGATCCATGGAGCGAAACAGATGGTAGTTACTTCGTGCAAGGTCCGGGCTATAGGGTGGGTGGGGCACCCCTAAACTGCTGAATTTTTTCTTTAGTTTATCATGCCACATGTGGGGGTGCGTTATAATTCTGCTGAAGAACCCCCTTCTCCTGCGGTTGACCAGGACGGACACAGCATCATAGACATAACATCGCATTGTGCTTGAACCTTCCACGTTTGCCGACCGGCTGTGGTATCTGGCCAGGGTCTAGCTTTTGTTTCGGCATGTTTGGATTGCAGTACAAGATCCATTTTCCATCAGACGTCATTATATGTCTGATGAAACGCACATCGGTAGGGTTTCTAAGCAATTTACGACAGATCTCCACTCGGCTGTGAGCTTGGGTACCTGTCGATTTGTACCGACCACTCGACAGCTTCTGCTGGTCTTCCCAAGCTTGGGCAGCTGTCAATTTTTACAGACCACTCGACAGCTTCTGCTGGTCTTCCCGAGCTTGTGCTTGTGAAATGACGAACGACACTGTATTGTGAAGTACCAAGTTGTCTGGGCAATCTTGTGTGCTGGTTGTAGGATTGGCTACTACTGCTTCACGTAGAGCGGCAGAATTCAGGGTTGTTGGTCTTCCTGGTGAGTCTGATTTTTCAATTCCAGATTTGAATTTGGTGAGCCATCTTATTCCTGTTATGTGACTCACTGCATGCTTCCCTTTTGAATAACAGATACTTCGGGTAGCCTCCGCTGCGTCGTGGCTCAGTTTGAACTTATACAAATAGAAGTTCACAAATCAGGCAATTTTGTTTCTTGATTTTAGCAACCTCTGAAAAACAGCGAACCAAATTAATACACACGAAGGACTGCTTTTCTTACATGGCAGATATAGCTGTAACTCAACACATACAGATATCTTGGAATATAGGTTTGAGGAATCTGGGAGGGCGAAAAAATCACCGACACACTGGCGTGTATCAATATTTATAACTCACGCTCTGTAAAATCTGACAGTAACTTCAGATATGCCACAAATCTGCACAGTAGAGTCTGTTTAAACTAAGAATGCCTTCGGATACGGCACAAAATTCCGCTCTTCTGGCAGTATGTCCGGAGTAAGTACATGCATGTATGTTTCCGTTCAGCATTCAGTAGTGTCTCACAAGTGAAACCATATCCCACGACTTCTCATAACTCTTTGATATTTATTTAAAATATAAGAATTTAAAACGATCGTGAGTATACACTGAGTGGCCACTTTATTATGACCACCTGACGGTTTTAAGCAAATGAGCTATGGTTGCATGCTGTTGCCGCCAGAGGGCGAGGCTAGTATAAAAATGGAAAGTTTAGTGCTTGCGACAGTAGTAAAAGTGTTTTTTGGGTGACGAGATGGGTAAAAAATGTGATTTGACGGACTTTCAACGTGGGATCATTGTAGGAGCTCTGAGCCATGGAGCGAGTATCACCGAAACCGCCACATTCGTGAAATGTTCCAGAGCGGCTGTTGTTAAAGTGTTTAAAGACTGGACTGTCAGTCATAAAAACTGGGGCCGCCCCGGTGGCGCAGTGACCTAAGCGATGGCCTCTGATCATTCGTCCGAACGGGGTCCGGGTTCGAATCCCGGTGAGGCATGGGTGTTGTGTTCGTCTTACGGCACTGGCTCTCTCCCTTCCCTGGAACCATTGACCCTAAATTAGGGACGGGCGACTGCTTATAGCCCATTGAGTTGCTCACGGTGGTCGTTAAACCTCCAATCAAAAAAAAACAAAAAAAACTGGATCTCTACGTGCAACGTGTGGTCGTCATTGACTAGTGACTGCTCGGGCGGAACGGAGAGTGTCTAGTCTGGCGACAGGGAACAAAAGGGCAACAGTGCAGCAAATTACAGACCATCCTAATCAAGGATTCCCTCAAATGATCTCTGCACGCACTGTTCGCCGTACACTGCATCGGATGGGATATGGCAGCCGAAGGCCTGTTCGAACCCCTTTGCTGTCTGCATTTAACAAAAGAAAACGCCTCCAGTTCGCACAAGGATTGGACAGTCGATAATTGGAAACAAATTATGTGGTCCGATGAATCATCACGTGTTTAGTTGCACCATGCCGATGGCCGAGTGAGAATTTGGCGGGTAGAGCACGAAAGCGTGGACCCCAAATGCATTGCTACAACCCTTCAAGCTGGTGGAGGCAACGTTATGGTTTGGGGAATGTTTTCCTGGCATGCTTTGGGCCCTTTAATTCGTGTTGATCAACGCCTGACTGGCACATTATATCTAAATATCGTTGCGAACCAAGTGCATCCTGTCATGTGGGTGGTTTATCCCAATGGCGATTGGTACTTTCAACAAGATAATGCGTGCTGCCATAGTGCTCGTATTGTACAGGATTGGTTTCAGGAACATGCCGGTGAGTTTACTTTGCTTAGGTGGCTCCCACAATCTCCAGATCTCAACTCCATTGAGAATTTGTGGGATGAAGTTGAACGAGCCATCAGACAGCAGGATCCACAATCCTACAATCTCACACTCCTGGAAAGTGCTATTCATCAAGCATGGTCTCAGATTCCACAAACCACCTATCAACATGTCGTGGAGTCCATGCCACGAAGAATCGACGCACTATTAAAGGCAAAAGGTGGCCCAACGAAGTACTGAGGGGTGGTCACAATAAAGTGGCCACTCGGTGTATAAGCTAAAGAGGAGTTGCTCGTACATAATTCATAAATCTTGGCCGACTAATGGAGATAGCTATATTATAATAACACGAACGCGGTATCTTTGCTTTACTATGCAATCGAGTCCAGCTTAGCGGGAAGCCAGAAACCTACGATCAATAACTCTTGACCATCGCATTACCTTGTGTTCGTATGGTAAAATACCTGGCATCTACTGTTAAAGCCTGAGTCAAATTCTAGCATAAAATACTACTTCTACTTATTTGACGCTCTTAAAGCTAGTAACTCTATTTTCAGAATGAGGGTAGATATACACTATATTGACAAGTCACCGGAAACCCCTTCAAAAGAAAATGAACGGATCCGCGGCGATACTAAGAGGAGCGGTACAGCTGCAAACGGTATAAAAACAAGCATGCAGCTGACCGCGATCATATCGCAGCGTGAGGTTGAGTGAAAATATCGCGGCGGGAGAGAACTGACTTTGAGAAAAGAAAGATTGTTCAGTGTAATATTAGTGGCTTGTTCATAAGAGAAACCGAGAGACGTTTAAACATACCCAAGTCAACTGTTTTGAATGTACTGAATAAGTGGAAGACACACGGCATGCCTGAAGCAGCAAAACGTACCGGCAGACCAAAGAAAATCAGTGATAGAGGACGTCGAAACCTCAGGAGAGTCGTTACAGATAATCAACAGAGTACGGCACAAAACCTCAGTGTACAGGTAAGTAAAAATCCTGAAACATCGGTATGTATACGTACCATTCGCAGAGAACTTCATGCCATGGGTTACCGTGGTCGTGCGGCTGCTCATAAGCCTTTCAACTCCACTCGGAATGCTACTCGTTGTTTAGCATGGTGTAAAGAACATTTATCGTGGACCGTAAATAAATGGAAACGGGTCCTAAGGACTGATGAATCCAGATACACGATCCATCAATCTGATAGTCGTATGTGGGTATGGCGGCAGCCGGGGAACGCTCTTTACCGCAGTGTACTGTTCCTACGGTCAAGTTTGGAGCTGGTAGTGTACCCGTGTGGGGCTGTTTTACGTGGTATGGTCCCGGCCCATTAATTTTCGTGGACAAACTTGTTAACCAGCACGTCTACCTTGATATTCTGGACAATTATGCCCTATCAACTCTGTGGCAATACTATGGAACTGAGCCTTGTTGGTAGCAGCAGGATAATGCACCGAGCCATAAAGCAAGGCCTGTTACGGCGTGGTTTGACGATAATTTAGTATCGTGTGTAGACTGGCCAGAACAGACCTCTGATCTTACTCTCATAGAGCACATATGGGATGAATTAGAGCGCCGCATAAGAGGTTTGGGACCAAGGTCTACTGCTAAGCAACAGTTAGTGGCAACATTATGAACTAAATGGAAGCGCATACCTATCGCTGTGTTCCAAAACCTTCTCTAAAGTATGTCTCGAAGGGTGAGTGCATGCATTAAGGCCAAAGGTGTATCGACACCGTACTAATATGTGTCAATAAATAGTCCGTTGTGTTTCTCTTCTAGGTGTCCGGTGATTTTTTTTTTTTTTTTTTTTGGTGTATATGAAAAATGACCTCAAAAGTGTCCTTAACTTTCAGATTTAATTGCATGAAATGCAAAGGGTTTCCCAAGCTTATAAGCTATATAAAAACGGGCCATGGGCTTTAGAATTGAAAATAAATATCCTGAAGTACGTTTTTCGTTCTTTATGCAATTTCACTGAATGGCTGAAAGTAAGGATATTTGAAATGGAAAAAAAAGGAAGTGTATAAAGGACATAAATTTAAATATGAAAATTTGAAAAATGAAATAAGTCGTATTGCGGGGTTTTCAGTCAGGATGAATAAATGTACATTGTGTACTTGCATACGTTATTTTGAATGGTGGGTTTTTAGTTTTCTAGCGGAAAGGCCAGGTATGTCTATAAGACTTCCAAGACAAGATGAATTAGAAAACCTCGACGCTTAAGACTTAGAGTTACCACATCTTGCCTCAAGTAGCTTGTACACCAGGCGACTTTTTCAAGAAGTCAGCGGTAACTAACTCCATGCACTTATAAGGTCTCCAGCAAGGAATCGTTCGTCTCTTATTTAGAGCCGCTCCTTCAAGCTTAGGCGCATAATCAACACAGCTCGACAGGCACAACACGCATGCGTCATCTGAAACTCTAGCCAAAGTAAAGCTCGGACAATTACCAAGACGTCCTAGTTTATGACCACTCGACCATTGTGATGATGAACTAGATGATTTTCTATGAGAAATTATTTCTGGAATCCATGTCTTACCTTTTTTTAACACATATACAGCAGTAAGCAGACCGGACAAATAATTAGTCAATCCCGTCAGGACTTACCTAATAACGGGTGACGGCACCTCTTACCTTGATAACAGCATGAATCCGGTGTGGTAGAGACTCCACAAGGTTGTGGATGTATTGAACATCTAATTATAGCCACTCGTGCGTCACCTGGTCCCGAGGCTTCGGCAGAGTACGTGGGTGTCTATTCCGTCGTTTCACTTTCTGTTCGAAGTGATCCTACATATTTTCAATAGGATTCAAATCTGGGGATTTTCCGGGCCGATCGAGGTGAGCCAGTGTTGATGATTGTTCTTCGTGGCCCTCAAGACACAGGTTTAGCCTTGTGCACACGCAATTGTCGTCTTGGAAAACAGGAGTGGCAATGTGATGCTTCTCGTTCAGGTGTTGGGCAAAGAGCAACATTTCGTCATTCAGAATGCGGAGGTACGCATGCTGGTTCAAATTCATCGTCACTGCAAAGACATCCCCCAAACATCACAGAATCCCCTCCAGCTTTAGCAACACCTTCGACACAATCAGGATTAATATCGTCATTGGGCCTGAGATGCACTACTCCCATGTGATTTCCATCATCGTCGCCTCCCAACATGGGAGTAGAAACAAAACCGAGACTCATCAGACCAAATTACTCGTTTCCAATCCGCCACATTAAAGTTTTGGGGCCTCTGAGCCCATTGATTGGGTGCAACTTTGTGACTTTCCGTTAAAAGAGGCCTCTTACGTGGTACTCTGCTCCAGATGTCCATCGCATGCAGTTCTCGTCGCAATGAGCTTTCGGAAATTTCTTGGCGTGGATTTTCATTGACTGTTTGTAGCAATTATTGCTTGGTTTGAAACCGATTTGCAGTTACTAGGTGTGAAACATGGCGTCGGTACGTGTTGGTGAGAGTCGTTTTCCGGCAGCAGTTACGTCGCCGATTTTCAGTTGACTGCGAACTACACCACTGTTTGCAGACCTGCTGGACAGTACGCTTCGACACACCAACAAATTGGGCGGCTTCATTCAATTTGTATCCGTGCCGATGACTCCATTTTGCCACTCAGTAACGTCTGTCTTACGACCTATATTGCAGACAGCACACACGTTGCTGTTCACTACTGCACGAGTCAGAAATGATCCTGTGGACCACGCTAGTGCTATTTATCTCAGAATAATGCTATCGCGGGGCCCTCGGTGCAACCGGTAATTTCGTACTGTCATTTCTGTTAGGGGTGATTAATGTTTTGTCTAGTAAACACGGTAAATACTATAACTCGTGCATAAATACTAGTATCAAAAGAAATCCGTCTTGTTGCACGATGATATTTATTCAGCTAAAAAACGAAATCTATGTACAGGTTAAGAAACATAAGCACTTTCGGTGTCACAGTGACACCTTCATCAGATGGGATTTCCATCATGTGGTTACATGCTGGTCTTAAATACGTGGAGCAGATGCATCATGGGAAAGGTAATGCCAGTGTTACATGATATACCAGATAACAAGACAGTCGAAAAAGCATAATTAGCCAACGAAAATTATTCAACAGAAACAATAATTATTGTGCTGTCTTCCCTAATCAGATAGCTCCAGGGTTCAGGTAAAACACAAGGATAATAGTCATTACAGCAATGTGTATTATAATCCGAAATATAGAGGCTTTCTGTAAATAACAAAGAAATAAATAGCGTTAGGTGTGTTTAAGATCTTAGCGTTTGTCCGGTGTGCCTATTTTGAGCCAGACGTGACTTATACCACTTCATCACTAACTGACCAGTGGGTCTGTCTAAGGAAACCATGAATTCTTGTTTGTTGCGTTTTTCCTTTACAGAAGGCAGATTTGATATGAGGTGACAATGTGATCTATCTAGCCTTGGATTGCCAGAAAACAAGGGAAATACACATCTTCTTACATATATTTACCATAAAATAAAGGAAATATCTTCTTACAGAAATCCTGAATACAGTGAGGCATCTTCAACACAGCAAAAAAGAACACAAATAAAAACTGTATTCGGAAAAATGTGGGTTTACATATTTCGAAACTTTAAGGAAAAACAGTTAACTATATGTATTCGTAAAAACAGTTTTCGTTTTCTGTAAAAGCAAATTGCATTAGTATTATTGGAACCAGCAGACGTGAAATTGTCGCTGCGATGGGTATGCTATTATTTCTTCCTTACTGTCACCCAGATCCAAGAAGAGGACTATTATGGCCTTGATAAAACCCATCTAGCTGCTGAGGTTTTTGCCCCTCACGTGAGTCATCAGAAATAGTTACACCATCCCTTTGGGAAATTGACGTTTTGCTCCACTGATCTTTTAGATGAAGATTTCGTGACAAGCTCAGCTAAATGGAAATGGATTCATACACACAATAGAAAGAGAATAAAGGGAGCTTTGAGCACACGAACAGAGTTCAAGAAATGCAACAGACACCATAATATCATAAACTCGTAGTAATGAAATAAAACTCCTGGAGAAAGTGAATTTCAAAATAATGAATTGTTGTTTATTTGAATACGATAGGTAAGCACTTAGGCTGGAGAAAGACTCGAGAGGTTTGCATTACAATACAAATTCAAAGAGAATTTGTAATAAATGTTAACGAAATGCGTAATTTTCAACGGGGAATGCAACATTCTTTTTCCTTAGGAATTCTTTACTTACAATTAGATTACGAATTCTCATCACTAGCATAATACGAACTGCCAGAGTGTATAGGGAAAATATATTTTTAACTAAATCTTTTTCGCTTATGCGGGGAGGAAAGCCAAAATACTCAGCCTTTACCCGATTTATAATGTTTCTCGTTTTCACCGA
The DNA here is from genome assembly GCA_039090855.1 of Macrothele yani. Lineage (NCBI taxonomy): Eukaryota > Metazoa > Arthropoda > Arachnida > Araneae > Macrothelidae > Macrothele > Macrothele yani. Next base: position 16,956,645 of record CM077015.1, on the reverse strand, counting down.
AAACATTGGTTATCCGAATAGGCACAAAATTAATTAAAAAATGAAGTTGATGTTGACTGAAGATTCACAGACAGCTTCTTATGTTTTGAAGAAAGGGTAGAATATTCATCAGGACAAAACAAGCTTATTTTAATCAAATCAATGACAAATCCATGCAATGTTATTTACCAAGAGCGGAAAGTTCTTCCTCGAGGAATATTTAGATGGAAAGAAACGTAAGACAAAATCTCTTCCAGGATAAGTACACTGCTCGACATAGAAATAGCCCCACCGGAAAGTATTTGTCGGAACGCCATGAAAATTGGTGAGCTTGTGTGGACAATTAGATTATGTAAATGTTTACAGTTGCAAACTAATCACATGAGAGGTGAGGGAGATATAAGGGAAAAACGGCTCGGCGTAGTTAAATTCGGTCGTCCTCACCTGCACGATTGGATCACTGAATCTCAGTAGCGAAGGTACAAGTAAGAAGTGAGAATGGCTGAAAACCGACATCGGGAATTCTACCACCAGACGCGACTGCTTATAGCCCATTGAGTTGCTCACGGTGGTCGTTGAACCTCTAACCACCAGACGGACTTCTTTATCAGAGGCTTCAGAGGGCTTCGTACGGCTGGTTGATACCTTTGTAGCATCATGCCAAAAACACTCCGGGTTGAAACACCTGCCAACCGGATGCGACGAAAGCACACGAAGGAAGGTAACTGCGTTTGCGTAGTGTGAGGTGTAAAAGGAGGAAAATCTATAAAATGTGTGCACGTAGGCTGACGTGCGAAAGCCTCGATTGGCGCATATCCCCACAATCCACAGCGCACGACGTTCGACGAAGTGTGCAGGCACTTATAGACATTCTCGCATCGGTACGATTGTGAATCGCTGATTGATTGAGGTTGCTTTTTTCTCTTCCCAACCTATGTGACGTCTGCCATACATCGCAACACATCGCCACGCATAGTTCCAGTGGTGACGCCCCAGAATGCTTGGCAGGACGAATGGAACCATCGTATTCAGCGGCGAGTCTGGCTTCAGTCTCTGCGCCGATGATTGTCGATTGACAGTCTGGATCTGGATAATACTTGATCACGGAGCTGATCTTGCTGCCAAATGTGAGCTTCATCCCAGGTAGCAATATTATGTTAGACCAACCGTGGGCTTTCAACGGTTGGCCCAGCGACGAGGCGACGAGGCGGCCAACAATTGGATATGTGTTGGTTCAACGGTTGGACCTACATTGGAAAACTGTTGCAAACAGTTTTCCAATGTGATCATGTGTTCTTGGACAACCATGGTTGGTCATGTGTTGTTGGACAATCATCGGACAACCATCGGACAACTGTTAAGTGGTCATTTGTTGATAAATGGTTGGTCATGTGTATTTGGAAAAACCGTTGGCCAATCTTCGATAAACAACACAACCTTCGCCCAACGCTGCCGACGCAAAAATATCATTGGGCCAACCGTTGGCTAATGTCAGTGTGCTACTGGGGATACGACCCCTGAGCCTGGTGTCATGGTTTTGGATGCTATGAATTTCAACAGCCGTTCAGCGCTCGTAGGTAGGGTGGATACCGTGACAGCGCGACGATGCAGCGCTGCTGCCTTAACGCTGCGGGAATCAGGTAACTTGATCTGTTCGCTGATCGCGAGGGAATTATTTATAGGGGTTTTCCCTGCAGTGATGGTCTCAAGCAAAGCGTCCCAAACTCCACCTTCGCAGTTAGTTACCCAATATCAGCAACATTTCTTCTTTCCAATATTGAACAACGATTTCTGAAATCATTTTCATGCAAATTTAGCTCTCTAAAAAGTCCCTTTCATAGAAATGTTTATAGCTTACTTGATGTTCAATCTTCAATTATCAGTCAAATACTATGCGTGCTTAAGCACGGTGTACACTGAAGGGCCAAAATTCATAGGATAGCAGTAGGCAAATTTGTAGCCGGCGCTGCCGTCGTATAAGGGCTTTGACACACGCCACGATTTCTATCAGTTGCGAGTAGCAATCTCGTGAGTCAGGTTGAACAACAGCGAGAAGGAATATGGCAAGCCGACGTGAAATACCATAGTTTGAACAAGGCATGGTAGCGGCAGCCAGACGGATGGGACATTCAATTCCCGAAGTTGTGCGAACATTCAACATTCCTCGATCCGAGGTGTCACGTATCTACCGAGAATACCTCATGGAAAGCGTTACCGCCGCCCCGGTGGCGCAGTGGTCTAAGCGATGGCCTCTGATCATTCGTCCGTAAGGGGTCCGGGTTCGAATCCCGGTGAGGCATGGATGTTGTGTTTGTCTTACGGCACTGGCTCTCTCCCTTCCCTGGAACCAGTGACCCTAAATTAGGGACGGGCGACTGCTTATAGCCCATTGAGTTGCTCACGGTGGTCGTTAAACCTCCAATCAAAAAAAAAAAAAAGCGTTACCACCCACACGGAAAGCGCATTGGCCGACCACGGGTGCTGATTGACCATGACCAACGGCGTCTGACCAGGATTGTCCATGCTAACAGACAAGCGCAACTGGCTCAAATAACATACAACATTCAATGCAGGAGGTACCAGAGACATATCCATCCGGTCAGTGCAGCGTAATTTAGCGTCTATGAGTATGGGAGAAGAAGACTCACCAGAGTGCTTTTGTTAACACCACGACATCCGAAACAGCGCCTCACCTGGGCACGTGAACAGGGTAATTGGACCCTGGAAGACTGGCAACATATAACGTGGTAAGATGAGTCACGCTACCAGCTGTTACGAGCTGATGTTTGGGTTCGGGTGTGGGGAAGACCCCATGAGGTCATAGCCCCAAACTGTCAACAAGACACTGTGCAATTTGGTGGTGGTTCCATACATGTGTGGGGTGTCTTTACGTGTCACGGTTTGGGTCTTCTGGTCGTCGGAATTAACCGGTAATCGCATTGCCTCTCTGCTGGGTGACCATTTGCAGCCCTTCATAGACTTCATGTACCCCAACAACGATGGGATTTTCCAGGCGGACAATGAAACATGTCATCGGGTCCAAGTTGTCCAACATTGGTTCGAGGAGCATTCTGGACAGTTCCGACGAATGGTGTGGCCACCACGTTCGCCCCACATGATCCCCCAATAGAGCACTTATGTGATGTGGTGGAAAGGTCCATTCGCGCCCAATATCCTGCCCCTATAAATACCAGGGAACTGTGGAGGTGTGTTCAAGCGGCATGGCTCAACATCTCTCCGGAAGTTTTCCGGCCACTTGTAGAATCGATGCCACGTCGAGTTGCTTCACTTCGCCAAGCTGGAGGAGATCCTACACAATACTAGGTACGTATGCCATGACGTTTCACACTTCAGTGTATTATTATCTTAAATAAAAAAATTAAACATAAACCACTGAGTGGTTGCTAACGCTGAGCTCTTGGCATTCTTGACACAAGATTCCAGAACTTGTTTGAAGAGCGACACAGTATCAAGAATTATGAAGTTGAAAAGTTTCATCCAGTTCGAAGACGAGATGGAAGGTATTTGAAAGTAGATTTAGTAATAGAAGAGAAGTGGTTATTCCTACAGAAATTTGAAGAAGCTTTCAGATTAGGTGCAAATAGTGAAGTGCCCATTGGCAAGGGTAACCCAATGTAAAAAGAGGAGGAAAAGCTATGAATGTTTATGATGTTGGCAGAAAGTGAGACTGGATTTATCAAAATCAAAATTCAAGGTGGCCGCCCTTTGCCCAAAGATAAATAATTTTTGGTATCCAAGGAAAAAGCATAACTACATCGCAGTCGTTGACGTTCATTAATACCATGTAAACAACGTAGAACATGCCTCAGCAATTTCATCATCAGCAAAACTGTGAATGGTACTAACTGTAATAATAAAATGTTCATTGATGCAAAAATTTATTCAAATGAAAGAAACTATGCACTTTCAGGAACGACCCTGTGAAAACACAAGTTTATCCGCGACGGACATCATATCCGTGTCTCCTCACTCCGGTGTAAATCGCTCTCTAAAATGAGATACACGGACAGAATGTCTTGCTGCAGATTTGTCGTCTTGACACATGTTTTCACCTATGTAGTACGTCACACCATCTTTCCCTTAATTTTTTTTTCTTTTTTGCCTTTGAAGCGAAGTAGGAATTTTTTCATTAATTCCAAACAATGTGTGGAACAAACATTACACATTTTTCGAAGAACCCAACGGCCCGTGGATATATTTTCAACAGTCGGGCGCCAATGTGAAAACACAAGTTTCTCCGTGTCCGCTCACTCCGGAGTAAATCGCTCTCCCAACTGAACTACGCGGACAGAATGTCTCGCTGCAGATCTGTCGTCTTGATACATGTTTCCACCTCTGTAGTACGTCGCAACCCACATATTATAAGGATTGTTCAATAAGTAGTGAGACTTTCTGTCTGAAAGAGTCAAAACATGAGATAACTAAAAACAATCGCCGCCAGCATTTAGACAGCGGTTCTGTCTTTGAACAGGTCGTTGTTTGTATTCCTGCTTCATAGAAGGAGGCAGGCTGCTGCTGGAACCAGTTAACTACCGCTTCACGCATCTGATCATTCCAAGTGAAACGTTTGCCTTTGAGAAGTTTTTTCATAGGTCCAAAGATGTGAAAATCTCAGGGCGATAGGTCAGGACTGTACACCGGATGTTGCAGGACTTTCCAGAGAAAGTTCTGCAATATCTTTTTCGTGGTAACTGACGTATGCAGCCGGGCGTTATCATGCAGGAGCACAATACCCTGAGTGAGGTTGCCACTTCTGTTGGTATTGATGATTTGCCAAAGCTTCATTAAAGTTTGACAGTATCGTTCGGCATTGATGGTTGATTCTTTTGTTAGTCACTCAAGAAGCAATGGTCTTCGATGGTCAAAGAACAGGGCTAATATCACCTTGCTTGCGGAAGTAGTGGACCGTGATTTCCTCGGCGGTGGCGATGCTGCTTTTTTCCACTGCATACTCTGGAGTTTCGGCTCTGGCTCGAAATGATGACGCCAGCTTTCGTCCCCAGAAATTAGGCGTAGCAGATTTTCTTTGCCTTCTTCATGGTAGCGGAACAGATGCTCTAACGATAGTCCCATTCATTGACTCATCTGTTCATCAGACAGATGTTTCGGTACCCACGTGGCGCAGACATTACAAGATTTAAGGTGCGAATGCATGATCGTATCAACAGTTCCGATGCTCACACCCGCATTGTTAGTCAGTTCTCGGATCGTGATTCTTCAGTTGGCCTTTACTGCAGTATCCACACATACAAGTGTCGTCACTGAATCTGCACGACGTGGTGCTCGTGATCTTGGATGGTATGCAGTGCTTGTTCGTCTACCACTAAAGAGCTAATTAGCTGGCACCACCACATTATAGTACTGCGGGAAAGACAAACACGTTGAGCAACTTTGGAAGTATCCATCTCTTACGTGAGAACAATAAAATTATTCCAGCACGTTACACGGCGGCTTCCTTAAGAAACAAACTTCAATGCAGTTGAATAGCTTTTAAATTACCTGTGCACTAGCTCCACCCATTTACAAAATTAGGAAGCGCAAACTCACGCCATCCAAAGTGTCTCATTACTTATTGAACAACCCTTACACAACCAGAAGAGAAACTAGAGTGCCACTGATAAAAATCAAGGTTTAAAACTTGTGATAGTAATTTGTTTCGAAGACTATGATAACAGACTCGATCAGAAACTTGAAATACCAAATGCTACAACTGAAGCTCCACAAAGCTTTCCGAAAGCAAAATTCGAATAGTTAATCTGTTAATCGGATAGAACGAAAACCATGCGAGCAGACATTACTAGTCTCGAAAAACAGAAGAGAAAATAATTTTCACCCATTAATCACTTTTCTACTATCTTTGGACAAGAGAGACTCGTAGCTATAGTTTTAGGGAAACATTGAGTCACCTGTTCAGTGCTCTGCCATATTATCATCATTATTGGCCATTCTCAATAGACTAAGAACTCCCCTGGTCTCTTCCACAACTCTCTGTGTTGACCAAGTAATTTCCAAGTTACTGCGGCATGCTTTCGAACTTCATCCATCAATCTATCTCGTGGTGTTCTTTTGGATCTTTCCTTGGCTTTTAGTATTTCAGTTGTTCAACGGTGTCAGTTCTTCTAGCAATTTTTCTAGTTAATTTCCACTTAAGGACCCTTATTTTGATCCTAATGTCATCCACTGTTGTCATTTTGCAGAGCCATTGTTCCCTTTCCTATTTTTCTTTGTTACACCAGACATGCATCTCTGTCTCCATGCTTATTTGAGTTGTCCGTTGCTTCATGTCGTCTTTTTCAGTTAAGGTTCATATCGCTGATCCATAAGTAAGAACTAGAGGAATACATTGATTAAACACTTTACTTTTAAGACTCTAATGGTAAATTGGTCTTAAAAATTCTATTCTACTGTTTCTTCCGAATGAACTCCAGCCAAGTGTCATATGCCTATTTGTTGCTTCTTCAATGTGGTTCTCGCTTGACTTCTGCAGATGTAAGCATCAGTTATTTCTAACTTTGTTTCGTAGTCTTTTAAATCTTCAGTTCTTGTAAAAGCACTGCATATCAATTTTATTTTATGTAAGATAATCTTTAATCCCTCTTCTTTACCTTCGTTAGTGAGTTCTTGGCTCATACTCTGATGTTATGAGGGGGTATTTGCAAAAATTACTATATGGTCATCAAAATGAAGGAGGGTTCAGCTGTCTCCGTTAATCATTTTAAAGATTCAAAGACATTCTGCAATGTGGCATTAAATATATCTGATATGCACAAGTATTTAAATAGGATCTTTTATAAACTGATACCGCCACCTTGAGGGCACTGAAAAGTTTTATATGAGTGCTCTTGAAAGAATATCCTAGGAACAGCTGAACTAGTTAGTCTACTAAGCTTAAAGAGAAATCGCAGATATCTTTTTTTTTCCAAGTCTTTTTAATAAGGAAAACATGTATTACCTACACGCAAGCAGAAGGTGAGAAGAATACGAATAGCCTTTAAAACATTTCATAGCAGTTCAACAATTTCATTTGTTGGTGTTTAGTAAAAAGGTTCTGATTTTCAGCATTAAGTAAGGATACAAATATATACGAACGATGAAGAAACGGGTTTCTGTACGCCCAATTAATGAGAAAAACGATAAAATGTGAACTCTGTTTATTAGGCGTATAAAATAAAGGGATCAAGAGATGCTAGCTTTTTAAAAATATTTTTTCCAGTTGCTTCTGCGATCTTTAGCTACTAAATGCCTGATGAAGCTACCCGGAGGTAGTGAAAGCTAGCATCTCTTGATCCCTTTATTTTATACGCCTAATAAACGGAGTTCACTTTTTATCGTTTTTCTCATTAAGTAAGGAATTTAGTTAAAAAATAAAAACTTCATTTTAAAATAATAAGCCTAGAATCGGAATGGATAAAGTCGTATTATTGGAATTGCATTGTAACACCTAAATAAGTATTTCATATAACACAAAATCCCTTTTTCAAGATAATGCAACTCAATTTTCCGGTTTAATCATCTGTTTCTGTGATGAATATCACTAAATGCATAGAATATTTCCTTGAAGAGAAATGCCATTCTCGTTTTACAAAACCTGGAATCAAATGGCAATATACAGTTGTTATTTCTGTCACCACCATGGATAAATTTAATATGTTCGGCATTCAATTTGGATGACAAAATGAAAGAGAGAGAAACAGAGTGTGTGTGTGTGTGTGTGTGTGCGTGTACTTAATTAGTCTTTCTAAGTGTTTATCAACGATAATAAAGTGTCTCCTTAAAGTTTCTCCGTCTAATTAGTCAGTGTTTGGTGAGCGAGATATCTTAATTCATGTTACTGTGAAGCACCAAGACTCAACTAATTCAGTCTTTCTGTTATCAAGGGCACTTCATCGAAAATTCATAAAAAAGGAATGATCTCTACTTAATAATAGTCTAAAATGTGTTCTTACATTTTAACTTCGAAGAGAATCGCCATATATAATAATTTAATTCTGTACTTTATAACACTTCTTCTCATTCTCTATATCTTAGCGATTTAACTTCAGTATATGAATCGAAGATATCTTCTGTACATCTACTGAACAAATTTTCTGACAGGTAGTACTGCAAAATTCTAATTGAAACAATATTTAAAAGAAGTGAATTTCAAACTTTTGATAGTGCGACAAAAGCAAGGGAATAATATGCTACATAAACGTCGCACGAGTTGAAAACGGGACCACGCATCTTTTAAAAATACATTTTGAATTTTTCGTTAGACACGGCACTACAGAGAAAATAGCACACCAGGAAGTATTTGTAGTAGCGCCATGCAAATTGGTCGGTATGTGTTGGTGCTGTAAATGATTGCAATTGCGAACTAATCACGTGAGAGGTAAGGGAGACAAAGGGGCAAAACGGCTGCGCATAGCTAAGGTTTGTCGTCCTGACATGGGATCTGGACCATTGTATCAGGGTATAGCCGGTGGCGAAAGCACATGTAAGGAATGAGAATGCCCAGGCGACGTCATCGGGAATCTTACCATCACATGGACATCTTTACCAGAGATTTCATCGTAGCGTTCGTACGGCTAGTTGGTCCCTGCGTTGAATCGAGAGAGGAAATTAATGATTGGGATTCAGCAACTGTCGGCAGAATGCGATGTCAGTGGGTCTCTATTCCCACTACGTACGTCACATAGTGAGACTGGAGCACGTAGGCAGGTGGCAAATGCCTAGATCGCTGCTTTCCATGACAAGCCGTGTCAGCCCCACAATCCACAGCTAACTGTTTTCCACGAGATGTTCAGGTACCTGTGGGCACTTCCGTATCGACACAGACTGCGAATGACAAATTGGTTGAGGTATATTTGCGGTTTCGCCAGCCGTTCTGATGACTGCCATTCCCCACTGCACATTGTCGCACAAGGTTGCAGTGCTGCAGTACCAGATATACGAGGCTGAACGGATTATACCATGTGGTATTCTTTGACGAGTCTCGCTTCTTCCTCAGCGCCGACGGCTGCCAGTTGAGTGTCTGGTCATAACGTGGCACCGGGCTGACCTTGCTATCATCCGTGAGCATCACACGGCTCCTCACTTTGTGTTATTGCTTGGTTCACTATCAGTATCAACATACTTTCACAGCTAGTACGCATAGTTTGAACTATGACAGCACGACGATAAGTCAAAGAGGTTCTGCATCCCGTTTTGTTGGCGTATCTCCGTGTTATCTTTGATGCCCAGTGTCAACCAGATAATGCCCTCCCGGATACAGCCAAGATCAGTAGACAATATCTAGTGCTGACCAGATGCTTCCCTGCCCAGCGCTTTCCCCAGACTTCTTCCCAACAGAGAATGCGTGTGGTGTTACTGGCACACGACGTAATTCCTCTGAACGACTCCTTTGCAGTGTCAATAAACTGTGAACACAGATTAACGACACATGTGCAGCAATACCTCAGGACACCAACCGGGGATATTCCCACTCGCTGCCATGTGGTTTAGCCGAATACATAGCCCAGTATGCCTGTCATATGACCTATTCACCCAGACCTCATCATACTGTTTCCTTGCCAATCGCATTAATGCAATCTCTCAGGAATTTGCTCACTTATTTTCCATCTACTTCTTTGCATGTTTTGAAAGTTTCATTTCGTTTTGTGAATTACTTCATATTGCGGCATTTTCTATGTCAAGCAGTATATGTGGCTAAAGTACAGTATATCGTCTTTAAATTTTTTTCAGATAATTTTGAAAGATCTGGTGATCTATGGGTTGATAAAAATCTTATTATGTGTCCAAAGTGCGTTCGATTGATACTCCGGGCAACGACATTGTATCTGGTCTAAAGCCACACTGAATTTTTGTAATAAAATTAGGTCGTCTTCGGTTTTTCCCAGATGATTTTGAACGATCTTGCGAAAATTAAACGTCCTGTCACAAGTTTAAATAAAGCACGTTCTAGTCATAAACTCTGGCAGCGTCATGACCGCACGTCTTGTATAGACGCTTTTCGAGCTTTGTGTATTTTGAAGCAAAGTCGCGTCTTCATTTCACTTTCTCAAATTATTTTGACAGATCTGGGGGCCAACGAGTAGTTAAACATACCATTTGCGTTCCGTCATTTGTGAACTGAACGTACCAGTAATGCGAATTTGGACAATGATTTCCCAGCAGAAACACAAGTTTCGGGAAACTGCTGGTCACTGCTGGCTGAAATCTGCCGCTCACGGCCATGTAGCGGTTCGTTGGTGGCAGCGCTATCAGTTGGCGAGCCATTGATGGCGCTGCAGCATCGCCGTGAATTGCAGGCCTCCCAGCAAGTGCCGCTAGTGGCCCGTAGCTGGTAACGTACACACAGGATTCATTAGAATCCTGTATGTAAAGGATTTTTCTTAATGATTCTAATAGAACTTTACTTTACATACAGGGTGCTCCAAAATTATCTTTACAACTTTGACTCTCAATAAAACCTAAACAAAATAAGCTAGCGAAGTTCTGTTTGCCGCCCCGGTGGTGCAGTGGTCAAAGCGATGGCCTCTGATCATTCGTTCGAACGGGATCCGGGTTCGAATCTCGGTTAGGCATGGATGTTGTGTTTATCTCACGGCACTGGCTCTCACCCTCCATATAACCAGTGACCCTACAATAAGGACGGGCGACTACTTACAGCCCATTGATTTGCTCACGGTGGTCGTTAAACCTCCAATAAAAAAAAATTATGTTTTTTGTACATGTAACAGCAACACATACATTTTTATTGGTATGCAACATTTTTTTGTTTGCTTTCAGGTACGACCCTGAGGTTGTGATGGCTACTCCACAGGAAAAGTCCCGCTGTATGGCATGGTTCATAGAGACAAAGTCAGATACACAGGTCCAAACGAATTTCCGTACCAAATACCGACGCAATCCACCATCCAGACCCTCAATACGCGAGTGGCACAAGACTTTTATGGAGACTGGCAGTGTGCTTCGTAAAAAGGGCGCTGGCTGGCCAAGCACATGTGAAGAGGATACAGAACGTGTCCGACAGAGTTTCCTACGAAGTACAGAGAAGACCATTCTTACGGCCTCTAGGTAGTTGGGCTTACCACCTGCACTAGAGCTTGCATCCGATTGTCTACAAAGTGCATTTGACACAGGCACTGCACTCCGGAGATAAACCAAAAAGTTTGGATTTTGCTGTTGATATGCTACACAGGATTTGATAATTAGGAAGGCTTCTTGAAACGTATTTTATTCAGCGATGAGGCAACGTTTCATGTCTGCGATGTTATCAACAGAAATAACTGCAGAATTTGGGGATCTAAAAACCAACATGCCGTCGTGAGATTGAACGTGACAGCCCTAAAGTTAACGTCTCGTGCGGTCTCCTGCACAACTGCATCATCGGCCCATTCTTTTTCGCCAAAAACACAGTTGCAAAAACAAGTTCTAAAGTTGTCAAAATAATTTAGGAGCACCCTGTATATAAAACGTGAGTTATTTAACTTAAACGGAGAATTTCATTTGAAATTAAATGGAAAAAGCTAGAAAACTAGGTTGTCTTTTCTTGGGCTGTCTGGCAAGGAAAAAGGCTTTCGGAGGTGGTGAAAAAAATACAGATAACACATTAAACGTCGATAATTCCCAAACAAAAAAAGCTATATATACAACGATGAGCCATTACATTATCACCACCCCCAGACAGCTGTCACACCGCTGACAGGTATCTGAACATCCTTGCGGACCAAGTTCACCCATTCATGGCAACTGTGTTCCATGCTGGCGATGGCCATTACCAACAGGATAATGCACTATGCCACACAGCCAGAATGGTCAAGGACTGGTTGGAGGAACATTCTGGAGACTTTCTGTTAATGCCCTGACCTCTAAATTCACCTGACATGAACCCAATCGAATATTTGTGGTTCGACTTGGAAAAGTGGGTTCGCGCTAAATCGCCGACTTGGAAAAGTGGTTCGCGCTAAAGTGGGTTCGCGCTAAAGTGGGTTCGCCCTAAATCACGTGTACGGAAACTGGAGGACCTGGTGTTCACATTATGGCACCAAATACCCCAGGATACCTATCACCCCCTCATTGAATCGATGCCTCGCGGTGTACGGAAACTGGAGGACCTGGTGTTCACATTATGGTACCAAATACCCCAGGATACCTATCACCCCCTCATTGAATCGATGCCTCGCGGTGTACAGAAACTGGAGGACCTGGTGTTCACATTATGACACCAAATACCCCAGGATACCTAGCGCCCCCTCATCGAATCGATGCCTCGCGGTGTACGGAAACTGGAGGACCTGGTGTTCACATTATGGTACCAAATACCCCAGGATACCTATCACCCCCTCATTGAATCGATGCCTCGCGGTGTACAGAAACTGGAGGACCTGGTGTTCACATTATGATACCAAACACCCCAGGATACCTAGCGCCCCCTCATCGAATCGATGCCTCGCGGTGTACGGAAACTGGAGGACCTGGTGTTCACATTATGGTAACAAATACTCCAGGATACCTATCGTCCCCTCATCGAATCGATGCCTCGCGGTGTACGAAAACTGGAGGACCGGGTGTTCACATTATTGTACCAAATACTCCACGATACCTATCGCCCCCTCATCGAATCGATGCCTGGCGGTGTGGCCGCTGTTTTGGGTGCTAAAGGGGTCCTACAGCTTATTAGGTAGGTGGTCATAATGTAATGGTTCATCGGTGTATGTATGTATGTATAACACTTGCTTCATTTTATAACACCTTCATCGTTACTAATGCAAGTTAAAGTGCATGAGAAATATTAAGAATGGTTGCCATTTTTCCATCCAAAAATATTTTTTAAATACCTCTTTAGGAAGTGGAGATATCGTGAATAATGAAACCATGGACTGTCGTCTCTTTGTCGAAGAATTACAAATAACAAAGCACGGTTTTTATGATTTTTATCGATTTTTTATCTTTCTGTGAAAAAAAAACGACCTTCATTCGACTTCTACAAGCAGACGCCATTTTTTTCGACCAGCGTGTATTTGCATCGAAAGACCAACAAAGAGTTATAGAATTTGAGTGTTTTTCGTAATCATATCTGGTAGGTGGTGATGGTGCAGAAAAATCAATAATAGAATTTCTTTTTTCTCAGAATGCATTCCTTTAAAAAGAATTATCATAAATTTAGTGATCCGATATGTTATTACGTGAAATGCATTCTCTCATATCTTTGATTTCGCATTTACATTTACATTCATCAGTTCTTACTTTCATATTCCACCCTTTTTGTAGAAAACAAAACATTCTTCACAGATTGGCTATTTCCTTAGGGATTATTTTTTTCGCATCGTCTAGTTTTATTACTTTCTCCTGACAGTTTATATCTAGCAACAAAACTTTTATGCTCATGCCATTTTTATTACAGCACAGATTCGAAGAGCAGAACGCCAGTAAATGCTACCGATGGTATTAGGAAGGAACGCGGAGTAGTTGATGCACAGAGCTTCTACAGCACACACCCCTGCCAGGGATATTGAACCTTCAAAATTTATAATGCATCTTTGTAGTTTTTGATGAGAAAATGTGCATGTATCTTCAAAAATAAGGCGAAATGAAGTTTAGTTTTGTAGGAACGTGGTAAAAAAACAAAGACCCGTAGAACCTTGAGCAATATTTTAAAGTTGGGAATTGCTCAAAGATTTTTCTTGGCTTAGATGAAGACGCTAAAATCATCTAAAAACGTATCTAATAAGTATTTAAAAATTTGATGGGATAACGAGAAAGACTAATTTTACAGAGCAATTTATCGACACTTAGTTAGCAAGAGAGAATGTGAATTTTTTTAGAGACTGGGTTTCTTGAAAAGCTGAAAAACGTAGGTTGACAGAGGAAAGTTCCTGACAGTTCATGTACACTGTTAAACGATTTGTGGTAGTTTGCACCAATAAAGGTGGTACTACACTAACTACACCACTTTCTGGGAAAAAAACACCATTTTGTGGTGCAGACAAAACGAACAACATGGGGCAACTTTGCACCACGTTATGGTACAAGGTAGCACCACACCATGATGCAAGATTTCACCATGTTGTTGGTTTTATTTGCACCACAAAATGGTGTACCTTTTCTTAGAAAGTGATGCAGTTGGTGTAATACCACTTTTTGGTGTAACCTACCACAAAATTTTTTTACAGTGTAAAGACGTACAAAGATGCCTATATTCACTGATCGTCAAAAGCTTAGGCCGAAATACAAAAGCGTGGATAAGAAACCAAACAGCAGAGACTTATGCAAAATTTTCTCTCTAATGCTGTGTTGCAGCTTGCAAATATCAAAACTCCTAATGGATAGCCGTTCCCGCAGGTATAATATGCAAGTCAGTAAGCCCAATAGAAGGAGTGTTTTATGTTGGAGGCTATCAGTACAACATGGAATAATCCAGATAGTTGAAAATAGCTTTTATTATCTTCGCTATTTTGCAAAGAAACACGTCTGCAAGAACAAGAACGATGGAGATGCGTTGGTAAGTTAGAGGCTGTGCAATCAATTGCTGAGGTAGCTAGATTTGTTGGTCTAAACCATTCTCTTGTCTTAAGGCTGTAAAACCAATCTGAAACTGGTCAAACAGTAATCCAGAGGCCTGTTCTTGGCCATCCAAGATAGATAAGTCACATTACATGTTTTGTATATCAAATATCAACCCTTTTTCGGAGGTTGTATATTTGAGGCTTATGCTCTGTTCACATACGTGTCTATGCTGCCTCATTTTTTTTAGGTAAATAGTCTATAAATAATCGTACCGTGCAATGGAGTTTGAAATTTACTTCTTGGATCAGGCCAATTTCTTGTTTCATTCTTAAATTTTGATGGGTAATGTAAAAGGGACTAGAAGGTATTAATATAGTACTGCTGACAGCATAAAGAAATTTTAGAACTGATTTGGGTACACCGGCACTAGCATTTTGTGACGTGCCTGCCCCGCAGGACGCACATGAGATAAAGGCAGATAACCGTGAGAGCATATGCCAGTGTAGTATAGTGGATAGCACTCTGAGCTCTGGAGCCCAGAGTTGCAGGTTCGAATCCTGGCATAAAAATGATGAAGAAATTTACTTTATCATGTTGCCGCCCGAGCTTCCAGGATGGTCTGGTTGTTAGGTTTCTCGCAATGGTGTGATGTCCTTTCCACACTGCGAGACAGGAAAAATGAGAATCCCTTCTTCAGAGCTTCGAAAAAATAAATCAAGGGGATGTTACGTTCCACACACCAAATTGTCTGGCAATTTCTCAAATGCACGTTCTTCATGTGATGACTGCCTACAGCGACACATGGTCCCGGCTGACCCGTAAGCCATGCCCCCGGCCCTCTTTCGGTTGGTGGGGGAGATTTGACGTGCCTGCACCGCAGGACGCATATGAGATAAAGGCAGATAACAATGAGAGCACATGCCAGTGCAGTACAGTGGAGAGCACTCGGAGCACCGAAGCCGAGAGTTGTGGTTTCGAATCCCGCCCCTGGCATAAAAATGACGGAGAAATTTACTTCGTAATAATGTAAAGAATAAGTACTGGTCACGTTATGATACTGTGCTTTTCCAGAGAACTATTAGTGATGAGCCTTGGAAGTTTGTTGGGTAATTAAAATTAATTAATTTGTTGGACCTAACTAAACTAGAGTTCGTCAAAATGAAGACAATACAAAACAGAAAAAGAGAGAAAAAAAAAACGAGCTGTGCCAAGCACTGAAAGGTCATGACACTGGCAAGAAAAAGTCGGCATGATCTTAGCAATTTATTGCTGCGCCAAAATTTGGTGTCGTATATCAAGAGTGAAATAATCGTGAACTTTATATCGATCCCCGGCGATTCTTTCCAAGGGGAAAGTTGGTCAATATGGTAATTCGTCAAAAGAATTACCATGTGATGAATCGCCATTAGATCAGTCATTGGACGGTGATTCGCCCAATGATTGATCTAATGGCGATTCATGTAATGGCGTCATCTGACCAAGGGATATTTTTAGCACGTCTTTTGTAAAAAAGATCGTGCTTATGTTACCGGTTTGTCCGTCCGCTTGTGGACACCATATCTGTGCAACTATTAATCCGATTTGAAAAATTATTTTTGCATTGGGAAGCTTGAAACGTGCGAATGATGATTCTTTATTTAGTTTGTTTTTTTATCATGCACAATTTCGCAGCTAGAGAGCGTAAATGCAGATAATGCCGAATTCAAAATGCATTTTATTGCATACATTTGCTTCTAAACATCCGATTGAAATTTTTTTGTACCTTTCCATTCCATTTATGTCAAAGACTATTGTAGGTATAGTCACGTTTTCAAGTTACGCATAGATTTACCGCTAGGGGACGTAAAATAAATTTCGTTTTCCCTGACATCTCTGCTTCTAACGGTCCGATTTAAAAAATTCTTTCTGCACTAAATACAGCTCCTGATAGAAAATCTTTTGCACATAGTTTCTAAGTTTTAGTAAAAAATCGTTTGGCCACCAGCTGGCGTAAGTGTTAATTCCGGCTTCTGGTGTATTTGCAGCTAAATCTGAGCTTCTAAAACCTCGATTGAAAACTTTTGTTCACGCACCGATGCCACTCACGTCGATAAAACGTTTCGAAATATTTCTTGTTAATACATTGCATGAATTCTCCGCCAGGGGGCGTTGATATATATATCATATTTTTGTCAATATCTCTACTTCTAAAAGTCCGATGTAAAAAATTCCTACACTGTTGGATAGCGTTTCCGGTTTGAAATGTTTTCCATATAATTTAAAAATTTTTAAGCAATTCATAGACTTTCCGCTAGGGGGCGTTATGGTAAATTGCGTTTCCCCCGATATCACTGGTCCCAAAACTCCGATTTGAAAAGCTCTTCCTGTATGGCATACAGCTCCAGATAGAAAATGCTTTGCATGTATTTCTAATATTTGATAAAGAATGGTTTGGCCACCAGGGGCCGTAAATTTTGATTTCCGCTTCTGATGTTTCCCCCGATATACACTGGCGGAAAGTGAAAAAAGAACATCAAGAAGGAGACGTCGATACCAACGAAATTTATACAGCATAATAACGGAATACAGAGGATAACGTGATCAAAACATTATAACAAAATGCAGTTGTATTTGCTGGTAAACTGAAAAAATAACATTTCCATGTAACATGGTTAGTACGAGGTTGAACCGCCATGAACTGCGTCACATTTTGCAATTCTGGCATGGAGTCTGTGGTACAGATGTTGGATGTAAGTTTGGGGTATTGAGTTCCAAGCATCCTCAACCTGTTCGCGTAAATCGGGGATTTTCGTGGCTGGTCGTGGAGACCGGATAAGTCGTTGTCTCATAAAATCCCACACGTGCTCAATGGGGGACAAATCCGGTGAACGTGCAGGCCATGGAAGTTGTCTCACACCCTGAAGTGCATGTTGCGTTGAACGTGCCGTGTGTGGGCGGGCGTTATCTTGCTGGAAAACACCACGATGGACCGACCTTACAAATGGCACAACAACGGGCTGAATGATGCTGTTAATGCAGGAGGGGCTGTTTAACGTACCCGGTGCAAACACTAGTTGTGTACGGGAGTGATAGCTGATCGCTCCCCACACCAATAGACCAGGTGTAGGCCCTGTGTGTCGCTGGCGGATGCAAGAAGGGTGGAGACGCTCCCCTGTGCGTCTG
This sequence comes from Macrothele yani, assembly GCA_039090855.1. Lineage (NCBI taxonomy): Eukaryota > Metazoa > Arthropoda > Arachnida > Araneae > Macrothelidae > Macrothele > Macrothele yani. The sequence continues at coordinate 16,938,993 of CM077015.1, read as the reverse complement.
CGAACACACATACGGCCATCGGAGGCTTCCAAGAAGAATCTGCTTTCATCGCTGAACACGGCAGATCGCCATTGCGTTCTCCAGTGCAGACGTTGGCGACACCACTGCAGCCGTTTCTGACGGTCGGCTGGAGTCAGAGCTACACGTGCACGTAGCCCTGCATTCAGTAGACGGTTGCAGATTGTTCGTACAGTCACCTCAGGTGTAACGGCCGCTCGGATTTGCGTCGCAGTGGATGTTCTGCTTGACAACGCCGCTCTTCTTATGCGTCGATCGGTCCGCTCATCAGTCCGTCTGTGACTCCCGTTTCCACGTCTTCTCGTGTGGGAATGATTCTCGCACCATCTACGTCACCATCGCACCATCACCGATACTTCCCGTCCAATTCGCTCCGCAATACGACGATGCGACCACCCGGCCTCGCGGAGTCCAACTAGATGACCTCGCTCAAAGTCCGATAACTGCTGAAATCGTACACGTCTTCCACGTCCAGGCATTGCAGCTTCTTCAGGGTCTTCGCAAGTGTCCGTACGCCGACGACTGATTACATTCACTTCGCCGTACTCCTTAAATACCACCGACGATAATTTGCATAATATGCCGTGCTATGGCATAAGCTCCCGAAAGGTCGGTCCCGAAATTAACATTACACCTACGTAAACTTGACCCCATTAACATATGTAAATTTCAGGATCGTCCGCCAATTCCTTCATGGTGTTCTTTTTTCACTTTCCGGCAGTGTCTATGATCTCCTGAAAACTCGATTGAAGAAATACTTTCGGGAACCGATACCGCTCACATCGAAAAACCTTTTGAGAATACTTTCTTTACATAATGCATGGTTTTCTTGCCAGGAGGCGTAAATGCGTACCTTATTTTTGTCGATATCTCTGCTTGTAAAAATCCGATTTGAAAAATTATTTCTTTTGTGGACCCCGTTTCCGCTGCGAAATGTTTCTCATATAATTTCAAAATTTCTTAGCGCACAAGTCTGCCACCACAGGGCGGAAGATCACGTTTCTGTTTACAGCAATGTCTGAGGAATTAAAAACCTGATTGAAAAACTTCTTTCTTCGGTCAGATATTACTGTTTACTATACCGGTTCCATTGGCTTTGAATAGCTTTGATGAATTTAATTCCCCTCAAAAGACGTGCTCATTACAACCGAAAATTCGGTGTAATCTTTCTTGTTTCTATTTTTAAGAAATGGAAAACAAGTTAAGTTAATATCCTCTTTATATTGTCTCCAGAAATGATTTCAATGCCCAAAATTTCTGTTTTAATCAGATTTTTGATTTACTGTACGTGAATTTATTTAATAAATATTCGTAATCTGAAGTCTGACAACTTGTAATTAATTTGATATTTAAGGTGGTTCCACCTGAAATCTCTGCCTTATGTTTCCAGTGGTAAAACTTCTTTACTTATTTACTTCACAATTAATGTATTCCCAAGGATGAAAATTTCCACATCGGTAAAACTAATTTTAGATTATAGCATGGGATACTTAATACTTGCTAAAACATAACCAAAATTATATTAAAAATCAATCATTTTTCTTTGAGTAATGTTCAGGCCTGTTAATAGATGGCGCGACCTGTACATTGATGACGTCAGTAGACAAATAAATGTTGGATTGCTTAAATATGGTTGTGTTTTAGCAAGTATCCCATGCTATGCTATAACTTAAAGTTAGTTTTATCGATGTGCAAATTTTCATCCTTGGGAATACATTAATTGCGGAGAAAATATGTAAAGAATTTTTACTATTGGAAACATAAGGCAGAGATTTTAGGTGGAACCACCTTAACGTTCAAATTATCAATGCTTGAAATTTCGTAGGATGTTAAAACGTTTTTTACCAAAAAAAATGCGAAAGTTTATAAAAATAGCAAGCCTTTTCCCACTTCAGATACGCTTAGTGCTTTGCATAATATTAAGGTTCCATAATATGACGAAAGAACTCTCACTGGTATTTGGAACGTCGCCCATTCTTGCTAACAGTTGCAAATCTCATCGACTGGTTTACAACTCTCCACTGTTCACGCGTTACTCTCAGTAATCCTTTCGGTAGATACCAGGCCTTCCGTAAAAATGTCAAAGATAAGTACGAAGAGGTAATGAAACCGGGGGTTAAATATCTGTAGACCGAAGTATTTCTGTTGCTCGGTTGTCATATTTTCTAATAAAATTAAGAAATCATAAAAGCTGTACCTCGTGCATGATGGGAAAGATGGGATTACAGAACGAAAGCTAAATAAAACTGTATGCACTTTAAACGAAGATTTGTTGCTGTGTTCATTTAGTTTCTTAATTTTCCCTTTGTTTTAGTCCATTTCGAAAACGTTTGTTCTACTGAAAAACAAATCTTTCAAGCAAAAGGTAAACCTGCACATAAAAAAGAATGCCAGAATGAAATTTTTGAGAATTAGTGCTTCTTCTGAACCAAAGAAAATAATGCAAAATGGGGCAGTAATCAAACATTCATTGCCATGTGGAATCTTTCAGAGAAATGCTCATTATATATCTCAAAATATTCGTCTTGAAGAATTACTCCCTGCACAGTGGAAAATTTGCGCAGATTTTTTGTCATATTTAATTGAATACATCTGATATAAAATATGATTTTTTCAGTAGATTAAAAAATGTCGGATCCATTTTCTGAGAACAGCAAACCGTATGCTTTTTCAAGTGAACAGCAAATCCTGTGCTTTTTCAAGTGAACAGCCTCAACATCACCCAAGAGAAAAAAATTAAGCGGCCCCGGTAGCACAGGAGTCTAAACACTGGCTTCGAACCGTTCGTCCAAGATTGGCACAGTTTCAAATCCCGCTGAGGCATGGATGTTGTCTTGTCTTACGGCTCTGGCTATCTCCATTCTCTGCTACCAGGTGCCATTAATTAGGGAGGAGCGACTGCTTATAGCCCATGGAGTTACCAACGGTGGTCGTTAAAGCCCTGAACAAAAACGAAAAAAATCAAACAAAGATACATAAATCACCATAAGTACATTCGAGAAACCATTTTAATCGGCTTCCTCGTCCACATAGTAAATGCAAGGTGTTCCAGCTAAAAGTAGCTCGGGCTGGGATGGTGAAAAATGAATGAATAAGACAGTGTATAATAACATTGCTGTTCATATATTGCAAGGAATGCAACACGGTGGTTACAACAGTCTTATCATGTCGTCATAATAAGTGCTGAAAATCAATGAAGGAAGAAGTATTCCTCAAAGAATGAAATATTCCCATTTGAGGATTGAACTATTCCTCAAAGAATGAAATATTCTTATTTGAGGATTGAACTATTCCTCAAAGAATGAAATATTCTTATTTGAGGATTTAACTATTCCTCAAAGAATGAAATATTCTTATTTGAGGATATTCCTCACAGAGTGAAATATTCTTATTTGAGGAATATTTTTTCCTTCATTGATTTATCAGTGGTACTGGTGATTTCCTACCTACATCCGTTTGTGGATGGGAAATGGGTCAAAACGCTATGATGAAGCAACGATGCTTCAACTAGCGAAAAATCTGAGGATGTATCAGATTCCTAAGCTAAGTTTGCTTAGTCTCAGTTCCTTGGAACTTCACTGTCCTGGGTGGTGTAACGGTTAGCATACTCGAACGGAAATCGGGAGATGCGGATTCTATTCCCGCTGATGACCAGTAAGTGTTACAAGCAAATTCAGAATTTATATTCTGTTTGCTTTGAATATTCTAGTATTGAAAATATTCGCCCGCCTGGTTAAGGCACAGTATGGTTCTCTTAAGCATATTGTGGAAAACATCATGTAAGTCATCCACCGTGATGCTGTTGATAACTTTTGTGATATTGGTGTTTTATTTATTTATTTATTTGTAAGCACATCCCTACAGATGGTATATCTAATTACCGGAATTGCTATAGTTGTATTTACAGTGATAATTACCAAGTGATATTTACAATCTCGTAAAACATGCTTTATGAAAAAAAATATTACTTACATTAAAAATATCCGGACATTCTTCAAGTGAGTTGTGAAGCCTATACATTTTACTTAACGGATAATTTTTTCAAGCATCAGTTCTGAAAAGTGGCACGGAAAAATAATTCACATTTTGACCTCGGTAAACGTGGGACACGGACCAATCTGCATTTTGTTTTTATTAAGGTTTAACGACCACCGTGAGCAACTCAGTTGGCTATACACAGTCGCCCGTCCCTTACTTAGGGTCACAGGCTCCAGGGAAGGGAGAGAGCCAGGACAGTAAGACAAACACAACATCCCTTCCTCACCGGGATTTGAACCCAAACCCATCTAGGACAAATGATCAGCCGCCATCGGTTAGACCACTGCGCTACCGGGGCGGCCCAGTCGGCATTGGACCAATCATACCATTGGACGAGTCATACCATTGAACAAATCATATCATTGGGCGAATTGGCATTGGACCAATAATACAATTGAATGAATTGCACAATTTAATCATAATGTTTCATAGGAAAGCTCACTGAAGCCAAAATGCATTATAAGCGACAGAAAGAGTGAAACAAGAGTGGGAGTAAATTCCAATTGCTGATGATATCTTCTTTCATAATATCTATTCTCAACAGATATTTTAGAGATTTACGAAGAGGATTTTAGAAAGGGAATGTCAGTCCCCAGGTCTTAAACAACCCTAAGAAGTACCATTCGAGCTGGAGTGCCTGAGACGAAAGTCGTTACATGGAAGGAGCTAGAAGGGAAGGAAGACGTCCTTGTTTAAAACCGAGGGTCAGTACCTGGATTCCGATGGTGGATATTAAGGGATTGGAATGCTCGTCCCTGCCTGTGATCGATCCTCAGTCTTTTCCATAACAGTCACGAATGTTGACCACTAGGCCATCGGAGGCTCACTTCTCACAACAGGTGTTAGACATTCGTTGTATCGACAATTTGGAATTCCGTCAATTCATTGCGAAAACACGTCAATTCACTGTTTGTCCGGGATTAGATCCCATGCCCAGCAGGTGCAACTGAGCTGTAGTTAACGCTATAGAGCGCTGTACAACCGAGTCAACTGGAAAACTTTGCTTTGTTAAATTTTAGAAGAATTTTACAAGCTTAAGTTATTTACACCTACCAAATACAAATTGCTGTAATGTAGTTCCATGTTTTAACAAAAGAAGAAACAAATAATCATGAAGTTAAAAGCTGCCAACATGTGGCAATCAGACTGAATGCGACACATTATCAAGATCTAAAATGTTAATATCAATAACCTACACGAGCGCCTAAATTTTTATCAGAAAACTTCAAAAAAAATTGTTTGAAAGTTTCAGGTAATTCGGCTTTGAAGTAAATTAAAGCACCATATGTTCTTTTCACAAATTATATGAAGCTCTATTGTGCCACTGAAATGAAGCAAGTATCAAGACGGCAATGTTACAGCGATCAGCTTCGTCGGTGTAGTTCAATCGGTAGAACAGTCGACTCCGGAGAAGGCAAATGTAAGTTCAAAACCCATCACCAGCAAATCAGACTTTACTTTCACAAGGCAACCTTGATGTCCATCAGCGTAATCGTAGTGGTTTCGTATTCCTTGTACCGTGAGGAAGGGAAAAGTCCATATTATAATAAGTTAAAATTCATAATGAAACAGGATTATTACGGTGACCTTTTTGGTATAATATGTCGTATCTCCGAGAACCCATGTCATTTACAGTTTAAAACATTTAATTACAGAAATTGGTTGGGTGAACAAATTACTTGGTTTCAAGGGGAGAAGCAAACCTGCGTTATCAGTCCCGGGGAGCGCAACAGTCAATATCCACTTGGAGATAATCAGCTGAAATTAATAGGCACCAGGCAGGAGTTGCGCAATCCAGCATATCGATTCATCGTAATCTGTCACCATCACCACGAACAATGTCGGAACGCTAGCTAATTATCACGTGTTCCTGTGACAATGGTAACTCTCGGATGGAGGGACGCGTGTAGTGTCGCAAAAGCTCCTTCCCTAACGAGCATGTAACATTGCTCGTGGCTGATGAAAGCACGTGGGTACAGACAGAAAGAGAGAGAGAGAGAGAGAGAAGGGAGAAAGGGTGACGATAGTCTGTTGATTGGTGTGACATTTCCGAAAGTGAATCTGTACAAACTATTGAGAAAGGGGATTTCTGTTTGCGCTTGGGAATGAGATGCGGAACGAGAATTTGAAATTGCGGTTCTATGATACTCATTAATCACGAAAGAAAATGACGATAGAGACAAATTCCATCTAGAATCCTAATTAAATTTAGTTATGAATTGAAATGGGTTTCCAAAAATATGAAAAGGGGGGTGGATAAAACTTGAGAGAACGAAATAGCTGTTATTGATCAAAGCTACCAGATGGGAAGGTATTCGTGATAAAGAAAAATGAACAGAAATTAAAACTTCCAGGAAATAGAAAATTCGAAATTTAATGGCACCTCACACATTTATTCAAGTTAAAGCTTTTCATCGCCGCTTTATGGCGACATTGTGCAATTTATTTAAAAATGCAACTCAAAAATAAAACGCGTTCTGTAATTTAAACAAATTATCTTTCCTTTTGTCACATTCCCGTTTAAGAGATATCAGTAATTTTTTTTTTATTTTATGTGTGATATTTTACTTATACTTGTAATTTACGACTTAGTGTCTTTTTTTTTCTTTAGTTTGAGATTCAGAAGTAAAGTTTTAAAATTAATTTCAGTGACCAAAGTTACCCTTGGTGAATAACATCACTCAATCTTTGAGCTACCAAAATGCACATAAAAATGAAATGATTAAATAATCCTTTGTCGTACACTGTTCAAGATAAGGAATTTATCATTGATCGTGCTTAGAAGATTTGCTTCTTTAAAGCATATTATAGCGACAGACATAGGTGCGTATATGAGGGAGCAAGAGGGGCACTTACCCTCCACTGGAAATCTGAATATGCCATTACAACTCTTCGGAGGTACTGCAAAGATATTTCCCTATAACACTAACTTTGATTAGACTACTAATGTTTCGGTTGAACCTTTGGAGCCGCCCCGGTGGCGCAGTGGTCTAAGCAATGGCTTTTGATTATTCGTCCGAAAGGGGTCTGGGTTCGAATCCCGGTGAGCCATGGATGTTGTGTTTGTCTTACGGCACTGGCGCTCTCCCTTCCCTGTAACCAGTGACTCTAAATTAGGAACGGGCGACTACTTATAGCCCATTGAGTTGCTCACGGTAGTCGTTAAACCTCCAATCACAAAAAAAAAAAAACATTGGAAGTGCACACACAAGCCTGTGTGTGTGTGTGTGTGTGTGTGCAGTAAAAACTTTGGGAAGTACCAGCAAGAATAATAATATTGCAATTTCCCATTGCATGTTGGAGCACAGTCTACGCATACAGGAGTTGGACAAAATAATGTGAAAACCTAAGAAGAGAAGGTTTTACGTACCCAATAGAGTGTGGGATAATCTTTGGCATTCAAAGCCGCCTGAATCCTCCTTGGAATTGAAGCATACAAACCCTGGATGGTGGTTAGTGGGATGTTACACCCTTTTCCATGCAGAAACTGCTCCAGTACCTTGAGAGGTGCAGGAGGAGTATAACAGGGTCTTACTTTGTTTTACAACACAGACCACAGTGGGTCGATAATGTTCAAGTCTGGTGATTGGGGAGGCCAAGAAAGTTTTGAAAGTTCGTCCTCATGTTCCTCAAACCATGATTGGTTATTCCAAGCGATGTGAATTAGGAGGTTATCATCTTGATAGATTGCATCCCCTGTAGGAAACAATGCCTGAACCATTGGGTGGACTTGGTCGGCCAAAACGGTTACATACGACCTGCCACTCATCCGTTCTTTCAATGTGATCATAGGACCTACTGAAAACCACGATATGATCGCCCAGAGCATCACAGAACCACTACTATGCCTACTATGCTGCCCTGTTGGGATCAGATAGTCTGGGATGGACGCTTCTGATGGTGTTATCCACACATCAAACACCTCCTGCGGTGGGGAATAGTATGAATGTGGATTCACCCGACCACATTACACGATTCCATGCATCGGCAGTTCCCGTTGTATGGTCTTGGTACCACTGCCTTCGCCGTTGTGCATTGGCCCGGGTCATCAGAGTATTTGCGATAGCAGATCTGACATGAATATCTTGTTTATGCAGTTCCCTACGCACTGTTTTCGTTGATACTGGAGTCTGGAGATGCAGATTGAGCTCCGCAATAAATTTCCGCGCCGTGGTCTTCTTATAACAATCCTCTTTAATGCTCTCCTGTCTCTATCAGTCAGAGTCGTTTTCCGGCTGCTCTTGTGTTTCGCAGACGAGGTTTCGCCAAGAACACGGTATGCTGTAATGACGCCACATACAGTAACTTTTGATATCCCCACTACCCTGGTGACTGTTGTCATGGAGGCACCAACTAGCCGGCCACCAACAATTAGCCCTCTTTCGAAGTCCGTTAGGTCGCTCATTTTGTCGCAACCCAGCAAGACATTTTGCAACAAGACACTTTGAGTGCGCTTAAAAAGGACATTGAGTTTCTAAACAAAGTTATTACAACCAAAACGTAGTGGATACCTTTGCGCATAGCGACGTACGCAGCTGCATTAAAAGTCACGCCTCTGAGCGTGGTGATCACATTGTTCTGTCCAACCCCTGCACGTATCGTACGGAAAAGTGTGAAAACCGAAGAAAAAAATATATCATTCTCTTCAGCAGCCATTCACTGCCGAACTAAGATCACCCGAAGTTTCTTCCAGAACTTTCTCTTGAGATTGTTGTTTTCTTCTTGCTAACCGACTGAGCGATTGCTGGGTTTTTGTGGTACATGGGATATACGCCAATGAGCCATAATAAGCTCTAGGACCCCCTTTAGCCCGCAAAGCAGCGGCCACTCGACGAGCCATTGATTCGATGAGGTGGTGATAGGTATTCTGGGGTATCTTGTACCATAATCTCAACAGCAGGTCCTCCAGTTCCCGTACATTTCGGGTTGGTGGTGATTCAGCTCAAACCCACTTTTCCAAGTCGAACCACAAATGTTCGATTGGGTTCATGTCAGATGAATGTGGAGGTCAGGGCATTAATAGAAAGTTACCAGAATGTTCCTGGAACAGCTCCTTGACGATTCTGGCAGTGTGGCGTGACGCATAATCCTGTTGGTTAAGGCCATCACCAGCAGGGAACACAGTTGCCGTGAATGGGTGAACTGGGTCGGCAGCGATGTTCAGATACCCGATAGCTGTCAGGGATTGTGCTATCTCTGCACAACACTGCATCCAGTTGCCATAAAGTCCGTTTGTAATCGGCACATCTGCGCTCGGCCGTCTACGTGATGCACCAAGATCCTTGATTCGTCACCCAGGCCACTTACTTCCAATCATCCACGGTTCAATCGGACTTATCTTGGGCCCATTTCATGCGTTGTTAGCGGTGACGTGCAGTGAGTATGGGGACCCTGCTAGATCTTCGGCTACGCAGGCCCATGCGCAGAAAGCTGCGATGAACTCTATATTGTGAAACATTGGTATGATCACCACTCTTGTTGATGCGGGTGATTTGTCACACTGTGGCTTTGCGGTCACTGTGAACAATGCCCAACAATCTCCGCTCCCCTCTGGCTTCAGTGACCTGCGGATGACACACGGCTGGACAAGGGTTCGTCTTTTGGCCGTCGGTGTACCACTTTTGATACGTACGCATTACAGCGGCACGTGAACAACCCACAAGCCGCGCCGTTTCCGCGATAGCAGTTCCGAAGCACCGTGCCATCAAAATTTGTGCTTTATCAAACTCCGATAAATCGTTAGCTTTTCCCATTCTGACTCTGAAGACTCTACTAACCGAAAGCCGGTCCTCGGGTTGTATATATAGTGCTCTGTGCACTTCATATGCGCCATTGTTCAGTCTCCAGGCACGGTCATTTCTCTAGGCAGGGGATGGTTATAATGTAATGACTCATCCGCGTAAGTAATCAAAAGGAACAAGGCTAAAAAAAGAATAGAAAAATGAATTTACGTATTATCCCGATATGTTGTCGTATTTCATTTATCTTTCTATTTTATGAATCAAAATTATTTTTTTAATTATTTAAAAATGGTTAGAGCACAGAGAAAAATGGTTAGATCATGCAATATGCATTGGAAACTTACATATGGTGTCTGTGCATGCAATTTGCATTTAAAAATTTCGTTTGCCTCCATCTGAGTAATTTATTGATCTACTAATAGAGCTATTTATGCCACGACATTTAGCGCAGCGGTTCCTTATACTGGCAGTATTCGATGTGTGATATGGTGTGGATGTAAACCGATTTTTACTGTGAATAGTTCCTTTAAATCGTTTTGGGATATTCATATTTCTTTTCTTGCAATCCTGTTATTAAAACCAAAATCTAGGATTTCTTTTTCTGTGTTCTTGTTCTAACATCTCATTTATTGGGTTGATGTATAAGTCCATGCCGTTTTATTTCACGAGTGTTTCCCAGGTCAGTACGGACGGTGTAGATGGCCAGTTGTATGTCAAAATGTACCCAGAAATATCGTGTATCTAAATCATATTGCGTTGGGTGATTGTGATAAATTTTTTTTTTTTTTTTGGTTTCCAGGTCCGGAAGTATGGAGTGTCAGGTAGAGAGGAATGAACACTTCCGACATTCCTATACGAGTTTAACAAGGGATCCATGGCCGCCGAGGTCACTCGACAAATTTGTGCTGTGTATGGGGAGGATGCTATTGCTCCTAGGACAGCCCGCAAATTGTTTGAGCGGTTACGAGGTGGCAATTTTGACCCCAACGGCTCTCCACGCTCAGGTCGTCCATCTCACTTTGATAAGTATCGTTTGAACTATCTCATCCACTTGAATCCGCGTCAAACCACACGTACAATGGTGGCCATGCGATGCAACACCAAGAAGGAAGCATCCGATTGGCCTGAAATTCGCAGCATGCGTCGCCCGCGAGAGGACATGCGAACGATTAGCATTGCAGGACATATGCAAATCATGTACACCCGGCACGCCACCGAGAAACACTATAAGAAGGGTGCACAGAAGGCGGGTGTAAGTAGTGGAAGTGTGTTGTGCTGCCAGACCTGTGTGTGGGAAGCTTCCTGATGCTTCGTCGCAGAATACGGCAGTCATTCCAGCACGTTTCGGAGTTCGACACAAGACGAATAGTGGCTTATGGCGACAGCGGTTTATCGTACCGAGACATCGGCGTCCGTGTAGGACGACATCCAGCCACAGTGAGGCGAGTACGGACTCGGTGGGTGCAGGAGGAATGGACGAACCGACGTGAGCGAATGCCGCAGCCGCAGCACACCACCGAACGGAAGAACCGGCATGTTGTGCGGCGGGCATTGACGCCTCGCACCGCCACATCCCGAACTTTAGCGCAGGAATTAGGGTGTGTTACGCAACAACCTGTGCAGCACGTACCGTTCGACGTCGTCTGCAGGAGCGGGGACTTGTCGCGCGGTGCCCGTTGCTCCGATTACCATTGGCATTACAACACCGGTGAGTGCGGCGGCAGTGGGCTGTTGAACGCCGCACCTGGACTACGGAATGGCACGACATTGTCTTCTCCGACGAATTCCGCTTCTGCCTGCAACACCACGATGGTCAGATCCGTGTGTGGCAGCACCGGAGCGAGAGACTGTATGACGCCTGCATTATGCATCGCCATTCCGGTCCGTCGCCTAGCGTTATGGTTTGGGCCGTAATTGGATACGACACCCTCACCCCTCTGGTACGCATCGCCGGTACACTCAACAGCCACCACTACATCTCCGACGCTTTGGAGCCTGTAGTCCTCCCTTAGGTGTAGGACCTGCGAGCGGCCACGTTTCAACAGGACAATGCGCTCCCGCACGTGGCACGTTTCGTGCAACAATTCTTCACGGCCCACCAGGTATCACTACTGCCGTGGCTCGCCTGTTCTCCCGATATGTCGCCCATCGAACACGTCTGGTCACTGATCGGCAACCGAGTGGCCCGGCAAGCACCACCCGTGGCTACGCCTGATGAACTGTGGCAACGTGTAGAAGCAGCCTGGACCGACATACCCTAAGCCCACATTACGTTCGATGCCGCGGCGTGTAGCAGCCGTTATTGCCAGCCATGGAGACCACACGAACTATTGATGTCTGCGTGTTCCGCAAGTCGCACGGTCCTGTAAGCTCAATCGTTTCATCTTTGTACCTGTTGTTATGTGACCAGTAAATCTGGTTTTGCTATCTCGTGTCCTTCTTGGTGTTGCATTTTGGGTGGCCAGCAGTGTAAATTGGCCACTGAAATGGACTGTAATCTGGCCACAGTGGTGCGACACCTGGAGCATATGGGAAAGGTCCAGAAATTGGGGTATTGGGAGCCTCACACTCTCACTGAGGACAACAAGAATCAGTGTGTTGCCATATATAGTTCCTTGCTCGCCCGTTATCGCGAATGTTCTCAGCAACACAAACCCTTTCTGTCACGTATTTTTACTGGAGGTGAAAAGTGGTGCCTGTACGTGAATTTCATGCATCAGAGGGAATGATTAAGCCCAAACAAGACTCCCACACCACGTCCCAAACATGACCTTCATCTTGCGAAGATCATGTTGTGTGTATGGTGGGACATGGAAGGCATTATTTACCTGGGAAATGCTGCCGAGGAATCCGACCATCAACGCTGCACTCTATTGTGAGAAACCTTACCGCGTGGAGGGATCAATTCGGCAGAAAGGACCACATCGGCGCCATGGTGTCCTTCTACAACATGATAACGCACGCCCTCACAGTGCAAACATGACCAAAATGGCCATGACCTTCATCTTGCGAAGATCATGTTGTGTGTATGGTGGGACATGGAAGGCATTATTTCCCTGGGAAATGCTGCCGAGGAATCCGACCATCAACGCTGCACTCTATTGTGAGAAACCTTACCGCGTGGAGGGATCAATTCGGCAGAAAGGACCACATCGGCGCCATGGTGTCCTTCTACAACATGATAACGCACGCCCTCACAGTGCAAACATGACCAAAATGGCCATTCCGGTCATTAAAGGGGAGATACTTCCACATCCGGCCTATTTCCCAGATGTCTATCCCCTGTTGCTTCAGACTATCACCTGTTCCGATCTCTGTCAAATCCACTCCGTGGCAGAACGTTCAACAAAAATGTTGATCTCCAAAATTTCCTTGATGATTTCTTCGCAGCAAAACCTGCACGTTTTTTCAAGAATGGAATTGGAGACCTATCCAGACGTTGGGACACCATCGTAAACAATGGAAGGATACATAGTTGATTGATTCCGTTTTCGCTTTTGATGTAATACATTCCTCTAATGAGGTGAAAAAACCGTATGAACTTATGCATCAACCCAATATAATCAACCTTAATTCTTCTTAATGCACAGGATAGCAATTCGCCTGATCAGTAACGGGCATTCAGTAATTCTCTTCTAACCTGTTCTCATGGGCGTGCAGATATACTCAGTGATCGGTACTATCATGGACACTACTCTCAAGAGTTCTCAGCATCGTTCCACTTCCCGCAGTTTTCCACCTCACTGCAACAACACCGGTCACTCAATATTCTTTTGATGTCCTTCGGAGTAAGTGCCTCACGAGCTGCTCTTCTAGCTGGTTCATTCCTGCTACACAGAAACTGCCCAGCTGTTTAGCTGGTTGCATTTCCCCTGAACTTTCACATGTTTAGACCAACAGATGATCGATTGCTTTCGATCAGTTCCACATTTAAATTAGGAAAATGATATTGGTTGTTTTAACCCTTCAACCAGTTGGAACGAGTTAACTCAGGGTTATAAAAATGGGCTGAAATCAGCTCGAATGAATATATTCGCTGCCTAAGACGTAGAGCGAACGCAGCTAGGACCAGTGAACTTAATCAGAAAGCGTTACTTTTCCAGTAGCTTTATTATTCAAAGTGGTAATCTAAGGTAATGAGTGTTCTTAATCCTTTTCCATTAATTATCTGCTAAAACGACTATAAGAATGGGGATGAGCCCAAGAAAAGAGAGAGATGTTTCACTTTTTCTAATCAGTGGCATGATGTCCGTATCTTTTTAATCAGTGGCATGATGTCCGTATCTTTCTAATCAGTGGCATAATGTCAGTATCTATCAAACTTGAGGTCATGGAGCAGAGCATAAATGACTTGAAGGAAGTACTTGTCACTAGGGACAGGTATATGGTCGGGACTGCATAGATGAGAGGTGGAAATAATTATTTACCATAGCTGTTTCGTAAAACCAAGCCGCTGTGTCAACGTTTCTGTTTGGGGAGCACAAACGAGGTTTTGGGTACCATTTGGTTCAGGAACATTGGCAGCTTAAATGGTTAAAATAGGAAAACAAAATTGTCAGGATCAAACTAAAATCTTCGTGGTCAGCTTCCGGCTGAAAGAATGAAATCGTGAATTTTCGGAATATCTACTTGCAACACGAAACTTACCAAGAAAGAATAGTCTAAATTACTGCAACTTAAGTGAATACTGATGTTCACATGTTGATTACTACATGGGCGTATCAGAATAATATGAGCACTACCGGAATCATAGTTTACCTGCCCAGGCGCGTCACAGGGTGCACTTGACAAGGTCGACCACACGGAGATGCAAGTGGCCGGCAAGCCAGGGCAGATGAGCCATAGTGCGTAACATGAGCACAATCGGCAGAGGTAGTGATTGGACGGATGTTCAAAAATGAATGATCATCAGCTACCACTATAAAGGTGGAAGTATCTCACAAACAGCAGACTTCGCAGGCTGTTCGCATGGTGTTGTCGTCAATGTGTGCCAAGAATGGACCGCTGGCACACCGAATACCTCCCGACGTCATAAATATGGAGCCCCAAAGGCCATCGATCCCAGAAGAGATCGTCCCCTCTGTCGACTGGTGAAGGCCAATCGGTGCGCAACAGTGCAGCAATTGACCACGCAAGAACACTGGGGCACACAGCTACGTGTCTCGGATATCAATAGAGCAAACCCTGTTACGCGTGGGTCTCCGGAGTCCACGCTGCGTCAAGGCGCCCATGTTAACCCAAATCCATCGGCAACGACGCCAGCGTTTTGCATGGGACTACCATCATTGGACAGTGGAAGATTGCGAAAAGGTTGCCTTCTCCGACGAATCTAGGTTACTGCTCCACAGAAGTAACGGGAGGTGGCGGATACGGCAACAGCCATACGAGAACCAACACCCGGACACGCTTGTTGGTTACGTACAGGCCGGCGGTGGCCGTGTGCAAGTCTGGGGGATGTTTTTCTAGTATAACCTGGTACTACTGCCACCACTGGATGGGTCCCTGAACGACAATAGGTACCTGTCTATGCTCGATGAAAACATTTATCCCTTCATGTTGGACGTTTACCCTGATGGTGATGGTGTCTACCAGAAGCACAATGCGCCGTGCTACGTCGCTAAGGGGTGCATACCTGGTTCCAGAACCAAGACAGCGATGACCTTGTTCTCCGTTGGCTGGCGAAATCGCCCGATCTCAATCCCATAGAGCACTTGTGGGACTATTTATATTGACAGATTCGACGTACCGACCCACAACTACGTCATCTACAAGACCTCCGTGCTCTGCTGCAGTCCGAATGGGCACGTGTGCCCCGGGAAACCTTCTAGGGCCTCATTGCGTCCCTGGCATGCCGTCTCGTTGCTGTCATCCGGGCCTTGGGTGGTTATTCCCATTATTAGGTTGGTGGCATATTATCATATTGTGATACGACTGTGTATTTTCCTGACGTCTGATTCCGAGAAATAATTCACCGTGGATGGGACTTATAGTAACTTGAATGAAAAATACAGCTGTGCTATAAAGAAGGTGAACCTACACCATCTACCAACAAGTAATTGGACACCCCTGCAATCGACGATATCTGCAGTCCCGATACACGTCACGGCTGCCGCCGTTAAATCTCGTGTGGGAAACAATAACACAACAAGTCGCATGCAAGATACCACGCAGTTCGGAGCTCTCTGATTTCTAGAAAGGTGTTATCGTCGGGTATCACAGAAATGGCCGATCCATACGTGACATATCCAGCGAGATGAAGTGCCCCAAATCGACAGTGGCCTACGTGATTGGCAAGTGGAAGATGAGAGGTAACTGTCGGAATGTGCCCCGACCCGGCAGACACAAAAAACTGGGAGTTAGAGACCGACGGGTGCTGGCCAGAGAAATTTGGAAGAACCGAACCAAATCGATGGGCCACATTCGCGAGGAGTTTCAACAGGCATCCGGGAGTGTTCTTTCGATGAACACCATCCGTAAGGAAGCCCATCTGCTTGGTTATCTTGGACGTGCTGCCGCCCACAAGCCTTTGATCACCAAGTCCAATAGCGCTGCTCGGCTAACGTGGTGCAAAGAACGTCGACAGTGGACCGTTGAACAGTGGAAACAGGTTCTCTGGAGCGACGAATCAATGTTCATCCTCTACCGTTCGGATGGCAGGGACTGGGTTTGGCGTCTGCCTGGAGAACGCCTCCTGCAGGAATGTATTGCGTCAACCGTGAAGTTCGGCGGCGGGGGAATTATGCTATGGGGGTGTTTCTCTTGGTATGGCACGGGACCCTTGGTCGCAATTCCTGGTAGACTCAACGCCGAGACCTACTGCACCATTTTGGATAACAATGCGCTTCCTACGTTGTGGCAGTTTTACTGGGTGGAACCCTGTTACTTTCAGGATGACAATGTCACCTGTCATGTTGCGAGGTCCACCATGGCTTGGTATGGTGACAATGGGGTTAATCGAATGGACTGGCCTGCGCAGAGCCCGGACCTTAACCCTATCGAGCACCTCTGGGACGAGTTGGAGCGTCGACTTAAGGGTCCGAAATCGGTGAAGGAACTGACCTGTCTTCTCCAAGCCGAGTGGAAGAAAATTCCGCTAGCCGTCGTACAACGCCTGGTTGAGAGTATGCCCCGGAGGGTCGCAGCTGTAATCGCCACTCGTGGAGGCTCCACCAACTATTGAAGGTGAATAAACTTCGTTTTCCTTTGCTATCACAGGTATCCAATTACTTGTTGGTAGATAGTGTATATCTTTCTTTCAGAATTGTCTACTGCAAGTATTTATCATCGTTATACGATAACTTTCAAGAAAGGTAGGAAAAGGAACTCATTGATCAGAAAAGTGTCAAGGGTTGACGACATAATGTTAATGGGTTGGATATATTGCTAGAACAGCTGACCACGAATGGACAACTGTAATATTTGACTGGATTTCAAGGGACAGAAAATGATCCAGATGAAGACCACGAAAGGGATGGGCGGATAAAATTCGAAAGCGTGCTGAAGTCATATTGAAGAGAATTGCTCAATACAGATAGTTGTGGAAGAGACTTGTGGAGAATTTCATGCAGCAGTGGACTGAGAATGATTGATGATGATGGTGAATTTTGTATTCCTTTTAACCTAGTTTCAGACATAAGTAGAAATCAAGTCAGTGAACCTAATTTGAAAAGCGCTGTTTTTGAATTCCATGTTAAAATGGGAGTAAAAAATAGCTTTGAAAATGATGCCTTAGAAATCTATATCATAAAGCATGTTGCACTACTTTCTACAACCGTACGAACGACTCCAAAGTACGGGGAAGAAATTTATAGTCGAACAACTCATGTTGCTAGACATTCTGCTGTGAAGTTAACAATAATACAGATAACTCTGAAGCGAGAGTGGAGAGCAAGTCTTTATTTTTTCTAAAAAAGAAAAAAAGCTCGCTCTCCATTTTCGGTTCTTATGATCCCTAAAGCTATAAAGAAGGAAGAGACCACCCAGAGCCCCGAAAGATGTGTCTAATATCGACCTCTTGAGAGAGAGAGAGAGAGAGATAGAGAGAGAGAGAGAGAGAGACTGGCTATGAGTGCAGTTCTGGGACGTGAATAAGAAGTAGACAAGAAAGATGACACCGAATTTTCGGTTGAAACAGCACGTCGTTTGAAATTGTTCCGTCACGAATTAAATTTATCAAAGCTATTCAAAGTCAATGGAACCGGTACGAAAGATAATGGTATCTGACCGAAGAAAGAAGTTTTTCAATCGAATTTTTAATCCCGCAGATATTCCTTTAAACGTAATCCTGAACTTAGGCCCTCTGGTTGCAGACTTGTGCGATAAGAAAAAATTGAAATTATATGAGAAACATTTCGCAGAGGAAACACTCTCCAACAAACAAAGAATTTTTCTAATCGGACTCTTAGAAGCAATGATATCGACAAATATAAGATATGCATCCACGCAACTCTGGTGGGAAAAACATGAATTATTTTAATACGAAAGTATTCCGAAACGGTTTATCGATGTGAGTAGTATCGGGCCACATAATAATTTTTTTCAATCGAGATTTTAGAGGCTCGGATTCGGCTGCAAATACATCAGAAACGGAAATTAAGACTTACGCCCCCTGGTGGCCAAACCATTCTTCAATAAAAATCAGAAATTATATGCAAAAGATTTCCCATCAGGTGCTGTATGCGGTGCAGAAACAGTTTTTCAGATCGGAGTTTTAGAAGCAAAGATATCGGGGGGGGGGGATACGCAATTTACTTTTACGCCCCCTAGCGGAAAGTCTATGAATTAATGGAAAATTTTGAAATTAAATGAAAAACATGTTGCACTAGAAACGCTATCTAACAAAGAAGGGATTTTTCTAATCGGACTCTTAAAAGTAGAGATATTGACAAAAATAATATATACATCTACACCCCCTGGCGGAGGAACCATGCAAAGTTTTACGAAAAAATATTTCAAAAGGGTTTATCAACCTGAATGGCATCGGCCTACGAAAGAATTTTTTCAATCGAGATTTTAGAAGCTCAGATTTTGTAACAAATACATCAGAAAAAGAAATTAACGCTTACCAAAATTTACAAGCTACGTGCAAAACATTTCCCATCAGGAAGTGTATCTGGTGCAGAAAAAAAAATTCTAATCGGAGTTTTACAAGTAGAAATATCGTGAGAAACACAATTTATTTTTACGCCCCCTAGCGGAAGATCTATGCGCAACTTCAAAAAGCTGCTATACCTAAGATACTATTCGATATAAATGGAATCGAATGGTAAAACGATTTTTTCAATCGGAAGTTTAGAAGCAAATATATGGAATGAAATGTAGTTTAAATTTGATATCATCTGCATTTACGCCCTCTAGCGGCGGAAATGTACATCGTTAGAAAAAAAAAACGGCAGGAAGGATCATACGCATATTTTATGCTTCCCAATGCAAAAATAACATTTTCAAATCGGTCTAATAGTTGCAGAGATATGGCGTCCGTAGACGGACGGACGGACTGACGGACAAACCGATAACATAAGCACGATCTTTTTTTACAAAAAACGTGCTAAAATCCTAGGAGCAATAGTAGTAGTGTAAATGTTCACGTAAACTAAAAAAACGAATCCGAAAGTGCTGATGCGGCAGTTGGTACCATTCGCCATTTTGTGCTTCCTCCCATCCCAGTGAGAATAAAAGACTATAAAGAGTGCGGAAGATATTAGTAGCAAGAAAACTCATGCGGATAATTAATAATACTTACAGCTAACATCAGTTGAAAATCCTAGATCAGAAAAAGGACAAAAATTCTGAACAGGCGTTTTGGGAACCCTACAAGTATGGTATTTCTACTATTACTTCAAACGTAAGAAGTCTAATTTGCCTCTTCGAAAGCACAGTGGAGGAACAAGAAATGGGGAAGTCACAAACCTTTCACCTCGTAGATGAGTGGAACGTGCTAAGTATGTCTAAATTAGCGGTTATCAAACTTCTGATACCGTGGGGCCCTTTTTCACCAAAGGACGAGGCCGTGGAGCTTCAGCATTTATTTATTATTTATTTTCGATGCCCGTGTTTATATTCCGTGCAAAATGGTGTTTTTACAGGTAATGACGATTTAAGAATTTCATTTCTGAGAAATCTGAGAAGTATTGCTTTCATTTCTGAGGACCATTAATTTTAATTAGTGAGCAGCATACTTGACACTTTTAGTGTTTCTGATATTCTAATATTCTATCATAATAAAACCAACAGAGATCAAAGAAAAAAGAAAATGCCATTACAGTCATTTTCAAAAGTTTAAGACCACCTGTCAATTTATTAAAAATTAAGATTTTCAAAGAAACAACTAATTACTAGTCAGAGATATTTGGAAAAAAGACACCACAGATGAACACTTACACTCTTTAGAACTCAAAAAGACCGAAATCAGTACTTTGTATGGCCACCTTTATTTTTTTTAACGGACAGAATACGATGTGGCATACTCTCAATGAGGGATTTGAAGTCCTCACTTGAAATGTCTTTGC
This sequence comes from Macrothele yani, assembly GCA_039090855.1. Lineage (NCBI taxonomy): Eukaryota > Metazoa > Arthropoda > Arachnida > Araneae > Macrothelidae > Macrothele > Macrothele yani. The sequence goes on along the minus strand of CM077015.1, from coordinate 16,918,688 downwards.
ACCACACGTACATCACGTCAATCAAAGCTTGGGAGTTTGATGACTGTTTTACTGTTACCCTGTCTTTTAAAATAGTCCACAAATTTTCAATGGGGTTAAGGTCGGGAATATTACCGTGCCAGTCAAGCACAGTTATGTTTTTCCTCTGCAGGTAGAACTTTACTCTCTTTGATCTGCTGCATGGAGCATCATCATGCATAAAAATTGTGCATCTGTGCACTTGCATATGAGTTAACAGCTTCTCACGTAACATTTGAACATAGAAAGGACCAGTCATGGTAGTGCCTGCCGGCAGAAAGGATAATGGAGCAGTACCGGATGCTGACACAGCACCCCCTATCATCTGACTAGGTGCATGTCTCACGGTGCTAACGCTGTATTTTTCATCAACTCTTTTGCCTTTTGGTCGTCGAACATGTGCTTCACGTGATTCAAATTGACGCACAGTTGATTCATCGGAAAACAGAACTTGGTTCCAATTTTCAGCAGTCCACGATTGATGATACTTCGCAAACTGGAGTCTCTTCTTTTTCATGACAGAGGTTAGTCAAGGTTTATGTGCAGGTTTATAAGACTTCAATCCATAATCTTTGCTAAGACGTCGTGAAACAGTGCTGATACTAATATCAGACCTATTGAATGTAGAAAGGCCTTGATTTTCTTGCACGAACTCCGCAGAAAACGCATAAATATTCGCCTTATGGTATTGTCATCAGGTAGGGTTATTCTTCTTGTCCGTCCACTTCTCTTTCGATCGCTAAATTCACCTGTATCTCGATTTTTCACCATCGTATTATGGATAGCAGTCTTGTTCACATTCACCTTTCTGCTTATGTCACTTTCGGAGTATCATTCATGATATAAAGTCACTATTTGTGCTCTCTGAATTTTTTTTTTTTTTTTGCCCATCTTTTGCTATACAGAAAATACGTGCAAAACCTCTCAGTATGAAACCCAGAAACAAACTGACGCTCGCACGCTTCCCCCAACTCTAGCAACAGCTACCGCTGTAGGATGCTGCAACACCCACAGGCAGTTGAGTAATACAAACAGTAGCTGACGCAATCAGCAAAAATCTCCTCATACCAAAATATGGTCTTAAACTTTTGCAAATGGCTGTATAAGTCGCTCCTGAAACAGTGAACCGGAGCGACTTTCAGGAGCGGCGTAGTTCTTCTGAGAACTAATTCGTTCGAGGCTTCGCAGCAATACAGCCATTTCGATCATCGGGCATGACAGTACGCAGGCGTGAGATAAATAAATGGGAGGCGAGGGCTCCGCGGATATCTTACACTTGTAACTGCGATGACGATAGGTTGTGCTTTGTTTTGCCTGCCTGTTTCGAAATTGCTGCCACGCTGTCCCGAGGATAAAGGACAACTACGCGAGGCTTCCAGTATTGGTCGCTATATTCAGCTGGTACATGCTTTGAAAGAAGCATTATGCACACAAATTGTATAAAGAAATTGAAGAAGACGTGGATTTTCTCACTGTACTTCTGTTGTCGAACATAACGGTGTCACGAGGGATTTTTCACGAAAAGCGTCGCGTAGCAATTGCGGTGCCTTTGCGGAGACCTAAGGCCTCGCAAAGGCTCCGCCGAGCACGCTTTGAGAACCGCTGCTCTAAATTATGCCAGATACCACCTCATCTACATCACTTATTGAACGAATGTAAGTTGAAAAATGAATCTTCTCGCGTTAACATTATGTCTTACAAGGAAATGTTTCCATCTTCAAGTTGTTTGTTTTACACCGTGGCATATCCACTATGCTATGCTGGGGCCCTCTGCATGAGTGTGGCCTTTTACTATTCTAGAATGCCGTATTTCACGTCATTCAATACATAACAAAACTATTCCAAATTGTTTTTTTGTCCCGATAATACCGTCTTGCTTTTGCCTTCGGTCACGTTTAGAAACTTGCCAAGATTTCCTTTTTTCAATTTTTCGCTGGTCAAAGCTTTTATCTCTGCGTAAATTTTGTTCCAATCAGGGTTGGTCGCGTAAACTACATGATGCATATTTTGCATAAATTACGCGTGATTTATACGTATTTCACGTCGCGTAGAAAACTAATTTATTACACAATTTTCTAGGCCGTGTATCAATTTATTTACATAAAAATAAATTAATAAACGGAACGCAACGAGAAATAAGCATTTATTTTAAATTGTTTAGTTTATAACCACAGAAATTAAAATAATTACAGTGGTGAAATATCAAAAATACACATAGGTAATGCGAATGAAAGAACATTTTTTTCAAAAAGATTAGCGTTTCTCTTAATTTGGAAGTTGTTGTTAATGTTCATGATTACCCGCTTAAACTAACATCACTTTAACAACTTCAGTGCCCTTCGTTTGATCCAAAGTAACCAGAAAAATTAAATGCCTCTAACAGTTAAACTAGAATTGCACTTTTTTAACACTAAATAATATGTATACAGTGACATTAATTTTATTCTAAAGAAAACAAACAAAAAAGAAAACATTACGACAAAAAGTTTCACACTTGTCACTGTCATTTTTAGCACGTCTTTTGCAAAAAAAGATCGTGCATATTTTATTGGTGAAACTATGGAATATTTTTTTTTAAATATTCCATAGTTTCTCCGCCTGGGGCGTAGATGTATATCTTATTTTTGTCAATATCTCTACTTCTAGGAGTCCGATTTGAAAAATTCCTTCTTTGTTGGATAGTGTTTTTGTGTGACATGTTTTTCTTATAATTTCAAAATTTTCAGGTAATTCACAGACTTTCCGCTAGGGGGCGTAGAGGTAAATTGCGTCCCCCCCTATGTCTTTGCTTCTAAATCTTTGATTTGAAAAATTCTTTTTGCACCGGATACAGCTCCTGATGAGAAATCCTTTGCACATAATTTCTAATTTTTGTAAAAAATGGTTTGGCCACCAAGTGGCGTAAGTCTTAATTTCCGCTTCTGGTGTATTTGCAGCAAAATATGAGCTTCCAAAATCTCGATTGAAAAAAACGTCGTTTGTTGATCGTTACTACTCATGTCGACAAACCCTTTTAGGAACATCATCTTCTTGAAATAATGCATGGTTTCTACGCCAGAGGGCGTAGATAAATATCTTATTTTTGTCAATATCTCTACTTCTAGGAGTCCGATTTGAAAAATTCCTTCTTTATTGGATAGTTTTTCCGATGCAAAATGTTTTTCCTATAAATTCAAAATTTTCAATTAAATCATAGACTTTCTGCTAGGAGGCACAAAGGTAAATTGCGTTTTCTGCGTTATTTCTGCTTCTAAATCCCCGATTTGAAAAATTCTTCCTGTATCGCATACAACACCAGATGGAAAATATTTGTCATATAATTTCTAATGTTTGGTAAGGAATGGTTTGGCCGCCAGGGGGCATAAGTGTTAATTTCTGCTTCTGATGCATTTGTAGCAGAATGTGGGCTCCTGAAAAGTCGACTAATTTTTTTTTCTTGGACTGATACCGCTCATGTGGAAAAACGTTTGAGAATACTTTCTTCCTAAAATAATGCATGGTTTTACCACCAGGTGACGTAAAGTCACATTTCATTTTTGTCGATATCTCTGTTTCTAAGAGTCCGATTTGAAAAATTATTTCTGTGTTGGAGAGTGTTTCCGGTGCGAAATGTTTCTCATATAAATTCATGTTTTTCTTAACGCACAAGTCTGCAACCAGAGGGCGTAAGCTCACGATTTCGTTTATAGCAATATCTGAGGGATTAAAAACTCGATTGAAAAACTTCTTTCTTCCGTCAGATACTATTGTTTTCCATACCGGTTCCATTGACTTTGAATAGCTTTGATAAATTTAATCAGATGGATTCAAAAGACGTGCTTATTACACCCGAAAATTCGGATGTCATCATCTTGTTTAAAATTGAAAGATTACTAACCTGTAAATTGTGCATATACCTTTTGATGATTTATAGCATTTATTAATAAATTCATCACTATATCCAAGCGTCATTGTCGCTTTGATTTGTGTTTTACTTTAATAATGTCACATTGTTAATAGTTTTATCAAAACTAAATTCAAATTAAAATAACATTTGGCATTACATTATCACATATTGTCTACATACAATTTGTATGACACTTGCTCAACAGTTTCCTTCATTCTTATTTTTCTTAGCAGTTTTTTATAATCATCACACTTTTGATCTTTTAATTTTTAGAGTGTAATATTGTATGCACCAGTTTCTTAGAATTTTCAAAGCTTAGTCGGTTTCTTGTTGCGTTGTGAATGTACGGCCAGTTGGAGGACAACCTTTTAAGCTATGATGCTGATGTTGGTATGCTACGTATAAATAGATAATTTATGCCTATAAATAGATAATAGAAATAGTCTAATAGCTAATTTCGCGAACTCTTTGTGATGTCATTTAGAAAAACGCCAAAATGTTGCTGGAGTTCGAGCTTCTTTTTAAGTAGTTTACCAAATATTTCCACACTATTTCTATATTGTTGGTAGCCTGTGATTCCTGCTGCATCGAAATTCTCTAAAATTTTCTACCACTTCAAGACGTTCTTCATTAAGTTTCTTTCCTTGATATTTAGGATGTTACACGTTTGGCCTATGTGTGGTGTCGGTGAGTCGTTGGAAAGGATAGAAGAAATGAAAAACGTAATATGGAGATATCGTTTGATTTGCCGCAAGTAACCACGCACGCGTCACTGTTAGCCTGGGAACTAGAGTAACATTGTAATACTTCATTTTTTTATTATATTTAAAGCAAGTTTCGAATGTATTGCATTTTTTACATTTATGACAAAAATTACGCATTTTTTACGCATATTTTACGCGTCACGTAGAAAATATTTTTTTACGCGTAACTCCGAAAGTTATTTCCAATCTAAATGGGGAGATTTTGAAACACAACAGTTCCGTTTTGAACTTCGTGTGTGAATGAAGCAAGACTCCTTTTTTTGCAAGTGAGTTGAACAATGGGATACTAGCGCCATCTATTTCTCGTTCAGTAGACTCAGGATGTGTTACCAAAGAAAAAGGTTCCTAGCACCGCAACCATCGGTTACGATACTTAGTTTAATAGTAGGCCGCGAAACGAAATTACTTTACCAAAGAACGGAGACGTGAAAAGCGATTTACGTTGCAAACGTTTCGTGTTTTTTTAATGGACAGTTACATAGATCATTTTTAGAAATGATAAATCGAAAACAATTCCCCAAGCTCTCGTGTTTCAGAAATTTGTGAGAATATTTATCAGAAGTTTATCACAGCTTTGAAGCCACCTGAAAGAAACCATCGTTTGCTATTGATTTAGTTTCCCACACGTTATGCGCTCAGTTTCTGCTGATACGTATTTAGGCAGTGAAATCTCAAGAGAACGAGAATAACAATTAATTTGTTCCAGAAAAATGTTTTTTTTGTAAATAATCTCCATCAACTTTATCGTATGAGTACTGGTAATATGATTCACTGGAGCGTAATTTTCAGCGGAACAGAAAAAAATTCAGAGGTCTGAGTCTGGGCAAAATAATTTTTGTACTTTTAATGTGTAGCAATGAATGCATGTATAACTTATCACGCTCACTCAGTTGTGAAGAAAAAATCCCCCAAAATGCCGTTAACGCAGATAAATGTTAAAAAATTGCTATCTAAGAGATGCAATTTAGGTGTAGAAAAATACAACGATGTGGAAATGAAAGTGTGCTAACTTAATTACGAATTTAATCCTAACTGTTTAACTGTCGTGTAAGAAATTCGCGTCGCATCACCAAATAAGTGTATTAATCATTGGAAAAACAACAAAAAATAAAAGATAATTTTACATCTTTCGCTAACGTTAGCCTGTATATTTTTAAATTCAGAATTTGATAAATGAAACGCAACTTGTCGAACAGACAGTTTTTATTTTTAAGTATTATCTCTCTCTCTCTAGTCAAAAAATGTACATATAATCCTGGTTTTACAAATGTTCAAACAGCCTTAATCCAGTAGTGAAATCACAAGATGACGCATCACTAAGTCACTAAGTGACAAATCAGCAAATTCGAAAGTGTGAGATGCATTGTTAAACATGTAATAATTCTTTTTTCGGAAGTGTGAAGAAAGAGAGTCATTTTTAAGTGATATGCTCGCGTTTCTGTGAACAATGATTTGTTGGAAGTCAACATTTGCTGCTATGGTGAAAAGAGAACATTTTTTGCTTTTCCATTTCTCCTAAAAAACGGACGTGTGAAATTAGGATTTCGTCAGAGTTTGTTGTTGTTTACATAAAATGTCAATTGACCCTTCTTGGAGTCGTGAAGCTGGGATCTGGACATGTGATCAACGGCTGATGCAGGTGAGAAATGCAGCAGGTTGTTGATGAGAGAGTGATTTTGAGACAGGCAAAGAAGGAACAGTCCTCTTTTGTTCAATTTTTTCATCCCCTTCTGTTCAATTTTTTCATCCCCTTCTGTTCAATTTTTTCATCCCCTTCTGTTCAATTTTTTCATCCCCTTCTGTTCAAATTTTTCATCCCCTTCGGTTCAAATTTTTCATCCCCTTCTGTTCAGTTTTAATGTTTGAATTTCATTCTACCAATCTCCCGGGTACGAATTTTCCGTTTCCCATTGAAAGTCCCTATTCTTTCGGATTGTACCTGATGTTAATTGCTGCCATCAGGCCATCGACATTCTCACAAACAGGGAGTTTGCCTTCTGATATGAAGAACTGCTGCGTATCCTTCTGTCGGAAGAGAATTGCAATCACCTTCACAGGGTCCTCAAAACATTTCTTCAGCTGCAAACTTGAGACCATAGGTTCTGCCTTACTCCTTGGAATTTGAAGAGTGAAATCAGAGAATTCATCTTCTGACCTTTTTTCAGCAGTGGTCACGTTCAGACGAAAATCTGAATGTGAATGTCTTGATGTTCATGGCTGCTGTGTTTTTTCGGGTATATCATGCGGGTCCTCATCATTATCTATGGAAAAACTGTGAAGGGGAGGAACTTCAGTAAAGGGAAATCTACGTTGAGGCTATGGGGACAAATCAGACAGTACGGCCACTGGTTCCAGGGAAGGCGGGTAGCCAGAGGTATGTCAAACACAACACATATGCCTTATCTGGCATTCAAATCCAGCTTAGGTTATACAACTGGACAGAAATTTGTGCCTCTGACCAATCAGCCAGCAAGACGTCAGTTACATTTTAAAACCAGTTACTGTAACGTTCTAAGCAGTGATAAGAAGTAGCACGCTTCGTTTAGAGTAGCGTTGTATGTTGCATCGTTACAAATGAAAAACATGAAGTTGTAACAGTAGCACGCTACAAAATCCAATAGTTTGTAGCGGAAAATTACGCTACAAACTGCACTACTTTAAAAAGCAAAGTGAAAAATATTTCCTCAAATCACGTAACATTTTTGAATTTCTTGAAGCGTATTTGGTTTGAACAGGAGCTTAGTGTATCCTACTTTTAATCACCTGCCTTACTTATCTTACATTGTCAATCCAGCTAAATAGCTAACCATTTTTAGCACGTCTTTTGCAAAATTAAAAAAAAAAAAAAGAACGTACTTATGGGATCACTTCGCCCATCCGACCGACCGCCTGTGGGCAACATATCTCTGCAATGATTAGTCCGATTTACAAAATTATCTTTGCATTGAGAAGTTTGAAATGTGAGTAGGATCATCCTTGCTTTCTGTGAAAAAACAAGATAGGGCTGTATTCTGCAGAATACAGCCGTCGCCATAGAAGTCATGCATTCATCGGCCGCTCCTGTATGGAATAGTATTAGAAGAATTGCCCCATACACGATCTTTAAAGAGACTGCAATCAGGAAAGCAGTCGAAATCCTATCCAGCAAACTAGCTTGCAATGTTATAGTTTCTACTGAACTACCAAGGGTTTCGCATGCGTTATTAAAAGATGGAAACCCATCACCACCCACCGTATAATTGCGTGATAAAAATCCATATAATATGCTCGAGATGTCGCCCACGTTGTTTTCAAAAATCATCTTTGTTTCTTACATGTTCCAATTCCCTGCATTTGTATGGCTACTATTGACTTGAAAAGCCTCCTAGTGGAGTGCGAAAGCTTGTCAAATCTTTGTGCTTACTACACCACAAAAATGAACGGTTTAATACGCTATATGCGTTTCTTGAATATTCACAGTCTGGTGTACTTAAAATAAAGTTAACTGAACTTTTTGGTTAAGTGACCCTTCGGCAAAATGTACCTTTTGATCAAGTGATTTTCTATGAACCGATTTTCGGTCAAGTGACGTTCGATCAAGTGAACAATACCCTAATTTTACATGTCATACTTTAGTTACCTTGAGCCTATTGTGTCTGCTTTACTTGATTAGAATACAATGCGTTGTACGCAAATAAATGTATACTATCGAATTACTCGATTTATTTCACACCCACAATTTTGGCATGCGAAAGATGTATAGCATAAATTATTTACAAAGAATACCAGGCTGCTCTTCCAATTTTTTTAGCAGGTAATGTCAGAAAGGATTAGTGTCAAATATGCCCCTAAGTGACGACTTTGAATTACGAAGCTAAGGTGAACGCAACCATTTCTAATGTGCAGGTTTACTCATTGCAGCTGCAGTCCTCTCATTTTTTAGATAGCGAATATATTTGTTTAAGCTCATTTTGCTAACTCCGAGTTAATTCGTTCCAGCCAGTTAAATGGTAAAAAATCAGCCCAAACCAGTTTACAACTACACTGCTCGACAAAGGGAATGACACACAATGAGGTATTTGTCGGAGTGCCATGAAAATTGGATGGTGTGTGAAGATAGTTAGTTATGTAAATGATTGCAGTTGCGAACTAATAACGTCAGAGATGAATGAGATAAAAGGACTATACGACTCGGCGTAGCTACAATTGGTCGTTCTCACCGGGCGTGTGAGCCACTACATCGGAGTGATCTCGGTGGCAAAAGCACGCGTAAAAAGTGAAAATGCCTCAGGGATATAATCAGCAATCCTACCATCAGACAAATGCCTTTACCAGAAGCTTTATTCTAGGGTTACCTACGGCTAGTTGGTGCTTGCAACACATTGCGGAAGAGACGCAACTCTCCGCTGAATTTGACGACAGTAATTGAAGGAAGGTAAAATGCGTATGGTATGGACGTAGGCTGACGTCTGAACGCATTGATCGCCGCATTTGACGGCAAACTGTAGCAACCCCATGATTCACAGCAGACGACATTCAACGAGGTACCCATGCAGCAACAGACATCCCCGTATTTTCAGGAATTGTGAATAGCAGGTAAGCTGCGTTCGGTTTGCACTCTAGTCAGCCATTGTAACTGTCTGTTACCCAGCTATATCGCTGCGCAAAGTTATAGTAGTGCAGTAAGAGATATGTCTGGCGGAATATAAATGGAACCATGTCGTACTGAGCGACGAGTCTGGCTTGATTCTCAGCGCTGATGATCGCCGATTAAGAATCTGGAGAAGATTTAGTCACCGGACTGCTCTTGCTGCCAAACACAGTGTCACACAGCTCCCCAGCCTGGCGTGAGTGTCCACAGCGCTATTAATTTCAATTTCAAAAGGCGTTCACCGATCTTACGCATATTGGGTACGCTGACTGCACGATAATTCATCGATACGGTACTACAGTCCGTTTTCTTGACAAATTGCAGTGATATCTCTGATGCCGAGTTTCAACAAGATAACGCTTGCACTTACTCTGCGAATTTCAGCCCACACTGCGTACATAGTATCCACGTGCTGCCGTGGCCAGCACAATTGTCAGACTTATCTCCAATAGATACCGTGTGGGACGTCATTGACATACGACTTTAACCCTCTGCTCGACCACTTCCCAATATCGATTAATTGTGAACACAGGTCAACGACGCATGGTCAGCAATACCTCAGGACACCATCTGAGGAATTTTCCACTTGAAGCCACGTCGTGTTACTGAATGTATAGTTCAACATGACAGTCCTAAGACCTACTGGCTCAGGTAACATTGCACTGTCTCCTCGCCCATGCCTTTTATGTAATCCCTCGGAAATTAAATAAATTTTATCCTATATACTAGTCTACACGTTTCAGGAGTTTCTTTTCACTTCCTACAGTCCCTCATGGGTTGGCATTTTCCATGTAGAACATTGTCTCTCTTTGTTCTGTAGCTCACGCCCGGTTAGTGAGAGCCCATGAAGTTTCCCTGCTTCGTCCTTTATTGCAATTATTAGAGGTTGAACCACGACCTCTCGAATTTTAAAGACACGGTATAAAATCCAAATTCCTCTTGCGAGCTTCGTAATAAAAGGACAGACTTTATCGGTTGTTGCAGCCTACATGACTCCCAGGACGAAAAAAACAAGTTAGTAAAATCATGCAATGCATTGATTATGATACGCTTTCCAAAGTAACAGAAATCATTACTCAAGTTATTAGAATAATCTTGATCCTATGCCCCGACCTTTAACCCAATTTCGATTATATTCAACAGAACCGGTTACGTATACTTCCGAAACAAAATGATAAAGTTTTGTGTCAATCGAAGCAGTTTTACGTAAGTTATAACGCATAAGGGCAATGGAATAGATCCCGCTCCTATGTCCTTACCTTTGACCCATTTCGCACATTTTCAACAGGGTTCGTCCCCAGCTGGTCTACCACATACTGAAATTTTGTTGAAATTGAACCATTTTTACGCGAGTTATCGAACGGACGGACAGACAGACGGACAAAGCTGGAGCATATACCCTTCTTCAACCTACGGTTGGAAAGCGTAAAAAACGAAGAAAGATCTTGTCTTCTACTGTTGTTTTTCCTGTCTTAGTGGACATATACAGATTTTCATATCAAACCCAAGAAGTCACGTGATAAAGGCCATTTCTTAAGGAATATCATATAACTTGTGTTTCATTAGAATTAATATTTATGCTATGCAAAGACACGTTTTGTTGAGATTTATTTTTTTAATACATGTACATGCAGGGTGTTACGCAAAATCGCTTTTTTCGGGGCGATTACTCGAAGCCCAGGTATTCAATCGATGTGGAAGTAAGGGAATGGCGTCTAAAAGTGATTATACCCTTACAGATAAGCACAATTATAGTGTCCTTGAGAGTGAATTTTGAACTTACAGATATGTACCATGAAATACAGGAAAAATAAAAGAAAAGGAAACACTAATTGCAGTGTGGTAGAATAATACTTATCTGATACCAAAATAACATTACAGCGTCCATAATCGTAACAAGAGTGGTGGAAAGCGTGATTAAAGAGACGGATGAAAAGGCAAGACAAGAGACGAAAACTTACCTCATGATCAAGTATTTTACTTTAGCGTATGTTCAAAGTGACAACCTTTTGCAACAGTACAGCAATGTAAGCGTGCAACAGCATTTCGATGAATATCATCTAGTCTGACACCACTGAAGGAGCTATAGACTCGCAAATGCATTGTTTCTGACACCGTAGGTCAACCCGATTTCCTGCACATGTTTCCGATTTCACATATTCCCACAAATAAATCTCCAGAGATGTCAGGACACAAGACTTCCTAGACAGATTCATTGACTTCAAAATGTAAATGCCTATTAAAGATTTATACACTGAGGTGCTAACAAACTGCAAAGGGCGCTATAATTTCCATTACATGCAACCACACCCATGCGGTAAATAATATCGTCCACAAACGACGTATTCATAGAGGTAGATATATCCGCAAGTTCAGGCAGTAGCATTCGCAGTTGAAATAACAGCTTGTCTGGATTTAAGCGATTTCGAACGTGGTATGATAGTCCGCTCCCGAGATGTCACTCCATTTCGAAAATTACCACGAAATTTGGATTCACGCGGTCAAGGCTGTACATCTCGCTTGGGCTTGAGAACTCTGCCACCGGACGTAAGATGACTAGAATCGTGTAGCCTGGTCCGACGAATCGCGGTACCAACCGTTTCGGAAAGATGACCAGCTCCGTGTATGGCGACAATCCCACGAGGTAATGGATCGTGCATGCCTACAAGGAACAGTGTGTGCCGGTGGTGACTTTGTCATGGTGTAGAGTGTTTTCAGCTGGTACGCATTATGACTCTTCATACATTTGTAGGTCGGTGAAGGCTACGTAACAATTCATAGTGGTTATGTGTACCCGTTCATGTCATGCAACCAATCCGACGAGTAGGACAACTTTCAACACCACAATGAGGTCCGACAAACGTCCACAGTCATCCGATTAGGACTGGATAAACATTCCAGGGAGTTTGGCCTCCTGACTTGGTCCCTTCGTTCGCCGGACTTAAACGTCATTGAACACATTTGGGATGCTGTGAGACTTGCTGCCATTGCCAGGAATCCTCTACCGGTGAATACTGCGGAATTGTGGGACGCTCTTCAGGAAGCATGGTGTGCACGGTCTGCGCAGTACTACACAGAGCTTGTGGAGTCCATAACCTGTCGCTTTGCTGCCGTTATCCAATCGCGAGGAGAACCGACGCTGTGTTAGGGAGGTATCCCAGTTTTTTTGGCACTTCATTGTAGGTAATGTGTTAAGGTGTGGCGTTCCACCCAATTGTGTTCACACGTCTCGCAACTGTGGCTTAATGATAAATTTCCAAACCAAACTCTCAACTGATTTTTAGCATATCAGAAAAATGATCTCCCATATAAGAGATTTCTGGTTGAAAACACCTGTGATGGTGTTTCTCCAAATGCGGACCAATGCAAAAGTTACTGAAACTATGTAGGTAGTTTAGAGATGGCATACATGTGTCATGATGTTATTTGTGGAAGTTTTACATCGATGGCTAAGGGATTACAAAATTTCCAAGTGCGACTCTTACAACGACTTTGTTTCCATGAATGGGGATTTTTCTCAGGTACGGCTCTTACGCCATTGCGACGATTAGCCCGAAAACTACAGAAAATCATATAAAATAATATAATTTTGTGAAACACGCCGCTTCACCAATGTAGACGATTACTGAGGGCAGTTGAATCTAAATTCAGAGTGCGAATGCGAACCTCGCATAATTACAAAGAGACATGCTGACATAGAGTGGTAATTAAAATACTCTGTGACGTATGAATCAAACGGACAATGGAACAGCGATAAACCTGCCGTCGTAAAGTTATTCGGAGAACAGCCGCTCTTGAGTAGAGTGAAGTGCGTTCTAATGTCTGTCGGCAAAGGAAGTTTATAATGGCGGCCGAAGAAAAACGATTTCCTAGCCGTGAGAAATGAAACAAACTGTGTGATGGTTTTGCCGCACAACATGCGTAAATAATAAACAAATACTAGGAACATCTAGAATGTAGTACCGTTCGCGCATCCCTCCCGCGCAAGTCGCTTCAGAGTCGTGCATGCGCAGTTGTGCTGCCCCATCCGCTAGCCACGCCATTTTGTTAGGTTGTGCTTACGTTAAAGGTTTGTGCTGTGCGTTAATAATGTTTAAGTTAATAGAACAACCCGCTACCGTCGAAGTCCTCTCTGTGATAAGGTTTCAGAATGCAAGAAAAACCAGACCAAGTGATATTCATCAGCAAATTAGCGAAATTCACCAGCAAAACGTATTGAGTGCAGGAATGGTGCGGAAGTGGATTCGAATGTTTAATGAAAGACGACAGAGCGTTCATGGCGAAGTGCGCAGTGGTAGACCTTCTCTGGTTACGGACGATTTGGTGTAGAGAGTAAATGAAAACATTAGGGAGAAGCGACGCTGCAAAATTTCTGGTCTTTCAGAGCAAGTTTCGAAATTATTGCAGAAAAGCTTCAGCACCTCAAAGTGTGTGCACGATGGGTGCCAAAAAAGTTTACGGAAGCGCATAGACTCTGCTTTGGAATTTTGTTTCATAGGTTCTACTTTGGAAAGAAGGCGATGATTTTTTAAGCTGTACAGTGACGGGAGACGAGACTTGGGTCTCTCACGTCACACCTGAATCGAGACAGGAGCCCTTGCAATGAAAAGAGTTCCCAGCGGTACAATGACGCCGATGACCTGGAGACAATAGTTGAGCGGTGGCCCAAAACCCAGGCAGCAAACTTCTATTAGGAAGGTATCCAAAAACTTGTGACACGACATGACAAATGTCTTAAGATCTACAGGGAATATGTTGAAAAACAGATTAAGATATGTAGAATTCATCACACCTGGAAAACTAGTTATCAATACTCCTCGTTTTGCTTTACCTTCAAACGGTACCTACCTTCTGGATGGCCCTAGTACATTTGCAATGAAATGGTCGCCGATTGTTGCTGTCGGTTGGACCCAAACTTGTGGAATGGCTTTATTATCCCTGAGGTGCCGCATGAGCCAAATGGACAATAAACCAGCAATAAGCCTGTTGGCTTAGTTTAATTGAGAGAACATTCCCTCGGAGTAAGAAGATGTCGGTTCGAATTCCACTGTTGGCAAAGAAAGGTTATAAATGCCAATATATGCACGCGATCAAGAAATTATCCTACCAACATCCACAATACGAAAATTTAGACTACAGGGTAAACAGTGGCAATATCGTGATAATTTCAGAAATTTCCATTTTGACCACAAAAATTTATCGCCCATGTATATCAAACCCCAGTACCCCATAAGCAACGCATTTGTACAGGGTGTCCACAATGTCTTGTTACTCCCCCTGTAATAAGAAATGTAAGTGAGGTATGTATCTGTTGTATGATGTATATGCTGAGGCATCCTTAAACATCCAGTGGATCCGTTTGGGCTCCGTCATTCTCGTGACAGAGAATTATTTTACGCCATGTTCTGTGTTCCGAAGCAGTTGCGGGGTGATACGAGAGAAAGCACGTCTCACTGCTTCTTTAAGTTCATCAGTGGTTTGTTAGCGCTGCTGTACAACAACCTCCTTTATGAAACCCCAAAGGGCGTTATCACACGTTGAGAGATCTGGGCTTCGGGGTGGCCATTCAAGTGGAGCGGGCAGCACTGCCAAACCACGGCCGATCCAACGATCCCGAAAGACCTCACCAAAGTATTCCCAAACAGAGATTGCGTAATGCGCGGGTGCCCTATCCTGTTGGAACTATACGCCATTCAGAATGCCAAGATTTCTAAGTTGTGGCACAAACCAGGATGGTCCAGTGAATCAGACAGATAAGCTGTCTGATTCACTGGACCATCAAAGAAATACGGTCTAAACAGATGTCGACTATTCATTCGAGTCCATATCATGACATGCGGAGGATGATGTTCCAATTCTTCGACATAATGTGGGTTTTCCTTGGACCAGAACACAACGTTCCGTGATTGACAGCTGCGGTATATCGCACATTCATCACTGAAAATGACCTTTCCACGTTTTGGGATTGTGGCATATGTCTGAAGCATCATTGCACATGCATCCCATCTGCGGTTTAAGTCGATGTCTGATAACTCCTGAACGAACATTGGGCGATATGCGTGCAAATTCAGGTTATTCTTCATGTGCTTATGCAATGTCGATCGTGGTATTCCAAACTCCGCTGATCGTTTGCGGAGCGACTTCGTCTGTGACCTGATAACTGATTCCTCGACCGCTTGACACTGTTGCACTCTGGTTGATGGTCTTCCCGTTCGTAGTTTATCCTTGATGTTGCCTGCTTCGTTTTTTTTTTTTGTTGTTATTGGAGGTTTAACGACCACCGTGAGCAACTCAATGGGCTATAAGCAGTCGCCCGTCCCTAATTTAGGGTCACTGGTTCCAGGGAAGGGAGAGAGCCAGTGCCGTAAGACAAACACAACATCCATGCCTCACCGGGATTCGAACCCAGACCCCGTTCGGACGAATGATCAGAGGCCATCGCTTAGACCACTGCGCCACCGGAGCGGCTTGCCTGCTTCGGAGGGTTTATGTTCCCACCGCAGAAGAGTCTGTTTTGGAGGGGCCTCTTTGTCGAATCGTTTTTGGAAATCGGCACGTACGTCACGCATTGTCTTCCCTGTGTGTGGACGTTCGTGAACCCAGACACTGACAACAATCCGCTATTCCAGGGTGTATTCGCTGGTATCACACATGCTTCCGGTACCTAATCTGTAAATAAACACAATACAGACCATAACTCAACATATACATCATACAACAGATACATAGCTCACTTACATTTCTTATTACGGGGGGGGGTAACAAGACATTGTGGACAGCCTATACATAATGCCGGTAACTTGGAGAACACTAGGGCTGTATGTTTATGTTCAACAGTAGATGTTTTCACATAATGTTTACCAGTGGTTATTCTATGGTAACCTTAATAACTTCGTGATAATATCTTGCTAATTTCATGATAGTGAATAACTTGTCCATTTGTATGCACAACATTGCGTGAATATAAAGAAATACAGAAATAATATAGTAGTGTACATGATATGTTGCACAGTTTATTCTAGTCAAACAAAGAAGGAATACATATTTTTATAAATAAAAAACTCTCTTTTTCCATAAAGTGCCATTTTCGCATTTTAATTTCAGACTTGGAATACCACGATCGACTAAGCAGCTTTCACAGGCGTCGCACAAGACCACATTTTCATTTTCATTGTAAGAGTTCTGGAACCACGTGGTACCATATCGTGCAAAAGCTACACTGAGCTCCACTTTTTTTTTTTTTGACGTCCTTGGTATGGTTGTGTTCGCAAAATTCTCTATCGCAGTATTATCGTCTTCTCATTGCATGGGACTGTTCATAAAAACTGTAAATATGAGCTATATCTTGTTACATTTCAATAACAGCAACTATAACGTATTATGTAGTTACCAATGCTGATAAATGACTCACAAGTACATTTTTAAATTGGACAGGAATCTGATCAATAACTGGGTGTTAAATATTGTTTGCTAAAATTTATTTTCCTTCTTGAAGTCAGCTCATCTATGTTGTATATTAAACACCATCTGTGACGTGCCTGCCCAGCAGGACGCACACGACATAAAGGCAGATAGCAGTCAGAACGAACGTCCGTGTAGCTCAATTGGTAGAGTGACTTATTCCGGAATGAGAGGACCCGGGTTCGAGACCCGGCGTGGACAAAAATGACGGAGAAATTTACTTCGTTATAATGGCGCCCGAACTTTCCGGATGACCCGGCCGTTCAGAATCTCGCAATGGTGTGATGTTCTTTCCACACCGCAAGATAGGAAAAATAAAGAGCAGCGCTTCGAAAAATAAATGTATGTGACGTTGCATTCTACACACCAGATAGCCTGGGAGTTTTCGGATGGCTGCCTGCAACGATTCATGGTCACGGCTGACCCGTGGGCCATGCCCCGGCCCTCTTTCGTGGGGGGGGGGGAGATGTGACGTGCCTGCCCAGCAGGACGCACACGACATAAAGGCAGATAGCAGTCAGAACGAACGTACGCGTAGCTCAATTGGTAGAGTGAGTTATTCTGGAATGAGGGGACCCGGGTTCGAGCCCCGGCGTGGACAAAAATGACGGAGAAATTTACTTCGTTATGCATCACAAAAGACTATTCAATTCCCGCCACACGTTGAATAAATTTCTCCATTCAACGAACAATTTTCTCTATTTTACTAGGGGGAAGGGATTCGGCAGGCCTACATTAGTCTTTTCCCCTGGCTTCCTGCTATGTTGCACAACAGTTGATTGAATAAGTGCTTGCAATATACGTAGTACTATTCGTATTGTCACACGTGTTTTGGTATTGCTACAACTTCATTTGTACTCTGCATTATATGTAAATTATTATTTTATAATATTTGTATTTGAATATTTGATGTTTCGTGTGTTTATGTTAGTTGTATTATTATTCATATTTTTGCATTTATGTTTTATATTACTGCATTTTTTACATATACGTATTGTATTTCTCTTGTGTTTGCACATAGTGCGATTAGTATTTGGTAAATCTTTTTTTGGTACAGAAATAGCTTGTGCGATTTGATTGTATGCTAGATGGTGTAACATGGCGAAATAAAATTCAAATACGAACAAAACTACTTACCGACGATCTCCTTCCGATTTTAGAAACTGGACTTCTGCTGCCATTTATGATAAAAAGTTGAAACTAATTAAGACAGCAGTTTCTCTACGAATAGCCGCTTACGTTCTATCACGAATTTACCTATGCAATGAAATTACCAATGTTTACCCTATTTAAAGTTTTAGCGGAAAGCCCTAATTAATACGTATTTGTGTTTGGTACTCCAGATGTATTATGTGTTTTTGAAGCATTCGAAATATTTATATCAGGTGGATGTCATGAGAACGTTGAATTCACCATCAGATAACATAACATGATTACTGCTTCCAGCAGAGATTTATTTCCACAAAACTTTCTAAATGGAAGAAGATCAGATAAATATATAGAGGACAGCTCTCTGAAGCCTTCCACGCTCAGAGTAATTTGAACAAGTAATGTAATGATACCAACTTCAGACCGGATCTTTACTCAGTTGCAAATTAATGCAAACCGAATGACGGAACAGGGTGATAAACTACATATATCGAATAAACTAAGCCATGTGCTCATACGGTTAGGCACACTTTCAGATCTTGCTGACATATCCCTTGACATTTCTGTCAAACAAGACTGTCAAATTTCAGAGTTTCATAAGAGCCAATTAAGAAACATGGATGTACTTTTAGCCGTTGGTCAAAACACAGAAGGCAACGTCAGCTCGTTATCAACTAGAAATTAAGCGCAACACATCACTGAATTGTTGAAGAACAGGATGGATGTAGTTCTGAGATTTTGCATAATGCAATGAAAACTCCATGAAAAGTCCGTCAGAAAGTCAGATTCTATTTATATGCGCTTTGTAATCTTATAGCCTGCAGACATTTTAAATCTGATATTTCCCTTATGGCGTGAGATAACATGTTCTTCCACCTGTTAGAATAAGGTACTTTTCACAGAGTACGTAAATGTGACGACTATAAATTACATGCAGTGATGTGCATTACATTAATGTTTAGTTTCCTTTACCAGAGTAATTTAGAATGTCTTCTAAATGCCGCGTAGTAGCAATTTAGCATCGCGCATGCCTACAGAAATTATTCTTATAAATATTTGAATTACTCCCTGACGCATAATTTTTGCCGTGTTCATTCAGTGGCAATCCAGCATGTGAACTATAGAGCGATTGTTTCCATTAAATCTAATTTTCCCCTTCAAATTAAGCTAGTTCGTGAATAATTAACTTTGCATTAATCTGGTTTGGTTTCAGACCTTCGGGAAAATTTTCACAACTACTGAATTTTGCTGTGGATTTGGAAATCAAGTGCAAACAAGAATTTGTCGGTGACGCGATCGAATCGCGTCTCCTCACTCCGGAGTGAGTTGCTCTAAATGACTAAGCTTCACCGACGGAATATACCGCTGCAGATCTGTCGTCTTGACACGTGTTTCACCTCTGTAGTAAAGTTGGGCAAAATCGTAATTGAATTAATCGGTAATGCATTACAGCGTGATGGTAATGGCAACAAGAACTTAGCGTTACCATTACATGGTAATGGTGAACTGGTCATTAGGAGTACATGGTAATTGTAATGGCATGTAGCAGTTACCCATTATAATCGTAATGGTTAATGGTTAACTATATATGTTGGTAGTTAACCAATAACTTATGGGTAGCAATACAACGTGAATAAACCAGCAAACAGTACACCCTTACACGTTGTGTAGGTTATTTGACAATTGTTCCACCCCTCGGACCTCAAATGGATGTATGTAGGTATTGAGATTGTACGTGTATGACATGAGTAGTTGCCCTGTTTTCGCCGCAAGTAAAGTAAGTACGAGTGGGATGTTTATTTCGGTTAGAGGAACTCATTTCGTCCATCTCCAGTACAGTATTCTCGTCCATTACATACGTTTCACTGTCCAAAATAATTACACCACTATAGCCACAAGCATATATCAGCACTACACTCACAGTTCAGCAACTCAAGGTGCACTGCCGAATATTACAGAAATTTGCGGAACTCTTGACATTTTTTGCCATACTTCACAAGTGCTGTTGTCCATTACTTGTCCGATACGAACACTGGACTATAGCGAGCGACTGACTCCTTTACATATACTTCATGACAGGAACTGAACCTTCTGGAATATTCTTGATTTACATAAAGCTCTCCAACTTCCTATCCTTCTGGAACATTATACAAACGTCTAACTCATTCTTGCCACTTCTAGAACATTCTACACGACACTTCGGTCTCTGTCGGCTATGTTGCATGGCCGACTCTTCTAGTCATAGCTTTAGGCACACGTACATTTCTATAAACTATTAGCATGTAATTATTATTTGCAAATTGTGTAATTTCATTGCCAAATAATTCCATTGCGTTTGAATAGCATTATTATTAAATAATTGAAATATATCATCTTCGTTGTAATGCATTACAGATTAATTCCACTACCATGTGCACTTGGGATTACCTTGTAATGCATTACACGTTAATTGTAATCTGTATTTCCATTACTATGTAATGTATTCCTGCCCAACTCTGTAGTATGTTAGATCATCTCTCTCTTACCGTTTTTTTTTTGAAGCGAAGAAGGAACCTTCATTAATCCATACGATGTGGGGAACGAACATCACACATTTTCCGCAGCACCCAACGGCATTTTACGCTCGGGCACCTATGCGAAAACAGAAATTTGTCCACGTCTCCTCGCTCCGGAGTGAGTTGCTCTAACCGACTAAGCTACATTAACGAAATGTATCGCGGCAGATTTCTCGTCTTGACAAGTGCTTCACCTCTGTATTACGTCACATGATACAACTTCCGGTGAACGAAAACGGAAATTGCTCCAACCATATCTTCAAGAAAAATGTTTAACCCTTTAAGCTGCCGATGTACTTATATGAACCGAACGGTGTCCAAATTTTGCACTCCTCAAACAGAAATGTTTACAAAGCTGTCAGGTATTACGAAAACAAGGGCAAAATAATTCCTTTCCTCCTCTGATCTCAGAAATACAGACGATGAACCAGTCATTGGTGATAAAATTACGCTTCTCGTATCCTATTCTCTTCTCCATGACTCAAGTAATAATGGATAAATTAGTACTTCTGACACGGACATCATGCCGCTGTGTCTTAAACATCTTCTCCCTCGATTTTTTGGGTCATAAACATTGTTATAGCCCTTTTAGCAGGTAATCGGACAGAAAGAATTAGTGCTAATCATTCCCCTAAATGACTACTTTAAACACCAAGAAAGATGACACCGAATTTTCGGGTGTAATGAGCACGTCTTTTGAATCCGTTCTGACGCGAATTAAATTTATCAAAGCTATTCAAAATCAATGGAAGCGGTATGGAAAACAGTAGTATCTGACGGAAGAAAGACGTTTTTCAATCGGGTTTTTAACACCGCAGATATTGCTGTAAATGGAATCAAGAACTTACGCCCTCTGGTTGTAGACTTGTACGTTAAGAAAAAATTCAAATTATATGAGAAACATTTTGCAGCGGAAACGCTCCCCAACAACGAAATAATTTTTCAAATCGAACTCTTAGAAACAAAGATATCGACAAATATAAAATATGCATCTATGCCCTTTGCCGGGAAAAATGAAAGTATTCTAAAAAGGTTTTAAAACGTGAGCGGTATCGGTCCAACAAAGGATTTTTTCAGTCGAGTTTTCATAAGCTCAGATTATGCTGCACATACATCCGAAACAGAAATTAAGACATATGTCCTCTGGTAGACAAAACATTTTTTACCAAGTATTAGAAAGTATATGAAAAACATTTAACATCAAGAGCTGTATGCGATACAGGGAGAACTTTTCAAATCAGAGTTCTAGAACCAGAAATATCTGGGAAAACGCACTTTACCATAACGCCCCCTAGCGGAAAATCTATGAGTTCCATGAAAATTTAGAAATTATATGAAAAATATTTCGCACGTTAAACGCTATCCAACAAAGAAGGAATTTTTCAAAACGGACTCTTAGAAGTAGAGACATTGACGCAAATTGCCCACTGTCGGAGAAACCATGCCGTATTTTAAGAAGGAAAAATTCAGAAAATGTTTATCGACGTGAGTGGCATCGGTCCACAAACGAATTTTTTCAATCGAGAGTTTAGAAGCTTATGTTTTGTGGCAAACACATCAGATGTCCAAGACGGGTCCGGGTTCGAATACCGGTGAGACATGGATCTTGTGGTTTTCTTACGGCACTGGCTCTCTCCCTTCACTCGAGTCAGTGGCCCTAAATTTGGGACGGGCGACTGCTTATAGCCCATTGAGTCGCTCACAGTGGTCGTTAAACACTCAATAAAAATAAAAATAAAACAAGTTAGTAAAATCATGCAATGCATTGATTATGATACGCTTTCCAACATACCAAAAATCATTACTCAAGTTATGAGGATAATGGTTGTGGAATAAATCTCGCTCCTGTGCCCTGACCTTTGACCCCATTTCGATGATATTAAACAGAATTGGTTCAGTATACCTCCGGAACAACACGAAAACGTTTTGTCGTAATCGAAGCATCTTTACGTAAGTTATGACGCACAAGGACAATGGAATGAATCCCGCTCCTATGTCCAGATATTTGACCCCAGTTCACCCATTTTCAGTAGGACTCGTCTGCGGGAGGTCCCCTAGTACATACTAAAAGTTCATCGAAATCGAACCCTTTTTTATTAAAGTTATTACGCATAAGGGCAACGGAATGGATCCCTCTCCAATGTCCTGACCTTTTAAAAAATTTCACTCATTTTAAATAGGGTTCGTCCCCAGTTGATCCCCTATCATATACTGATATTTCATCGAAATCGAAACATTTTACTCGAGTTATGGCGCATAAGGGCATTGGAATGGATACAGCTCCGATGTTCTGACCTTTGACCCCCATTTTCAATTGGGTTCGTCCCCAGTTGATCCCCTATCATATACTGACATTTCATCGAAATCGAAGCATTTTTTCTCAAGTTATGGCGCATAAAAGCAACTGAATGGATCCCGCTCCGATGTCCTTACCTTTGACCCCGTTTCACCCATTTTCAACAGGGTTCGTTCCCATGCGATCAACTATCATATACTGAAATTTCACCGAAATCGAACCATATTTACGCAAGTTGTTATGACGCATAAGGGCAATGGAATGGATCCCACTCCTATGTCGTTAGCTTTGACCCCAGTTCACCCATTTTCAATAGGGTTCGTCCTTATGTAGTCCCTTACCACATACTAAAATTTCACTGAAATCGAACCATATTCACGCAAGTAATGACGCATAAGGGCAATGGAATGAATCCCGTTCTTATGTCGTGACCTTTGACCCCATTAACCCCATTTTAAATAGGGTTCGTCCCCAGGTATTTCCCTACCACATACTAAAATTTCATAGAAATCGAATGATTTTTACGCGAGTTATCGTGGGGACGGACGGACAAAGCTGGAGCATATATGCTTCTTTAACCTACGGTTGGAAAGCGTAAAAAACACATCAGAAGCAGAAATTAACATTTACGCCCCCTAGGGGCCAAACCATTCTTTACCAAAAATTAGAAAATTATATGCAAAAGATTTCTCGTCAGGAGCTATATCCGTGGAAGAAAAAAGTTTTCAAATCGGAGTTTTAGGAGTTAAGATATCCGGGAAAACGCAATAAACCTTTACGCCCCCTAGGGAAAAATCTATATATAACTTGAAAAAGTGACTATGCGTAAAATACTTTTCGATATAAATGGAATCGAAAGGTAAAATAATTTTTTCAATCGGATGTTTAGAAGAACATATATGGAATAAAATGTATTTTCATTTCGAAATCATCTGCATTTACGCTATATAGCGGCGAAATCGTGCAACGTAAAACAACAAAAACGAAATGAAGTTTTGTCCACAGACGGACGGATAAACCCCATAACATAAGCACGATCTTGTTTTACAAAAGACGTGTAAGGAGATGCGCAGGTTCACTCGTTCTAGCCGCGTTCGGCCCACTCAATGCCGCTTCGCGTGACTACCCTTATCCGGGCATAAGGTGGGCCTACCCATTACTAAGTAGATATCCCCTGATACATGTCCACTCAGGGTATTTAAAGTTTTGTCCTCAGCAATGGTTGAAACATTCTTGTTCTGGAGAGAAAAGACCGAGGGTGAGTCGAACGTTTCACAATATTTGCATAAACGCACGTGTTGCGGCGAGTATGTCACGTATTTAAACTAGTTCAATCGAGCACTGCAGTCAGTCGAAAGGGACATAAAACGGTAGTTGTTGCTGTGAACAGCATTGCATGTTTTTTTGTTTTTTTAATTGGAGGTTTAACGACCACCGTGAGCAACTCCATGGGCTATAAGCAGTCGCCCGTCCCTAATTTAGAGTCACTGGTTCCAGGGAAGGGAGAGAGCTAGTGCCGTAAGACAAACACAACATCCGATTCGAACCCGAACCCTTTTCGGACGAATGACCAGAGGCCATCGCTTAGACCACTGCACCACCGGGGTGGCACCCCATTGCGTGTTGTCGTTTTGTCTGTGATGTGGACGCCAAAAAGATGAACAGACACAACTGCCTAATTAGGGAACTTTTGCTTTACGAGTTTGAACTCGGCCATAACGCTGCTCAAGCAACACAAAACGGTTGTCATGCGAAAGAAGAAGCTTCCGTGGACCACGGTACTGCAACCAGATGGTTCAAGAAATTTCACTCAGGTGACAGAAACCTCGACGATCAGCGGAAGTCAGGTAGGCCGTGAAACGTGGATCCGGAAGCCGTGCGCTAGGCCGTAGAGGCAAATCCGACAACCAGCACTCGGAGATTAGCAGGCGAGCTGGGCATATCACAAACCGCCGTGGTTCTTCAGTTTCAGGACTCGGCAAGGTCTACAGGAGTTGCCACATTGCCCCTCACGAACTGACACCAGCTGAAGCAAACAGCCGAGTGGAGGTGTGCTCAAAACTCCAAGAAAACCTGTGCAATGTACGTTTCATGAAGAGAGTTTTTACATGCAAAGAAAAATGGGTCTATTTCCGTAATCCTAATACCCAAAGGTTGTGGTTGAGACCAGGACAGCTTCCCGAACCTGTTGCTAAACGTGGGCGCTTCGAGCACAAGGTGATGCTCTGCGACAGGTGGCATTTTGAGGGAAAATCCATTACGGGTTTTTTGTTCCAGACGGTCGGACTATCAACGGCATACCCTGAATAGCTGGAGTGGAAGTATGCCATTTTGGAGGAGAAGTACCCGGTACTGGTGAACAGAAAGCGCGCTCTCCTACAGCAGGACAAATCTTGGCCACATACCGCGCGAACAACCAGGTCAAAACTCCAGGACCTGGAGGACATTGAACTGATGCCACACCCAGAATATAATCCGGAACGTGCCCCGCCGTATTATTACTTGTTGCGGTCCATGGCCCACTTCCTTCGCGAGCGGCACTTCCACAACCAGGAGGAGGTGGCAGCAGGGGTGAAGGAGTTTTTCGCCTCGAAGGGCAAGAACGGGGATCGTCGCGGAATCGAGGAACTGGCAGAGAGATGGCTAAAGACGGTGCAACACGTTGGCTTATACACTACCTACCAACAAGTAATTGGACACCTGTGATAGCAAAGGAAAACGAAGTTTATTCACCTTCAATAGTTGGTGGAGCCTCCACGAGCAGCGATTACAGCTGCGACCATCAGGGGCATAATCTCAACCAGGCGTTGTACGTCGGCTAGCGGTATTTTCTTCCACTCGGCTTGGAGAAGACAGGTCAGTTCCTTCACCTATTTCGGACGGTGGGGGCACCCCTTAAATCTACTGTCCAACTCGTCCCAGAGGTGCTCGATAGGGTTAAGGTCCGGGCTCTGCCCAGGCCAGTCCATCCGATTAACCCCATTGTCACCATACCAAGCCATGGTGGACCTCACAACATGACAGGTGGCATTGTCATCCTGAAAGTAACATGGGTCCACCCCGTAAAAGGGCCACAACGTAGGAAGCGCGTGGTCATCCAAAATGGTGCAGTAGGTCTCGGCGTTGAGTCTACCAGGAATTGCGACCAAGGCTCCCGTGCCATACCAGGAGAAACACCCCCATAGCATAATTCCACCGCTGCCGAAATTCACAGTTGGCACAATACATTCCGCCAAGAGACGTTCTCCAGACAGACGCCAAACCTAGACCCTGCCATCCGAACGGTAGAGGGTGAACCTTGATTTCTCACTCCAGAGAACCTGTTTCCACTGTTCAACGGTCCACTGTCGACGTTCCTTACACCACGTTAGCCGAGCAGCGCTATTAGACTTGGTGATCAAAGGCTTGTGGGCGGCAGCACGTCCATGATAACCGAACAGGTGGGCTTTCTTACGGATGGTATTCATCAAAAGAACACTCCCGGATGCGTGTTGAAACTCCTCGCGGACGTGGCCCATCAATTTGATGCGGTTCGTTCGAATTTCTCTTGCCAGCACCCGTCGGTCTCTAACTCCCAGTTTTTTTGGGTCTGCCGGGTCGGGGCACATTCCGACAGTCACCTCTCATCTTCCACTTGCCAATCACGTAGGCCACTATCGATTTTGGGTACTTCAACTCGCTGGATATGTCACGTATGGATCGGCCATTTCTGTGATACCCGTCGATTACACCTTTCTCGAAATCAGAGAGCTCCGAACTGCGTGCCATCGTTCATGCGACTGGTTGCATTGCTGTTTCCCACACGATATTTAACGGCGGCGGCAGTGACGTGTATCAGGACCGCAGATATCGTCGATTGCAGGGGTGTCCAATTACTTGTTGGTAGATAGTGTACTTCGAATGCTAGTCAGCTTTCGTCGTAAAGGTACGTATGAATACAAAAAAATGAACCAAATATTGCAGAACTTTCGACTCACCCTCTGTAACAAATAACTGATACCAAATTTTATGTTATTTAGATAAAACATGGCAGGTCCAACTTGTTTTTTTTTTTTTTTTGATTGGAGGTTTAACGACCACCGTGAGCAACTCAATGGGCTATAAGCAGTCGCCCGTCCCTAATTTAGGGTCACTGGTTCCAGGGAAGGGAGAGAGCCAGTGCCGTAAGACAAACACAACATCCATGCCTGACTGGGATTCGAACCCGGACCCCTTACGGAAGAATGATCAGAGGCCAACGCCTTAGACCACTGCGCCACCGGGGCGGCTGTTTTTTTTTTTCCTTCTGGAGAAACTGTTACTTAAAGTGTCACACTCGTATGAAAGTTTCTCGAAATAAACATAATTGACATTTAAACACAATGTGAAATATGTACATTAAAAGTCAGACGTGTAAAGTTTGTTGAAATTAACTTCGCTAACTTGTCGCGTGCACTGTAGAGGACCATTCACCTAAAATGTACCACCGTACTTTCCAAGAAAAAAGACGTAGATTTGTATATACGAGGGGCATCCAATAAGTTCTAAGCCTGACATTGAAAGTAGTGGTTAGCGGATGACGCAAGTATTGCAGAGTATTGCGTCGTCCTTGAGTTATGTAACAGCCACGCCACGTCGCTGTGTCAGCATTTGAGGCGCGGCGCCACAGTGCATTGAAGTCTATATGGTGACAATGGATGAGCGGCAGATGAAATTGCGGAACCGAGCAGTGATTGAATTTTTGCCGAAGGAATGTCAAACGCTAAGCAGTATTCATGCACGGTTGGTCCGTGTGTACATCGATGGGACGCCTTCATATGCCACAGACGAATGCTGGGCTGCTGTCTTTAAACGGTGAAGAGACTCGTTGGAAGTCTACCCTCGTGTGGAACGTCTACTAAAGGCGACAACAGAGGAAATGTGTCAGAAAGTGTAGGACCCGGTGATGCCAAATTGGCAGATCTGTGTCACAAAGATTGTTGAGGGACTGGAGTCAAGTGCCTGCAGTGTTTCGACCATTTTTCACGAGCGGTTAGGGATGTCAAATGTCGGTGCCAGATGAGTTTCTCGAATGTTGACACCTGAAATGAAGATTGGTCGTGTTGAAGAAAGTCCGGTTCAACTTAACGGCATTGACAGCAATCCAGATGGCTTCTATTCCTGCACTGTGAGTAGTGATGAGACGTGGCTTCAACATCGGGACCCTGATACTAAACAAAGGAGCATGCAGTAGAAACATCATGGATCCCCACCACCAAAAATGTTGAAGACGCAATCATCTGCAAGGAAGATAATGGCAACCATCTTTTGAGACTCACAAATTGCTGTTATCTGCTTCCTTGCCTCATAAAAGGACTAGGAATGCTGCTTATTAGACCGCAGAGTTGTGAAAATTGCGTGCATCCATCAAGAGTAAACTGCAAGGAAAATTGCGACGTGGTGTTATACTTCTCCAGGACAATGCCCCAATACACACCGCAGGTGGTTCTATGCAAGCTGTGAATAGAATGCGGTTTCCGACTGCTTCCGTACCCACCGTACTCACCTGATCTCGCCCCCTTGTGAATCTGAAAAAAGTTCTGCGGGGTAGGCGTTTTGTGGATGATTCTGAACTGAAGAACGCAACGAAGTGTTGGTTTGAGCAGAAAGAGAAAACGTTTTCCGCAGCGGGGATTCGCCAACTTTATGATCGGTACAACAAATGTATCCAAATAAGGGGAGACAATACGGAAACACAAAGGTGCATTTTTGAGAAACCTTTTTTGTCGTTGTATATTAACCTTAACACCTATTGAACGCCCTACGTATCTCACGCATTTTGATTGCTTTGGTGATCTTGTTTTTGAGAATACTGACGGCATGGAAATAAAAATGTTTTAGTTTCATATAGAGATTTTTAGTTTTTCTCCTCCATACATGAAAATGTTCTCAAAACTAGTTAAGGAGAAAAACTAATAGTTATTAATTCTACATTGTTTGCTTAGCTGAGTAAATGAAGACGAAGAATATCATTTATATTCATATTGCCTATTTGCAGCGGCCTTTTTACAAGGGAAAAAGTGTTTCTTCAGGGAGAAGTTCTTAGAGAAGTTTCATGCTATAAAGTAAATTCAATGTTCCTATTTTTACAATCATTAAAACACGAATATAAAAAAGGATTGCTATAGAAGCAAAATGTTTTCATTTTTTGATGGCTCATAAATCAACTCCGCTCAGTCGTAAAACTTTGCGAGGGTTCCTTTTCACAAGGAAATTGAATTTTTTCTGTCTTTTGCATTTGGTCTTTCACAGAAGAAAAGAAAAACATTCGCTTCTTCCAGAAGGTAACCTTATCGATTTGGCAAATAGATGCTGATTTTACGTCTGAGAATATACTTTTTCCTTTTTCCTTAAATCCATTTCTCCTTTGCAATATTTTCCTCCAATTCTTTATGCTTTACAGGTTTTGCATTTCCGCTTAAGTAACACTGACCGTTGCTTTTCATTAGAAATACGAAAAAAAAGGCACATTCAGTCTGTTTTCAAGAGTGAGGAATAAAATAAAAGTTTGTAAAGCTATTAAACACTCAATAAAAAATTCGGTTTGTAATTTAATGACATGGTATTTCTCTTTCAAAAAATTATTGTCGGGATATTTAAATAAAATTGCCAGTATTTTATTCTTATTAAAATAACAAGATATTTCCATTAACAAGTATTCTTCTGTTGGTATGCAAACAATTTTTCGTAAAGATAGGAAATTATTGGCGGTCCTAGTGGAGGAGTGGTCGAAGCGCTGGCTTATGACCATTCGTCCAAAATGGGTCCGGGTTCAATTCCCGGTGAGGCATGGATGTTGTGTTTGTAATACGGCACTGGCTCTCTCCCTTCTCCGGAACAAGTGGCCCTAAATTAAGGACGGGCAGTATAGCCCATTGAGTTGCGCACGGTGGTCGTCAAACCTTCAATCAAAGAAATATTGTATAAATCATTCAATTCCTTGATTCATCTTTGGAACAAAAATTAAAAAACATAAAAATTCAAAGTGTTATAAGTCATCTTATCAGTCATATTATCGGGTTTCGGAACAAGGGTGGCAGTATTTCTGAAACAGCGCAGTTTGTGAACTGTTCGCGTGCTTCTGTGGTTAAAGTGTATCGTGATTGGAGAAATGGCACCATTATGAATAAGCGACTTAGAAACTGCGGAGCACCACTTGCCATTGATGTGAGAGATGAACGTCGCTTCGAAGATGCGTGAAGGCCGATCGACATGCTACAGTGGAGCAACTTACTGGCCGAATGAACCAGGGGGCTACCGGAAATGTGTCTGAAACGACAGTTCAGCAAACCCTGCTGCGTATGGGGCTCCGATGGAGACGGATGGTCAATGCACCTATGGTAATGAAGGCGTATCGGCAGAAAAGGCTTATATTTGCACGGCAGTATCGGAATTGGACCTCAGCTGATTGGCAAAGGGTTGCCTTTTCCGATGAGTCCGTTACGGTTTGGGGAATGTTTTCGTGGCATTCCCTGGGTACGCTTATACCTGTGTAAGGCACTATGGACCGAAGTCGTAATGAATTCATCCTTGCAGACGACGTACACCAATACATGCAGATTGTCCTCCCTGGGGCGGATTAGATCTTCTACCACAACAATGCGACAGCATGGCTCTACATACCTGTGAACACCTTCCAGCACCTTATTGAGTCACTCCCAGCCCGTCTAGCTGCTGTCCGCTCTGAACACGGCGGTTACTCTCGATATTAGCTGGTGGTCACAATAATGTGACTCGACCGTATATATATATATATATATATATATATATATATATATATAGTGGGCTTCATATATATAGTATTTTGGTGGGCTTCATTCTTGCATCTACGGCTTCGCAGAAACCCATTTCCAACTAGGTCTTTGTGGAAGTGAGAAAATGCAGAGTTTTTGCTGGTCTTTGATAAAGCCAAGGCTTGGCATTCTCGACACTTTCTATATTCAGTTTTGCTATTTCTTTATTTTATTGTTCACTCATGCCTGTTGGGCTTTGAAGTTTTTCTATACTGTTTTAGTTCATATATATATATATATATATCACTTTAAACCCTGAAAATACACTGATTGACAAGATACTAGATGCGACAAACTAACATACCAAGGTTCAGTAACAGAAAAACCAAACTCTCAGTGAAGCAGCAAAGTTGTGTAACATTCCAAACTTTACGAAGTCGTAAATGCAAAACCCAAAAACAAGGCGCAAAGCCTAACGAACATAAGGAAATAAGAAAATACCCAACCCCGTTCATCAGGGGAATGCAGGTTGGGTTAAGTGGCTTTTCTTATACAGCAAAAGGGCTGGCACAAATCCAAAGCCCCGCTGCAGTATTCCCGAAGCCACTGCATCAATGAGTAGAACGTAAACCGCCCGAACACATCAAAGCAAGAAAGTGCAGTGCACTCATTTCCGTGTTCTTGAAGATCAAAGTTTAAGTTGGTTGTCACGGTTAACATTCACACCACGACAAAAAAAAAGAAAGGACAAAATCCATATAAATGTGTGTACTTTAAGTGTAAACTGTGTTGCGGTTAATAAGGTTTTCAGCCGCAAGAGACTCTTCAAACGGCACTTTGAGTAATCTAACTTTTAACACTGTGGGGTCAAGGGTTAGTAATGTCTTTGATGTGTAGTCGACAAGAGCAAGTAGAATTATATTTAGAGACCAGTTTTTCAACGTTTTTAACGATAAAGACATTAGGAAAGCCATTCATCAATAATTGCCTGAACAACCATCTAGGATTCTTAATAGTGGATGGAAAATCACTGCAAATTTTACAAATTCGCCAGAATTGTGAAATTATAATGTTTCGATGCACGTTCTTTGAAACACTCGAGTTCCAGTGAATGTAGTACACTGGCGTGCAAAAATTAAGGAAGAGACGGTTTTTCGAATGTAACGTCGTGCAGAAGTGCCCCACATCGCCTCAAATCATAACATAAAATCCCCGAGATGTAAGAATATGGTACACGTCAGCAAAACCGTACAAACAAGGAATCCAAAGGATACAAAGGCACTTAATTGAAAAGGTAATTTCGAGCACAACTGGACACAAGACAGAAAAGTCCATGTGACAGGCGGCTGCCAAGAAAAATCCAGTCATTAGTAGGGGATATGATCACCCTTGACTGCGTTGCAGGATTTACAACGTCTGTCCATGCTGAGGACGAGGTTGTCAAGGAGCTGTTGAGGAATCGCTGCCCATTCCTCTTGTATGGCCAATCGCTGCTGCGGAATCGTTGCTGGCGGCTGGTGATGTGCTGCCAAGCATCTCTCGAGAAAGTCCCACACGTGTTTGATTGGATTTAAGTCCGGGGACCTTGCGGGCCAATCCATGCGTTGAATATCTTCACTCTCCAACAGCTCTGCAACATCCACTGTATGATGAGGTGTAGCGTTGTTGTCCATGAAGAGGAACTCAGGACACACAGCACCTCTAAACAGACACACGTGAGGCAGGAGAACCTCGGTATAATAGCGGACACCAGTGACTGAACCTCCTTGGAAAATGTGGAGGTCAGTACGGCTACCAAGCATGATACCGCCCCAAACGAGAACTCCGCCACCTTTAAACCGGTCAGTTTCGATGATGTTGGAGGTGTGATTGCGTGTTCCCTGCTCTCTCCAGATGTGTATACGTCCAGAATCGCTCGTCAGACTAAATCGGCTCTCATCTGTAAAGAGAACTCGACCCCATTGCTGATGTGTCCAGTTCTTGTGTTCCTGGCACCACAGAAACCGCCGTCTCCGATGAGCAGGCGTTAATGGCACACACCGTACTGGTCGTCGTGCAAATAGACCACCTTTGTGCAGCCTCCTGGCCACAGTAAAGCGCGATAACGGACGTCCAGTTATCTGTTGCATCTGCCTTGCGATTTCTCCCGCTGTCTGCCGTCTGTCTCTTCTCACCTGTAGGACAATATACCGGTCGTCCGCCGCCGTGGTTGTTCGTGGACGACCACTGCTAAACTCTCGGACAGCTGTTCCTGTCGTTTGAAATGCTTTCAAATCTCGTGAAACGATGCTGTGAGCGAACCCGAACTCCTCGGCCACACTAGTCACACTTCGACCTTCTTCCAATTTCCCAATGACACGACCTCGGGTAAAGTCATCCAGATGTCGTCTACTGGATTGCCTGTTGGCCATATCACACGGTGGCAGCAACTCGACGTCGTTCAAACCGATGTACACCGTGCAATAGCTTTCACCGAATTGCTGAGCGTACACCGCCCGTGTGGTCTATACCCTTCCGACACTCCCCTCCCCCTAAGTCATGCTGTATATATGCGCATGCCCTACCGTACCGGACCCTAGTCCATCTCCTGAGTGGTCTTTTGTTCCGTTCTGCCTGCTCGTTCCGCTCTTATGCTAATTTCTCCTCTTCGTCCTTAATTTTTGCACAACAGTGTATATGATCTTTCTCTGTCTTTCTCTCTCTAAATATATATATATATACGGTCGAGTCACACACACGCACATATATATATATATAATCATTATCAACCATTATCAATCAATCCACTGCTGGATGAAGGCCTCCCCAAGTTTCTTAAAAAATTGTCTGTCTTAAGCTACTCTTCTCATTGTTACTCCGCCATGCTTTCGAATTTCATTTATCCATCTCCCGTGTGGCCTTCTTTTGGGTCTTTCTCTGTCCGTTGGAATTCATTCTAAAATTGCAGTCGTCCTGTATTCCGTTCTGGAAACATATCCTGCCCATTGTCCTTTCAAGGATTTTACTATGATCATGATGTCTTCCATTTCTAATCCCAATTTTTTACTCTTGTCAGTAAGTTCCTAGATCATACTGTGCAGCTCTGAAGGGTTAGTTCAAAAGGCCTACTACGAAGCAACAGTTAGGGGCAGCATTATGTACTGAATGGAAGCGCATATCTACCGCTGTGTTCCAAAACCTTGTCGAAAGCTTGTCTCAACGGGTCAGTGCATGCATTAAAGCCAAAGGTGGTTTCAAAATATCTTTATTCAAGGTAGAAATCAGGAGACGAACTAATAAGGACGTCTTAATACAAATAAAATACGATCAAAGATCGTTAAACCACTAAAATCTATATACAAATATACAGCATAGTGCACAAGTTGAAAAATGGAGCAAACTTACAGCTCGTGACAAATGATCAGCGACAAGCATGTCTGGGCATCTCCAAACACAACAGAACCAAATTAGGAAGGATTTTAACAAAAAACTTATTGCTCATAAGTGCATTGCTGTGCGATTAACAAACTTGTTCAAGAAAATATTGAGAGCTTCATGAGACAACATTTCTCTTGCAAAAAAAAAGTACAATAAGACAGTAAGTTTTAACACACCATAGTTACAAGCATGTATAGTACAAAGCAATTGACAAACTGATCATAAGACAAATCAATGAAATGATGAATATCAGGAGAAGAACAAACTTGAAATTCCTGGTGTAAATAGAATATATTACCTGTTCGGGAATATTCAGAAACAATGTACAAATATACAGCACAGTGCCAACATGTTACAAATCAAAATCGGACCATATACAGAAATGTAACACTATTCTGTTGACCAGATAGAAAATGTAAGTATAATAAGAAAACACACGATGAATAAAGCTTTAACATATTCTCACTATCCATATGTAGTAATAGAGGAATGATAGTACCAAGCATCACCTCACACAAAAGAACAAAATAGGTAAAATGTTTTTCAAAATATATTACTCTTGAGTACAACACCATGCAATTGACTAACTTGTGCAAAAATAAATACAGTAAGAATCATTAGTCAACATGTTTCTTGAAAGAAGGTACGATATGACAGTGAGTTTTAACACAACATATTTACAAGGATGTACAGTACTATGCAATTGAAAAACTGATTATCAGACAAATCAATGGAATGTTGAATAACACGAAATAACTAAACTTGGACATCCTGATGCAAATAAGATGGATTACTTGTTCCGCAATATTTTTAAAACTATGTACAATTATACAGCACAGTGCAAACATGTTCGGGAAACAAAATAGAACAAAATTACAAAAAACAACACTATGCAATTAATGAAGCAGAGAAACGGTATCGAAAAAAAAAAAGGATGTTACAAAGGACAGAAACAATTTATATGTTTATACAGCACTATGCTAATGACTAACTGCAATATTTATACTCAAAATGTAATCTAAAGACGAACTAACTTGAACGTCAATGTAAGAAAAAAAAAAATATATATATACAAGATGATTGTCACAAAAAACAATTTACTGTGTAAACACGTACAGCCCTTTATAAAAAACCAGTTGTGTAAATTTCCAAGCTGCGCAAAGATCTTTAAAACAGATTGTTGAGATTACATGTGCATTTCTGATTCAAAAAGGTCAAATACCAAATCTGCCGACCGTCAGGTACAATGACGCTGGCGAGCTGGTAAACCATGAGGCAGCCGGTGACCAGGTGGCAAGGAACTGGCTCTCCCGACGCTGAGTAACTGCAACAGAATACTCTAGCCGAAGTCGAGATGTCAGGCGGTAGCGGAAGTGGCATAATAATGCCGTAGAAGCTTCATGCACAGTCAGAGGAGTAGTCAAATATCTGCAGCGTTGATGAAACACGTAGATTACATGCTTCGCTAAAATAAAAATATAGGCACAGACTGATGGAAGCTTGACTGGGGGATAGTTCTGTAGCAGAAGAGTCCGATATGCATCAAATGTAAGATCTGCTGTAATGGAACATTGGGCGATAGTAAATGCCAAGTTCAGCATTGGGAGTAATATAACACAGTGTTGATAGACATGGGAGACATCAGCCTCCCGAGCACAGAAGGGGCAAAGAGGGGAATCGAGAAGAGACATTCGGAAAAGAACGGAGGGAACAGGAAGGCGGCGATGGAGGAAAAGCCAATGGGTATTAATTTCTAGAGGAGCAGAAAGAGGAGACAGGGCGGCGGACCACACCGTAGCAGTGGCAGCAGGGGGAACATCAGGAATGGGGAGAGGAGGAGAAGAATGGGACATAGAGAGGAACCGATAAAGAGCTGACACCAAGAGAGAAGAAATGGGATGAGCTGAGCCAGAAGTAAGCAAGAAAAGAGGAAATGGGAGAGAAGCAGAAGGAACAAAGGAAAGACCTGAGTGGGAAGCAAGATGAGGAAATTGAGAAATGATAGATGAAAGAATAGAGTCGTAGATGTCACGAGAGGAGGAGGAGAGGAGAAGAGAGGGAGGGAGGCTGGCGAAGGGTCGCCAGGAAAGGTCAGGGTTAGTGAGATCTTTAACTGTTACTACACCTGCTCGGAGCCAGGTTGGATAGACAAAGTACGGAAGATGAGAGGGTGAAGAATCGAAGAATAAAAGAGGGGTTAAGCAAGGAGCTCAGTTGTGGAATCAGGTGGAGAACGAGAGAGAGGGAGGGAACGAAGGAAAGTTAGAGCTTCACGGTAAACAGGGGAAAGTCGAATGAGGGTGAGGGGTCGGTGGTCCATGAGTAGTAAGGAGAGAAAAGAAAAGCTAGGGTTGCTCGGGGAGGCGATGACGTCCCTAGCTAAAACGGCATCTAGTACTAACGACGTGAAGAGACGGAGAAAAGTAGTAATTCTGACGGCCTTGTAGTACTCCTCTGTATCAATGAGTCCGATGCCGCCGTGATCCGGAGGGAGGCAAAGCTTTGTGACACTGACCCAGTGGTGGCAGGTCCATATCAGAGAAGTAAGACATCGGGTAATTTCATGAAGGCGGAGTTGTAGAGACTTGGCACCAAGCCAGGAGTGTGTGCACAAGGAGATTAGGTACGTTCGAGAGAGGCGAGCTCTCTGGAAAAATGATGAGCAGAACTGGGCTCTCCTCCAGGAGGCAGTTGACCTGAGCAAGCGTGGGTGAATAGCATTCCACGTGTAGAGGGGGCAGCTTGCAAGGAACCAAGATGAACTCCAAGGAAGCGCTGTGAGATGGACGACCAGCTTGCTCCCCAAGGGGTGTCTACACGATGTGCCCATGAGCCGCACCATAAACCAGTGCTTTTAGATGAGTTGAGCGCTGAACCGGAGCATGAGGCATAAGCTGCGAATAGACGTTGGAGACACGGAAACTGTGAGTCATGACGGATGCAGATGGTGACATCATCTGCGTATGCAACAGAGGTAGTGGCATGATGTCTTGTGCAGGCAGAGAGTGGTGGCAGAACTGCTTTAAAGGATTGGTGTACAGAGCGGAGGAATGGTTCAATTGCGATTGCAAAGAGTTGTCCGGAGAGTGGGCAACCCTGCCGCACTCCCCGGCGGAAGGGAATGGGCGCTGTGAGAAAGGTGGGCAGCTTGACCTGGAGAACGGCGTCTTGATAGAGTGAGAAAAGAAGAGAGACGAAGGAAGGAGGAAAACCGAAGTGAAGGAGTGTAGCCGATAGATAGAAATGTGAGATATTATCAAAAGCGGATTGTTGGTCAAGAGAGAGAAGGGCGAGGGGTTCAGAGCGAGATCGGGCAAGATGGATTAGATCATTAAGTAGATGGATGTTATGAGAAAGTGAACGGCCGGGAACTGTGTAAGTTTGATTTGGGGAGAGAATGTGAGTGAGAATAGGGTTAAGGCGTTGGGAAAGAAGTTTAGTATAAAGTTTATAATCTAGATTTAAGAGGGAGATAGGGCGCCAATTCCCCAGGTCAAGGAGATCACCTTTCTTAGGGAATAGTACAACATATGCTACTGTGAATCGCCTTGGTAGAGGGGAGTGATTGAAAGCAGCAGAAAGTGCAGAAAAGAGAAATGGTAGAAGGAGAGGTAGAAAGGTTTTATAGAAGAGGAAAGTGAGGCCGTCCGGACCCGGTGCGGCCCTAGAGTTTAAAGACGAAAACGTAGAGGATAGTTCAGAGAACGTGGGAGGAAGGAGGAGGGAAGAGGCAAGATGGGGAGGAACTTGTGGTAGGTTAGAAAGAAGTGATGCCAAAGCTGAAGAGGATGGCGGGGGAGATTCACAGAACTTCTCTGTATAGAACTTTCGGACCAGGGAACATAGAGTGAGTGGATCATCAGACACCTCTCCAGATGCGAGGCGAAGGTGCCGAAGTGAATTCGATGCTGTTCGTGTTTTTTCCATGGATGTAAGGAAATCGTAATGGATGCGTCTGGCGATAGATGTTGTAGCCGGAGACGTCGTAGAGCTTGTTGAGCCAGAGGAAGGAGGGTTGATCGCAGTTCTTCTTGATAGTGGCGGAAGAGAGGATCACTTAGGCTTAGGATGGAGAGCATGGAACGGACATGGTTGAGACGCATGTTTTGAAGCGTTTTTGCTTTAAAAGAAAGATTGCGAACGTGGAGAACGAGTTGCTGTTTAATGTCCAACCAAAAAGTCAGACCACAAGGAGCTGATTGAAGTTGAGGTCGTTTGTCCTCAAGGAAGGAGCGTACTGAAGTACAGAAGTCTGGATCTGTAAGAAGAGTGTCGTCAAGAGTCCATGGACGAATTGTACGGGGTTGTGCTGGAACTGCTTGAATAATAAGAACGATGGCACAATGGTCAGAAGAAGCTGTAGGAGTGATAATAGATTCTGTCACAGCTGTAAGCAGAGTAGATGAGGCGTAGTATCTGTCAAGGCGAGCTGTGTACGGATTTTGATTATGTTGCGAGCGCCAAGTATGTACAGTCGATGAAGGATGGAAGTGACGGTGAACATCAATGAATGAGTTGTAGGAGACCACTGACTGAAGAAGATTCACCAAGTTAACACGGCGTTCTCTGGTGGAAGGAGATCGGTCCAGGGTAGGATTCAGAGTGCAATTGAAATCCCCTCCAATTAAAACATGATCTATGGGAGGAATGCGAGACAAGGCACGACGAAGGCGAGTAAAAAGTATTGTCAAGTGGGTCGAAGAGCTTGGAATATAAATATTATATATATGATAAGATGTGGAAGCTATGGTGAATGATGCACACTGTAATAGGTCTCGACATAAGTTTCGAACCGAAAACGTGGTGATTATGGAGTTGAAAGTATGGCGGATACCTATAGCTAGACCACTATGGGATGATAGTTGGTAGGCGTGGTGAAATGTGTAGTTCCACTGGCGCCATCGTGAGAATATCGTAGTGGATTGGCAATTCGTCTCTTGTAGTAAGAGAAGATCAGCTCCTAACGGAGTGAGGTCTTCATGTACCAAGGCATTAGAAAATGGGGATGCAAATCCCCTGCAATTAAGAGATACAATCTTGAAGACTTTTTTCCAGTAATGCTTGCTGAAGAGCCTTCACAACAGGAGGAAATGATTTGAGTCGATTAAAATAGGTTTTAGCCCACGGATGTTCCTTGCGAAGGCGGGAGATGCATTGATTAAGGACTTGGATCTGATCATGCACTAGAGGGAGAAACGATGCATACTTTGAGAGTAAAGCATGCGTTGTGGAGTGGTCTGTCTTATGTGACAGGTATTGATGTAAATCTTCAAATGAAATCGGCCCAGTAGGAACCGAGCCATCCTTAAGGTATTCGACAAGATCCTCAAATTTAAGAGGAGGCTCTTCGTCGTCCTGGACAGAAGAGGTAGCAGCCTTTGATGGTGAATTCTTTCGAGAGGTACTACCAGTACGGGGAGAGGTGCGGGGTGATGCGGCAGTCGGCTTCTTCGGTGGGCGTCTTCGAGAAGAACCACGACGTTTCAGCGAAGGCTCAGTTGAGCTCTCATCAACTCGAGATTCGTGGCCAGAAAATCCGTCATCAGCAGATTTAGAAGTATCAATGATAAGGGCAGTGGAGAAACCCCCTGAAGGGGACTCCGCTACAGAATGACGACGCATGGGAAGCGAACAATTAAGTGGGGAAAATCCAGTTGCTGGTCGAAGGATAAAGGGTCCGTAGACACGCGTTGACCAACTCCTGCAGTCGACTTTTGTGAAAGTTTCGATTCTGAAGGTTTCTGTGCAGTGGAAGAAGGTGTTGCTCGGCTCAGAAGAGGGCCAGAAGTTGTAGGAGAATTATTAGGAGCCTGTGATGCTAGATGTGGACAATGCACACGTAAATGATTCTCTCCGTGGCAAAAAGTGCAGTGGAGGAAGGTAGTCACTTCAATTCTCCTACGTTGCTGTCCACAACGAACGTTGAGCACCTTTGGGCAGGCGAGCAAATGTTCATCAGATGGAAAGATCACTCTTGCACTTCGGCGAAATCCTCCTATGGATTTATCGTCTGGATCTCTCGGCGCGTCTGAAAGAGTAGTAACTGGCCCAACAACTCGGCCGAACTTACTGAGTACAGTGCACAGCGCAACGTCTGACACCTCAGGTGGAACCGGATAAAATGTAACCTGGATTGGACGCTGAGAGACAGGTTCTGGTAGAAGATGGACGTCTTTGAGGGACAAACCTTCTGTCAAGACAAGATCCGCATGCTCTTTAAGAGCAAAGTACACCAACACAGCTCGAGGTTTTCGAGCCATGTGAGTAATACTGGCTCCAGCTGGAAGTATCTGCTTGAGAGCCATACTATATTCTTTCAACTTTGTGTCTGGGAGCGCATCAAAACACACTCCGAAGTCCATTCTAGAATAGAATTGTTTTCCCGCTGGGGAATCTTCGGGAATATCTATGGTGGCAGTAAGACCATCAACAATGACGTACGAGTCTGGTAAGACTTCTGCAACAAACGTGGAAGGAGCTTTTGTTCCAGTAAGAGCGGCAGAGTATGCCTTAGGAGCAGGACTCGAGCGTGAGGGCTGCAACGCAACCGGCCGTTTGAACTGAGTTGAAGTAGAGGGTAAATTAGCAGCGCTGTCAGACACATCCATGTCTTCACTTAAAGCAACAGAGATTTGCGCTGCACTGACGTCACTGGTCGAAGCAGGGCAAGAAGCTTGAGCTGTAGTTGAGGAGTCACTTTCCACTTCTAGTGGTTGGGTGACGTCACCTACAAGCATTGGAGGAGATTGGTCTCGTGTCGAGGAGGAGGAGGCAGGAAATGCCTCGCTGATATGGGCGTGGACATCGCTCTTATCAGCAGCAGCCG
This sequence comes from Macrothele yani, assembly GCA_039090855.1. Taxonomy (NCBI): domain Eukaryota; kingdom Metazoa; phylum Arthropoda; class Arachnida; order Araneae; family Macrothelidae; genus Macrothele; species Macrothele yani. The sequence continues at coordinate 16,877,935 of CM077015.1, read as the reverse complement.
CCGCCATTGTTAATGACGAGGGCTGCCTGAGAAATCGACCAGCTCGGTCGACAATTCAAATGATGATAACAGAAAAAATAAACTACTCACCAACTTGGGAGATGTATCAAAACAAAGCACGAACCTTCAGCTTGAAGGAACACGAAAGGAAAATGACGAACCACACGATAAAACACACTAAATAGGCACACAACACGGAGCTCAGAAAAACGTGACTTAGGCCAAAGGTGGTTTCAAAATATCTTTATTCAAGGTAGAAATCAGGAGACGAACTAATAAGGACGTCTAAATACAAATAAAATACGATCAAAGATCGTTAAACTACTAAAACCTATATAAAAATATACAGCATAGTGCACAAGTTGAAAAATGGAGCAAAATTACAGCTCGTGATAAATGAACAGCGACAAGCATGTCTGGGCATTGAGGAAGGATTTTAACAAAAAAAACTTATTGCTCATAAGTGCATTGCTGTGCGATTAACAAACTTGTTCAAAAAAAATTGAGAGCTTCAGGAGACAACATTTCTCTTGAAAAAAAAAAAAAAAAATAAAAAAAAAATACAATACAATAAGAAAGTAAGGTGTAACACATCATAGTTACAAGAATGTACAGTACAGTGACAAACTGATCATAAGACAAATCAATGAAATGATGAATATCAGGAGAAGAACAAACTTGGACTTCCTGGTGTAAATATAATATATTACCTGTTCGGCAATATTCAAAAACAATGTACAGATATACAGCACAGTGTCAACATGTTACAAATCAAAAGCGGACCATATACAGAAATGTAACACTATTCTGTTGACCAGATAGAAAATGTGAGTATAATAAGAAAACACACGATGAAGAAAGCTTTAACATATTCTCACTATCCATATGTAGTGATAGAAGAATGATAGTACCAAGCATCACCTCACACAAAAGAACAAAATAGGTAAAATGTTTTTCAAAATATATTACTCATGAGTACAACACCATGCAATTGACTAACTTGTGCAAAAATAAATACAGTAAGAATCATTAGTCAACATGTCTCTTGAAAGAAGGTACGATATGACAGTGAGTTTTAACACAACATATTTACAAGGATGTACAGTACTATGCAATTTAAAAAACTGATTATCAGACAAATCATTGGAATGTTTAATAACAGGAAATAACTAAACTTGGACATTCTGATGCAAATAAGATGGATTACTTGTTCCGCAATATTTTGAAAACTATGTACAATTATACAGCACAGTGCAAACATGTTCGGGAAACAAAATAGAACAAAATTACAAAAAACTTCACTGCAGAAACAATATCTATGTTTATACAGCACTATGCTAATGACTAACTGCAATATTTATACTCAAAATGTAAACTAAAGACGAACTAACTTGAACGTCAATGTAGGAAAAAAAAAAAAAAAAAAAAAAAAAAATACAAGATGAGTGTCACAAAAAACAATTTGCTGTGTAAACACGTACAGCCCTTTATAAAAAAAAACCCATGCGGTAAATTTCCAAGCCGTGCAAAGATCTTGAAAACAGATTGTTGATATTTACATATGCATTGCTGATTCAAAAAGGTCAAATCCCAAATCTGCCGACCGTCAGGTACAATGACGCTGGCGAGCTGGTAAACCATGAGGCAGCCGGTGACCAGGTGGCAAGGAACTGGCTCTCCCGACGCTGAGTAACTGCAACAGAATACTCTAGCCGAAGTCGAGATGTCAGACGGTCGCGGAAATGGCATAATAATGCCGTAGAAGCTTCATGCACAGTCAGAGGAGTAGTCAAATATCTGCAGCGTTGATGAAACACGTAGATTACATGCTTCGCTAAAATAAAAATATAGGCACAGACTGATGGGAGCTTGACAGGGGGATAGTTCTGTAGCAGAAGAGTCCGATATGCATCAAATGTAAGATCTGCTGTAATGGAGCATTGGGCGACAGTAAATGCTAAGTTCAGCATTGGGAGTAATATAACACAGTGTTGATAGACATGGGAGACATCAGCCTCCCGAGCACAGAAAGGGCAAAGAGGGGAATCGAGAAGAGACATTCGGAAAAGAACGGAGGGAACAGGAAGGCGGCGATGGAGGAAAAGCCAATGGGTATTAATTTCTAGAGGAGCAGAAAGAGGAGACAGGGCGGCTGACCACACCGTAGCAGTGGCAGCAGGGGGAACATCAGGAATGGGGAGAGGAGGAGAAGAATGGGACATAGAGAGGAACCGATAAAGAGCTGACACCGAGAGAGAAGAAATGGGATGAGCTGAGCCAGAAGTAAGCAAGAAAAGAGGAAATGGGAGAGAAGCAGAAGGAACAAAGGAAAGACCTGAGTGGGAAGCAAGATGAGGAAATTGAGAAATGATAGATGAAAGAATAGAGTCGTAGATGTCACGAGAGGAGGAGGAGAGGAGAAGAGAGGGAGGGAGACTGGTGAAGGGTCGCCAAGAAAGGTCAGGGTTAGTGAGATCTTTAACTGTTACCACACCTGCTCGGAGCCAGGTAGGATAGGCAAAGTACGGAAGATGAGAGGGGTGAATAATCGAAGAATAAAAGAGGGGTTCAGCAAGGAGCTCAGTTGTGGAATCAGGTGGAGAACGAGAGAGAGGGAGGGAACGAAGGAAAGTTAGAGCTTCACGGTAAACAGGGGGAAGTCGAATGAGGGTGAGGGGTCGGTGGTCCATGAGTAGTAAGGAGAGAAAAGAAAAGTTAGGGTTGCTCGGGGAGGTGATGACGTCCCTAGCTAAAACGGCATCTGGTACTGGCGACGTGAAGAGACGGAGAAAAGTAGTGATTCTGACGGATTTGTAGTACTCCTGTGTATCAAGGAGTCCGATGCCGCCGTGATCCGGAGGGAGGCAAAGCTTTGTGACACTGACCCAGTGGTGGCAGGTCCAAATCAGAGAAGTAAGACAACGGGTAATTTCATGAAGGCGGAGTTGTAGAGACTTGACACCAAGCCAAGAGTGTGTGCACAAGGAAATCAGGTAAGTTCGAGAGAGGCGAGCTCTCTGGAAGAATGATGAGCAGAACTGGGCTCTCCTCCAGGAGGCAGTTGACCTGAGCAAGCGTGGGTGAATAGCATTCCACGTGTAGAGGGGGCAGCTTGCAAGGAACCAATATCAACTCCAAGGAAGCGCTGTGAGATGGACGACCAGCTTGCTCCCCAAGGGGTGTCTACACGATGTGCCCATGAGCCGCACCATAAACCAGTGCTTTTAGATGAGTTGAGCGCTGCACCGGAGCATGAGGCATAAGCTGCGAATAGACGTTGGAGACACGGAAACTGTGAGTCATGACGGATGCAGATGGTGACATCATCTGCGTATGCAACAGAGGTAGTGGCATGATGTCTTGTGCAGGCAGAGAGTGGTGGCAGAACTGCTGTAAAAGATTGGTGTACAGAGCGGAGGAAGGGTTCAATTGCGATTGCAAAGAGTTGTCCGGAGAGTGGGCAACCCTGCCGCACTCCCCGGCGGAAGGGAATAGGCGCTGTGAGAAAGGTGGGCAGCTTGACCTGGAGAACGGCGTCTTGATAGAGTGAGAAAAGAAGAGAGACGAAGGAAGGAGGAAAACCGAAGTGAAGGAGTGTAGCCGATAGATAGGAATGTGAGATATTATCAAAAGCGGATTGTTGGTCAAGAGAGAGAAGGGCGAGGGGTTCAGAGCGAGATCGGGCAAGATGGATTAGATCATTTAGTAGATGGATGTTATGAGAAAGTAAACGGCCGGGAACTGTGTAAGTTTGATTTGGGGAGAGAATGTGAGTGAGAATGGGGTTAAGGCGTTGGGAAAGAAGTTTAGTATAAAGTTTATAATCTAGATTTAAGAGGGAGATAGGGCGCCAATTCCCCAGGTCAAGGAGATCCCCTTTCTTAGGGAATAGTACAACATATGCTACTGTGAATAGCCTCGGTAGAGGGGAGTGATTGAAAGCAGCAGAAAGTGCAGAAAAGAGAAATGGTAGAAGGAGAGGTAAAAAGGTTTTATAGAAGAGGAAAGTGAGGCCGTCCGGACCCGGTGCGGCCCTAGAGTTTAAAGAAGAAAACGTAGAGGATAGTTCAGAGAACGTGGGAGGAAGGAGGAGAGAAGAGGCAAGATGGGGAGGAACTTGTGGTAGGTTAGAAAGAAGTGATGCCAAAGCTGAAGAGGATGGCGGAGGAGATTCACAGAACTTCTCTGTATAGAACTTTCGGACCTGGGAACATAGAGTGAGTGGATCATCAGACACCTCTCCAGATGCGAGGCGAAGGTGCCGAAGTGAATTCGATGCTGTTCGTGTTTTTTCCATGGATGTAAGGAAATCGTAATTGGATGCGTCTGGCGATAGATGTTGTAGCCGGAGACGTCGTAGAGCTTGTTGAGCCAGAGGAAGGAGGATTGATCGCAGTTCTTCTTGATAGTGGCAGAAGAGAGGATCACTTAGGCTTAGGATGGAGAGCATGGAACGGACATGGTTGAGACGCATGTTTTGAAGCGTTTTTGCTTTAAAAGAAAGATTGCGAACGTGGAGAACGAGTTGCTGTTTAATGTCCAACCAAAAGTCAGACCACAAGGAGCTGATTGAAGTTGAGGTCGTTTGTCCTTAAGGAAGGAGCGTACTGAAGTACAGAAGTCTGGATCTGTAAGAAGAGTGTCGTCAAGAGTCCATGGACGAATTGTACGGGGTTGTGCTGGAACTGCTTGAATAATAAGAACGATGGCACAATGGTCAGAAGAAGCTGTAGGAGTGATAATAGATTCTGTCACAGCTGTAAGCAGAGTAGATGAGGCGTAGTATCTGTCAAGGCGAGCTGTGTACGGATTTTGATTATGTTGCGAGCGCCAAGTATGTACAGTCGATGAAGGATGGAAGTGACGGTGAACATCAATGAATGAGTTGTCGGAGACCACTGACTGAAGAAGATTCACCAAGTTAACACGGCGTTCTCTGGTGGAAGGAGATCGGTCCAGGGTAGGATTCAGAGTGCAATTGAAATCCCCTCCAATTAAAACATGATCTGTGGGAGGAATGCGAGACAAGGCACGACGAAGGCGAGTAAAAAGTATTGTCAAGTGGGTTGAAGAGCTTGGAATATAAATATTAAATATATGATAAGATGTGGAAGCTATGGTGAATGATGCACACTGTAATAGGTCTCGACATAAGTTTCGAACCGAAAAAGAGGTGATTATGGAGTTGAAAGTATGGCGGATACCTATAGCTAGACCACTATGGGATGATAGTTGGTAGGCGTGGTGAAATGTGTAGTTCCACTGGCGCCATCGTGAGAATATCGTAGTGGATTGGCAATTCGTCTCTTGTAGTAAGAGAAGATCAGCTCCTAACGGAGTGAGGTCTTCATGTACCAAGGCATTAGAAAATGGGGATGCAAATCCCCTGCAATTAAGAGATACAATCTTAAAGACTTTTTTCCATTAATGCTTGCTGAAGAGCCTTCACAACAGGAGGAAATGATTTGAGTCGATTAAAATAGGTTTTAGCCCACGGATGTTCCTTGCGAAGGTGGGAGATGCATTGATTAAGGACTTGGATCTGATCATGCACTAGAGGCAGAAACGATGCATACTTTGAGAGTAAAGCATGCGTTGTGGAGTGGTCTGTCTTATGTGACAGGTATTGATGTAAATCCTCAAATGAAATCGGCCCAGTAGGAACCGAGCCATCCTTAAGGTGTTCGACAAGATCCTCAAATTTAAGAGGAGGCTCTTCGTCGGCCTGGACAGAAGAGGTAGCAGCCTTTGATGGTGAATTCTTTCGAGAGGTACTACCAGTACGGGGAGAGGTGCGGGGTGATGCGGCAGTCGGCTTCTTCGGTGGGCGTCTTCGAGAAGAACCACGACGTTTCAGCGAAGGCTCAGTTGAGCTCTCATTAACTCGAGATTCGTGGCCAGAAAATCCGTCATCAGCAGATTTAGAAGTATCAATGATAAGGGCAGTGGAGAAACCCCCTGAAGGGGACTCCGCTACAGAATGACGACTCATGGGAAGCGAACAATTAAGTGAGGGAAAATCCAGTTGCTGGTCGAAGGATAAAGGGTCCGTAGACACGCGTTGACCAACTCCTGCAGTCGACTTTTGTGAAAGTTTCGATTCTGAAGCTTTCTGTGCAGTGGGAAAAGGTGTTGCTCGGCTCAGAAGAGGGCCAGAAGTTGTAGGAGAATTATTAGGAGCCTGTGATGCTAGATGTGGACAATGCACACGTAAATGATTCTCTCCGTGGCAAAAAGTGCAGTGGAGGAAGGTAGTCACTTCAATTCTCCTACGTTGCTGTCCACAACGAACGTTGAGCACCTTTGGGCAGGCGAGCAAATGTTCATCAGATGGAAAGATCACTCTTGCACTTCGGCGAAATCCTCCTATGGATTTATCGTCTGGATCTCTCGGCGCGTCTGAAAGAGTAGTAACTGGCCCAACAACTCGGCCGAACTTACTGAGTACAGTGCACAGCGCAACGTCTGACACCTCAGGTGGAACCGGATAAAATGTAACCTGGATTGGACGCTGAGAGACAGGTTCTGGTAGAAGATGGACGTCTTTGAGGGACAAACCTTCTGTCAAGACAAGATCCGCATGCTCTTTAAGAGCAAAGTACACCAACACAGCTCGAGGTTTTCGAGCCATGTGAGTAATACTGGCTCCAGCTGGAAGTATCTGCTTGAGAGCCATACTATATTCTTTCAACTTTGTGTCTGGGAGCGCATCAAAACACACTCCGAAGTCCATTCTAGAATAGAATTGTTTTCCCGCTGGGGAATCTTCGGGAATATCTATGGTGGCAGTAAGACCATCAACAATGACGTACGAGTCTGGTAAGACTTCTGCAACAAACGTGGAAGGAGCTTTTGTTCCAGTAAGAGCGGCAGAGTATGCCTTAGGAGCAGGACTCGAGCGTGAGGGCTGCAACGCAACCGGCCGTTTGAACTGAGTTGAAGTAGAATGTAAATTAGCAGCGCTGTCAGACACATCCATGTCTTCACTTAAAGCAACAGAGATTTGCGCTGCACTGACGTCACTGGTCGAAGCAGGGCAAGAAGCTTGAGCTGTAGTTGAGGAGTCACTTTCCACTTCTAGTGGTTGGGTGACGTCACCTACAAGCATTGGAGGAGATTGGTCTCGTGTCGAGGAGGAGGAGGCAGGAAATGCCTCGCTGATATGGGCGTGGACATCGCTCTTATCAGCAGCAGCCGCCGCCATTGTTAATGACGAGGGCTGCCTGAGAAATCGACCAGCTCGGTCGACAATTCAAATGATGATAACAGAAAAAATAAACTACTCACCAACTTGGGAGATGTATCAAAACAAAGCACGAACCTTCAGCTTGAAGGAACACGAAAGGAAAATGACGAACCACACGATAAAACACACTAAATAGGCACACAACACTGAGCTCAGAAAAACGTGACTTAGGCCAAAGGTGGTTTCAAAATATCTTTATTCAAGGTAGAAATCAGGAGACGAACTAATAAGGACGTCTAAATACAAATAAAATACGATCAAAGATCGTTAAACTACTAAAACCTATATAAAAATATACAGCATAGTGCACAAGTTGAAAAATGGAGCAAAATTACAGCTCGTGATAAATGAACAGCGACAAGCATGTCTGGGCATCTCCAAACACAACAGAACCAAATTAGGAAGGATTTTAACAAAAAAACTTATTGCTCATAAGTGCATTGCTGTGCGATTAACAAACTTGTTCAAAAAAAATATTGAGAGCTTCAGGAGACAACATTTCTCTTGAAAAAAAAAAAAAAAATAAAAAAAAAAATACAATACAATAAGACAGTAAGGTGTAACACATCATAGTTACAAGAATGTACAGTACAAAGCAATTGACAAACTGATCATAAGACAAATCAATGAAATGATGAATATCAGGAGAAGAACAAACTTGGACTTCCTGGTGTAAATATAATATATTACCTGTTCGGCAATATTCAAAAACAATGTACAGATATACAGCACAGTGTCAACATGTTACAAATCAAAAGCGGACCATATACAGAAATGTAACACTATTCTGTTGACCAGATAGAAAATGTGAGTATAATAAGAAAACACACGATGAAGAAAGCTTTAACATATTCTCACTATCCATATGTAGTGATAGAAGAATGATAGTACCAAGCATCACCTCACACAAAAGAACAAAATAGGTAAAATGTTTTTCAAAATATATTACTCATGAGTACAACACCATGCAATTGACTAACTTGTGCAAAAATAAATACAGTAAGAATCATTAGTCAACATGTCTCTTGAAAGAAGGTACGATATGACAGTGAGTTTTTAACACAACATATTTACAAGGATGTACAGTACTATGCAATTTAAAAAACTGATTATCAGACAAATCATTGGAATGTTTAATAACAGGAAATAACTAAACTTGGACATTCTGATGCAAATAAGATGGATTACTTGTTCCGCAATATTTTGAAAACTATGTACAATTATACAGCACAGTGCAAACATGTTCGGGAAACAAAATAGAACAAAATTACAAAAAACAACACTATGCAATTAATGAAGCAGAGAAACGGTATCGAAAAAAAAAAAGGATGTTACAAAGGACAGAAACAATATCTATGTTTATACAGCACTATGCTAATGACTAACTGCAATATTTATACTCAAAATGTAAACTAAAGACGAACTAACTTGAACGTCAATGTAGGAAAAAAAAAAAAAAAAAAAAAAATACAAGATGAGTGTCACAAAAAACAATTTGCTGTGTAAACACGTACAGCCCTTTATAAAAAAAAACCCAGTTGCGGTAAATTTCCAAGCCGTGCAAAGATCTTGAAAACAGATTGTTGATATTTACATATGCATTGCTGATTCAAAAAGGTCAAATACCAAATCTGCCGACCGTCAGGTACAATGACGCTGGCGAGCTGGTAAACCATGAGGCAGCCGGTGACCAGGTGGCAAGGAACTGGCTCTCCCGACGCTGAGTAACTGCAACAGAATACTCTAGCCGAAGTCGAGATGTCAGACGGTCGCGGAAATGGCATAATAATGCCGTAGAAGCTTCATGCACAGTCAGAGGAGTAGTCAAATATCTGCAGCGTTGATGAAACACGTAGATTACATGCTTCGCTAAAATAAAAATATAGGCACAGACTGATGGGAGCTTGACTGGGGGATAGTTCTGTAGCAGAAGAGTCCGATATGCATCAAATGTAAGATCTGCTGTAATGGAGCATTGGGCGACAGTAAATGCTAAGTTCAGCATTGGGAGTAATATAACACAGTGTTGATAGACATGGGAGACATCAGCCTCCCGAGCACAGAAAGGGCAAAGAGGGGAATCGAGAAGAGACATTCGGAAAAGAACGGAGGGAACAGGAAGGCGGCGATGGAGGAAAAGCCAATGGGTATTAATTTCTAGAGGAGCAGAAAGAGGAGACAGGGCGGCTGACCACACCGTAGCAGTGGCAGCAGGGGGAACATCAGGAATGGGGAGAGGAGGAGAAGAATGGGACATAGAGAGGAACCGATAAAGAGCTGACACCGAGAGAGAAGAAATGGGATGAGCTGAGCCAGAAGTAAGCAAGAAAAGAGGAAATGGGAGAGAAGCAGAAGGAACAAAGGAAAGACCTGAGTGGGAAGCAAGATGAGGAAATTGAGAAATGATAGATGAAAGAATAGAGTCGTAGATGTCACGAGAGGAGGAGGAGAGGAGAAGAGAGGGAGGGAGACTGGTGAAGGGTCGCCAAGAAAGGTCAGGGTTAGTGAGATCTTTAACTGTTACCACACCTGCTCGGAGCCAGGTAGGATAGGCAAAGTACGGAAGATGAGAGGGGTGAATAATCGAAGAATAAAAGAGGGGTTCAGCAAGGAGCTCAGTTGTGGAATCAGGTGGAGAACGAGAGAGAGGGAGGGAACGAAGGAAAGTTAGAGCTTCACGGTAAACAGGGGGAAGTCGAATGAGGGTGAGGGGTCGGTGGTCCATGAGTAGTAAGGAGAGAAAAGAAAAGTTAGGGTTGCTCGGGGAGGTGATGACGTCCCTAGCTAAAACGGCATCTGGTACTGGCGACGTGAAGAGACGGAGAAAAGTAGTGATTCTGACGGATTTGTAGTACTCCTGTGTATCAATGAGTCCGATGCCGCCGTGATCCGGAGGGAGGCAAAGCTTTGTGACACTGACCCAGTGGTGGCAGGTCCAAATCAGAGAAGTAAGACAACGGGTAATTTCATGAAGGCGGAGTTGTAGAGACTTGACACCAAGCCAAGAGTGTGTGCACAAGGAAATCAGGTAAGTTCGAGAGAGGCGAGCTCTCTGGAAGAATGATGAGCAGAACTGGGCTCTCCTCCAGGAGGCAGTTGACCTGAGCAAGCGTGGGTGAATAGCATTCCACGTGTAGAGGGGGCAGCTTGCAAGGAACCAAGATCAACTCCAAGGAAGCGCTGTGAGATGGACGACCAGCTTGCTCCCCAAGGGGTGTCTACACGATGTGCCCATGAGCCGCACCATAAACCAGTGCTTTTAGATGAGTTGAGCGCTGCACCGGAGCATGAGGCATAAGCTGCGAATAGACGTTGGAGACACGGAAACTGTGAGTCATGACGGATGCAGATGGTGACATCATCTGCGTATGCAACAGAGGTAGTGGCATGATGTCTTGTGCAGGCAGAGAGTGGTGGCAGAACTGCTTTAAAAGATTGGTGTACAGAGCGGAGGAAGGGTTCAATTGCGATTGCAAAGAGTTGTCCGGAGAGTGGGCAACCCTGCCGCACTCCCCGGCGGAAGGGAATAGGCGCTGTGAGAAAGGTGGGCAGCTTGACCTGGAGAACGGCGTCTTGATAGAGTGAGAAAAGAAGAGAGACGAAGGAAGGAGGAAAACCGAAGTGAAGGAGTGTAGCCGATAGATAGGAATGTGAGATATTATCAAAAGCGGATTGTTGGTCAAGAGAGAGAAGGGCGAGGGGTTCAGAGCGAGATCGGGCAAGATGGATTAGATCATTTAGTAGATGGATGTTATGAGAAAGTAAACGGCCGGGAACTGTGTAAGTTTGATTTGGGGAGAGAATGTGAGTGAGAATGGGGTTAAGGCGTTGGGAAAGAAGTTTAGTATAAAGTTTATAATCTAGATTTAAGAGGGAGATAGGGCGCCAATTCCCCAGGTCAAGGAGATCCACCTTTCTTAGGGAATAGTACAACATATGCTACTGTGAATCGCCTCGGTAGAGGGGAGTGATTGAAAGCAGCAGAAAGTGCAGAAAAGAGAAATGGTAGAAGGAGAGGTAAAAAGGTTTTATAGAAGAGGAAAGTGAGGCCGTCCGGACCCGGTGCGGCCCTAGAGTTTAAAGAAGAAAACGTAGAGGATAGTTCAGAGAACGTGGGAGGAAGGAGGAGAGAAGAGGCAAGATGGGGAGGAACTTGTGGTAGGTTAGAAAGAAGTGATGCCAAAGCTGAAGAGGATGGCGGAGGAGATTCACAGAACTTCTCTGTATAGAACTTTCGGACCTGGGAACATAGAGTGAGTGGATCATCAGACACCTCTCCAGATGCGAGGCGAAGGTGCCGAAGTGAATTCGATGCTGTTCGTGTTTTTTCCATGGATGTAAGGAAATCGTAATTGGATGCGTCTGGCGATAGATGTTGTAGCCGGAGACGTCGTAGAGCTTGTTGAGCCAGAGGAAGGAGGATTGATCGCAGTTCTTCTTGATAGTGGCAGAAGAGAGGATCACTTAGGCTTAGGATGGAGAGCATGGAACGGACATGGTTGAGACGCATGTTTTTGAAGCGTTTTGCTTTAAAAGAAAGATTGCGAACGTGGAGAACGAGTTGCTGTTTAATGTCCAACCAAAAAGTCAGACCACAAGGAGCTGATTGAAGTTGAGGTCGTTTGTCCTTAAGGAAGGAGCGTACTGAAGTACAGAAGTCTGGATCTGTAAGAAGAGTGTCGTCAAGAGTCCATGGACGAATTGTACGGGGTTGTGCTGGAACTGCTTGAATAATAAGAACGATGGCACAATGGTCAGAAGAAGCTGTAGGAGTGATAATAGATTCTGTCACAGCTGTAAGCAGAGTAGATGAGGCGTAGTATCTGTCAAGGCGAGCTGTGTACGGATTTTGATTATGTTGCGAGCGCCAAGTATGTACAGTCGATGAAGGATGGAAGTGACGGTGAACATCAATGAATGAGTTGTCGGAGACCACTGACTGAAGAAGATTCACCAAGTTAACACGGCGTTCTCTGGTGGAAGGAGATCGGTCCAGGGTAGGATTCAGAGTGCAATTGAAATCCCCTCCAATTAAAACATGATCTATGGGAGGAATGCGAGACAAGGCACGACGAAGGCGAGTAAAAAGTATTGTCAAGTGGGTCGAAGAGCTTGGAATATAAATATTAAATATATGATAAGATGTGGAAGCTATGGTGAATGATGCACACTGTAATAGGTCTCGACATAAGTTTCGAACCGAAAAAGAGGTGATTATGGAGTTGAAAGTATGGCGGATACCTATAGCTAGACCACTATGGGATGATAGTTGGTAGGCGTGGTGAAATGTGTAGTTCCACTGGCGCCATCGTGAGAATATCGTAGTGGATTGGCAATTCGTCTCTTGTAGTAAGAGAAGATCAGCTCCTAACGGAGTGAGGTCTTCATGTACCAAGGCATTAGAAAATGGGGATGCAAATCCCCTGCAATTAAGAGATACAATCTTGAAGACTTTTTTCCAGTAATGCTTGCTGAAGAGCCTTCACAACAGGAGGAAATGATTTGAGTCGATTAAAATAGGTTTTAGCCCACGGATGTTCCTTGCGAAGGTGGGAGATGCATTGATTAAGGACTTGGATCTGATCATGCACTAGAGGGAGAAACGATGCATACTTTGAGAGTAAAGCATGCGTTGTGGAGTGGTCTGTCTTATGTGACAGGTATTGATGTAAATCTTCAAATGAAATCGGCCCAGTAGGAACCGAGCCATCCTTAAGGTGTTCGACAAGATCCTCAAATTTAAGAGGAGGCTCTTCGTCGGCCTGGACAGAAGAGGTAGCAGCCTTTGATGGTGAATTCTTTCGAGAGGTACTACCAGTACGGGGAGAGGTGCGGGGTGATGCGGCAGTCGGCTTCTTCGGTGGGCGTCTTCGAGAAGAACCACGACGTTTCAGCGAAGGCTCAGTTGAGCTCTCATCAACTCGAGATTCGTGGCCAGAAAATCCGTCATCAGCAGATTTAGAAGTATCAATGATAAGGGCAGTGGAGAAACCCCCTGAAGGGGACTCCGCTACAGAATGACGACGCATGGGAAGCGAACAATTAAGTGAGGGAAAATCCAGTTGCTGGTCGAAGGATAAAGGGTCCGTAGACACGCGTTGACCAACTCCTGCAGTCGACTTTTGTGAAAGTTTCGATTCTGAAGGTTTCTGTGCAGTGGAAGAAGGTGTTGCTCGGCTCAGAAGAGGGCCAGAAGTTGTAGGAGAATTATCAGGAGCCTGTGATGCTAGATGTGGGCAATGCACACGTAAATGATTCTCTCCGTGGCAAAAAGTGCAGTGGAGGAAGGTAGTCACTTCAATTCTCCTACGTTGCTGTCCACAACGAACGTTGAGCACCTTTGGGCAGGCGAGCAAATGTTCATCAGATGGAAAGATCACTCTTGCACTTCGGCGAAATCCTCCTATGGATTTATTGTCTGGATCTCTCGGCGCGTCTGAAAGAGTAGTAACTGGCCCAACAACTCGGCCGAACTTACTGAGTACAGTGCACAGCGCAACGTCTGACACCTCAGGTGGAACCGGATAAAATGTAACCTGGATTGGACGCTGAGAGACAGGTTCTGGTAGAAGATGGACGTCTTTGAGGGACAAACCTTCTGTCAAGACAAGATCCGCATGCTCTTTAAGAGCAAAGTACACCAACACAGCTCGAGGTTTTCGAGCCATGTGAGTAATACTGGCTCCAGCTGGAAGTATCTGCTTGAGAGCCATACTATATTCTTTCAACTTTGTGTCTGGGAGCGCATCAAAACACACTCCGAAGTCCATTCTAGAATAGAATTGTTTTCCCGCTGGGGAATCTTCGGGAATATCTATGGTGGCAGTAAGGCCATCAACAATGACGTACGAGTCTGGTAAGACTTCTGCAACAAACTTGGAAGGAGCTTTTGTTCCAGTAAGAGCGGCAGAGTATGCCTTAGGAGCAGGACTCGAGCGTGAAGGCTGCAACTCAACCTGCCGTTTGAACTGAGTTGAAGTAGAGGGTAAATTAGCAGCGCTGTCAGACACATCCATGTCTTCACTTAAAGCAACAGAGATTTGCGCTGCACTGACGTCACTGGTCGAAGCAGGGCAAGAAGCTTGAGCTGTAGTTGAGGAGTCACTTTCCACTTCTAGTGGTTGGGTGACGTCACCTACAAGCATTGGAGGAGATTGGTCTCGTGTCGAGGAGGAGGAGGAGGCGGCAGGAAATGCCTCGCTGATATGGGCGTGGACATCGCTCTTATCAGCAGCAGCCGCCGCCATTGTTAATGACGAGGGCTGCCTGAGAAATCGACCAGCTCGGTCGACAATTCAAATGATGATAACAGAAAGAATAAACTACTCACCAACTTGGGAGATGTATCAAAACAAAGCACGAACCTTCAGCTTGAAGGAACACGAAAGGAAAATGACGAACCACACGATGAAACACACTAAATGGGCACACAACACGGAGCTCAGAAAAACGTGACTTAGGCCAAAGGTGGACCGACACCGTACTAATGTTTGTCAATAAATGCTATGTTGTGTTTCTATTCTAGGTGTCCGGTGACTTTTGTCAATAGCACACATATATACACGGTCGAGTCACATTATTGTGAGCACCAGCTAATATCCAGAGTAAGAGACGTGTGCAGCACGGAGAGCAGCTAAACGGGCTGGGAGTGACTCAATAAGGTGCTGGGCGGTGTTTACAGTTATGTGGAGCCATGCTGACTGCAGTGCATCTGACAGCTGATGGAGGATCCATAGGGCGAACAACACGATCGAGGTTGTCCCACAGATGCGCAATTGGGATTAAGTCTGGGGAATTAGGGGGCCAGGAAAGTACTTTGAAGTCCTTATCGTGGTATTTGATTTGTTATTGGTTTTGCATTTGTGAGTTCAGGTACGGAAAGTAGTGTGCAACAAAATTTAGTTTTGTGTTACATTTGACTACATTTTAAAAATATAATTTGGCAAATGAGAAATTAATAAAGTACACTCATGAAACCTGAACTCTTATATTTTCTAAGTGACACAGATGCTTTTCCCTGAAGATTGGTCTGGGTTCCTTGAGTGTTTTAGTTGATGCATTTGATTAATGTTTTTATTTGAACTTTTGTATTTCAGGTTTGAAAAATATGGGAGTTTTGTCATTTTTGAAATATTAAGTTTTGTGTTGAATTTTAGGGAAGTAGAGGTCGGGGTTGTCGGTTTGTTTAGGGTGTTATTTATTATTATATTATCTTCTTCTAGTGTAGGCAACTACAAAGCGCAGCACTGAAATAGATATTGTACATATGAAATTGCTTTTATTTAATTTATTTCATAATTATATATCATCATCATCATTGTCAACCATTATCTATCCACTGCTGGACGAAGGTCTCTCCAAGCCTCTTTCACAACGGTCTGTCGTGTGCCAGTCTCCTCCATGTTACTCCCACATACTTTCGAATTTCATCCACCCATCTCCCAATGGTCTTCTTCTGGGTCTTTTACTGTCCCTTGGAATCCAATCTAAAATTTCGTCTGTCCATCAATGGTCTGTCCTTCTAGCAGTATGTCCAGCCCATTGACATTTCAGGGATTTTACTCTGATCATGATGTCTTCCGCTCTTGTCATTTTTCTGATCCACGAGTTCCTCTTCTTATCTCTCTTGGTTACACCAAGCATGCACCTCTCCATGCTTCTTTGAGTAGTCTACAGTCTTTGTATGTCTCTTTTAGTTAAGGTCCATGTATCTGCATCATATGTAAGCACTGAAAGGATGCACTGATCAAACACGTTTCTCTTAAGACATAATGGCATATTGCTCTTGAAAATTATACTGTTTCTTCCAAAAGCTCTCCAGGCAAGTTTTATACGCCGATTAATTTCTTCATCAATGTGACCCTTACTAGATATCTGCTGTCCAAGATAAATGTAGGTATTGGTTATCTCCAGCTTTTCCCCATCAATTGATAAATCTTCATTTCTTGTAAGCATTGTACAGCACTATTGTCTTCTGAAAGTTCATTTTTAATCCCACTTCTTTACTCTTGTCAGCAAGTTCCTGGACCATACTCTGCAGCTCTGATGGGGTAGTTGCAAAAATGACAATGTCGTCAGCAAAACAATGGTGAGTTAAATAATATCCATTAATCTTTAACCCTTTGTTTTCCCAGTTCAGTGATTGAAAGACATTTTCCAATGTGGCATTAAAGAGCTTCGGAGATATGGTGTCACCTTGTCTCACTCCTTTTCCAATTTTTATGTGTGCTGTATTTTCAAACAGCTGAATCTTTGCACTTGCATTTTTATAGATGTTATTAATAATATTAATGTATGCATCTTCAATATCGCAGGATTCCAAAGCCATTGTAGCTGCTGATGGTTTCACCGAATCAAAGGCCTTTTCATAATCGGTAAAATTCATGGACAATGGACGTTCATGTTTCCTCGTTCTTTCAATTAGTTCTCTCAGTACGTAGATATGATCTATAGTGCTATAGCCACTCCTGAATCCAGCTTGTTCTCTCGGTTGAGCCATGTCCAATGTTACGTTCATGCGGTGTGAAACAACTTTAGTGAATATTTCATAAACCACTGATAGGAGGCTGATAGGTCTGTAGTTCCTGAGATCCTCAATGTCACCCTTTTTATGTAGCAGGATCATTGTAGCGTTGTTCCAATCCTCAGGAATCTTTCCTTCATTAAGGCATCGAGTGAAAATATGGGCGAGTACTGTTTCGATTTCTCCACTTGCTTCTTGTATGATGTCTACAGTAATTCCATCTTCTCCTGGGGCTTTTCTCCGCTTCATGTTCTTGATTGCATGTGCAACTTCTGCTGGGAGGACTGGAAGCACTCTGGTACTGGTACCTGTCATGATGTCTGGAGTACATGTATCATCCCTTTCATATAATTTGGAGTAGAAATCTTTCACTCTTGTCAAAATTTCGCCTCTATTTCTTGTTACAGAACCATCTTCTTTCCTCAGTGCCATAATCTGTTTTCTTCCCTTACTGAGATGACCCTTTCCTATCTTTAGGCTTTGGTGTAACTATATACAATGTATATATATATGTAGCATAAAAACGAGTCAAAGCTATAACGGCCAAAATTTTGATTTTTGCAACTTATTTACGTCTATTCCTATTGCTGGATTAATTGCTGCTTGTGCTGCATTATTTACAAAATATGGCAATGTGATCAATTATACCTCACAGTTTTGGAATAGTTAAGTCGACTTTTGTCAAAACCACAACTACATTTGTGTGGGTAAAATAATCTACCGACAATTTATTGGTATACCCATAGGCAGTGTTTTCTCCAGAACTCTGGCTGATCTTTATTTATATCCATATGAAAGGGATTTAATGACTACTATTTCGCAAGAGTACGGCCGTATTTTTCGTTATATTGATGATCTTATTGTTCTTAATAATCCGATCTTCAATATTCAAGCTCAACATGTATATCCGTCAGCTTTGACACTTGAAAAATCCTCCATGAAAGATGGTCATGTACATTATTTGGATATCGACATTTTTTTCATTGATGGTAAAAATATTAAGACAGATGTCTACGATAAACTTCGTAATTTACACTTCAGAATTAACTATTATTCATACTGGACCCCAAATATCTCAATTTCTGTGCACCGCAAAATCGTTATTTCACAATTAGTTTGGATTTTCAAAATTTGCAATAATCCGGCTAATGTCATAAAACATTTCCAAATCCTTTATCTTCAATTGTGTAACAACTGACTGCCAATTCGTTTCCTCAAAAAATATTATCAAAAGTTCCTTACCAACTACAATATGACCATGCACACAAATTTCGATCTTCACACCATTATTAACCCATGATCCTACAATGTTAATTTGCAGGTTTTTCAAAATGCTGTTTGATGGATCGCTAACAGCTACCTTCCCCCACCTTCTTTTTTTTTCGGATTTCGCGCACTACTTTTTCCCCTCACTATAATGTCACCGTCCGTATCACATCAAACACTTTTCGTTCATTTATATCCTGTTCGACGTCTCTCCTTTCTCTTGTTTCTTCTTTCGGTCTTGCATTAGAGTTCGCAGCATAGAGAGTAATGTCCGTGGGTATTTGGTTTTTCACCTACCTTTCATATATATATATATATACTGAAGAGCAATTGAATTAAAGACAGCTGGCGTTATGAAAATGTGGCGCTGTGGGCGGACCTGTAAACGGAAACGACATGACGTATGCAGCGATCCGAAAATATAAGGAGTGATGCGACTGGAATAAGTAAGAGTCGGACGCAGTATGGGTAAGACGAAGGATCTAAGCGCATTTGATCGTGGGCAAATTGTCGGTGCCCGACGAATGGGTCACTCCATCTCAGAAGTCGTGCAGGCACTGGGATTTTAACAAGCCACTATGTCACGGGTGCAGCATGAGTACATCAAATCCAGTAAAACCATCCCTGCAAGGGCCAACTGCCGTGGACAACAGCGTGTGGAAGAGCGGGGTCATCGTCGGCTAGCTCGCATTGTAACAGCGGATAGACGGGCCACGGTGCAAGAAATCACTCGGCAATTTAACGCTAGCGTACAAAAACATGTAAGCAGCCACACCATCCTGAACTATCTCCTCGCTATGGGGTACAGAAGCCATCGTCCCACGAGGGTACCGCTGCTGACCGAACATCACAGGGTGAAAAGATTAGCATGGGCGCGGGAACATCGCCATTGGACCCTAGACATGTGGACAAATGTTGCTTGGACTGATGAGTCGAGATTCACGTTGGCACATGCGGATGGCAGGATACGAGTACGGCGCAAACCACATGAAGCGATGGATCCTTCTTGCCAGCAGGGTACTCTTCAAGCTGGTGGGGGTGGCATTCTCGTCTGAGGACTGTTTGCGTGGACTGAAATGGGAACCCTGGTACGTGTAACATCGTCCCTCACAGGTCAACGTTACCGGGATATCCTGAACGACGATTTGCTCTTGTATGTGAGTCTTCAACATCGCACTGGGGACCTCATCCTGCAACAAGACAATGCACCGTGCCATCGCTCCCGAATTGTATCCGAATGGTTGGATGAACACTCCACCGACGTGACCTCGCTTCCTTGGCCAGCTAGGTCACCTGACCTCAATCCCATCGAGCACATCTGGGACGTCATCGCGAGAGATGTTCGAGGCTCTGAACCCCCTCCATCAAATCTTCGAGAACTGTGGAAGCTTGTTCAGGGGTCGTGGATCCGTATGGCTTTCCAACGCTTCCGATGTCTTGTCGAGCCCATGCCGAGACGAAGTGCCGCCGTCATGAGGACTAAAGGTGGTGCTACACGTTACTAGACAGGCATCTCTAATTCAATTGCTCTAGTGTATACATATATATATATATATATATATATAAGAAAGGTGACATTGAGGATCTCGGAAACTACAGACCTATCAGCCTCCTATCAGTAGTTTATAAAATCTTCACTAAAGTTCTTTCACACCGCTTAAAGGTAACACTGGACATGGCTCAACCGAGAGAACAAGCTGGATTCAGGAGTGGCTACAGCACAATAGATCATATCCACGTACTGAGAGAACTAATTGAAAGAGCGAGGGAATATGAACTTCCATTGTGCATGGCTTTTATCGATTATGAAAAAGCCTTTGATTCGGTGAAACCATCAGCAGTTACAATGGCTCTGAAAACCTGCGGTATTGAAGATGCATACATTAATATTATTAATAACATCTATGAAAATGCAAGTGCAAAGATTCGGCTGTTTGAAAATACAACACACATAAAAATTGGAAAGGGAGTGAGACAAGGTGACACCATATCTCCGAAACTCTTTAATGCCACATTGGAGGGTGTTTTTCAGTCGCTGAGCTGGGAAAACAAGGGGATAAAGATTAATGGAGATTATCTAACCCACCTTCGTTTTGCTGATGACGTAGTCATTTTTGCAACTACCCCATCAGAGCTGCAGAGTATGCTCCAGGAACTTGCTGACAAGAGTAAAGAAGTGGGATTAAAAATGAACTTTCAGAAGACAAAAGTGATGTTCAATGCTTTTACAAGAAATGAAGATTTATTGATTGATGGAGAAAAGCTGGAGATAACAGACACGTACGTTTATCTTGGACAGCAGATATCAAGTGAGGGTCACATTGATGAAGAAATTAATCGGCGTACAAAACTTGCCTGGAGAGCTTTTGGAAGAAACAGCATAATTTTCAAGAGCAATATGCCATTATGTCTTAAAAGAAAAGTGTTTGATCAATGCATTCTTCCAGTGCTTACGTATGGTGCAGAGACGTGGACCTTAACTAAAAGAGATATACAAAGACTGCAGACAACTCAAAGAAGCATGGAGAGGTGCATGCTTGGTGTAACCAGGAGAGATAAGAAGAGGAACTCGTGGATCCGAAAAATGACAAGAGTGGAAGACATCATGATCAGAGTTAAATCCCTGAAATGGCAATGGGCTGGACATACTGCCAGAAGGACAGATCATCGATGGACAGCCGAAATTTTAGATTGGATTCCAAGGGACAGGAAAAGACCCAGAAGAAGACCACATGTGAGATGGGTGGATGAAATTCGAAAGTATGCAGGGGTGACATGGAGGAGACTGGCACAAGACAGACCGTTGTGGAGGAAACTTGGGGAGGCCTTCGTCCAGCAGTGGATTGATAATGGTTGACAATGATGATGATGATATATATATGAACCGCTCACCATGCTTATCACTCAGTGAACCGCAGTTTTCTGGGAAAAATCTTGATGACAGTGCAGAAATGTATTTTGAGGGACATGTTGCAGCTTAAGCGATGATACTTGTTTAGAAGGTTGCTTACAAGTTCAACATAGTTTACAGCTCTTCGGTTACCCAAGAAGCCATGCACAACACTTTTAAAGGCTTCCCAAGCTGGTTGCTCATTGCCTTGGAGGACTAGCTCGACGTTTTCATAAACAAGAATTTCACGAATTTGAGGACCAATGAAGATTCCTTCCTTCACTTTAGCATCACTCAGCAGTGGAAATTTATCTCTCAGGTACGTAAAAGCCTCTCCATCCTAGTTCATCCCCTTTACGAAGTTCTTCATGATGCCGAGTTTGATGTGTAAAGGAGGCAGAAGAATTTTTCTTCGATCAACCGGAGGACTGCGCTGGACATTCTTTTCCCCGTGTCACAGAGTATTCCATGGATACCAGTCTTTTCTGTTGTAGTGTTGTGATCTAGCCCGACTGTCCCACTCACACAGGAAACAGCAGTACGTGGTGTATCCCAACTGCATGCCCAGCAATATTGCAATCACCTTCAGGTCTCCACAGATCTACCATTGCTGGTCTGTGTACTTAATTGCTTCCAGATATAATTTCATATTGGCATATGTTTCTTTCATATGGACAGCATGGCCTTCTGGAACTGAATGAAGAGAATTGCCATTGTGTAGCAACAGAGCTTTTAAACTAAGCTTTGATCAGTCTATGAATAGCCTCCAGTCCTGTGGCTTGTGCTCCACATTCAAAGCTGTCATCAAACCATTCACATCACAGCAGGCAACTAGGATATTATCTTTTTTAAAATATGGAAGCAAATATTTCTGCCGACTCCTGTACACTGACACCGTAGCATTACGTTCTAGAAGATTCCACTGTTTGAGCCTAGAAGCTCGGTTTTGTTTTTTTGGTAAGTCCAGGTCTCGAATAAAATCACTTAGTTCACCTTGGGTAAGTCTGTGTGGCTCACACAGTGATTCAGGTGCGTAATCAGAATCCTCTGATGTCGAAGCCTCAGGGCATGGGTATGATGGCGCCTCCGTACTGTCTTGTTCTTCATCTGAGTCCAGACTGTGCTCCTCTGGTGGGTTCGGTACAGGCAGATCGTCCCCATGTGGTACTGCTGGGATAGCTGACGGGATGTTGGGATATTTCATGCTCAACTTCCTCTTCCTTGATATACCTTTCTTAATAGGAGGAACCATGCAGAAATAGCAGTTATCTACATGATTTGTCGGCTCTCTCCAAATCATAGAGATGCCAAAGGGCATTGAACGTCAGTTTTTACGAATCCATCCACGTAGATTCACAGAACAAGAATTGCAGCAAACATGATGTGCCCACGTTTTGTCTTGATCCCTTACTTTCACACTAAAATAATGGTGGTAGGCTGTTTTCACGAATGAGGTAATTGGGCGTTTCTGGGAGGCAAATGTCACATCACCACAAACATAAGAAAAATTGTCAGATTTGTTTAAGCATTGACGTGGCATCCTGGCTTTTCAAGTTAAGTATGACCACAAAATCAACCTGCAACAAGGAAAGGAACGAATTTATAACACTTACTCCAAGCAAGCTGCAAACAGACAGTTATTAATGAACAAAAGAAGATATACAGTGACTCTTCATTCCCGCTCTCAGGTTTGCCAACCCCTATATTTGCTTTACGTACTACCTTAATTAGCCACTCGGAACGCCACACGCTTCATTTCATATACATATCCTAAAACACCATAAATGGGATATATCTCGGAAATGAGAGCTAACTAAGCGTTTTAAACATGATATTTGTCTTTAACATACTGAAATCAATACGAAATAAGTATTTTCAAGTCAGAAACATTTTCATTGTTGACCAGCGTCATAGTTTGAGGAACATGAGGACGAAGTTTCTTACCTTCCTTGGCCTCCCGGATCACCAGACTTAAACACCATCGAGTCACGTGGTCTCTGTTGAAAAACAGAGTACGGTCCCTTTATCCTCCTCCTACATCTCTCAAGGACTTGGAGCAGTTTCTGCATGAAGAATGATGTAACATCGCACTAATCCTAATCCCGGATTGGTAGGAGGATTCAGGCGGATTTGAATGCCAAAGGTGGTCCCACACTCTATTAAGCACGTAAAACCTTTTTTTCCTAGGTGTTCACATTATTCTTCTCAACCCTTGTATCTGGCAGAGTTTTAGGCTTGAGCTGCAACCAACAATGTTCATTTAGCACTGTGAGCTTAGAAGACTGACTAGCAGAGATAGAATTTCTAGGTTCACGCACAGGAGGTATAGCCAGTTTGGTCGTTCGTTATTCACCACCGTACTTGCATTGTTAATTGACACTTCTGAGTTTAGTTTTCAGGACGCAGTATCAATTTATTTATTCTCTGCCGAGAAAGGTGCGTTGTACAAAAGGATAACAAACTGATTTCATATTCCATGGTAAAGAAAACGAACTTTTTAAAGTAATAACACCTAACTATTTCAATTACATAAGATTGTTGCAAATGTGGTATTAAACGAATAAGCTTAAAAATAAATCGAGATACATAAGAACCCCACCTTTTCCTTCCCGATTACGTGAGCGAAACTAAATAAATTTCAGGCAGCGTGTTCTATCAACTATGATGAAAATGTCGTGATGAACAAGCATGTTAAACTTTAAAAGAGTAGGAAAATATAATGGTTATTTATCGCATGCTTCCGAAATCACCTTAACGTGCGTTCACTCTCTGTGTGCTTACTAAAAAGAAATATGTTTTGAAGGTAAATATTTTCCTTTAATCTTTCTGAATGACATTAATTCCAGAATAACGGAAGGCTGAAGTCTCAAAACTTTCTCGGAAGATTAATGAGGCAATTTTTACTAAGCCAATAGTCGAAAAAAACAGGCTACAGAAAAAAAAATGAATGACAAAAAATGGATGTTAGAAAAAAATCTTCATCGATCTCAGAGGGACAAAACAACTGGCGTAATAAAGCAGGGGATAGCATAGATACTCCTAATTGCGAAAGCATTGATGAGAAATCCTTACATTACATTATCTCGCTTTCAATGCTTTTAATCACTTTCTTCAGAAGCTTAATTTTGGAAATAGCTAATAATTAGGCACTTTGAGGAGAAATTCACGGAATGAAGTTATGTAATTAGAAAGGGTATAATCATAACAGGAAAAGCTCATTAAATGTGAATATCTGGATTTTGCTGGCGCCGTTCTGGAACAGAAATTATTTTAATTGGACAATCAGTGCCCAGTGAAACTTATTCCGGTTACAGTTGTTAAAGCCTTTTCATCTACGCCGTGCTGATGAATAATTAGTAGCAATTGGAGTGAAACGTGATCTTTCTTAACAGAATGAAACAACTTCGTGAAGTAAAAATGCCAGAGGAAACTATGATGGGGTGTTCAAATATAAAAAGTGACTATGTGTTTTATCACTTCCTTGAAAGTATAATCCTAATTAGGTTACTTTAATCAACGAATGCATGTTTTTGTCATTTTCGTGAAACGTCTGCTGTTGTTATTGCAGCCAACTACTGTTTTATGCGAATTAATGAACTAACTTATTCATTTATGTAAATCTTTGACATTTGCGGTAATTCCCTGGGTGGCGAAAGTATGTACTTTTGAAACACAAACAAGCATCACAGAGAAACTTTTTGATTAACCATGTGGACTTTTTCTGGGTGTCTCGGATAGCTGTAAACATGATAATGATTTCACTTGCATTTTCTGTTTCTTCCGAAACAAAATTTCCTCGAGGTAGCGTATAGTAAATATATATTTGCATTTTCACCACTTCATTGTTGTGCACAGGTCAAAAAATTATTTAGTCTGATGTCTAGGATTTTCGACGCATATTTTCAAACCATTTCCTTATAGAATAGTGTCCGTAGACAATGTACATTTCTGTTTGGATTTGCTTTCTCTGTTTCTAGCAGGAAGACCAGCTAACTCTCTTTGGATCATGCCGAGATTACTCTGACGAATGCGTTGCAGTTTGTAGGAAGCAAATTTCCCGGGTACCGTATAATAAGATATGGTTGGAAATAAGATGATGCTTCCTCGGTACGTCTGTTACCTCAGAATTACTACAGAAGGTTCCGGCTAACTGCAGAATATTATGGAGCAATTTAAATTTTGCTGTCCCGATGGGCGAGTAAATTTTGCTGTCCCGATGGGTTGTGTGTTTGTCTAATGGCACTGGCTCTTCCCTTTCCCTGGAACCGGTGGCAGCAAGTTAGGGCAAGGCCTTTTAGAAAATACAAGGCCATGGCATTAGAGAGATGAGTTCCCTCTTTTAGTGGCGTCGTGCGGAAACAAAAGCTTTCTATTGGTTTCTAACGTTGTCGTTTATATGCTGTTAAACACGCCACAGCGATATCAGCCCGTGTAACTTGAGAGTGACGTCACAACCGGAGGGAACTCATCTCTCCAATGCCATGGCCTTGTGTTTGTAGGAGGCCTTGGTTAGGGTCGGTAGAATAATTACAGCCCTTAGATTTGCTCATGGTGGTCGTTTAACCCCAAAACAAAATTTCAGGCATTTTTGTCTAAAAAAAATATTTCAATTATTCTTGAGATTTAGGTTAAACTCTACTTGTCATTCCCATTCCGTCTTTCTGCTGCATTATGATGTGTACTGTATGATTGTACACAATAATACGATGCGCAGCATGTTGAAGAGCAACTTGTTGGAGAACTCTTTAAACTTTTTCTCTCTTGGTTCTAGACTGATACATAAATTTGTGCTTCTAATGCTGTGCAGAGTTTATGCGCCGACACCTGACCCTGCTAAATTTGCATATCGCCGCAAGCGGTACGAAGGAAAATTATAAAGTTTATTCAGTGCGTCTATGCCTGTTACAAATGTCTGAATCGTGGTTTCTAGCGTTCAAAGCGTTTCGCAGTAAGTTACTTAAGCATTGAAATTTGTATAATCCTAAGTCATTTCTAGAAAAGCATCGAAAGACACTAAAGCGGAGCTAGAAGTATGCGCAGTAGAACCTGAAGGTTTGTTCTCCATCCGTGTTGCTTAGCTTTGGTTCAAGAAATTCAAAGTGGGGACACGAGCCTCGAAACCAAGCCGCGGTCGTATCGTATTGTCTCATACCGGTAGATCGCAACATTTTGTGACAATTTATTGAAGGCAGTGCACCAACAAGCACTTCTAGACCCTCGTATGAATTTGTGGTTGCTTGCAGACAACTAGAGTTTGGCATCTGAGCTGCTGAAATGTTCCACGGGAACTAATTACTGAAACAAAAGCTGTGTCTAGGACGGCAGGAGATTCTTTGCAAATTCACGACTATTGTTGTTGAAGTAAAAAGACTATTAAAAGACTATTTTTTGTTGACGTAGAACCATTTGTTCATGGCTCGTAACAATTTGCTTAATAAAGTAATAATTTGTGAAAATTTTACAAATTATTACTTTATTAAGCGAATTGTTACGAGGCATGAAAAAATGGTTCTACTTCAACAACGAATAGTCTTATGTAGTGGCTTGACTGAGTCTATATTTCTTGTATCAAAGCTAGGATGATGAGAAACGAAGGCAATGTCGTGTGTTTGGTGGAATTTTGTTACCGATTCCTAATGGAGGTGTCATCAATATGATGATCTCTACTCAGCAGCATGAGCACCAGTCCGTTCTTTACGACTTCGTTCCGATATACCCAGACACCGTATTGTAGAGTCTCTGGATCAGCATCTGTTCGTGTTGATGATTGTGTCGAGCGGATTCCACTTTACGGCAAGTTGTTTGCAGTGGAGATGCATGCTGTGTACCATGCGTTTTGTCACGTACGGCCAAAGCCTAATCGGTGTCCTCTGGTTTACATACATTCCCTTAGCTTTTTCAAACCCTCTTATCTGTGGAGAGCAGAGATCATCCCGCCTTGTGCTGTGTTTGGCGTTCGCTGCATTCTTTACACGAGGCTGGCTTTTATACGTGTTTTTTCTAGACTTCCAGCCCTATTGAGATCCGGGGAAATGATTCGGGGGATGTTATTGCAATGTTCGTTTTTTTGTTGTTGTTCACAGCTACGGAACCACCGATATCTACGGTTCGGGAGCATGTTAAGTGTACGTGTTAGGTTTAATGTGGGCAAGGGTTAGGAAATAAACGGTGTCTTGAGTCCGGATTTCAAGTTCTCGGCCCACAACACCACATTGGGCATTGTTGTTTTGTTCATCGCTAATTGCTGAGTGACTTGTGCAACTCACCTTTGATTGTGGTCTATGTTTTGTGCAAGCCTGTCCTTTTTTGTCACGTGTGCGTGTTTGCTTTTTTCTTTCGTCCACTCTAAAAGAAGTGCTAGGCATGTACCGAAATTAATGCAAAAGTGGACGTAACGTTTTTTATTAAATGATGACAGAGGTCGTTCAAATTACACATGTTGGTAGAGTAACAACTCTTCCTCTATAGTAACCCTTCTTCTTCATTTCAGGTAAATAATGGATTGCCGCCCCAGTGGCGCAGTGGTCTAAGGCGCTGGCCTATGATCATTCGTCCGTAAGGGGTCCGAGTTCGAATCCCGGTCAGGCATGGATGTTGTGTTTGTCTTACGGCACTGGCTCTCTCCCTTCCCTGGAACCAGTGACCCTAAATTAGGGACGGGCGACTGCTTATAGCCCATTGAGTTGCTCACGGTGGTCGTTAAACCTCCAAAAAAAAAATAGATTGCAAGCAGAAGCAACTAGCCGTCATTGAGTTATTGACGAAGGAAGGGTGTAGGCTGTCCGACATCCACAGAAGGCTACGGAATCTTTACGGAGATGACACCATTGAGAATAGAAATATGCACAGATCGATGAAGGAGTTTAAAGAAGGGGAAACCAGCATTGAAGACAAAGCATACGGTGAGAGACCATCATCTGCAACCACTGACACGAATCGTCATTGAGCGGATGAATTGATTCGCGCGGAGAGACGAGTCCCAATTTGTGAGCTTGATGCTCAACTGGACTGTGGTCACAATGCGATACAGAAGATGGTGGAAGATTTAGGGTACCGGAAAGTGTGTGCAAAGTGGGTACCTCGGCAGTTGACATCCGATTTGAAGCAGAGAAGGGTGGAAATCTGCTCTGATCTGCTGAAAGCGTTTGAAACCAATGAAAACAAGTTATTTTTTCAAACTGGTGACAGGGGATGAAACGTGCGCGTATGTTGACGATCCTGAAACGAAGAATCAATCCACGGAATGGCGTTACACCGCTTCACCAAAGAGCAGCAAAACAGTCCACCCCTGAATATTTTCAAAGAAGATTCGAGAATTGGGTTCAACTACCGTGCAAATACATCGCTTGTAATGGAGACTATAATGAGTAGTACCTCTGCATAGAGAAAGTGTTGCTCCACCAACATGTGTAATGTGAACGACTTCTGTCAGTTTATAAAAAAGTTATGTCCACTTTTGGATTACTTTAGGTACAACCCTCTTGTACGCAACCATATGCAGAGTGGAGATCATCGCGCCTTGTGCTGTATTTGACGTTTTCTGTATTCTTGAATTAAACCCTTTAACGACCATGAGTCTAAAATCTAGTATCACTCTAAGTACCATAACGCCGGAAACTGTCTGTTGTTTCACTTCTTTATTTAAGTAACATCAATGGTGACTAACGGTGACTCCTGCTGATCCCTCATAGGTCGTCCAAATTTAAAGAACGGGTAAGGGTAGGAAATCTGAATGACACTGGACAGGCGTTTCCGGCCGCTATGGTCGTTTGTATGCACGGGAGTTTGGGGCATTATGGTCGTTTAAGGGTTAAAGAAAGGATATAGTCTTTTAAGCGATCAGTATGTTGTACCTTTTGCACGGTCCTGTTTACACTGCGATGGTATTTTTAAGTTTGTTCAGTCGTTCATTTTTGTGTTAGCCACATACAGTTTAATGTCGTGCCCTTGTATCCGTTAATCACGTGTTATTTTGTTGCGTTGTGATGTTATCCTTTTCCTTTTTTTTTTTTTTTTTTTTTGATGAATGACCGTGATGATTGGAGCTCTATAGCCTGCCGACGCGCTTGCGCTACTAGAATTAACCAAATTGGACTAAGCACAACTGGAGTGCGTGGACTGTACCGTTTGAACGCTCCTTCTGATTTCAAAACAAGCAACAGGAGACTCGTCCAGAAAAGACAACGCCATGCCGCCCACCGCATAGTTTGTTTCTTCACCCAGTGTGTAATTTGGAAGTAGATTCTTCCAGCTAGCACTTCTTTCGCCTCATGGCACATTTTGCTCAAGATATGGAGTTAAACGAATTCGAAACTGAAGTCGAGGTTTTGCTCCTCCAAGGACCAAGTACAGTATTGAAAAATGATCGACCATCTTCACGACATATGACTATGAACTGTTGAATGTTTTGTTTTATATACTGGCGTGCAAAAATTAAGGACTAGACGGTTTTTTTAATGTAACGTCGTGCAGAAGTGCTCCACATCGACTCATATCATACCATAAAATCCCCAAGATGTAAAAATATGGGGCAAGTGAGCAAAACCGTACAAACAAGGAATTCAAAGGATACAAAGGCACTTTACTGAAAAGGTAGCTTCGGGCACAACTGGACAGAAGACAGAAACGACCATGTGACAGGCGGCTGCCAAGAAAAATCCAGTCTTTATTAGGGGATATGATCACCCCTGACTGCGGTGCAGCACTTACAACGTCTGTCCATGCTGAGGACAAGGTTGTCAAGGAGCTGTTGAGGCATCGCGGCCCATTCCTCTTGTAGCGCCAATCGCGGCTGCGGAATCGTTGCTGGCGGCGTGCTGTCAAGCGTCTCCCGAGAAGGTCCCACACGTGTTCGATTGGATTTTGGTCCGGGGACTTTGCGGGCCAATCCATGCGTTGAATATCTTCACTGTCCAACAGCTTTGCGACAGACACTGTACAATGAGGTGTAGCGTTGTCGTCCATGAAGAAGAACTCAGGACCCAATGCACCTCTAAACACACGCACGTGAGGCAGGAGAACCTCGGTACAATAGCGCACACCAGTGACTGAACCTCCTTGGAAGATGTGGAGGTCAGTACGGCTACCAAGCATGATACCGCCCAAAACGAGAACTCCTCCACCTCCAAACCGGTCCCTTTCGATGATGTTGGAGGTGTGATTGCGTGTTTCCTGCTATCTCCAGATGAGTATACGTCCAGAATTGCTCGTCAGACTAAATCGGCTCTCATCCGTAAAGAGAAATCGACCCAATTGCTGATGTGTCCAGTTCTTGTGTTCCTGGTACCACAGAAACCGCCGTCTCCGATGAGCAGGCGTTAATGGCACTCACCGTACTGGTCGTCCTGGAAATAGACCACCTTTGTGCAGCCTCCTGGCCACGGTAAAATGTGATAACGGACGTCCAGTTGTCTGTTGCATGTGCCTTGCGATTTTTACCGCTGTCTGCCGTTTGTCTCTTCTCGCCTGTAGGACAATATACCGGTCGTCCGCCGCCGTGGTTGCTCGTGGACGACCACTGCTAAACTCTCGGACCGCTGTACCTGTCATTTGAAATGCTCTCCAAGTTTGTGAAACGATGCTGTGAGCGATCCCGAACTCCTCGGCCACACTAGTCACACTTCGACCTTCTTCCAACTTCCCAATGACGCGACCTCGGGTAAAGTCATCCAGATGTCGTCTACTGGATTGCCTGTTGGCCATATCACATGGTGCCAGCAACTCGACGTGTACACCGCCCATGTGCTTTATACCCTTCCGACCCCCCCACCCCCCAACGTCATGGTGCGTATATGCACATGCCCTACCGTACCGGACCCTTGTCTATCTCCTGAGTGGTCTTTCGGTCCGTTCTGCCTGCATGTTCCACGGTTATGCTAATTTCTCCTCTTCGTCTTTAATTTTTGAACACCAGTGTCGTTCGCTGCGCAAAGTTCCGATATTTATATTACGATAATCCTGATCTCCAACATACAGCAAGAGGCACAGAAATATAAATCACTTGGAATTTGCTAAGTCATAAATGATATCAAGCACCCAAAAAAGCACCGAATTCTCATGTGCTATGAAGATGAATTTATTAATAAATAAAAGTATCTGCTTAGCTAACAGCATTTTTTATTATTTTGTGGTTTTGTACTGTTTAATTATCAGTATTTCAAACAATAATCTCAAATTTTCTGTTATACAAAGAGAAAAAAGTTTTTGTATCAGAAAATCTGAAACTCGGTTCTATATCTTAGGTCCTGGTACAGCAGTCGTATTAAAAAATGTGAACCAGAGCTTCAGAAGTTTAGTTTCAATGCACTTATTTTGCTGAGCAGAAAACCAGTGTTATAAAAATAACCACTGAAACAAAGCACAGCAAGGAAGCAGGGGAAAAAGGCCAACAAGGCCGGACAGGATCCATGCTCCCTAGACAAATTTTACACTAAAGTCAGGCGTAAAAGTTACAAAAAAATCAGTGTTTCAAAAAAAAAAATAATGATATGTTAGAAGATGATAAACATTACAGGTGATACCATTGAAAATCAATTTACATCGAGATATACAAGTCATAGTAATAGTCACAGTCCCCGTCTACTGCAATCATCAATTTGACGAGTCGTAACTCATTATACTGCAGCCCTGTCCAGAGAAGTCAAGTTGAAGTCCGCTGCTCCTATGTGGGATGATGTAAAGAAATTAGCTTCCTACTAAACCCCAAAATCCACTTCCATTCGCGAAACTTTGGAGATCATAACCAACAGCGAGTCGTGCAAAGATTGCGTCACTGGAGTTGCCACGAGTTTCGAACCAGTTCTTCAAATAGTGATTGCCTCTTGGCTTTCCTTCCTTGATTCCTAGTGCTAAATGAGCATAACGCCTCGTGTCTTTGAATACCTGATTACGTTCGCATCTCTTCGTTATTCTCAAGTCAAGTCACCGCGTTCATATTGTTGAAGCGTTCTATTATTCAGTTTGCTCTCTACTTTCCTTGAAAAAAACATCTGGTTAATGTGCGAAAGCTTGGACACTTTGTATTCTATTCTACAACAAGAAATTTCGGATCACTAGTATAGTTATACTATTTAAATTCACTGCATATTTTAACTTCTCTCTGCCCTTTAAGACAGTTCCTTTGCCTTTTTTGATGAAGTTCTCATAGGAAAGTGTGAAAATTTACAAATTATTACTGCAATACTTTCAAAGTATATTTTGAGTGATGTTTGATATGCGAAAATCAACTAATGATGTTTGATATGCAAAAATGATGTTTCATATGCGTATTTCATGAATGATATTTCATATGCGTATTAATGAATGATATTTCATATGCGTATTCATGAATAATGTTTCATATGCGTATTAATGAATGATATTTCATATGCGTATTCATGAATGATGTTTGATATGCGAAAATGATGTTTCATATGCGTATTCATGAATGATGTTTCATATGCGTATTCATGAATGATGTTTCATATGCGTATTAATGAATGATGTTTCATATGGGTATTCATTAATGATTTGTGATATGCAAAAATGATGTTTCATATGCGTATTCATGAATGATGTTTGACATGCGAAAATGATGTTTCATATGCGTATTCATGAATGATGTTTGACATGCGAAAATGATGTTTCATATGCTTATTCATGAATGATGTTTGATATGCGAAAATCAAAGAGTACTTTCACAGTATATTTAGTATTTCCAATATACACTGACGGAAAAAAATCCCAACACCAAGAAGGGGTTGTGTTAGATAAACGACAGTAGGTAGGCGGTGAGAGTACATCTGTAAGATGACGTCTATGCAAATTTCGCGCTCGGCGCATACGTGTGGCGTTAGTAGCGCCCCTCGGAACATGCAAAGCAGGTTTGCTGTAAATACGCGCTGTAACGTTCGTGAGCGTTAGTTATCGTTGAGATTCGACGTAGGGTGTTGATAATAGTCAAGAATGCCTTTAAGAAGACGAAGAAGCCATTATAAACAGCTCACGGAGTTTGAACGAGGTCGTGTAATAGGGCTACGAGAAGGTGGATTTTCTTTCCGCAATATTGCAGAACGACTTGGCAGTAATGTAGCCACTGTGCATGATTGTTGGCAGCGGTGGTCAAGGGAAGGTACTGCCTCAAGAAGACCGGGTTCCGGCAGGCCGCGCGGCACTACTGAGAGGGAAGACCTCCGTGTACGGCGTATGACCGTGGCGCATCGTACCGCGTCTGCGGCAGCAATTCGAGCTGCAGTTGCCACCACAGTGACACAACGAACTGTTACAAATCGGTTACTTGAAGGACAGCTCCGAGCCAGACGCCCTGTAGCGTGCATTCCACTTACTCCAAACCACTGCCGTTTACGACGTCAGTGGTGTCAAGCTAGAGCTCATTGGGAGAACGGAGTGGAGATCTGTTGGGTTTTCTGATGAAAGCCGGTTCTGCCTGGGTGCCAGTGATGGCCGTGTGTTGGTTAGAAGGAGGCCAGGTGAGCGCCTGCAACTAACCTGTCTGCGGCCGAGACACACTGGACCTACACCTGGAGTTATGGTCTGGGGAGCAATTTCCAATGACAGCAGGAGCACTCTCGTGGTTATCTCACGCACCCTGACGGCACAGTTGTACGTCGGTCTGGTGATTCAACCTGTTGTGCTGCCATTCATGAACAGCATTCCAGGGGGTGTTTTCCAACAGGATAACGCTCGCCCACATACCGCTGTTGTAACCCAACATGCTCTACAGAGTGTCGACATGTTGCCCTGGCCTGCTAGATCACCAGATCTTTCACCAATAGAGCACGTATGGGACATCATTGGACGACAACTCCAGCGTCACCCCCAACCAGCATTAACCGTCCCTGTATTGACCGACCAAATGCAACAGGCAGGGAACTCCATCCCACAAAACTGACATCCAGCACCTGTACGACACAATGCATGAACGTTTGCGTGCTTGCATTTAACATTCTGGCGGTTACACCGGTTATTAAGGTACCAGCATTTCACATTTAAAATGGCTCTTCTAGCGCTTACAATAAGCTGTGATCTTGAAACCTTAATCGATTAAATATGTTACCTATACAAATGTATTGCCACCATTTCATTCCTCTACAACTATTTGTTCGTGGTGTTGGGATTTTTTCGTCAGTGTATTTCGATTGAGGTGTTTTGTAGATTCATATGTTTATAGTTAAAATAAAAACAAAGAGTCTTTCGTTCCGTATCTTTCTATAATTGACATGGTACTTGGTACGAGGGACTGTCAGATACGCTTCTCGGCATTGAAATTTCCCCACCTAGAAGGAGTAGGCGTAATTGCATGCAAATTTGGTGTGTGCACCGAATTTGCAAATCATTCGAATATGCAACCAATAACGCGAATGTACGTGAGATAAAAGAGAAAACACAAGCTTTCAAATCCGTATCGTGTCCCGGGCTTTAGGTTGAACAGAAGAAAGCAACGGAATGTTGACGGTTTCTACAGCATATTCAAGAACAGAAAATGGCTCGTGGACCTCGTCGCCAGCCATATCATCAGTTGGGCACTTTTGATAAAGGAATGATCCCTGGCTTCCATGAAACTAGTTAGTAGTTTCACCTAACCTCCATCCATGTGCATCGGTATCATCAGCATGCATCGATTGGTGAACTCGTCATCAGACGATTGTCGACGACACACACGTTACTGCAGAGGGCATTTGATAGGCTGTAGCGGCGATTGTGAGCATCTCCGTCTCGACTCGGACGGTGAGACGAAGATTACCAGACGCAGGTATGCGCTCTCGGTAGCCATTGCAACGAATGTCATTGACCGTATGACATCTCCGATATCGCCTGAAGTAGTGAGCTGTTAGATCTGCGTGACGATGGGGATGGCACCATGTCGTGTTCAGTGACGAGTCCCGATTATCTCTTGTTATTGACGATCGTCGAGTCAGCGTCTGGCGAAGAAGTATCCATAGGAAGCATTCAGCTGTTGCCTGCGAGCAGCACACTTATCCCCAAACATAAATATTTGTACGTGATGTAATTATCTGGTCCCCTCTCGTATGCATAACGGACACGGTGACAGCCCGGGTGTACGTGGGTGACGTTTTACAGCCCTTGTTGTTGCCATTTTTGAGTGTTATCCAGGAGGCCGTTTTCCAGGAAGATAGTGTTCGGCCACTAATCACTAATATCTCCCGAGGGCGTCAAAAGTGTGTTCACATGCTTCTATGGCCAGGGAGATTCCCAGTCCTATCACCCATTGAGCATGTATGGGACTTCAATGGACGTCGCTTGCAAGTCTCTACATGGCCACCTCGGAATGTCGCTGAATTATGGAACCAGGTAAACGTTGTGTGGTCTCAGATTCAACGGGACACCATTGAAACACCACTATACCACGACCCATGGAATGACACGGAAGGACATATGTGATTGCATTGCCCAACAGGGTGGTCCAACAAGGTATTGACTGCTGTCATGTGACCCTGTCAAACTGATGTACTGCTTCGAAATTAAATTATGTATTATTCACCTCATAATATATGCCCCTGGGAATTTTTGGCTCACTCTTTCTGGGATGTGAAGTTGTATTGTCGACAAGTGTGTAAGAGAGAATTTGATTCTTAGAAATTTATTCACAAGAAACAGAAAGAAAGATAATACATAATACACACTAGCTTTCATTGTAGTCCCATTTAACTGTATCCCACTTGTTCCCAAGTTCTATAAGATTCGTTATTCCAGTTTAAAATATTTTTGGTTGCTTGTCAATCCAGAAAACTATATTAAATATTTGATTTGTATAGGTACTAGCAGTGTTATTTAATAAGGTGCGTCGCATAAATATAGAGACAGTCTACTTTGTGCTGTGAACGCAATGCGAATATAGGTAGGAAGCTAAAGTGGTACCTAATTAGATATAACCCTACAACAAACGTTTCGATCCGTCGAGATGATAGAAATGTGTGAAAAGAACACGACAAAGTAAAATAGTGTAGTTTTAGGTGTCTCATAAATATAAAGACAACTATGTAAAGTAGCCACATGCAAATGCGATGTACAAATTAGCATGTTGTACGCACGCGCATGGGCCGTAATTCGGTCCAGCCTACAAAAGACAGCGGACCTGCCGTCAGACATTCATTTGCCGAAATGCCACGCAACAATCAACTTTCTGGTGTGGAGGTGCAGAAGATTTGGAGACTGAGAGCAAATGGATTGCCTGTAGCAAAAATTTGTAAAGCCATGGGGAGGAGTAGGGAAGTCATTTAAAAGACTTTATCGAAACGCTGTACGTTAACTGGCAGAAAACGGCCTGGAAGGCCTCGAATAACAACCAAACGAGCTTATCGTGCCATCATGCGTTTAGTTTCATCCCAAAGGTAATCACTACGTCAAGTTTCTCGGACTGTTGGTGTCACCGTCTCAAAGGACACAGTTCATCGATGAATCAAGGAAAGTCGTAACATTGTGCCCCGTAAAATGCGCCGTCTGCGACACCTCACGCGGCGCCACAAGGAAGCTAGATTGTTATGGGCAAGCAGCCACATGCACTGGACGTAGGCCTACGAGTGGATCACAACTATTTTCTTCGATGAGAAAAAGCTCAACCTGGACGACCCTGACCGTGGGAAATGCTATTGGCATGATTTACGACGCGAGCCACGCACCTTATTCAGCAGACAGAAAGGAGGGGGACCTGTGAGGGTCTAGGGAGCTTTTGCGTTCAATGGGACCACGGATATCGCTTTCCTGCAAGGCAGGCAAAACTCCGAAACGTATCAGGACATACTCAGCAGCCACTTTCTACCATTTGCCGAAACTCTAGCGGGTGTTGATTATCTGTTCCAGCAAGACAATGCCTGTATCCATCGGTCTGCATCAACGAAAAGCTGGTTTAACACTCATCATGTGACCGTAATGGATTGGCCAGCACTCAGTCCATATCTGAACCCTATCGATAATTTCTGGGTTATCCTTGCTCGTGATGTGTATGCGAATGGACGGCAGTTCTCAAGTGTGGTGGCATTGAAAGAGCAGATTGATTGAAGCTGGTACGCACTCCGTCCAGAACACATACATCACTTAGTGGACAGCATGCCCAATCGGGTTTTCAGTGTTATTCGGAAAAACTGCTCCACTATTCGTACTGGAGGTACTCATAACTAGCAAGTCTTTATATTTTTGAGACAGGGTATTTCTCTTTTTTCTTGTACTTGGCGTTGGAGTTGTTATATTTCCGTCAAACTATTGTGCAGCTGCGTGTCCTATGCTATTTTTGCTGTAAATATGATGTGTACATTTCAGCTCGTTGTTGTTTCTTTTTTATTCGAGAATTTGTTCTGTCTCTATATTTATGCGATGCACTATATGATGGTATGAGTTGTTTACATGACTTGATTATTGATGTTGCATTTGAACACTAATAGAAAAGTCAACAATAACGTTAGAAAACCTAGGCTCAGTTTTCAAGATACAGAGAGGAGTTAGACAAGGAGATCCATTATCTCCAAAATTATTGAACTCTGTAATAGAAGATATATTTAGAAATTTAAACTGAGAAGGAAAGGGATTAAAATTAAATAGAAGGTACCTAAATCACTTAAGATTTGCTCATGACAGTCATCATTCCAACTAGTAATAGAGAAATACAGAATATGATAAAACATTCATGGATGGAAAGTCTTAAAAAATGTCTGACAATAAACACACAAAAAACTAAATACACTATCTACCAACAAGTAATTGGACACCCTTGCAATCGACAAAATCTGCGGTCTTGATGCCCGTCACGGTCGCCGCCGTTAAATATCGTGTGGGAAACAACAACGCAACCAGTCGCATGCAAGATGCCACGCAGTTCGGAGCTCTCTGATTTCGAGAAAGGTGTAATCGTCGGGTATCACAGAAATGGCCGATCCATACGTGACATATCCAGCTAGTTGAAGTACCCAAAATCGACAGTGGCCTACGTGACAGGCAAGTGGAAGATGATAGGAGACTGTCGGAATATGCCCCGACCCGGCAGACCCAAAAACTGGGAGTTAGAGACCGACGTGTGCTGGCCAGAGAAACTCGGAAGAACCGCACCAAATCGATGGGCCACATGCGCGAGGAGTTTCAACAGGCATCCGGGAGTGTTTTTGATGAATACCATCCGTAAGGAAGCCCATTTGCTCGGTTATCGTGGACGTGCTACCGCCCACAAGCCTCTGATCACCAAGTCCAATAGCGCTGCTCGGCTAACGTGGTGCACAGAACGTCGACAATGAACTGTTGAACAGTGGAAACAGGTTCTCAGGAGCGACGAATCAAGGTGCACCCTTTACCGTTCGGATGGCAGGGTCTGGGTTTGGTGTCTGCCTGTAGAACGCCTCCTGCCGGAATGTATTGTGCCAACTGTGAAGTTCGGCGGCGGTGGAATTATGCTATGGGGGTGTTTCTCCTGGTATGGCACGAGAGCCTTGGTCGCAATTCCTGGTAGACTCAACACGGAGACCTACTGCACCATTTTGGATGACCATGCGCTTCCTACGTTGTGGCAGTTTTACGGGCTGGACCCATGTTACTTTCAGGATGACAATGCCACATGTCATGTTGCGAGGTCCACCATGGCTTGGCATGGTGACAATGGGGTTAATCGATTGGACTGGCTTGCGCAGAGCTCGGACTATCGAGCACCTCTGGGACGAGTTGGGGCGTCGACGTAAGGGGTGCCCCCACCGTCCGAAATCTGTGAAGGAACTGACCTTGCTTCTCCAAGCCGAGTGGAAGAAAATACCGCTAGCCGTTGTACAACGCCTGGTAGAGAGTATGCCCCGGAGGGTCGCAGCTGTAATCGCCGCTCGTGGACGCTCCACCAACTATTGAAGGTGAATAAACTTCGTTTTCCTTTGCTATCACAGGTGTCCAATTACTTGTTGGTAGATAGTGTATATAAACAATACAGAAAATAATACAGAAAAGTTTATACAAAAGAAATTGAAAGTAGACGAATACATCTATTTAGGTCAAATAATCAATTTTAAAGAACGTCAAGAAAGAGAAATCAATAGAAGAATTCTTCAAGGCAATATAGCCTTTTGGATACTTAAAGACTATTTAACCGGTGATCTTCCATTGTGTTTAAAAAGAAAAATCTTCAATGCATGTATTATCCTCGTGTTTACTTATGGAAATGAAACATATGGTATCACAAAGCGACAATGTAAATAATTAAAACATCGATAATGTTTGGAATAACAAGAGAAGATAGAGTTAGAAATGAAATTATAAGAGAAAGAACAGGAATAATAGATATTATAAAATTAATAAAATAATCAAAATGGAGATGGGCTGGACTTGTTGGAAGTCTGAAAGATGAAAGATGGACACGATTAATGACAGAATAGCAACCGAGAGATGGAAAGGGACGACGAGGACGCCAGAGAACAAGATGGAGGGATGACCTTCAGAAACTTAGAAGTGCTAAATGGTGG
The DNA here is from genome assembly GCA_039090855.1 of Macrothele yani. Lineage (NCBI taxonomy): Eukaryota > Metazoa > Arthropoda > Arachnida > Araneae > Macrothelidae > Macrothele > Macrothele yani. The sequence goes on along the minus strand of CM077015.1, from coordinate 16,838,564 downwards.
ACTGAAGCTAAAGATCAAAGACATTGGAAAAGACTGGGTGTGGCCTGGGGAGGTCTTCTTAGTTTGTAGACACCCACTCCAGGGGGTGTCAACAGGCTAAGACAAAGTAGAAGAAAAGTCATAAAGCAATAATAAACTCTATGTTAAAACTAGGTAAAAGAGAATTAGTTCCATTGAAATGTTATGAGAACGCCAAATATCTGGTGGTGTAACTGACTGAAAACGAGCTTGTGCAATTGTTTCTAAATTTGGAGAAATCATTTACTTGGAAAAGCAGAAAACAAAGCACCATAGCACTGTTGTGTGAGACCGAAGCGAACATATCAGAACAAAAGCAGTTTGTTATTGTCATTATTTATGATAATGAATGGCAATAGTATTAATCTAAACACATTGTCGGTGTTTCCTAAATGGTACACTGCATTATGCTATTCATCCTATATTTCTTATCAGCCAGGCAAAATGTAGTCTTTCTGGGTCCTGAGTGGGTAATAAGATCACCAGGCTGAAAAATGATATAGTGCTGCAATTTGTTTTTAAAATTCAAAACCGAATTGCTCTATGGAGTTGGGAAATGATGCGCTTTCAAGGCCACAACTCGTTTTGGCAGACTGCCCAAACAGCGTGAGTTCATCACCATTCACAGTGCAAAATTTGCAACGAGCTGCCTCCTGGCGGACGATTCGGGCACACCAATCAAACAAATGACATCCACGTATCATTCCCATTCCACCATTATTTCTCTGCTGACTTCTGAATGCTTACTCACTTAACTGTTGACACTTATAAAATTTGGACATCACTTTTCTTAACGAGAATTCTTTTCCGAACTCATGGGAACGGAAAAAAGTTAAACGCGGTGTTACTCCAGTGTGTGTTGCAGTAATGGCTGATTGAATGATCCTTCACAGCGGTGAGAGCGAATCATTCACCATTCAAGACGAAGAGCGAATCATTGTGAATGAATTGTTCACCAATGACGTATCACTAATATGTATCCAAATTTTAAAAATTAGTATCTATTGTCTTACCAATTAATGTTCATTAAAACCTTTTGTTGCGTAAAGTAGGTAGGAAACAAAACAGAAATTAACGTACAATAGATTTATGTGATAAGCTTTGCATCCCCATGACCCTAAAGGTTCTGCCATGAAAGAAATATCCAATAGATTTCTTCGATCTCCTACACAGAAAAGATAGAACTTTAGACATAAACAGCTCATCCATCTTAAACAAGAGCTACACAAGTGATCGCCACACTATTCCTGTAAACTGAATCTACAGCTCCTGAAGGCAAAATAAGAAGCGAAATCGAATTTTTGCCTTACAGAAAAGAACCTCTATCGATCACTTCGCTCATGTTTTATGGTCAAACACGTTTTCTTCGATTTTCGTCGATGCACCCCGTGGTCTTGCTTATTTCGGATTTTACCTCTGGTTGGAGATCTAGTTCTGAAAAAAGAGGAAAAGTTTTGACGAATGTAGTTTTTCCTTCTTTTTCTTTCGCCCTTCTTATGAAGAAAGAGCAAGGCCTATATTTCGTTTGCTGTGAAATGCTTTCTATTGTCAATTCCCGTGAGCCTCAAATCTCCCAGTAAAGTTCAGTCAAACTTTCCTTTTCATTTCTGATGCATTAGATGAAATTCACTCATAATATATTGTGAGGATAAATATTTATTAACTCCGAGAGAGGGATATGTCTAAATTACTTCCCTTAAAATTGCATTTTCGTTTTAAAGAATACATCGAAAATAAATTATCGTTTTAGAATATGAATAAAAAAGGGCACTTCACTGATTCAGAAACTTCATCCTCTCTGTGAGGAATATGGTTTACAACAGGATTTTGTGTAATGTGTGTTGCTATAAAACAACTGAAATGCAATTTTTCTGTTTGTGAAATGCTAAACTAATGTTGATTTTACTTGTTTTCCGTTGCAGTTTGCAGAATGTACAATGTCAATAAGTGAAAGGCAGATAGTGACAAACAATGGAGAATTTCTGTACGCAGTTACTAGCTCTATAGACTCACTAGCTGTTAGAATGCACTAACCGAGTAAGACTGAATTCGCGACACAAGCTGCTAAATGAGACAACCGAGATACTTTAACAAGAACGAAAACATCTTTATTTATAGCTTCCCATGTTTACAGTTTATGAAACGTTCCTTCAGTTTGGGAACCTTTAGTACACTTTCCGGGATATTTAGTGTAAAAAAATGTCATAAATAATTTATAGTCGTTTAAATCCTTTGAACTAGCAGTGTAATGCTGTTCGCATGTAGTAACGTTGTCCAGTGTTCAGTTGAACTAACGAAAGACACATAACAAGACCTACTACTTGAAGCTTCCCGTAAGGTAGTTATAAAGATATTTTACACTCACAGTTCTGCTCGATACCTCTGCGTACTTCCGGAAACAGTCACTCGTAGCCGGAGCTGAAATCCTCCACTGCGCACTGGAACTGGAACCATTACTGCGAACTGATTAGAGAACAGTGCATAGAAGTGTTCAGCACACGAAGCTCACCCTCACGACTGTCTCATGAAGGTTTGTCTTTTATACTGGTTGACGACGGTGGTCAACGTCACAATTGTATGCTCCTTTGCATAAACGCGTTGGCTTAAACGGCCTGGGAAGCACGGCAGGAATATGACTATTTCCAGCACTTCCTAAGTCAGTTGGTTATATGAAAATGAAGTTTACCTTTAGCCTATCACACAAGCTTATTTGTCGAAATAGCACTTGCATAATTTTGCGCATCTATCGCATCTAGTCGGTATACCACCTAATCAACTCGGATAATATTAGCAGTTTGACAATGCTACTGATTATACGTAGACAACTTCTGCTTTCCTTAAAGAAGAAGCATTCAGGCTTCTCGTCTTGTCAATATTAACGTCTTTTGACAAGACAAGAAGCCTGAATACTTCTTGTCTTGTCAAAAGACGTTAATATTGCTTTCCGAAGTATCTTGCCTTCACAAGAATGAAGGATTTATTTCTGCTGCACAATGTGCATAAACTCGTCGTTATTTCTCTTATTTCACAGGAGAACAGTGCTTTTGACAAACCAGTGGCACAGTGGTCTAAGTGCTGGTCTCTGGCTGTTCGTCGGAGTGGGCTGGCTCCGAGGATGAGGCATGGGTAGTGTGTTTGTCTTACGGCACTGGCTCTATCCACTTCCAGGAACTAGTGGCCAAAATTAAGGACGGACAGCCTTTTTGTAGCCAATGGAGTTGCTCACAGTGATTTTCGAATCCCGAAAAAAGAGAACTGTGTTTTTAATTGTGGTGATGCAATCGAAATTTTGTAAAACTTAAAGCTTCTGAACTCTAAGAAGAAAGAACAATACTTCTGGTTCTTAACCGTTTAATCACTAGTGTTATTCAGTTTCTTTTACAAATCCAGAGAGTGGTAGGCATGTGAATTATATTTCCAAGGTACTGACGTTACCCATTTCTAGGGGTTGCTGTATTCAGCATTATTGGAAACACAGTCATCAGAAAAAATAATTGCTTCTAGCTACATAAATACCACTCAGATTTACATTACAACATTCCTGTTTCGTAAAATTTTATTTTAAATATGAGCTTCCTAAGACGAATGCTTCTCAGGTTTTTTAATCAAAGGTGAACAAATTACTTTTGTTCAGTTTCACATGCAAAATGTTTCTACGGTGCTATGAACTGCATGCATTTAATTTTTGGTTTCAAGGTTCAAAGATTCAGATAGGCATTCTAAGCACATAAAAGGCTCATTCATTCCTAATATGGAGCCTCGCTTGTTTTAGGGACAGCGAAAAACCAGCCGGGAAGGAAAAACGCAACATCCAAGCACTGTTCTGGGCTAAAAAGTATTTCATTAGAGAAATCAGCAGCTGGAGTCAGAGACCACTCGACCACCGGGAGAACTGTACACTGTACAGTTCACCGTTTTAGAATCAGTTAATTCTCAAAAGAGATTACACCTCTGGAATAAAATAATGTAGATGCTGTGAAACCAAAAGTAAGCAGTTTTTTTACGACACCATCGGTACGGTATCGGATAATCACAAAATTTTTCAGTATATGAATTTCGATTAGAAAGAAAAGAGAGAAATATAATGGTCATATGGCCGAACTTACTCCGATGACTCAGTATGGATACCATGTCGATTTGCATCTGCTGAAAATTTTCCGATATACTCGTACTGCATTAACTACTGTGAAAACATAGGTTTGTCCGTGTCCCCTCACTCCGGAGTAAGTCGCTCTCCCAACTGAGCTACGCGGGCAGAATGTCTCTCTGCAGATTTTCGTCTTGACACATATTTTCACTTCTGCAGTACGTCACATCATCTCCCTCTTAATTAATTTTTTTTTGTCTTTGAAGCGAAGTAGGAATTTTTCATTAATTCCAAATAATATGTGGAACAAACATCACACATTTTTCGAAGAACCCAACGGCCCGTGGATCCATTTTCCACAATCGGGCGCCAGTGTAAAAACACAAGCTTTTCCGCGACGGGCGTCGAACCCGTGTCTCACTCCGGAGTAAGTCGCTCTCCCAACTGAGCTACGCGCACAGAATGTCTCGCTGCAGATTAGTCGTCTTGACACATGTTTTCACCTCTGTAGTACGTCACACTACAACCATATATTTGGTAGAATGTTTAAATTGGTGATCCCGTTTAGGGATTACCGCGCAGTAAAGTGAACGTGTGACGTGCCTGCCCAGCAGGACGCACACGACATAAAGGCAAGATAGCAGTCAGAACGAACGTCCGCGTAGCTCAATTGGTAGAGCGACTTATTCCAGAATGAGGGGACCCGGGTTCGAGCCCCGGCGTGAACAAAAATGACGGAGAAATTTACTTCGTTATAAACGTTCGCCGCAAGAAGTCAGGAAAGTATTCATCATCAGTTCTATTAATCTGAATTGATGTGGAAGTAATTAGTATTTTCTTGAAACACATCTCCGAAACCCATTTAAGTATCTAGAAATTACTTCTGAAACTTTAAAAATTGTATTCTTTCTTTAAAGTTTGGTAAAACAGAAACCAGGAAAATGTTGTGAGCATCAATAACCTCATGTTAAAGGCTGAAAGAGCTCAACTACAAACTGAAATATCAAATATTTTATTTCGTGTATGATCTATTGTATCGAGGTGGTACTTTTCTGTACGATTGACAGATTTTTGCTGAATGATGTGCCGCAACATGAAAACGAATAATAAGTCTTTCAACTGTCACTCGCGAATAATGAAGAAACGTGGCCAGGAGATAGTACTAAGGGCAAAAACCAATGGGTGCATTTCCGCTTTGGCGCAAATGAACTCACAAAGGTGAACGAGTGATCTGAAAATGGCCTTAAAGCAAAAGCGGGAAAAATCATCTAACATGTGTTGTGGTGCGGGATATGTAACCCCAAAATATCAGCTACATCCCCATGATTCAAAATAAGCTCATGGTATACAAAAAGCAACAAAAACCTTTATTACAGGTGTAAATGAACATTTGTGGCATTGAACCCATGACCGAAGTAGAGTAATTTAGAAACAATGAGAACAACGCAAGATCCCAGAGTTATCACAGTACTGAAAATTTTCATTGATATCTGAAAAACAAATACTTTGAACATTATCAAAAGAAGCCTCATCACTTTCACAGTATCCAATTTTTATCCACGGATATAACAACATGTTGTTGAATTTTTCTGACTGCCATTGATTGTTCATTGATACGTTCGACGATCTTCTCCACTCGTGTTATAAGGCCATTTTCAGACCACTCGTTCATCTTTGTCAGTTCATTTGGGCCAAAACAGAAATACACCCATTGGTGTTTGCCCTTAGTACTATCTTCTGGCCACGTTCCTTCAACTTTGGAGAGTGACAGTTGAAAGGCTTCCCTTGTTAGAATAATACAATTAAAGCTGACTGACAAATATCTCTTTGAGGCAGCAAACATATCTGATTAAGCTAAAGTAATGTAACAGATGATGTCATCTCTCACTCTCAGGCATTGTACACATTTACAGTTTCTGAACAAAAGTACCTGTACAGTGTACATTTGCCTATCCAGAAACTTCCTGAAATAGTAAAGACATTAATATCGAGTTGTTACACCGTTTACCGCTATTGCAGTCTCCAATATGCTGGGAAGGCTTCCCACTGGATTTTGATATGTTGCTGAGGGAATTGCCCGCGATTCTGCCGCAACAGCGCCAGGCAAGTCTGTAACCGATGCCGGACGGTTCGGCCTCGCTTCACGCCAAACCTGTTCCATGAGATTAAAATCCGGGCTCTTGTGCAGGCCAATGAAGATCTTCCACACCCATCGCATGAAACCATTCCTACACGAACCTCACTTTGCGGACAGGACACTGTTCTAATGGTAAAGGAAAAGGACTTTAGAGAACTATTGTCATAATGTTGGAGGCAAAAGATTTTCGAGAAAGTCATTAACTGCAGCATTAAGATTTACGGGCACTAAAAATGGGGACCCATTCCAAACCATGGAAAACAGCCGCACAGTATGATGCCTCCTCCCTCAAACTTCACAGTTGGCACAGCACAGTCGGATAGGTGGCGTTCATCTGGCATCCTCCACACCTAGATGGAGAAGCGTGATTGATCACTCCAGAGAACGCGTTTACAATGATTAAGAGTCCACTGGGGAAAGGATTTACACTACTCCAACCCAAGCTTGGTGTTGGTCTTGCTGATACTAGGCTTTTGTTCGGCTGCTCGGCCAAGAAAGCCCATTCCCTTCTGCTCTTCAAGAACCGTTATGGTACTGGCATTGCTTTCACAGGCATTTTTTAGCTCGGTGGTGAGTGTTACATGAGGAAAGAGGCTATTTTGTCGCGTCATCTGCTTCAAAACTCGGTGGACCCACTTTGTCATTTTAGCTGGTATACCATGTCGGGACTTCGCTGTTGTTTCTCTTAAGTATTTTCCCTTCAAAATAATATCACTTACAGTTGATCGGGACAGCTTCAGCTGGGTCGAAAGTTCCTAAACTGATTTGTTGATAAGATGGCATCCTATGACCGTCTCACGTTGAAAGTTACTGAGCTCTGCATTACGGCCCGTTCTACTGTTCATGCTTACATATGATGTCTGCCATGCTACGTACGTCTTTTTATATCTGTATGGGATATGGCTGCGATGTATATCGTCAATCTACTACTCAAAATGGGTGTCCAAATATTTTTGCTCATATAGTATAGCTGGCTTGAGCAGACTGACGTCCAGTGTTGCTACGTGTAGAAGAAGCATAGGTAATATACCCTATTACCCCTTTGAACTCCAAGGCAGTAAGGAGTCATCCGTCCCTAATTTGTAGATAGAACCAGTGTCTCAGGACAAACGTACAACGTATGCCCGGAACACGAATACCAGAATGTTACGCCTCTGACCACTCGCTCGGTGTGGGAGGTGTGCAAAGATCCTGTTCCCATTTGTACAGCACTTCGAAATGAAAGATCTAATCTGACGCTTCCTTCAGTATATTATGTATAGTGTAATGAAAGGCAGGAGTTTCAAAGCAGATCCGCTGTGAAGACCTCCCGTCTATAGGCTTCCCCTCTTGCCTTAGATTTTGTGTTTTTATAAGTTTCAAACACAAAACCCGAAATTGTATATGCTTACCCAGGCATATGGAAACATTTCTTATTCTTATTGCAACTTGTTATATGAGGGCATTTTCCAAATGTGTTGCAACACGTTGTGAAAGTATGTATCGTATATACATGTAGGTCATAAATCTGTTACACTACCAGAACGCAAGAACTGTTTAAAGACACTGAAAAAATTAATATCGTGAAAGTGAAGATTACGCACAATCAAGCAGAAAATAGACATCACTCTGTCCACGTTATTTTATAAACAATGCATAGCAACTGAAAAATTGTTCATTCGACACCGCTCGAACTCTAGAACTCTCGATAACTAGCCGAGTGCGTTTGCTTCTAGCCACAATGCCAACAATTCACAGCGCTATGCGTGGTTTAACAGACAGCAGCTGATCCAAATTCGTAACCACTGGTTCCTTGGAGGAGATCGTCAGTGAAGAATGTGATAAATATTCCATTCGTCTCATCGGGATTTGGTTCCGGAACTATCGCTGGCTATTGGTTAGAGGCCAGTACTTCGTACCACTCAAGCATAGGGTTGGCTTCACACGTGCTGTGCTTTACACTATTCAAATTGAAATAAATTGACATCTTCTGATTGCAGTACAGGACAAAAGCTCAAAAATATGCTGTTCTGCCATTTCAACAGTGCTTTTTCACATGGCATTACACATCGTCAAGATCCATTAAGCTCGAATGGAGTCTTAGGCTCCAGTATGATTCTCAGCCAAGAATACATCATAGCGTCCAGCCCAATGCTGGGAGAGAGAACAAATCGCAGTGCCAGTTGTCAAAAACGACTCAGACGTCACAAACCGATTTCGCAATCCATCCACGCATTAGCATCACAAACGGGGAAAGCTCTGGAGATATTTCGTATTGGATGGGTTCCAACGGTGGACTATCATTTATCACACAGACACGAAGCTAGCGAATAGCTACGCCACGTAAGGTGTACTGTAATAGTTACTGGTGTAACAGTACTTCACAGTTTTAATGGCAGGTCTACAGCATTTTCGAAAAAGAGCTATCACAAAAAAGGACCTAGCAGCTGCTGCTGCCTCACGATAAAACACGTCTACACCTTTCTTATGTCGTAACAATTTTTTTATAAAAAGATCTGTGTCGCTCCTCGCACTTCATTCATTTCAGTTCTCATCCCTTGTCAGTTTTGTTTTTCCCGGAGGTGAAAAATGAATTGAAAAGTAAACGTTTTTCGTCTGATAAGGAGTGTGAAAACCCAACTTTCCGGTGTCGAGACTCTATTACCCATCCTTCTTCTTCGGAGCCGAATACTTTCCCAATTAAGCTACAACGACAAGAGCTTTTCACTGCTATTAGCCGTCTTGGCATGCGCGTGACCTCTGTAGGTACGTCACATATATCCCTCTCTTGAGAAAGGGATTCGACGGAATCGCAGGTTTCCGGGTCAGTGGAAACGATGCTTAAAGGAGAACTAACTGCCGAACAAGGAACTCTGACCAATTCCAGGCGATGTGTGGAATAAGTATCACACATTTTTTGAAGCAAAGAAGGGATTCTCATTAATTGCACACGATGTGTGGAAGGAACATCACACATCGTTTTTTTTTAATTGCTAACGGTGATACATTTTTACGCTCGGACGCAAATGTGAAACACAAATTGGCCAATAACAGGGCTCGAACCCACATCCTTCTGCCCCGGAAGTGAATGCCTTCTGAATTAAGCTACACATGTCAGAATGGCAAGTCACAGGAGGTGGAAAAAGGAGTGGAGACGAAACACCTCTCACGCCATGATTGGATTTCGTTTGCGAAACGCTAAAATATCGGTGGTGGTGGTAGTGTTTAAAATTCCACTTGAACTATTCAATCTAGAACAAATGTAAAAGTCCTTGTGTCTTGAATCTGTTGAGGATCAAATCTGGGTGGTGTAAGAGAGTTTATCTGGTTAAGCTCATGCAGGAAAGGAGATAACCGTTTTGAAATTATGACAAGGTGAGAAGATCTTCCAATCTCGCTCAATCTTTATTGCTCTCAAAGGACTACTTTTTAACCTTGACATGGCAGTTTTGTCTTCCTTTTGCCAATAAACTCTAGGACTGCTTCGTGTTGGAGTCCAGAGTATTAGTTGTGTGTATGTAGCTTCATCCAAGTCAAATTGTTGATAGCTCTGATAGTGGTGGTAGCAGGTTACTACTATGCAGGGGGGACTGCTTTGAAAAGGACAACGGAAAATCTGATAGTTCGGAAGATACATTTTCAATAAGTAATTTTGTCTCATTAGCTTTTGATATATTTTCGTTAGACAAGGAAGCCTGGCATTTCTTTGGAGAATGCACATTTCTCTGAGTCTTTAATGTGCACGATTCCAGATATGTGTCTTGCTATTATTCCATACGTGCTATTATTTTATTTTTTGTCGATCTTTTCTTGTGTGGGTAGTGCTTTCTAATTCTGTGTCATGTGACATACTACTGAGGTAAAGCGCCTGTCCAGACGACAAATATGCAGCGATACATTACGTCTTCCTAGCTTAGTTGGGAGATCAACTTACTCCGGACGGAGGGGCGCGGTTCCGTCAATGACAAATTTGTGCTTTAACAGCCATCACAAAGGGCTTTTCCTGTTTTTGATATCTTTTTATTGTGTCGGAGTTTAACCCTTTAACCTGATGAGTAAGCGTGGGGTTAGCAAATTGGGCTGAAATCAGCTTCAATGAGTTTATTCGTTCCCTAAGAAGTGGACCGAACGTGACTGGAATGAGTGAATTTGCGCATCAGAAAGCGCTTCTTTTCCCTACATTTTTTGTTCAAAGTGGATATTTCATGGATAACTGACACTAACCCTTTCTGACTGATAAGCTGCTAAAAGGCCTACCGGAGAACAGCCAGATTTCAGTGTTTATTTCGTGTGATCTAAAGCACTCAAGGAGCATATAGAAGTGAGGGCAGCCTTGCTGTGAACAACTGCTCTTCTTAGAGGCAACCAGCCATTTTAGGTCTGATACTCGCATTGCACGTCCCCAGGCTTTGGTGACCTTGTCGTGGTAAGGGGCTCCTTCATTTTTGGAAAGGTCCAACTCCAGAGCCAACCAGGAGCAATTTGCTCAGACCCGCGAATTACAAGCTGCAAGGATGGGAGACGGGGAACCATTGAATCAAAGCGCAGATGAGTGTACTTTCGAATGGTTTCTTATCCAGATAAATGAGATTTTGGATGACCCAAATGCCAGGGTTCCACACAGTGCAAGAGGTCTGCTCCGACCCATTTTGGATCGGATGAAGGTAGCCTACTTTAACCAGGTCTTGCAGATTGCTCAACTGAGCGCACGACTCGAGGAGCGGGAGCGTGCTAGGAATGAGGCAACCACTCCTACTCTAGACATGACTTACGCCCAAGCAGTAGCCGAGAAGCCGGATGAAAGAAAAAAAAAGGGCTACTAAGCACGCTCTCTTTGTCTTCTCAAAGGACCGGGAGAAGACCTCAGCAAAGGTCAGGCAAGATGTGCTCAGAGATGTCGCCCCAGGAGACCTTGGGGTAGGAGTCAGAGGTGTAAAGAAAGTCACTGGTGGTGGTATCCTGATAGAGTGCACAACGACAGAGGGGGAGCAGAAGTTCATGAGCGAGTTTGGGGTAAGAAATGACCTCGCCAAGACCTCTACAGTGAAAAAGACAATAACGAAAAACCCTAGACTGATTATCTACGGGACAGAGACGGGTTACGAGAAGGAACAGATGGAAAGAGACTTTCATCAGCAAAACGAACTCAGAGATCCGGACAAATCCCCCCCCCCTGTTTTCCATCAAGGGAAAAAGAAGAGGGTCCACTGGGTAGTAGAGCTGATCCTGGTGGACTTCCGCACTATGCTGAGAAAAGGCAACGTCAGCCTGGCCTGGAGGATCCTAACCACCAAGGAATTCCACCGGAAAACCCAGTGCTTCAAGTGCAATGGGTTTCGGTACTACAAGTCCAGGTGCCCCAAGGTTTCGGAGGCATGTTCCCGCTGCGGCCAAAGCGACTACAAGCACTGGAAATGCACTGGTAACACTTGCTGCCCTAACCATGTTCGTACTAACGGAAAATTTAAGCTGGAACTGGAAACGGGGTATTCTAGCCTAGATCAGATTGCCCATGCGTTCAGCTAGATCTGGAAGTCCAACGAGGACGGATTAACCATGGATGACGGAACTGGTGATTAGTATGGGACTACGTTCCCAAGGAAGAAGGTAGTGACTTTGCTCCTTTGTATAGAACTCTTATTTCGATGTATTTCTTTTCTGTGGACTTGTGATCAATGTGAATTTACCTTTAACGTGATTATAATCCTTTGCTCTGTAAACCATGATAACGGATTAAAGGCTATGACCCAAGGAAAGAAAAAGAAAATTGGTCGCGTGGTGAACCGATCTCCCAGAGGTCTCTCAATAGAATACACGGTCCATGGTTTACGGCCTCCCCAGTTCGCACCACCTGTCTGTGTGTCTGAATCTGCGGTCCCTTGGTCGGGGGTTAGTACCGTAGAGTTTCCTGTTGGTAGATCCGCAGAGTAAGCTCCGTCAAACCCTCTAGAGCCAGCATTTTGGCGATGTAGGATTATGACTCATTAAACTTATCTTCTAAAAATGATATAACAATGGCGACAAAACTTACCATAGATAGAGATGTTTGAGACGGTTTTTTTCTACCTAGAGGAATGATGCCCCGATCATGTCTTGGGTCATAAAGCAGAGAATAAAGAACTAGAAGGGAGCGTCTACCTCTTGTGACAGGTTTATGGACGTACTGCTGAGATATGAAGGAAGAAATAAATTGTTTTGCCGTGGCTTTCTTGAAAATCGGACGCTATATGGATATTTCTCTTTGGGGAGCGCAGAGAATTGTGGGCACCATTTGTTTCAGATTCATCTGCCATTTAAAATGTTAACGACCTCCATGACCCACTCTCATAGCTATAAGTAATTGTATCTTCCATAATATACAACCACAGATTCCGGGGAAGGAAGAGAACTAGACCTTCGAGACAAGCACAACACTCATGCCTCACTCGAGAGTCGAACACGGACCCAACTAGGACGACTAGCCTGAAACCTATGCCTGTAACCACTAGGCCACAGGATTTATTTATTTATTTATAAGCACATCCGTACAGATGGTATATCTAGTTACAGGAATTGCTATAGTGATACATACATTACTAAATGTTATATACAGTCTTTCAAAACATGCTTTACGAAAAAAAAATATGATTTGCATTAGAAATATCCAAACATTCTTCGCGTGAGTTGTGAAGTCTAAATATATTTTCCATAACGGAGAATTTTCTCCAGCATACGTCCTGCAAAAAGTTCACGTTTTGTTCTCGGTAAACGTGGGGCAGGGAAACTTAACAGGTTTGCAATTTATATTTTGATTAGATGTTTAATGACCACCGTGAGCAACTCAATGGGCTATAAGCAGTCGCCCGTCCTTAATTTAGGGTCACTGACTCCAGGGAAGGGAAAGAGCCGGAGCCGTAAAACAAACACAACATCCATGCCTCAACTGGATCCGAACCCGGACCCCTTTCGGACGTATGATCAGAGGCCATCGCTTAGATCACTGCGCCATCGGGGCAGTGTTTACAATTTGTGTATCATCAATCTCTCCATTGATGATATCGTACAGGGACTTAAGTTTGAGAGATTTCCTTCTCGATTGCAGAGAGGTGACCTTTAAGAATGACAGAAGGTCAGCCGTCGGGATGTCCGCTGTATAAACACCTGTAGATTTGTAAACAAGGTGCCTTAGAAATCCTCTTTGAACTTTCTCGGTTTTATTTACTAAAGTTACGAGGCTAGGGCTCCAAATAATCTTTTTTTTTATTAGAGGTTTAACGACCACCATGAGCAACTCAATGGGCTGTAACAGTCGCCCATTCCCAAATTTAGGGTCACTGGTTCCGGGTAAAGGAAAAAAACAGTGCCGTAAGACAAACACGATATCCATACCTCACCGGGATTCGAACCCGGACCCATTTCGGACGAACGGTTAAAAGCCATCGCTTAGAGCCCTGCGCCACCGGGGCGGCACCAAATGATCGCCGCATACTCCATTGAGGATCTGACTGTAATCTTAAAAATGCGAATAAGTGCCTGAGTATTCGAGAAATACTTCGAAGCAGCATCATCATCATCATTGTCAACCATTATCAAACCACTGCTGGACGAAGGTCTCCCCAAGTTTTTTTCCACGACGGTCTGTCTTGTACCAGTCTCCTCCATGTTACTACCGCATGCTTTCGAACTTCATCCACCCATCTCCCATGTGATCTTCTTCTGGGTCTTTTCCTGTCTCTTGGAATCCAGTCTAAAGTTTCAGCTGTCCATCTATGGTCTGTCCTTCTGGCAATATGTCCAGCCCATTGCCATTTCAAGGATTTTACTCTGATCATGATTTTATCCACTCTTGTCATTTTTCTGATCCACGAGTTCCTCTTCTTATCTCTCCTGGTTACACCAAACATGCATCTCTCCATGTTGCTTTCAGTTGGCTATAGTCTTTGTATCTCTCTTTTAGTTAAGGTCCACGTCTCTGCACCATACATAAGCACTGAAAGGATGCATTGATCAAACACTTTTCTTTTAAGACATAATGGCATATTGCTCTTGAAAATTATGCTGTTTCTTCCAAAAGCTCTCCAGGCAAGTTTTGTACCCCAATTAATTTCTTCGTCAATGTGACCCTCACTTGATATCTGCTGTCCAAGATAAACGTACGTGTCTGTTATCTCCAGCTTTTCTCCATCAATCGATAAATCTTCATTTCTTGAAAAAGCATTGAACATCACTTTTGTCTTCTGAAAGTTCATTTTTAATCCCACTTCTTTACTCTTGTCAGCAAGTTCCTGGATCATACTCTGCAGCTCTGATGGGGTAGTTGCAAAAATGACTACGTCATCAGCAAAAGGAAGGTGAGTTAGATAATCTCCATTAATCTTTATCCCTTTGTTTTCCCAGTTCAGTTATTGAAAGACATTTTTCAATGTGGCATTAAAGAGTTTGGGAGATATAGTGTCACCTTATCTCACCCCCTTTCCAATTTTTATGGGTGCTGTATTCTTAAATAGCCGAATCGTTGCACTTGCATTTTCATAGATGTTTTGCATAACGGAGAATTATACTTGGAATGTCGCATGATAAATCCGAGATTTCTATACGCTGTACGTACAATTCTATTGATATAATTTTTAAAGTCCAAGTTCGAATTAAACGTTACTCCCAAATCCTGGACACCGTTTGTCCCTATAAATCTCTATCAGGAACTATCTTGTTTTGCATTGTGGCAGCCGTTTTGCAAATTAATAACCAATTCTTCAGAAAACGTTGCTGTGCAAATGATATTAGACCATTATGGATATACAGAGCTATACTACGTCCCACAACTTATTGGTGTCAGAGGTAGGCTATAGCCATAATAAAGATTTATATTTATTCACCATTTTGCCTTGATAAATACGATATAGTTATAGTTCTCTTATTTTTATAGCGAAACAGCTTGCATCTGTTAATGTGAACAAGTTAAAATTTGCGAGCTGCGAAGGCGAAAAAGTAATACAAGAACCTTTTGTATTACCTAAATAAAAGGAACACAAGAACTTTTTTGCAATACTAAGAAAAAGGAACAAATGGACTTTTTGCAATACCAAAAGGCTGAATTAATTATTTTTCATTTCCTTTACGCAGAAATAAGTCACACCTAGTTGTATGTACTGTTATTTGCGCTACCATCTACTACCGAGGAATGTCTTGTCAAAAAATAAAGAACAAATGCTTAAGATCTGTTACACATGTAAACAGTTGTCTAATTTAAATATCCTTTCTTTGTTTAACTTCCGAATTTCTGCGAAACAAAATTAAAGCTGAAGTCAGCAACTATCACGGGCAGCGTTCCAGTGCCTTGCTAATTAAAACATGCGTTCAAGAAGATGACATTTTAGCTTTCATGAGCCTCAGTTGGCGACAGACAAAAACCCAAAAAAATTTTCAAAGTGAGTTTGATATAAAAAATACACGCTGTTCACAAGTAAAGGAAAAAAAGAACTTTCTAGGGATAATCTGTAACCGATGTTGCGCTGTGATCTTCGAGAAAGATAAGTGGCGAAATAAATGCGAAACGGAAGTAAAATAGAAAGAAAAAAGGCAAAGGAAGAACGAAAAACCAACCAAAAGAAACAAATAAATAAAAACAAACATGTAAAAAAAAAAGATGCTTTTCTGTATTCCATCTGAATGCCTTAGAGAGTACTAATATCATTGTGTCATGTACTCGGAGACAGCTTTTCCGTTATTTATGGAAAACACTGTTTTCCATAAATAACGGAAAATAAAGAAAAATCGCAATTATTTGTGGAAGAAGGGTTGGAAATACACGAAACTTGAAATAAGACGTGAAACATAATTAGGAGTCAGGGTGTGGTATGCAAATGAGTCGTAGCATAAAAGATGCTGTTGCGGAGCTGTGCGTCACATCGTTTGCGGAGTACAAAGAAATGATTTTTAGATAGCAGGCATGTTGTACTGACAGCGAGGCATAATCTAACACAGGATTTTTAAGACAGCAAACAGAACAGCAATTGCCCTGCTTACTGTTCAACACGTAAATTTAACATTAGAAAACTTGAAAATCACATCGCCCAGGAGCAGGAATCGAACTCGCATCTCCCGATTTCCGTTCGAACATGCTATCATTTTTTAAGCAAAAATCCTGTACTTGTTCCATGTACTTGCGAAGACTATTTTTTCTACAATCTCCGTGTTTGAAATGCAGCCTAACAGACAAATTGTGGTGGAGAGCGAATGGAATATTATAATCAGGTGGAAGTTACATGATGGCTGCATGCGAGTCCTTCTGTGGTTCAGAGACTGTGAAACGTATTTCAAAATACGAAGTCAGCTCTTCTAAGGTGCAGCAAAGGAAGGTCTAGGGGTACAACATCCGTGGATGACAGATATTTCCGATGCACAGCGCACAGAAACATGATGGCTACCCCGAAGCAGTTGCAATCTGCCCTTCCTGCAGTTGCAGGAGGCTTTACAAAAGGACTTTCTTCTAGGAGACCAACACTCTGCGTGCCTCTTACACGTCGTCAAAGTGGGAAGAGTTTGAAATGGACTAGACTTCGAGCCGATTGGACTGAAAACCAATGGATGTCAGTATCCTTCGGAGATGAGTCTAAATTTTGCTTTGTAGAAATATTCCAGTCGTGCTCTGATCTAGAGAGAACACGCTATCATCCCTCTCTGACCCGTGGAAGGTACACTTACGGTGGTAGTGGGGTGCTAGTTTAGGGTGGCCCCAGGACGGTTTGTCGGAGTTTCATGCTTTGGGAAGGCGGAGTAAGGACTGTTGAGAACTTTTGCACACTCCTAAAGGAATAGGACACGCTGTTTCGTTGCATCTGTCATGTAATGCCATAAGTTCTAATTGTTTGCCGAAGAGAGTAAATACTATGTTTCAATTCTAGGTCAACTTAGTTCAGATTCCATGATCAAGTAGGCCATTCAATGGGGAGTTGTGATCCATTCAAAGCCAACATCCTGAAGCCTCAGTCGCACACGGAGAGGTAGAGGTATGCGTTCAGGCATTATGTACGCGCAACAACGTAGGACCAAGTTGCGTCTTCCAGAATCCCGTGTAAATTGGTTTATAGGAAGCGCAGGAATTCTAGACCTCCGAGTTGTTCAAGTTGTGTAAAGCAACCATGACGATATTTCTTACGATTCCAGCCTACACGTTACTGGAAGGTTTTAATCTTCAATCTCGCAGATTAGTTTCCTTTAAAAAACTAACTTTTGAATCTCAGAGAACACCTTAGTGATACATATGTATTAAAGAGAAATGTTTCGACTCACAAAAGGAAGAGTAACTTGCGAAATAAACAACTGGAGACGATCACACTGAGTGAAACGAAAGACATTGAAGGACATTCGCAGCCGTATCAGTTGATTAATTACAGCTGAAATCCAGAAGCTGGACTGTAATGTGGGAGTCTGAGATGGGCGGTTTTATTTATTTAAAGAGTGAAATGAAATTCCGTTTTCTCTTCGTTAATTTTAGCAGCTGAGATATGTGTGGCTTTTGTTTTTCCGAGAAATGTTCACGCAGACTTTTCAGCTTCACGAAACCAGAAGACCAAGCCTCTGACTAGATTCGTTGCTACAACGTAGGTTAGAAAGTTCAAACTGGTTGTTTACATATTTAGGAACCGAGGCTACTTTGTGTACAGTTAAGTGTGGAAGAGGAAATATGTTTACATTTGTAACGGCAGTAAGCAGTCAGGTATAAACTTCATCTGTGAGAGGAATTCCTACAGGAAATGGCACGTATCTCTGCATTACCATCCGTTTACTACTGAGATAGTTTAACTCGGTAGAGCAGCTTTGTTTCTTTAGAAGCAGTCTTTCCTTATTTGCAATAAGTGCAGAAGCGCGTGATGAACGTGCGTTTGTATATTCGGATATCTTTATTATTATAATTATAATGGATGAACAAATTGCCGTCTTACGCACGATACCATAAAATACTTTAATTTTGATTCAAGGTGTACAACATACCTTTAGTATTTACAAGTCAAAATCAATTAAAGTCATAAAGTAGTTAAAATCATCATCACTTTCGAGTTCACATTGAATTCATCATCATATGGAATAAAACCCGAAGCACCGGAAAAGTCAAAATCAGTCTTTTATATACCCCCCTGTTGTAATTTGTAACTGCGCATGTGCTAAGTTTAGCAGCCAATCCGGTTCACAATGAGTCACAGGGTGGTAGTTTTCATAGTGCATGAGATGTTTCCGTTGTGTTGGAATGGCATACAGGAAGTCATCATTACAACAAAATTTATTATACCTGTAAATTAATAAGTTCAGTCAGTAGGAGTAGTAAGTCTACCACCCTGTTCCTCATTGTGAACCGGATTGGCTGCGAAACGTAACACATGCGCAGTTACAAATTACAACGGGTGGGGGGTATATAAAAGATCGATGTTGACTTTTCCGGTGCTTTGGGTTTTATTCCATCTGATGATGAATTTAAAGTGAATTCGAAAGCGCTCATGATATTAACTACATGATTTTAATTGATTTTAACTAGTAAATACTAAAGGTATGTTGTACATCTTGAATCTAAATTAAAGTATTTTATGGTATCGTGCGTAAGACGGCAAGTTGTTCATCTATTATAGCAATATCCTGCACGAAAACTTTCTTCATTTTCATTTTCAAGGATATCGGAATCTTTAGTGGAAACACAAGCTTTTAGAATATACGGAAGACTATCTTCTGGTGGGCTCATTCCTTTTCTAATTTAGCGTTCCCCACATAATATCTGAGGTTTAGTGCCTTATTGCTATGCTCCTGATGTTCGTTATTGTAACGAACTGTGTTCAAACGTAATGATTTTTTTTTGCTTTGGGGTTTAACGACCACCGTGAGCAACACAAAGGGCCATAAGTAGTCGCCAGTCCCTAATTTAGGGTCACGTGTTTTAAGAAAGGGAGAGAGCCAGTGCCGAAAGACAAACACAATACCCATATCTATTCCTGGAGCACTCGTATGAATGGTCAGAAGCCAGGGCTTCTGACCATTCATACGAGTGCACCACATTGGCGTCAATGTCATCTTTCATTCAAAGATTTCGAGTAACACTTTGGCTGCCACAATCGTATTTTCTTGGTCCAAGGCATCAGTGTCCCAATAAACAGCGACGAATATCAAGGGTTAACTAGCAGTCAGGCTCTGTCTCTTTACGAGAAAGCAGATACCGCATCGTTCCCTGCGTATTCCCGCAAAGTCAGAAGCACATCGCCGTATTCAACCTATGTGACATCAATACTGGCAAAAGGCAAATGCATTTTGTATATCTGTGAAAAGGCAGAAGATATTTCATCCATTTCTGAGAGTATCGATTTGATTCAATGCATGATTATGGTCTAGATTATATTACCCATTAATGAAAATGTCTTAGCATAATGATTCCCAAAAGATAAGCTACAGCGCAGATTGTGTATGTTAGCCAACTATTTTCCGTCACTAATTTCGAGTTCCGAAAAAGGTTCATAAATGTTGACGCAAAATTTAAAAGCCTTAAATGGCTCTGTGGGCACGTGTGGGTGTGTTTTGTAATCCTAGCCATGCAGAATTTACAACTTAAGAAACTGAACGCTACCATGCAAATTGCTTTGCTATAGCTATTGGAAAAAAACTCTGAAATGCGTGACACAAACTTCTGGACACACAGTGCTATTTCGTCTTCTGTCTTGGCATGGCATTTTTTCTTTAATAAAAATACATGTTCCTGCGCGCTCTTTTGTATCTGATTACTTACTAAAATGTGATTTTTTCTTCAAGTCAATTTTTAATTCGATTTTCATTTTCAAAGCAGCTCTGAGACTAAAACCACTGTATTTCTATTAAATCAAAAACAAATGCCGTCTCCTGCACGATACACGTTACCGATAAAAAACTATGTACAGTTAAGATTAGTATATGTTAAGAACTTTCAACGCCACAACGGCGTCATCCTCAGGAACAATGCAACAGTGAGCACTTTTAAAAGACAAATAGCAGTTTATGCGCATGTGCAAAAACGGGAAAGTCCAAATCAAGTTCAGTGGGTACAAGCACAGTTGGTGGGCGTGACCTGGCCCAAAAGTGTTGTCCAAGGAATGGGGATAAACATCGTTGCAGCATCTTTCACCGTTGACGAGTATGTGAATTCTTTCACAGAAAAGTGTTGATCGACGATTCCTGGGAGAATCCAGAACAATGGTGTCATTCCAACATGGTAGGTAACAACTGTTTAAACAGAGTCTCAACAAAGATGTAGCACCATAATGCGTCCTGAGATTATACTGATGTTCGTAAATGCGGTGCCCCAAATTACGAGTGGTAGAGCCCACATAACATAAATCCAGCTCTGCAGGGTTAGTAGATTTAAGTGGAACCAAAGATACACCGTGACGGTTCACACATTCAACACGGTCTCTGCCCTTTTTAACAGTGTTAAATAAAGTATGAGACCTTACACCAAACTTGAGTTTGTACTTATGACATATGTTCTTTAAGATGTTACATACAGGTGGTATATATGGAATGGATCCCAGAAATTGGTAGTCACAAGTATCTGCAAGCAAAGCTGTGTGCGGTCGACCAATTGACTTCTTAACAATCAAGCAATCAATCATGTGACGAGGGTAACCGAAAGTCAAGACAAACTGTTTAATCCTAGCTAATTCTTAGTCCCGGAGATCCTGTGTGGACGAGTGTGTGAATGCACGATTAATAAGAAAATGAAAAGCAGATAATTTTGGCGACATTAGATGAGAAGAAGTAAAAGGTACAAACGTTGGCAGAAACAGTTGGTTTACGGTAAACAGAAAATGATAAGGAGTTATCGGAAAGATTACGAAAAAGGCAAAAGTCGAGAAAAGGCAAAATGCCTAAATTCTCGAACTCTACCTCGAACTCGATAGAATGATATCGTGAAGAAAGTATAGTGGCAAAGGAAAGAAGCTCATCCAAAGCTGAGGGCCAAACAACCAATACGTGTACAATACGTGTACACATATGCTTGTACCCACTGAACTTGATTTAGACTTTGTAGATTATTGCACATGCGCATTAACTGCTATTTGTCTTTTAAAAGTACATTGCTGGCCACCCAAAATGCATCATCAAGAAGGACACGAGTTAGCAAAGCTAGATTTACTGGACACATATCAACAGATACAAAGATGAAACGATTGAGCTTACAGGCCCGTGAGACTTGCGGAACACGCAGACATCAATAGTTCGTGTGGCCACCATGGATGGCAACAACGGCCGCTGCACGCCGCAGCATCGATCGAAAGAGGCTTTGGATGTGGGCTTGGAGTATGTCGGTCCAGGCTACTTCCACACGTTGCCACAGTTCATCAGGCGTAGCCGCGAGTGGTGCTTGCCGGGCCACTCGGTTGCCGATCAGCGACCAGACGTGTTCGATGGGGTACATATCTGGAGAACAGGCAGGCCACGGCAGCAGTTACACCTGGTGGGCCATGAAGAATTGTTGCACGATGCGTGCCACGTGCGGGCGAGCATTGTCTTGTTGAAACGTGGCCGCTGGCAGGTCCTGCATGTAAGGGAGGACTACAGGCTCCAAAACGTAGGAGATGTAGCTGTGGCTGTTGAGTGTACCGGCGATGCGTACCAGAAGGGTGCGGGTGTCATATCTAATTGCGCCCCAAACCATTACGCCAGACGACGGACCGGTAAGGCGATGCATAATGGAGGCGTCATACAGTCTCTCGCCGAGGTGTCGCTACACGTAGATCCGACCATCGTGGTGTTGCAAGCAGAAGCGAGATTCGTCGGAGAAGGCAATGTCGTGCCATTCCGTAGTCCAGGTGCGGCGTTAAACGACCCACTGCCGCCGCAATCACCGGTGGTGTAACGTCAAACTGCCGCCGCAATCGCCGGTGGTGTAACGTCAAACTGCCGCCGCAATCGCCGGTGGTATAACATCAATGGTAATCGGAGCAATAGGCGCCGTGCGACAAGTCCCCGCTCCTGCAGACGACGTTGAACGGTACGTGCTGACACAGGTTGTTGCGCTATAAACCCTAATTTCTGCGCTAACGTTCGTGATGTGGCGGTGCGAGCCGTCAATGCCCGCCGCACAACATGCCGGTCCTCTCGTTCGGTGGTGTGCCGCGGCTGCGGCAATTGCTCACGTCGGTCCGTCCGTCCCTCCTGCACGCACCGAATCCATACTTGCCTCACTGTGGCTCGATGTCGTCCCACACGAGCGCCGATGTCTCGGTACGATAAAACGCTGTCGCGATAAGCCACTATTCGTCATCTGTCGCACTCCGAAACGTGCTGGAATGACTGCCGTATTCTGCGACGAGGCATCAGGAATCTTTCCACGCACAGGTCCAGCAGCTCAACACACTTCCACTACTTACACCCGGCCTTCTGTGCACCCTTCTTATAGTGCTTCTCGGTGGCGTGCCGGTCGCATATGATTTGCATATACCCTGCAATGCTAATCGTTTGCATGTCCTCTCGAGGGCGACGCATGCTGCGAATTTCAGGCCAATCAGATGCTTCCTTCTTCGTGTTGCATTTTGGGTGGCCAGCATTGTATATAGGCTACTCACTTCCGTGCTCACTGCTGCATTGTTTCTGAGGATGACGCCGTTGTGGCGTTGAAAGTTCTTAAACATATACTTATTTTAATTGTACATAGTTTTTTATCATTAAAGTGTATCGTGCACGAGACCGCATTTGTTTTCGATTTAATAGCGTTTGGTGCACGAGTTAAATCGATTTTGCACGAGTTAAATCGAGTGGGTAACATAAATCGATTTTGCTTCAAACGCTCGTCTTTTTATAGTTTAAAGTATTGAAATTTTCTTTCTTTGAAAGAAGTTTTTCAAACACTGCGGTGCATCTAGACAGCCTGAGGTAGTCCTCGTGCATGAGTGTAACGTGTAAATCTCCGACTTCGATACAGGAAAAAAGTAATATTACCAAAATTCATGTTCGTTCTTTCTCCGGTGCTATTAAATGAGATAGGTGATACATAGAAGTTTTTTGCATGAAATATATATCGCTTTCGAGACCTGCTGGCATAATTCTCGTCGGGGAGCAAGGGGATTTTCGAGAACATGTTTCAAAAAAAGAGAAGCGAAACTTCATTCGAGGTGGGCTCGGTGGTTTAAAACCTTCCATATCGACTTCGATTATCAACCATCCGCACTTAACACCACAAATCTTTCCAGCGCAGCAAGATAAGCGAATTCGATTATCGAGCTACTCGAAAGAAGGCTGGCTCATTTCCAAACCTATGACTGTGATCACAAGAAGTTTGCGAAGTTTGAGTAAAGGATCTTCAGAGCTGATAAGGGAATCTTGTTACCGTAGACTGACGTTGATTATGTTAAAGCAATTTACCCTGAGAAAGAAAGAATAACTGTCCAAAGGACAGGAAGAGAGAAAAATCGACAACCAAAGATAAGGTGGTTTGTTATGCTTTGGGGACGACGTGCTTCATCTCAGCTGCTTTGATTGTAGCCACAGGCTTCATGTTACCAGATTTTTCTTCAAGGCAGAAAAAAAGGAGCCTACATAAAAGAGCATAATTAATATCGCCCTGACAACATTGCGATAGCTAGAGAAAAGGCCTTTAGTATAAGTATGAAAAATATTGTATTTTCATTTCTGGTTTTGAAACGATGTTTGCATTCGGCTATCGGAAAATATAATTTTTATCGTATCTCCCTCAGGCAGGAGAAATATTTAAAATCTATAGTTCTTTAAAAAATTAAGCTGCAGTTTCCTTGTATATCTTACTACTTATATATTCGTAACAGTGAAATAAGTATAAAGTAGTTGAGCCGAAATTAAATGTAAAACCTGAAGCGCTTTGTATTGACAGGACAAAATATGACTTTGTGAGTGGTGTGCAGCCTTTTAATACACCACTGCCTCATTTCAGCAATGTAAAGAAATGAGGATTGAAATGCACTGTACTGTATGACTGCGAAATTCAGTCATAGAACTGACTGATGCCTTGCTCGTTACTCGGAGTTTGAGCAAAGAGCAAGAAGAATAACGCAGATGTAAAGCAATGCAAGATACCTGGGAGAGTCCTAAATTCATCCCATTTTAAGATACACATGATGTTAGGCTTCCATTCCTATGCGAAACGCCTCAAGGTCGAATGGGTATTGCCATGACGTACATTTGGCACGGAGCCACATTCCGTTATCAGGTGTGCAGAGGATGGAAGTCGATGAACGGGCTGTTCGGGTGTACCTACGTTATTATTAAAATCATTGCATAGTTTAAGGCCAGGAAACAGCGGATAGCATCACTGCACGAAAATGCTTCCGGGGTTTCAATGCTGAAAATAAAAGTCTGGAAGACAAGCCGAGTTCAGAACGTCCAACAACCAAGACTGACACCATAGTTGAAGCAGTGACGTCAAATGTGGTACAAGTACGCGATAACTACCACCTGAGGTGGGTCGTGCCAATCTGCCAATGCTCGTTACCTGTACCAGTCTGGTTTCTCCACCAGGCGTTAACAAATTGCATCCTGGGAATTGACACCATAGCAGGCCGAACAACGACTTTTTCTCTGTCGCCGATTGCTGTCAAACCCACCGGACGATTCGTTTTGGGGTGGGGTTATCACAGGTGATGAAAGGTGGACATTCCTTTGGTATCCTATAAATGAGAACCAGTGGCTACACCACGCTAGGAGACTCAGTCAATGGTGTAAAGGGGTAAGTTCGAGATGAAAGTCATGCTGTGCATTTGATAGAACTGTGAACATCCTCTGCACTGGAAAATCGTGCCAAATGGCCAAGATGTCAACGGGAACCCCTATGCCCAACAACTGCAGCGGATCCATGATGTGCTACGCCAACACTACCCAGCGGTTATCAATAGGAAGCTGCTGCAAGTGGACAATGCCCCAAGTCACACCTGCAGAGTGGTTCACGATACTCTGCGCCAACGATAGTCACCGCTCATCAATAAGAATCGGGCTCTGATGCAAGTGCATAATGCCCCAAGTCACACCTCCAGAGTGGCCCATGATGGTCTGTGCTCGTCAATAGGGAGCTGGTTGTGCTGCATTTGGATAATGCCCCATGTCACACCTCGAGAGTAGTCCATGATGTTCTGCGGCAACGCTACTCAGGGCTCATCAATAGGAATCGGGCTCTGCTGCAAATGGATAATGCTCGAAGTCACACCTCCAGAATGGTCCATAATGCTCCTCGCCAACGCTGCTCACTGCTCATCAATAGGAAGCGGGCTTTGCTGCAAGTGGATAATGCCCCAAGTCACACCTCCAGAGTGATCCACGAAGCTCTGGGCCAACGCTACTCAGCGCTCATCAATAGGAATCGGGCTCTGCTGCAGTGCACAATGCCCCAAGTCACACCTCTAGAGTGATCAACGAAGCTCTGGGACAACGTTATTCAGCGCTCATCAACAGGAATCGGGCACTGCTGCAGTGCACAATGCCCCAAGTCACACCTACAGAGTGATCTATGAATCACTGCCCCAACGCTACTCGCCGCTCATCAATAGGAAGCGGGCTTCGCTGCAAGTGGATAATGCCCCAAGGCACACCTCCAGATTGGTCCATGATGGTTTGCGTGAACGCTACCCAGCGCTCGTCAATAAGAAGAGGGTTTTGCTGCAATTGGATAATGCCCCGTGTCACACCTCTAAAGTGGCCCATGATGATCTGCGCCAACGCTACTCAGTTTGCAGTCATGCCGTTAGTCGACTGCGGAAAATCCTCAGGAGTTTACGTTGAGCGGATTATACTGCATTGGTTGAGTAGGTAGAATCGGCATGAAAGTGGAACGAGTAAATGGCAAACTTGAGTAACACAAAACGGTAGGCACATGTAGCTGCACTATGAAAATTGGTAGAGGTAGGAGATGGGAGATAAAGATATTCATGGTGGGTGTGGCGGTTAATGCAGATCATGGGAAGTAGTGCAAAAACATAATTTAACAAAGAAGGGAGTATTTGGCAAGTCGATTATATATGATGCACATCGTCTGGTACGTAGCAGAAACGGTACTTAGGATATGTTGTAAGCTGAAACCTGTGAAGAACCGTCGGGACACACACAAGGAAGCCTGTGGTGTAGATGAAGCCAATTGGTGTCAGCTTCCTTAGGATGGGCATTCGTTTATTGTACTGCATTCCAAATGGAACATAGTTGAGAAGGTCGTATGTTGGGAATGGAGCCTGTTGAGATGTTGCGAAGCCGGAAATTTTGCTATAAAGTTGTGGATGTTATGGAGTGCAAAAGGTATGATTCGGCTTGTAACATAATCGTGAACGGCAGTTCAGAAGAGCTGGTCCTGTGAAAATCAAGACTTGAGAAATTGCCAAGGACGGAAATTACTGACTGATGGCATCTTTGGGACTTTGTAATTTAACTTTATTTTCAGTGAGGAGAGAAGATATACTGACTGATCATTCATATTTTTCTCAAGATAATCCATGTCTAAACCAGAGACGATTACATATTTTAACCAAGTAGGATAGAATAGAGGTAGTAGTCTTGGTGTATAAGGTATTGGGAGATCAATAAAATAATGGTTCTGCAATGAGTTCTAGAACTGTGCTCCGTGGAAATTTTTTGAAGGAAAGCTGTCGCAGAAGTGATATGTCTTCTCTGTACACAGGAGGTAAACGGATGGGAATCAGCTGGTAATGATCCTTTCGGAGAAACGTGAGATGTGGTTTCCTAGTGGGCGAGAGTACATCGTTGTGAGAAGCAATTGTTGGCCGTTGTAGAAGGTTGAAGAAACCGATGATCTTTTGAGTATTGTATTTACTTTGGATATCAAATAAATCAATGCCTCCATACTTGACTGGAAGGCTGAGATCATTCGCCTTCACCCAAAAAATTCAAATCCAAATTAAATTAATAATGAGCCTGAGGATTTCTGTAAGAACGTGGAATAGTACAGTGTGGAATGCCCAAATATACTACAGGGATGAAAGAAAAATTTCATTCATAATTTTTGCTCTGCCGAGAAAAAATGTGAAATATTTTACTCGTGAGCAGTGTCAGATAGCTTGTTTCATCTTGGTACTCACAGATGTCCAGGTGGTTTGCGAGGTAATTGTGATTTACTATAATAAGTACCTAGGCTTTTTGAGTGTCAGAGTGCCATTATGCTCCTCAGGGTGGTTCTGTGCAATGTACCCATGCTCCACAACATAACTGTGCTGTTTCCTCAGTATTTAAGGATGCTCTTGAAACCGTAGCGTAAGTATTATAGATTTGAAGTACTTGGGGAAATTCTGTATCAGTACAAAGAAATAGGGTAAGATCGTTTGCATATGCTGCGAAGAAAATCTGATGTCACAGACTGGCAGGAGTGGAAATGTTTTTTTGTTGTTTTTGTGTTTCTTTTGATAAAAATTGTCGGAGATGAATAAGTAGCGGCTCCAAAATAATAGGAAAAAGTTGTCTCGGTAAAGGAAAATCAAGTCTTAATACTTTTCGAACGGAATTGTTGCTGTGAAGAACAATTCCGTTCGAAAAGTATTAAGACTTGATTTTCCTTGTTTCAAGGTACATGGACGCTAGAATTACTGTACAAATTTAGTATCAGCCTATAGAAGGAGTGCGGGATACCAAAATGAATTAAAACTGCAAATAAATAATCGGGATTTATATAATTGTATGTCTGGCGCTGGTGAGTATTTAAAACTGCAAGTGGTTTATTGTTAAGATCGGCAATGTGTATAAGGTCTCCCATAATTTTGAGATTCTGAGCGATGCTTCGATTTGGTATTACCTATGTCCGGTCTGGATGAGTATTCCTAGACAGGATGGGGTTCTATCTATGATGGTTTTAGTCCAAAACTTATTGTCTACATTCAAAAAAACTGATGGGTCGCCAGTTATTTAAATCTTAGAGACAGTTTTTCTTTGAGAGTAATTTGATGATTGCACAAGTAAAGTCAGGGGAAATGACATCGGCGATTAGAGCACAATTAAAGGTTGCATGTAGTAGTGGTAAGAGAAAAGAAAAGTAGGCTTAATAGGTGATCGTGAGGCCTGCATGTAGATCGAGTTTTGCTAGTGAATTTTTTATTTCTGAAGTGGAAATAGGCGAGGTGAGATTACAGTGGTGATGCTACGGAACTTGCGGAATATTACGGAAAAATAGCGTTGTAGCTGGCGGATGTAAAATAAATTTGTCGAATCGCCTTTGAAAGCAGTATCTGACTCCAAAACGTATTCGGAACGGTTCCGTTCTGTAATTGAAGATGCGTGATCTTCTGCAAACATCATGGAGTTCGAGGCGGTGCATGGCTTGGTTTGCAAGTGGTTTCAACAACGTCTTTACCTCAGATTGTCGGATAAGATATTCTGCAGAAGTTTGATCAAGAGTACGAAGGATATTACGGAGGTATTCAATTCCATGTTTTAAATAATTCGTTTACTGAAAGAGATTTTCTGTGTGTACGTACTAATTTTCTGTTTAGTATACAGCTAGAGTTCTATTGGATTAGCAACTGTTGCAAGTTGATCATGAACCTCAAGAAGCATGGCTTTTACCTTATTAGAAGAAGTGAGTCATCCAATGCCCAGGTTTGTGAGCAGGGTGCTGTAGACGCATACAGAAGAAGGCAGACTGATACAAAATTGTGGTTGGAAGAAGCATTGGGTTGGTGGGTGGTTCGGTAAGACGATGTTGAAGGGACTGTGAAATACACTCATTGTCACAAAAAACCGTGCAACAAGAAAACCCCGTTAGATTAACGCAAAACTCGGCAAATAGCTACGGGGATGGGAGACATGTAATGATTAAAGTTTCGTGCGATTCCGCATGCCCACGTGTCCACGACCAGGGCTGCAATCGCAATTTTTGGGGCTTATAAAGCGCCGCGCAGGGACTCCACATTCGTGCCGAAATGCACGGTAATAATCAGGTGAGATCCCTGAGCAATAGACATGAAAAGGAGCCTCCGTAGATGTGCGTTGCTGGAACTGACGGAGTTCGAACGAGGCCTTATCGCCGGGTTGACAGAAATAGGGTAGCCGGCGTGCGGAATAGGCAACCATTTGAGTCGGTCGGACAGGACGGTGTGATCGTGTCGGGAGCAATGGACACGGGAAGGCACCCAGACACGGCGGAATGGCTCTGTACGACACTGAACCACCATCAGTAGAGAGGGCCGTGGGATCCTGAGAGCGGCACGCACAGATGCAACGACGTCCTTGTCCGGTTGTACAAGCTATTTCTGTGTCCGCCAGAACCATTTCCAGACGCCTGGAAGAGGCGAATCTGCACTATTGACGGCCCTTACGTTTCTGCCATTAACACCTGACCATCGTCGGTGTGGAATGCAGTGGTGTCAGCAGCGAGCAACCTGGAATGGCGACGTATAGTGTTCAGCTACGAATCTCGCTTCTGTATGGGAACGGACGACCACCGTGTCAGAGTGTTGAGGACCGCAGGTGAGAGCTACAATCCCAACCTCATTGTACAGCGGCACACGTCCCGAACTGCAGGCGTGATGGTCTGGGGAGCCAAGTCCTGAACTGCAGGCGTAATGGTGGGAGCCAAGTCCTGAACTGCAGGCGTAATATGACAGCCGGACATCCTTCGCATTGATTCGAGGGACGCTGACAGCCCAGCGCTACGTACAAGATGTTCTGCTGCCCCATGTGCTGCCATTTCTGGCAGGGTGGTCCGGAGCCATTTTACACAAGATAACGCCCGTCCGCACACAGCTCCGGTTTCCCAGGACTATCTACGTCATGCATCGACGTTTTTGTGGCCTTCCAGATCGCACGATATCTTGCCCATCGAGCACGTGTCGGACATGATGGCACGCCAGCTTTCTTTATGTCCCAGTGTTCGGGATTTAGAGCGTCAGTTGCAAGAAGTGTGGACTAATCTGTACCAGGATAACATACGGTGTCTCTTTGACTCCATGCTGGACCGTATCACCGCATGTATCCGAGCACGACGCGGTCCGACGCGGTACTAACGCTGACCGGGATGTGTACCGTATGTCCGCGGGAAATCGTCCTGCTGCTGTGATATTGTAATCACGTCTGTCCTTGGTATGTACCATCTCACTGCTAAACTCTCATTTCAATCCGACGCCTCCTTCTTGGTACGCGGATTTTTATGAGAATGAGTGTATTTATGCGATATAAGTGTGCCGCAGCCGTGAAAGTTGTTGTGGAGGAACGCCATTTAAAATGCTGTAAAGTAGGATGCAGATAACGAACGGAATCAATTAAACTTGCACTTTGAATTACGGCAGCTAACGTGTTAAGTTTGTTATAGTGGTGTACAGTTTCATTGCTTATATCGTTTGGATAGTTCAACGTGCAGTTGAAGTCTCTTCCCAAGATATTGTGTTTTGAAGTAGAGATCTGTTGAGTGTTCTGTGAAGGGCGGTTTAAAAGTCGTATGACATCGTTATTATGTTTTGGAATGTAAATATTGAACAGATGAAAGATTTCTGAATGGAGAGTCAATTTCAGGTGAAGAAGTTGTCGGTTGTAATTACCGATTTCTATTACTGCGCTTATTTGGGCTGAATACGGTCGTGAATTGAGATTGTAATGCTCGAGTCATTGTTTGGCCATAACTTTGATATAATTGATATGATCATATACGTCATTTGTTATACTGAGTTTTTGGCTTGGAACGCGTCTCTTGTAATTCTACGTAGGTGAATCAAAACAAAAGTTACACTTAGCGCCATCTGGAGTGGGATTGCAATCAAACCGTGCGTGCTTGGGGGCGAAGTAGACACCACGTCAGAGCTACCGACGGGTGGTGTTTTAGTTTAGTAACTGCGTAAGGCGTTACTTACTCCAAATTGGAAGTGCAAGGAACCATTCAATTTTTGTGGGCTAAGCACCTAAATTGCATTGACATCCACCGTGAAATCAGTGCTGTATATGGGGAAAATGCCATGTCTCGCCCGGCCATGGTAAAGTGGTGCAAACAATTTGAAAAGGATTGAACATATTTGACGGACGAATACCGCGAAGGCAGACCATTAATATCTAGCACTCCGGAGCATGTTGCCGCCGTTGACGACATGATACCGGCTTATCAAAATCAAGGAAATTGCCAGTATATCAGACATTTCGTATAGGACTGTGCATGCCATCATTCACGAGCAGCTGGTATATCGGAAATTGTGTGCCAGATGGTTGCCACGTTTACTCACTGACCAGTACCAAAACCAACGTTTCCTGTCGTCTTTGACTCTTCTTCAACGTTATTCTGCTGATGTTCATAAATTTTTGTGCCGAATTATCACGGGTGACAAACCGTGGTTTCATCATTTCACCCCTGTATACAAACGATTATCACGATGGTCCATGAAATGAAAGAATGCCACCTCTCCAACAGGGAAGAAGTGCGAAGTCCAACCGTCAGCTGGAATGGACATGGCGACTGTTTTCTTTGGCTATGAAGGAGTTGTTTACACAAAATTTCTGCCAAAAGGGACGACTATCAATACTGACTCACATTGCCAAACGCTGCATAATTTGCGAAAGGCAATTACAGAGAGATGCCTGGGTAATTTGAGCAAAGGTGCCATTCTGCTGCCCGACAACGCCACACCCCACAAATCACGGAAAAAAAGGAATCGTTGCAGTCATTCAAGTGGAAGGTGTGGCATCATCCACCGTACAGCCCTGATTTATCCCCGTGCGACTACCATTTGTTCGGTAAAATGAAGCAGGATCTTAGTAGACAAACGATTCTAAATCATTGAGGCTCTGAAAACTGCGGTTCTTAACTGGTTGCACCAAACTGGAGGATACTTTTTCTGTACAGGTATGGAAAAGGTAATCACACGTTCTAATAAATGTTTAAAGTCCGTAAGCGACTATGTCAAGAAATGAATAAATATTGTACCTTTAAACCAACATACATCCCCTGAGTATATCTCTTTACTTGGTTTTTTATTGAACAGTGTAATTAACTTTTTGATCCGCCCTCTAACGATGTCAGTATTTACAGAGCTGAAGTCGGCATGAGACAAAGATTTTGGCAATAAGTTTTGTCATCAAGTGAGAGGTGAAGGCACCTTTGCTCCCTTGGAAACCGAAGGTGATTATTTGCGTAAAACGCAATGTGATACAACTTTGATCCTGTTGGGTGTTTTATTTCTTTTTACAAAGTACGGCTTTTAAGCTTACTTTAGAATAATTCTGAAATAACCTCTATTCTTCAGCTTTGGGCTGAGATCGTAATTTCTGAATCAGTCAGTTTAGTAAAAGCACATACACGTTGATACCTGCATACCATAAAAATAGGAACGTTTCTCATCTCTTCGGTACAGTAATCCTTGTGCCTGTAGCCAACAAATTCCATTATTACAGCTTGAATACCAAATGTTCTGCTTGTTGCTCTGACAGGCTTTTGTCATGCACTAGGCCATTTAACTCATTTTACTGAATTTGATGTTGTTATTGACTACACCACAAGGTGTAACTTGGGTCTGCAGAAGTAGATGGATTTTCTAAGCAGTATTCCTCTTCTTCTTGGAGAATAATGAAATCTTCTCAGTTAAGTGGTGGAAAAGAAGCAAGGATCTTCCCATGTGGTACTATATCCTTTGCAGATGGGATATCCAGATACTGTAATATATTTTCTTTCGAATACATTTCGATATTTGTAGGAAAGATACAGCTATCTTCAAGACCACTGGAAGGTTCACGCCAGATCATGGGAACGGTAAATGGCATAATCTGGTTCCGATTCATCCATTCCGTTCCATTTACATAATTAGGGTACAGCATAGAAGCAGTACCCCAACTTTTGTCTTGATCTCCCTGATGACAATGGAAATTCAAATGAATAAGCTCGTTTTACTTTGTTTGCTTTAGATCGGGATTGGTATTTTACTTCAAACTGTCCACAAAGGTAACAAAAATGATCTGCTGAATTTACACACCCACGACTCTTCCTCATCGCTATTTTTGGATAAAAAATTCACAGAAAAGCAATCGCACTTAGAAAAAAATACCAAACGCATATAGATGAAAACTTATAGCAAAGAAAAGCCGCAGGCTCAATGGGCAGAGAGACAGAACCCTGGAATGTAGACCGTAGGTGACTGGGTATCTGGAAAAAGAGTGTTTACATGATTTCCCCGCACATCAAATCAATAGACGCAACGGGATCTCTTTGGCATACTTTCCGAAAACTATCTGGCAAATGCTGCCTACAGCGTATTACAAATTGTTGATCTATGCCGTCAACAAAGTTCATTTTCCTAGCATTTATGATAAAACCATTATTGTATTTTCCTACGTTGTCATGTGATGCAAACTATTTAAATCCAGATCTAGAATCATATTTCATAAATTGTGTAAAATTGCAGTCTTCGTTCATGTTCCAGAAAATGTTTTTCCTTGTGACTTTTAGTCTAGTGACAATAAGAGTGACTTTGTGATCAATTTTCATTGTCTTTTGATTTCATTTCGCAGCTGATAATACTAAAACCGTTTATTTAATCGATTTCATCTCCCTTCAATGACACTTTCATATCGACCAAGATTAGATATACATAAATCTATAATCAAATCACCGTTTCACTGCATATGAAAAATAGCGTTCAAGTTTTGTATGCAGGACCTGACAAAGAATAAGACCAAGACCAAAGAACTTCTTTGAAATATAAATAACGTAAAGTCAAATTTGAAATATATGTCGCAGCCTGTAGACCTGTTTACTGGGTTATCTTAGCCTAGTGATTCTATTATTAATTTACCTTATAGTTTCTGACACCATTAATAAATATATACACTACCTGACAGAGGAAATGCCATACAGCGAAGACGTGAACGTAGCGTCATGCAAATTGCAGAGCGAGTGCACAACCACAAGTTATGCAAATGATTGAATTTACAGGCAAATCGTACGGACAACACGTGGGATATGCACTGACACCCAACCCGTGAGGCCATTAGTCGAGACGTCGTCACGGCAGCGAGAAGTGAGTGGTTCTTCTGTAACCGTGACTGGAGAAAGAACAAGGGGTGCCATCAAACGGATGAGTTCACGAGAGGTGTCATCGTAGGCCGTCGTACCGCCGCATGATCCTTGCGTCGTATTGCGGACCAAACGCAATGTGAAGCCACAACTGTCGGTCGCATTTGGAAACAGTTGTCCCAGGAAGGATCTGTGCAACGTCCTAGGCGGACCGGAGCACGGAGACCGACGACCGAGCACACTTATCATCGCATCCGACGTCATGCCGTAGCGGATCCACAGGCCACAACGGGCGACATTGTGCGGAGTGTACATGGGGGGTTGGATGCGTCGATTGGCTGCGTCTTATTTGAAGCCCAGCCATCCGTTCCGAAGGCGACGCCAAACGGTGACGAGCCATCGTCGTCACCGCGTGTCGTGGTGTCGCTCCAGAGCTACGTGGGGTGCCGAATGGAACAGTGTGGTGTTCAGCAACGAATCAAAGTTCTGTCTCACCACGAATGATCGCCGTGTGGAAGTCTCGAGGCTACATGGCTGACGCCTCCGCCATTGTGGAGCGCCACACGACCCGGCAACGTGGAATCATTGTGACAGGTGCTATCAGCGCCAACAGCCGCTCACCGCTGGTACGCATTACGCGCACATTGATGGTACGCCCCTATGTTGACGAGGTGGTGCGGCCAGTGGCACTACCATATCTGCAGGGCATCCCAAACGCCGTTTTTCAAAATAATTATGAAGAGCTGCATACCGCTCGGATCAACCTCAATGCTTTAAACGGTGGGCAAATGCTTCTGTGGCCAGCACGATTCCCCGAGCTCTCGCCCATTGAGCATCTGTGAGACACGACTGGACGTCGGTTGAGTACCCTCTGACCCCCGCAAAATAAAGATGAACTGTGGACTCGGATCAACACCACATGGCCAACGATAACCCAGGACTCTATTTAGACCCTGATTGCCTCGATAACTCGTCGGATTCAACATTGTATATCGCCCAAAATGGGGGCGACACTCCTTATTGGTCATCGTGTATATTCGGCAACTTAAGCCTAGTTTGTATGTGACAATTAAAACATTTGTCCAGAACTTACTTGAATATCTGTGTGCAGTTTTGTATGTTTTCGAGCATTGCTTCATGGTGTGGCATTTTCTCTGTCAGACAGGGTATATGTATAGATTAAGATAATACAATGTAGTTGTCACAAACGTTTATAGTTTTATTTCTCAAGCCGACCATGGTTTCGCTGTGTATTGACATAGCTTCATCAGGAAGACTGGCACGTAAATATTCAAATTGCGTATGACATCATAAATGGTGTTTAGAGTCACGTGTTTTGGTCAGATGCTTCCACGCGTTTGATAGAAATGGCGTGGATGCCATGTCATTAACAAGTTGCAAAGACTTCTGATATATATGGAAAGCTTCCAAACTATCAAGTTTGGAGGTTGAATCTGGCTTGTTAATAAGTTTTGCTTCCTCAAAGAGAAATCTGTGGTCCTTTTCGTAACAGTGTTTAGCCATCGTCGACTTCTTTAGGTCACAATTCCGAATGTAGGTCTTGTGCTCCTTCAATCGAAAACGCAAGGCTCTACGGGTCTGTCCTATATACGAAGCGCCACATTCACATGGAATTTGATAAATTCCCCACGAGTTTTTGTCTTCAACATAGTCCTTTGATCCTAAAAATCTCATTTTTTTTATGGGTTTAAAAATCACCTTGAAATTAAAGGTTTTGAGAATTTTTGTAATTTTGAAGGCAGTGTCACGGGAAAATGGAATAATGGCAAAATTCTCTCGCAATGGGCGCATCACAGGAGTTAATGTGGAGATGGACTTCGGTTTCCGGAATTTTGTCAGAGCCTTGTCTAGGGTTGTATCCTCGCTGTACTGTAACACGTTTAAGGAAATAAAGTTCTTTTTTCAAACTGTCCTAATCTAAACATATATGTATCGCGCGATATACGCAACTGTAAAAGGCACTGAGTTTTTGTTGATAAGGGTGATTAGACTTGGCATGTGGAGGTGAAAAAATAGCGAAAGGCTTCGGATAAAATGTGGTTGCGAGAGATTGATTTAAACGAGTTACCAGGACGTCAAGGAATGGTAGGCATCCGTTATTTTCAGTTTCGTAGCTGAATTGAATGTGAGGATCAATGGAATTTATAAGTTTGACTAATTCCGGAATTTCAGAATGTTTTTCCTTCCATAGAACGAAAGTATCGTCTACGTATCGTATCCATAAGTCAAATTTCACAAGTTTGAAAAGTTTTCTTTAAACGTGTTGCAGTATAGCGAGGATACAACCCTTCCATTGTAGACAAGGCTCTGACAAAATTCCGGAAACCGAAGTCCATCTCCACATTAACTCCTGTGATGCTCCCATTGCGAGAGAATGTTGCCATTATTCCATTTTCCCGTGGCATTGCCTTCAAAATTACAAAAATTCACAAAATCTTTAATTTTAGGATGATTTTTAAACCCATAAACAAAATGAGATTTTTAGGATCAAAGGACTGTGTTGAAGACAAAAACTCGTGGAGAATTTATCAAATTCCATGTGAATGTGGCGCTTCGTATATAGGACAGACCCGTAGAGCCTTGCGTTTTCGATTGAAGGAGCACAAGACCTACATTCGGAATTGTGACCTAAAGAAGTCGACAAGCCTGCAGACGATGGCTAAACACTGTTACGAAAAGGAATACAGATTTCTCTTTGAAGACGCAAAACTTATTTACAAGCCAGATTCAACCTCCAAACTTGATAGTTTGGAAACTTTCC
Source organism: Macrothele yani (assembly GCA_039090855.1). Lineage (NCBI taxonomy): Eukaryota > Metazoa > Arthropoda > Arachnida > Araneae > Macrothelidae > Macrothele > Macrothele yani. The sequence continues at coordinate 16,801,624 of CM077015.1, read as the reverse complement.
ATATATATCAGAAGTCTTCGCAACTTGTTAATGACATGGCATCCACGCCATTTCTATCAAACGCGTGGAAACATCTGACCAAAACACGTGACTGTAAACACCATTTATGATGTCATATACAATTTTAATATATTTACGTGCCAGTCTTCCTGATGAAGCTATGTCAATACACAGCGAAACCATGGTCGGCTTGAGAAATAAAAAAATAAACATTTGTGACAACTACGTTGTATTATCTTAATCTATATATAATCGTCACAAGACTAGTCGTTGAGATAAAGAGGGTATATGTGTAAAAACCAGAAACCAACAATTACCCATTTTTCACAGTATTGAAGGTGAAGCCATAGGTGACAGCTGCCATTTTTTTCTACATCCTTTCCTTTCATATCCATCTTGATTCAACATTTTTCAGATCTAAGATAGTTTTTAAGGTTAGATAATTTCCTTTTTCATTTCTAAACTTGTTCCTTATTTACTGTATTCATACACTATATTCACAACAGTCACCGGACAACTCTTCAAAAACAAACGAATGTATCCGCTGAGTTGTTAAGGTCTGCGGTACATCTGCAAACGGTGTAAAAACAAGCCTGCAGCTGACCGTGATCATATTGCACTGTGAGGTTGAGTGGAAATGTCGCGGCGGGAGGGAACTGACTTTGAGGAAGGAAAGATTGTTGGGTGTTACTTTAGTGGGTTGACCATAAGAGAAACCGAGAGGGGTTTAAACATACCCAAGTCAACTGTTTTGGATGTAATACCTACGTAGAAAACACATAGCGTGCTTGAAGCAGCAAAACGCACCGACAGACCAAAGAAAAGCAGTGATAGAGGACATCGAAGCCTCAGGAGAGTCGTTACAGCTAATCGACAGAGTACTACTGCACAAGACCTCAGTGTACAGGTGATTAAAAGTTCTGGAATCTCGGTATGTAAACATACCATTCGCAGAGAACGTCATTCCATGGGTTACCGTGCTCGTGCGGCTGCTCACAAGCCTTTCATCTCCACTCGGAATGCTACTTGTCGTTTAGCATGGTGTAAAGAACATTTATCCTGGACCGTAGATCAATGGAAACGAGCCCTATGGACTGATGAATCCAGACACACGCACCATCAGTCTTATGGCCGTGTCTGAGTATGGCGGTAGCCGGGGAGCGCTATTTACCACAGTGTACTGTTCCTACGGTCAAGTTTGTAGCTGGTAGTGTACTCGTGCGAGGGTGTTTTTAATGATATGGTCCCGGCTTATTGGTTATCGTGGACAAACCTGTTTTTTACCAGCATGTCTACATACACACACACACAGTCAAGTCACATTGTTGCCACCACCTCCAATTTTTGATGTCAACAGCGTCTAGCCAATGGAAGAGGCACGTGTCGTGAGCTGGCTTGGAGGGTACATAAGGTGTGCTGTAGGCATTCTGAAACATGTATTACTTGTTGCTGTCATGGATACAAATAGCGATTTATCAGATTTGCAAAAAGGGATATTTATCGGCTTTCGGGACAAGGGTGGCAGTATTTCTGAAACAGTGCAGTTTCTGAACTGAACGTCAGCTGCGAAGGTGTGTGAGGGCCGATTGACACGCTACAGTGGAGCAACTCACTAGCCGAATGAACCAGGGGCTACCGGAAATGTATGTGAAACGACAGTTCAACGAACCCTGCTGAGTATAGCGCTCCAATGCAGACGGATGGTCACTGCACCTATGCTAACGAAGGTGCATCGGCAGAAAAGGCTTACATTTGCACGGCAGTATCGGAATTGGACCTCTGCTGATTGGCAACGGATTGCCTTCTCCGATGAGTCAGGTTTTCTGCTTTATCGAATGGATGGACGTTTGCGTATAAGGGGAGAAACATCGGAGAACAAACACTCTACAACCATTGGTGGAAGAACAGAAGCTGGTGGGGGCAGAGGTATGATCTGGGGAAGGATTTCATGGCATTCTCTGGGTCCACTCATACCTGTGGAAGGCACTATGGACCGACGTCGTTATGAATCCATCGTTGCAGAACACGTACGCTCATACATGCTGATTGTCTGCCCTGGGGAAGATAGGATCTTCCAGCACGACAATGCGACGTGTCACACAGCTTAACATGTCCGAGAGTGGTTGGAAGAGAACGATGAAGACTTCAAAGTACTACGCTGGTGCCCTAATTCTCCAGAGCTAAACCCAATTGAGCATATGTGGGACCACCCTAATCGTGTTGTTCGCTCTATGGATTCTCCATCACGCACCCCCGAGCAAATGTCAGATGCACTACAGTCAGCCTGGATCCACATACCTGTGAACACCTTCCAGTACCTTATTGAGTCACTCCCAGCCCATCTAGGTGCTGTACGCGCGGCACACGGCTGTTACTCTGGATATTAGTTGGTGGTGACAACAATGTGACTCGACCGTATATTTATATATATGCACTAAAGTTAAAAAAAATGGGATGCCGCTTTGGTCCTCCTCGCGATCGAATAACGGCAGTATCGGGAGAGGTTATGGACTCCACAACCTCTCTGTGGTACTGTAGAGACAGTTCACAACATCTTCCTGGAGAGCGTTCCACAATTCCGTAATATTCGCCATTGGAGGATTCCTGGCATTGATTGCACGTTGAACAGCATCTCAGATGTGTTCGATGTCCTTTAAATCCGCCGAACGAGGGAGGCCAAGTCAGGATGCCAAACTTCGTGGAATGTTCTTTAGCCGTAATTGGGCGACTGCGGACGTGTGTGGGGGGGGGCATTGTTGTGTTGGAAGAGGTCACACCCGTCGAACTCGTTGCATGACATAAATAGGTGGAAGTGATCTCCAATGATCGTTACGTGGTCTCCATCGGGCAGAGCGGTCTCCAGATGTATGAAGGGTCCTAATACCTACCAGTTAAAAACCCCACACACCATAAGAGATCCACCACTGGCCTGCATTCTCCCTTGTAGGGATGCGGGATCTATTGCCTCGTGGAGTTGTCGCCAAACCTGCAGTCGACCATCTACCCGAAACATTTGGTATCACGATTCATTGTACCAGGCTACATGTTTCGAGTCATCTTGCGTCCAATGGCCGCATTCCCGAACTCAGGTGAGGCCCTGGGTCGTCGGGGAAGGCAATGGCAACCCAGTCGGTCGTCGGCTCCGGGAATCCCTAGAACACAGGGAACATTTCAATGTCCGAACGCATGTTACTTCTGGACGCAGCACTGAATTGCGCTGTATTTGCAGCAATATTGCACGCCAGATGGATAGTAGGATGCGTGCGAGACGCCAATGTCCACGATCGTCCAGGGCTTTTCTACAGCCACACTTGTCACGAAAGCTGATTTATTTTTCTGAGTTTGTGTAGTCCAGGTACACACTTGAACCTTTTGACCGTGTAAATCCAAATTTCGTGGTGGTTTCCGAGATGGAGAGACCCATATACCGGGCGCCGACTATCATACCACCTTCGACATCGCTTAAGTCCTGATATGATGCCAGCTGAACTACGAATGCTACTACTTGAGCTTGATGAGATATCTGCGTGTATACTGTATATACGTTGTTTATGGACGATACCATTCACCGCGTGGGTGTGGTGGCATGTAACGGAAATGGTAGCTCCCTTCGCAGTTTTTTTTTTGGCATCTCAGTGTATAGCACTTATATACAATTTATGAAACACATTTAACTTCAATAGTCCCGTACCCAAAATGTGGCATAACGTGTATGTATTTTTACACCGTTTTTTTTTGGATACAAGATTTTGTGACGTACCTACCTCAGAGGCGACGCACATGTCAAAGCGGCAAAGGTGCAGCGACAAACTTCGTCGGTGTTGCTTAATTGGGAAAGCATTCGGCTGCGGAACCGAAGCATGCGGGCTCAATTACCACCACCGGCAAATGGCTTTTGCACTATAAGTGGGCAAATATCTTATACATTCCGGGAGCAATGTGCAAAGCTGAAGTATCACGTACCGGCACGTGGAATGTTGAAACGGGATATGTCTGTAATTGTAGGGGGACTGTAGGCATTGGAAAACCAGTCAAGAAAAAGTAGTCATTGGTAAATGCAGGGACTTAAGTCAGTTTTTACTGTGGCCAGATAGTAGCTGCGACAAAAGCCGGTTGTTCAATCATCGGAAATGCTGAACTGTTGTTTCCACGTTAGATCGTCGTACTTACACAAGAAGACTACGTGAAATTCGGAAAAACTCCCAACCAACGGGAATAGTGGGGTCCTAAACGTGCAACTGACCCTATGGGTGAGCGCAGGCTGTAGCTCATCGTTACGCGAAATTGCATATGTGGAACAAATAACGTCCGAATTTACTCAGGTGAGGCCCTGGGTCGTCGGGGGAGGCAATGGCACCCCGGTCGGTCGTCGGCTCCGGGAATCCCTAGAACACAGGGAACGTGCGCCCACAAGCTTATGCACAAAGAGTATCCGTCCTACCATGGGAAAAATAGGTTATGGCAGTCGACGTCCTCATCAAGTTCAGTCGACTTCATTGCACCGAAAGATTGCTCTAGTTTACGATAACCGAAGGAACTGGAGTGCGCTGGACTGAAAGCACGTCATCTGGTCTGACGAATCACTGTTTCAATTCCATCACGCTGATGGGAGGGTGTGTGTATAGCGTAAACCACACTGACCAATAGGTCCAGTGTGGTTCAGGTCATACAGACAGGCGTAAGTGCTGTAACAGCTTGTAGTGCGTTTCCATTGGCATCTTTGAGGCCCCTCGCACTAGTCGTGACCCCCATCCCCTGCACAAGGTATGTGAACACCCTCGCATATAATCTACGCCCGTTCCTAACGATTCCGTTTCGACACAATGACGTCACCTTTTGACAGAACAACGCTACAGCTCCTACTTCCCGAGTAGCAATCAACTAGCTTCTGGAGCATTCAAGTGAGCTTACCACCCTCAAATGACCCTCTCGATCACCAAACCTCAACCCCATTGAGAATCATCGGGATGAATTGGAGAGACCTGCTCGAGTCCGCCCACTCCCACCTATAACTGCGGATGCTCAACTACAGGCGAACCTCGCTACATAGCCGCTTATACCACCTCCGTATTTTCAACACTTCGTTGACTCCTTACCAAAACGTATGGCGGCTGCTGTGAGGGGAAAAGGTCAATCATCATACTAATAGGTAGGTAGACATAATAATTTAACCATTCAGTTTAAATTATACTGAAGCAGCTGATCACTGAAGTAAATATATCACTGTATTAGTTGCATTTCTAGTAGACTGGCGAAAAATGTCACCACGGTGCGAGCTGTCCTTTGGAACTGCTGTTTGTGGCATGGTGCTCTTCTGCTAAAATGTGGACACCTCTCCAAAATTTTGATGCACAAGCAGACAAATGGCAAAATACAAATCGCTTCTACTTATCCACTTAAACAAATGAAATAAGGAACAACTCGAGCATCCATAACCTATTTTACTTATAATTTGTAAATGTTGTACTAAGTATCAAAAAGAAAAAAATTAACTTAACTTTACTTATTTATTTGCAGGCGGAATGACCTTGTTATGATTAGCATGGAACCGTACTGTGTAAGAGTATTTGCAAATCATTTTCACCTACAGAGATTTAGTTTATTTTAAAAATTGGACATCAATAAAAATAGGACATACCGAATCAGCACACTCTTCAACTAAATGGCTTGGTCGTAAAAGAAGTCTTGAGCCGGTGATCAATTGACTGGTAATCTGCGATTCCTGACCAGGTTATTTCAGTATCCGTAGGGATGAAATAAAGATATGGCTACGGCACTAAAAAGTCAGAGTGTGGAAAACTAAATTCTAGAAATTTCGTAGCCCAGTTAGAGACACCGGAATTATCAATTGGAGAAAGGTAAGTAAAAAGTTATTTACTCTCTATAAAGAACTAGCAGTTTCAAATGAAGATTAGTGTAGCATTCGACCGTGATGACCCAGTGAAATGCTATATTTGTTTATATCCCATCTACCAGCAAGTAATTAGACACCTGTGATAGCAAAGGAAAACGAAGTTTATTCACCTTCAATAGTTGGTGGAGTCTCCACGAGCGACAATTACAGCTGCGATCCTCCGGGGCATACTCTCAACCAGGCGTTGTACGACGGCTAGCGGTATTTCTTCCACTCGGCTGGGAGAAGACAGGTCAGTTCCTTCACCGATTTCGGACGGTGGGCGCACCCCTTAAGTCGTCGCTCCAACTCGTCCCAGAGGTGCTCGACAGGGTTAAGGTCCGCGCTCTGCGCAGGCCAGTCCATTCGATTAACCCCATTGTCACCATACCAAGCCATGGTGGACCTCGCAACATGACAGGTGGCATTGTCATCCTGAAAGTAACATGGGTCCACCCCGTAAAACTGCCACAACGTAGGAAGCGCATGGTCATCCAAAATGGTGCAGTAGGTCTCCGCGTTGAGTCTACCAGAAATTACGACCAAGGGTCCAGTGCTATACCAGGAGAAACACCCCCATCGCATAATTACACCGCCGCCGAACTTCACAGTTGGCACAATACATTCCGGCAGGAGGCGTTCTCCAGGCAGACGCCAAACCCAGACCCTGCCATCCAAACGGTAGAGGGTGAACCGTGATTCGTCGCTCCATAGAACCTGTTTCCACTGTTCAACGGTCTACTGTCGACGTTCTGTGCACCACGTTAGCCGAGCAGCGCTATTGGACTTGGTGATCAAAGGCTTGTGAGCGGCAGCACGTCCATGATAACCGAGCAGATGGGCATCCTTCCGGATGGTATTCATCGAAAGAACACTCCCGGATGCCTGTTGAAACTCCTCGCTGATGTGGCCCATCGATTTGGTGCGGTTCTTCCGAATTTCTCTGGCCAGCACCCGTCGGTCTGTAACTCCCAGTTTTGTGAGTCTGCCAGGTCGGGGCACATTCCGACAGTCACATCTCATCTTTCACTTGCCAATCACGTAGGCCACTGTCGATTTTGGGTACTTCAACTCACTGGATATGTCACGTATGGATCGGCCATTTCTGTGATACCCGACGATTATACCTTTCTCGAAATCAGAGAGCTCCGAACTGCGTGGCATCTTGCATGCGACTGGTTGCGTTGCTGTTTTCCACACGATATTTAACGGCGGCGGCCGTGACGTGTATCAGGACCGCAGATATCGTCGATTGCAGGGGTGTCCAATTACTTGTTGGTAGATAGTGTATATTACGTAGTTGATAATTCTAGAAAGCACGATTAAAGAAGACTCTTAGAGAAAACCTATGAATATAGCTCCCGCGGGGAAAGATTCCAGGGATGATTCGAAGAAATCGAGGAAATGGATTATAGAGGAAATGGAGGAATCGAGGAAATGGAAAAATCAAGGAAATGGAAAAATCAAGGTAATCGAGATGGAATTTGAGAACTGGAGGCAAAATGTTAGGATGGACAAAAATTGAATATTACTTGCAGTTACAAATCTTGGAAAAGTCGAGTGATTTAAATGCTAAGTTGGGAATGTTCTAGCTTCTGTTGTATGTTCGTACGTATACTGTTGTCAGATTACGCCCTTTGGTTCATAAGGAATGTTATAATATTAGTACTTATAATAAATTTCGAATAAATCCACCTTAGAAGAAAATGTTTGAATTCAAAATCAAGTAACATGGAAAAACAGTTCAGGAGAGGGAATGCAGGTCGGGGTTCTTCCTGACAGCTGCCTATTTTGGTTTCTGAGAAGACATCAAACCTCTCCGAAGTCGACCGGGATGACCCAGTGGAATGCTAAATTTGCATATCGCTGACTTATGTCTCTTTGGAACTCGCCTTCAAAAATGGAGGTGATGTGTAGGGATTGAATCTCTTCCTCTCTCTCTTTTGCCCAAAACGTTTGAAGCAGTGCTCGTCGCTAGCTGCTACATGCGCAGCTTTTGAGATATACGAAATTGTGATTTGGTTATCGCTCGCTTCAGCACGCTCGTCTTTTTATTGCAGCGTGTGGCTTGTTCTTCCCTCTCCGGAAAGTTTCGAGGAATTCGCGTGGTTTGTATTGCTTTTGATGTCAGTAAAGTTTAACAGTTTACGAACTCAATCGTGGCTTCAGCAACGTGCCTTGGTGAAATGTTGGATGCAGCTATTGCTGGCTATACCGTAGTTAGCTCCTGCCTTTGTGTTTGTACCTGCCCAGTCGTTCTAGGCTGGGGATAACCTATTCTTGCCACTCCGGAAGTAGGTTTTCCCCAATGGGTGAGAATTGCTCCATATCAAGATTCTGTTGAACTAAATTACGTCTTTTCCATGAGACTAAATTATCAGTTTAATCCTTTCAGTGTCCGGTTTTAAAGTAGGCACGCGTACTTCCTAGTGAAGGATATGTAAGTAGCATAAGTAGCATTCAATTCCCTGCAAAAGTAACATAGCGAAAAAAGTTCTTGTGTCTGAAAGATTTGTCTCCTTACACTTTGTTACTTTTGAATGTTGTTTCAGCTTGCTAGTTCTCCTAATTTATTCTTCTCTTTTGTTGGTTTCTTTTTTTTTTTTTTTTAATTGGAGGTTTAACGACCACCGTGAGCAACTCAATGGGCTATAAGCAGTCGCCCGTCCCTAATTTAGGGTCACTGGTTCCAGGGAAGGGAGAGAGCCAGTGCCGTAAGACAAACACAACATCCATGCCTGACCGGGATTCGAACCCGGACCCCTTACGGACGAATGATCAGAGGCCAACGCCTTAGACCACTGCGCCACCGGGGCGGCCGTTGGTTTCATTATAACGTATATTCTATTTTAACTTTTCTCTTGAGTTTCTTTTTCTATGTAAATCTGAGTTCGTTCTCTTATTTATTTTCAAACCTTAATATTATGTCTTTTCCCTCAAACGAGAATAATGTTGACAACACACTGAGGTCGGAAGAAGAGTGACGTATGTTATGTGTGGCCAGATAAGAGCGATAGATAAAAAGGCAATGCAGCTGGTTTTGTTTTGTTGTTTTTTTATATAGGAGGTTTAACGACCACCGTGAGCAACTCAATGGGATATAAGCATTCGACGGTCCCTAGTTTAGGGTCACTGCTTCCAGGGAAGGGAGAGAGCCAGTGCCGTAAGGCAAACACAACATCCATGCCTCACCGGGATTCGAACCCGGACCCCTTTTGGACGAATGATTAAAGGCCATCGCTTAGAACACTGCACCACCGGGGCGGCAATTGCAGCTGTTGTATAGGGGATTGATGTTATTGATGATAGATGTGCTGATATACTGCTATTGGATGTTAAATCACTGATACTCTATTGAGTAGGCCAAAAAACCGGATGTGAGTGTGGAGTACAAACCATACAAGCAAAATAAATGTATTTGTAAATACTAGAACTCTTTCTTGTAATGCGTATGGGTACCTCCTAATATTACATTGACTTTAGCACAAATAACGTAATTACTGACGTAAGGACTAAGTTACAGTGGAAAGACAATTACGTTATATAATCAACAATGAGTTTTAATAATTCGTCATCAAATAGCACTTCGAAGTATTCTAAAAAGTATAGTATTCTAAGCATTCTCAGGTAAAACACCTGCAGTAATTCCAGGCGTGCCACTAAAAGCAAACCGCTGTAGAGAGTGATAAACTGTCCTTGTCCGAACTCTGCACCCCTCACAGCCATCTTGAAACAATGTATCGTCTTCATTCTCAGAAAATCAATCCAATAAATCAATTTCGCTCTCATCTGTGCTGCTTCCAAACAGTTCTTCATATTACGTCGTATTCTTCAGTGGCATCGCTGTCGTCGCTACTGCTATTCATAGAAAACTTTTGTAAACTAAGGCCATATATTGAAATATGTATAAGAACTCAACCCAAATGCGTAGAGCGTTGAGAACACTCCCGAAGAAGATAACAAAATTCAAGGACGTGACATGGACACTTGTAGGACGTCCGCGAAACTGAGTTGGAGAAATATTTGCATGCGCTAGACGCGTCGCTGACACTCAAAAGGCCAATGCCAAGTTTCCATTGGATTGCATTGTAAAACATGATTGATGTGAATTCTCCGAAACTTCCTTAATATAATGTGCAACAAAGTTGCCGATTAGTGTCCGACTTCTAACGACATCTCCGTTTTGAAAACTTTCCCTTTCTAATAAGGGAAATTTCGGTATTTTGATATATTTTCCGTTGTCACTAACTCCGTTTTTTAAAGAAATATTGGTTTCGGGGTTTTTCGTTTTATAAAGAAATTTCCCGAGTTTCAAAAATCTTCGGTTTAGACGTTTTCTGTCCTTTTACGAAGAAACTTTCGTTCCCACTTTATTTTCACCCTAAATGCAGCAGTCGCACGTGACGTGCCTGCACCGCAGGACGCACATCAGATAAAGGCAGATAGCAGTGAGATCACATGTCAGTGTAGTATAGTGGAATGCGCTCCGGAGCCTAGAGTTGTGGCTTCGAATCCCGCTCTTGGCATAAAAGTGATGGATAAATTTACTTCGTCATACGCATTCAACGCATTTTTTTTTTCATGCTATGCATCTTTTCCGACAGCAGTAAAGTAAATCCCGTGCAAACAATTTCGATGTAACGGAAATGGCTAACGGAAGTACTAGTGTCTTCTAACAAAAAAGAACTCTACCTAATTGGGCGCTTGGCGCTGAGCAGTTGCGTGGTCGTCTCAAATACACGGCGATTGACACGCAGCTGCGAAATCGTTTTATGTCTGTGTATAAGAAACGTTGCAATTCTTGATACTTTATATTTTTCCCGAAAGCAGTAAAATAAATCCTATCCATAAGATTTCGATGTAACGGCGAAAATGTGTAACGGAAGTAGTCAAAACGATTACTGAAATCTGTTTTTAAATTATATCCCATGCAGTGACGCAACAATAGTTAATTTCATTGTTACTAAACAATATATTTTACTGAACTATCGCCGAATATTAATTCATCACGTTTTACAAAAATGCAACCATATCTCATTGCAATCTGCTGTTCCTATGATAACACAATATACGAGGTAGAAGCCAAGAGTTCCCCGATTGGGTTCGTAAGTACATAGATAGAGTTCCAAGCTGAAGCACACCCTCCTTCAAGATAAGACCCTCTTGTAACCACACACTTAAGCGGCAGTAAAGTTCGTCGACGAACTTCTGGAACCCTCTTCGCAATGTTCTTCGGTACAACCAGCGCTGCGTTTTTCACTTTTGTGCTCAAAAATGGGCGACCCTGAAGTCGACGTGTCAGCTCAGGGAGCAGGTGGAAATCGCACGGCAAAGAGATCAGGTTAATATGGTCGGTGTGGGAGGACAACAGTTCTTGTTTTGGCGACAAACTCACGAACGAGGAGTGAACTGTGTGCCGGTGCATTGTCGTTCCGCAGCACCGACGGTTGATCGCCCCACAGTTGAGGCCCTTTCTTGCACATCGACTCAAGTAAACGTCAAATGATGTCCAGATAGAGCTCTTTGTGGACAGTGCGTCCTTCAGGGATAAATTCAAGATGAGCAATACCCTGGAGGTCGATGAAGAACTCTAGCATGATCTTGCCTTTGCTGCGATTTGGGCGGAATTTCTGCCTGCGTGGAGATGATGGCGAATTATACGTAGCTGATGCCCGATTATTATGCGGGTTGAAGAGGTAGCACCATTTTCACCCCCTTTATGATTCTTCTAAGAAATGGATCTTGGTCAGCGGCCGTTACGAGATCTCTCGCCATTTCTATCCTTATGGGCAACTGATCTTAAGTTAACATGCGTGGAACGATGTGTTGAAACACCCGGTGAATCTTCAGATAATTCTGTTAATGTCCGTTGACACGTAGTCTCCGATATACCAACAGCTTGTGTTATTTGCTTGATCGTATGTTGTCTTCTGGCGCGTACGATGGCCGCAACCTTCGAAATGTCCCCCCCCCCTGCAAGCTGTCACACTGGCTCCCAGCTTCTTTCGTCATCTTCGACCTCCTGAGTGCCTTCTCCGAATCGTTGATGACAATCGAATGCTTGTGACCGCTACAGAGTGTTTCCCCCATAAACGTCTTCCATGACGTACGTTTCTATTAGACTTTTGCCCAAACGAACGCGCTGCTCAAAAACACCATTTTTCATCAATCGCCGAACACTGCGTAAGTTGCTTACAATACCCACCCGGAGGTACCGCCGCGAGCACGTGACGTAGATGGACGAAACCAATTTCCCAGTGAGGAAGTATAGTGTCGTAAGGTAATCCAATAGTCACCGTGGGTATGCGATACATATACCTTACCGTACAGGCACAGTCCAGGGACTTTTAGTCCCTACTCCGTACTATAGCAGGTACACCAATTGGGGGAGGTATCTGTTGCCACCATATCACAAATATTATGTGTTATGCAATCCACAATATCCGGTCTCGCTAGAGAACCTCAAAATCAAATCCATCGACGCACGATTCCAATTTGGTAGTTAACCAAACCTCACGTATTCCCGCGGACCGCTGTTGTTACCAGCAATTTTCCAACATATCGATAAGAAAAAGGTGAGAAAAATTTTCTGTTTATATTCGAACGGAATCACGGAAAGGTTTTTTTTTTTTGATTGGAGGTTTAACGACCACCGTGAGCAACTCAATGGGCTATAAGCAGTCGCCCGTCCCTAATTTAGGGTCACTGGTTCCAGGGAAGGGAGACAGCCAGTGCCGTAAGTCAAACACAACATCTATGCCTCACCGGGATTCGAACCCGGACCCCTTACGGACAAATGATCAGAGGTCATCGCTTAGACCACTGCGCCACCGGGGAGGCCACGGAAAGGTTACCTGAAGATTCAGGATTTTTTGACATCTCTTAAAACAGCAGTTTTCCGTTATTAACAAGAAAAATATTACGTACCAGGAACATTTCTGCCAATTCACGTATGAAAAATTCGTGAAATTCAGGTTCGTTCGGCCATTTCACGAAAAAAGTTTACGAAAGGAATCACGGGAAACATCCCGTGAATTTCAGGACAGTTTTTACAGAGAATATTATTAACTAAAATACATCCAGGCAGATCACCAAGAAACTGCAAATAGAAAAACATAGTGTAAAATGTCTGTTAATACACATATTTCACGTGGATTAGGAACATCAAACAGAAGTAATTGCTCTTTCCACGTTTATAAATGAGTCGCGGAAAACTTCTCATCGGCCGACACCCGGAATCGAAGTTAGGGTCTTCCAGTTACGCGCTGGACATGCAACCACTGCACCACAGTGGCCTCAAGTCATCCATACTCACATACGACTAACTGCCAAACTACATGACAGGTTGCTTCTTGGAGCACCGCACAATGCTGGGGATTCACCAAAGATGGTAAGGAGCAACTGAACAAATAACTAGAAGGCGAATGAATAATTAATACACACAATTCTTATAAACGTGGAAAGAGCGATGACTTCTGTTTGATGTTCCTAATCCACATGAATTGTGTATTAATTATTCATTCGCCTTCTAGTAATTTGTTCAGTTGCTGCTTACCATGTTTGGTGAATCCCCAGCTTTGTGCGGGGCTCCAAGAAACAACCTACCATGTAGTTTGGCAGTTAGTCGTTTGCGAGTCTGGAGAATTCGAGGTCGCTGTGGTGCAGTGGTAGCATGCCCGGCGCGTAACTGGAAGACCCTGGGTTCGATTCCCTGTGGCGGCCGATGAGAATTTTTCTGTGACTCACTTATAAACGTGGAAAAAGCGATGACTTCTGTTTGATGTAAAATTTCTAATAAAGGAATATTATATTACAATTTTAATCGGAATTATTCGTTATTACAGCTGATTCACTGAAAACATAAAATGTTTAATCTTCTTCGAGTGTTAGCATAAGTTTTGGGAAGAACAAGCATCGATGCACTTGACAAGAACATTTGAATAAGCAATGAGTTATGCGTCTTACTACAAAAGTGAATCACCTGTCAAGGCGACAAATCTGCAGCGGTACATTCCGTCCGTGTAGCCTAGTTGGGAGAGCAAGTTACTACACAGTGAGGGGGCACAAAAAAGTATGTGGGTTCACATTGGTGCGCGACTGTAAAAATGGATCTACTGGCCGTTGTGTTCTTTTAAAAATGTGTGATCTTTGTTCCACACATCGTCTGGAATTAGCGAAAAACTCCTATTTTACTCAAAAAAAAAAAAAAAAAAGACTAAGAGGGAGATGATGTGACGTACTATACAGAGGTAAATCACTTGTCAAGAACACAAATCTGCCGTCGTTCATTCCGTCCGGGTAGCTTACTTGGGAGAACCTCTCACTACAGAGCGAGGGGGTGCGATTTCAATCTTCGTCAACGACACATTTTTGCTTTTACAGTTAATTGTAGTAACCATATAATTGGTGTGGATTGACACACAACGGAATTATTATTATTATTACTGTAATTACGTTATTTCTTTTTCGTATGCTAGAATTCTATTATAAGCATTTCGACGTTTCTTTAGAGATGCTAAAGCTTGCGGAGTACAATACATTATGAATAAAAATTAATAATGGCACAAGGACAATTATGAGGCCATCAATGCAGTTTCATTACTTAACCATTTATATGCGTTTATTTTAAAGTCTTGAGAGTATATGAAAAAGAAAAAATATATATACAGCTCATTATCTGAGTTTCCGAAGAAAGCATGAATGACTTTGAATTAATAAACGACTTTTCCTTTTGAGCAACCGATATCCATTTAAAAAAAGCTGTCTCCAGGCTATGGTTTCAAAAAATATTCAAGATTCTGCTTAACGGGTCATTAACTCTCTTTAATTACCATTTCCACTTCTATAAATAGTCTCATCGGATGGCTGTCTCCATGAGATTGTGCATGGGACGAAGAAGACCCAAAATAAGAAAAAATGATAACAATGAGTATTGCCCACAAGATTTTTGCTTCTTACTTTTTGTAAGACAGCTAAAGAAAATGTTAAAGGTCTTTCCTTGGTTTGTATCAACTAAATGGTCGGCATAATATTAAATATGCTTGAGAATTCCGTTCGAGTATGCAACTACTTTATTCCTTTTTAGGAAGACATCTCCAAGGAAATGAGGAGAAATACACAAAAACTGAATCAAGATCACAGGATTTCACAAAAGTTTTGGCAATATGAGAACCTGCATCAGTAGAAAGTTCTTTAATGCAAGGAATTTGTTTTTTCTCTTTGTCTTAATCTGCTCTTTTTAACCAATTACCAATATTAACATGGTAATTAACCCACAATCAGACATCGCTGAATTCACTGTAATTACTGTTTCACACGTAATATCAATCACGTCAGAAAACTTGAAAAATGTCATCGCCTTGGAGCGGGAATGAAAATTTTCAAGTTTTCTAATGTGATTGTTATTACGTATGAAACAGTAATTACAGTCAATTCAGCGATGTCTGATTGTATGTTAATTATCAAGACGTATTGGCCACGTATTATGAGAAGAATATTTCTTCCACATTACATACACCAATATTAACTATGCAACTTCTTTCAAATTTTGATGCTTGTTTGGCTCTGTTAAATTTGTACATACGTTTCTCAGCTTCTAAAGTCATTATAAGTAATTTCAACAGCAGTCGTTTAAATTTGAGATTGTTAATTCCAACAGCAGTCGTTTAAATTTGAGATTGTTAATTCCAACAGCAGTCGTTTAAATTTGAGATTGTTAATTCCAACAGCAGTCGTTTAAATTTGAGATTGTTAATTCCAACAGCAGTCGTTTAAATTTGAGATTGTTAATTCCAACAGCAGTCGTTTAAATTTGAGATTCTTAAAGAATCGGTTTAACTGGGCGCTCCATATATGAAATTAAATTATCTACCCAGTTTCTTTATTGTCGATATCTTTAACATTCTAAAGGCTGCAACATATCTTGCCTCATGTTCGCGTATTACAAAAAGTGTGATGCTGTAAGAAGCCTGTTGATAAAATGATTTAAATTCAGAATGCTTCCGAACAAAGTAAAACTTTTGCAATGGAGGTAACCATCCACAGGGAGACAATTCCATACCTTTACATGTTATTTTAAGCAACTGATACATACAAAGATGTATGCGCTTAAATAAATTAAATCCGATACAAACATACACGGTGGTACCAGAAAAATACGACCACCTACCTAATAACGGGAATAACCACACTTGACCCGGATGACAGCGGCGAGGCAGCGTGGCATGGACGCAATGAGGCTCTGGAAGGTTGCCTGAGGCACACGTGCCCATTCGGACTGCAGCAGAGCACGGAGGTCCCGGAGATGACGTGGTTGTGGGTCGGCACGTCGAACCTGTCGATCCAAATAGTTGCATAAGTGCTGTATAGAATTGAGGTCGGGAAATTTCGCCAGCCAAGAGAGAACGGAGAGGTCGCTGTCGTGTTCCTGGAACAAGTCAAGCACCGCCTCAGCGACATGGCACGGCGCTTTGACCTGTTGGTTGATATCATCACCACCAGGGTAAATGTCCAACATGAAGGGATGCATGTGGTTAGCGAGGATGGACAGGTAGCCATTGGCGTTCAGGGACTCATCCAGTGGTACCAGTGGTCCCAGGTCATACCAGAAAAACATCCCCCAGACATGCACACTGCCACCCCCACCCTGTACGTGACCGAAAAGCGTGTCCTGGTGTTGGTTCTCGTGTGTCTGATGTGGTATTTGCCACCTCCCGTCATTTCTGTGGAGTAGAAACCTCGATTTGTTGGGTAAGGCAGCCTTTTCCCACTCTTCCACTATCCAATGACGGTAGTCCCATGCGAAATGCAGGCGTCGTTGCCGATGGACCTAGATTAGCATGGGCGTCTTGACGCAGCGTCGACGGCGGACACCCATGCGTAACAGGGTTCGCTCTACTGTTATCTTGGGCACGTGCTTGGGTGCCCGAGCGTTCATTTGCGTGGTCAGTTACTGCACTGTTGCGCGTCGATTTCCCTTTACCAGGCGACGTTCTCCTCTGTGGTCGATGGCCTTTGGGGCTCCACAGTTGTGACGTCGGGAGGTACTTGGTGTACCAGCTGTCCATCCTTGGAACACCCTTACTACAGCACCTCGCTAAAATCCCACGAAATATGCTGGATGCTTCCACCCTTGGCGCGGTAGCCGATGATCATTACTTTTTGAACGTCTGTCAAATCACTACCTCTGCCCATTGTGCTCACGTGACGCTCTATGGCTCTTCTGCCCTGGCCGGCGGCTTATATCTCCGTGTAGTCGCCCTTGTCAGGTGTGCTCTGTGACGCGCCTGGGCCGGTACACTGTGATTCCGGGGGATGGTCATATTATTCTTATGCGATTGTGTTATTCGTGAACTAGTGAAAACAGACATTGTGACAAAATGAAAATATACAGTATTTACCCCATCTAACTGAAGAAACCCTTTCGGCAGAAAGGGACCAGAATAATAATTTTTCCACGCTAGCTAGCAGTTTTACCAGCGATCAGAAACAGCAATTCAACCACGGTCAAGTAAATTCAGCAAATTTGATTTATTTTTAGTATTTTCCATTTCATTATTTTTTACTTTTGATATGGAAAAATCATTTACTGGTGAAGTAGACTATCAAAATGCGCAAAAATGAAAAGAACCTTCCATCTGTACGTGTACAAAAGTTTAGTTCGACATTGAACACAGAGCTCTCCAGGTTACTCTGTGAATTAGCTAAGGACCTGCCAGGTGTCCAAGTGGTCTAAGGCGCTGGAATTCAGACCATTCGTCGAATGCTGTGTAAGCCATGGGTGGTCTGCTTATCTGATGGCGCTGGTTCTATCCCTGCCCTGGAACCAGTGGCTCTAAATTAAAAACGGGCGACTAGTCCTTTGGTTTCTCATAGAAGACGTCAAACCCCGAAAAAAGAAACCGATTTTTGATCAAATTACGGAGTTTACAATTCTATAAAACACTGATAACAGATTCCGATTCTACGAACAACGTCCACATAATGTTTGGCTGCACCAATTCAATGTTCACTCAGCTCTCTTTCACACATAAAAAGGGTTTAGAGAGTCTTTAATTGGAGATATTCTTTTAGTTTGTCCCCGAATGCTTTCAGGGATATTGTTGAGCGATTACATTTATGGATCTTTCTTCCTATCTTAAGAAGGATGTAAAATCACTGAATGGAATGGAAGACATGGACGCGTGGAGAGGCATTTACCAAGAGGTTAGTGGGGTCCAAATACATCCGAAGTTTAAAAACCTAAACCTGTTTTTTGTTTGCTGTTTAACCCTTTAACGACCACGATCCTAAAATGTTTTGTCCCTCAGAACACCATAACGCCCGAAAATGTCCGCCGCTCCTTCCAGAATTTCATTCCCCTTCCATTTTGCAATAGCAAAAGGAGGATTAGTGCTAAGCCACTGCTGGAAACTTCATATCTCTAGTCTTGACATACACTGACCTTTGGACGTTTCCCTTCGGCAATCAGTGCATTTTTCTACTGAGAGACTTAAGCAAATAGGAGGGAGCGGTAACAATTGAAAAAAACTTGTTTACTTTCCCCTTTTTTGTTCTTTGTTGTAAAAAGTATGCTCTCAATCTGTTTATTTGGACTAAGCAAAATTAAAGAATTTTTACGGCAAATTTGACCCTGTGAACTCCGGTTTTCGGATAATGCAAAATATCCCATACAAACGAAACACATGTCAACAAAGCAACAGTTCTACTCAGCGATGTCAGAAGGCTTAATGATACAGCCCCGCGAAAAACCAAATCCTGGTTCACTTCTTTGTTTAGCGGCAACAACGATGACTGAGGATGACTTCTGCTAATCCTTCGGGCACTATGCAAATTCAATTAACATGGAAGTAGGAAATCCTGCTCATGCTATCCGGGCGACTCGGGCGCTGGTGGTTGTTTGCGTGTTCGGCGCTATGGACGTGAAAGAGTTAACAGTGTTATAAAGAAAGTATGGACATGATCGCTCTGAGTGTGTTTGCTTTGACATAGCTTTCTCACACTTTCATTCCCCTCTCCTAGCGTCACTGTGTGTACTCCTTCCTCAAAGCGAGCACGCCGCGGCTCATTTTTCGTGATTTATTAAAAGGGGCGATTGCGAGTGATCCCCAGAATTGCGTGACGTAGTTTAAAATACAAAAATCAAGGCCCCTGAGCGCTCGAGAAGTACGCGTATGGGAGCATGTGCAGAATGCCTAAGTGGAAATAATTTGAGCTTTCACTTTGCGCTCAATCGACCCTGAGACCTTTGGAGACACACGTGGCTGCAATACCGTAAATTTTATCGTGTGACCAATTCACCGGTAAAAGGGATACGACAGCCGTGTCTGTCATATAATCTATTTGTAGCTGTGCCAAATTGTAAACATAACCGCGTTGTGTTTTATACAACGTGAACACAATCGTGATATTAAAGCTCCATTTTGGCAAAGAACGAAGTTAATGTTTTACTGAAAAACAAGTTCGGTACAATTATATTCGAACAAAAATTAAAGTAGGACTTAAAGCCACGCCAATCTGATGATTTTGCTCTTGCCAACACTAAAAGCGAAGGCCGCCCCGCTGGCGCAGTGGTCTAAGCGATGTCATCTGATCATTCGTCCGAAAGGGGTACGTGTTCGAATCCCGTTGAGGCGTTGGTGTTGTGTTTGTCTTACGGCATTGGCTCTCTCCTTCCCTGGAAACGGTGACCCTAAATTAGGAACGGGCGACTGGTTATAACCCATTGAGTTGCTCAGGGTGGTCGTTAAACCTCCAATAAAAAACAAACAAGAAAGATGACACCGAATTTTCGGGTGTATTAAGCATGTCTTTTGAATCCGTTCTGACGCAAATTAAATTTATCATAGCTATTCAAAGTAAATGGAACCGGTATGGAAATCAATAGCATCTGACGGAAGAAAGAAGTTTTTCAATCGGGTTTTCAATCTTTCAGATATTGCTGTAAACGAAATCGTGAGATAACTCCTTCTGGTTAAAGACTTGTGCGTTAAGAAAAATATGAATTTATATGAGAAACATTTCGCACCGGAAACGCTCTCCAACACAGAAATAATTTTTCAAATCGGACTCTTAGAAACAGAGATATCGACAAAAATAAGATGTGACTTTACGTCCGCTGGTGGGAAAACCATGCATTATTTTAGGAAGAAAGTATTCTCAAAAGGTTTATCCATATGAGCGGTATCAGTCCAAGAAAAAAAAATTAGTCGAGTTTTCAGGAGCCCAGATTTTGCTACAAATACATCAGAAGCAGAAATTAACACTTTTGCCCACTGGTGGCCAAACCATTCTTTACCAAACACTAGAATTTATGTGAAAAATATTTTTCATCAGGTCTTGTATGCGATACAGGAAGAACTTTTCAAATCGGAGTTTTAGGAGCAGAAATAACGCAAAAAACGCAATTTACTTTTGTGACCCCTAGCGGAAAGTCTATAATTTACTTGAAATTTTTGAATTTACAGAAAAAAACATTTCGCATCAAAAACACTATAAAAACAAAGAAGGAATTTTTCAAATCGGGCCCTTAGAAGTAGAGCTATTGACAAAAATAAGATATATATCTACGCCCTCTGGCGTAGAAACCATGCATTATTTCAAGAAGAAAATTCTCCTAAAAGGTTTGTCGACATCAGTAGTATCGGTCAGCAAACGACTTTTTTCAATCGAGATGTTAGAAGCTCATATTTTGCTACAAATACATTAGAAGCGGAAATTAAGACTTACGCCACCTGGTGGCTAATCCATTTTTTACAAGAATTAGAGATTATATGCAAAGAATTTCCCATCAGGAGCTGTATAAGGTGCAGGAAATATGTTTCAAATTGGGTTTTTAGAAGCAGAGATATAGGGAGAAAGCAATTTACCTTTACGCCCCCTTGCGGAAAGTCTATGAATTACTTGAAAATTTCGAAACCATATGAAAAACATGTCACACTAGAAACGCTATCTAACAAAGAAGGAATTTTTTAAATCGGACTCCTAGAAGTAGAGATATTGACAAAACTAAGATATATATCTACGCCCCCTGGCGTAAAAACCATGCATTATTTTAAGAAGAAAATGTTTCTAAAAGCATTGTCGATATGAATAGTATCGGTCTACAAACGACGTTTTTTTCAATCGAGAATTTAGAAGCTCATATTTTGCTGCAAATACATCCGAGGCGAAAATTAAGATTTACGCCCCCTGGTGGCCAAACCATTTTTTAACAAACATTAGAAATTATGTGCAAAATATTTTCCATCAGGAGGTGTTTCCGCTGAAGAAACAATTTTTCAAATCGGAATTTTAGAAGAAGAATTATCGGGAAAAATGTAATTTACTTTTACGCCCACTAGCGGAAAATCTATGCGTAATTTGAAAAAGTAACTATCTAAAATACGTTTCGACATAAATAGAATCATAAGATAAAATAATTTTTTCAATCGGATGTTGGTAAGCAAATATGTGGAATAAAACGTATTTTTTTTTTTTTTTTTTTTTTGGATTGGAGATTTAACGACCACCGTGAGCAACTCAATGGGCTATAAGCAGTCGCCCGTCCCTAATTTAGGGTCACTGGTTCCAGGGAAGGGAGAGAGCCAGTGCCGTAAGACAAACACAACATCCATGCCTCACCGGGATTCGAACCTGGACCCCGTTCGGACGAATGATCAGAGGCCATCGCTTAGACCACTGCGCCACCGGGGCGGCGAACGTATTTTTGGATTCGACATCATCTGCATTTACGCTCCCTAACGGCGAAATTGTACATCCTACAAAAAAAAAAAAAACGAAATAAAGGATTATCATTCGCATATTTCAAGCTTCCCAATGAAAAAAGAATTTTTCAAGTCGGACAAATAGTTGCATAGATATCGTGGGTACAGACGGACGGATGGACCTACAAACCAGTAACATTAGCACGGTCTTTTTTTACAAAAGACGTGCTAAAACAGCGAATTGGAAATTATGATTAAAAACAATTAAAGGACCTGTAAAAAACAATTTACAAGACGTAATATCAGTGATCACTAAATTTTGACCACCCCTTTCAAAACGGATCCGGCCCGTCGGTCACGTGATTTCCGAGAAGGCGCGATTAGTCGACCAATGAAGCATGTATAAGGTGTGAATGGAGCGGTAGGTAGTAAAATTCGGAGCGCGATGGGTAAACGGAAGGGTTTATTGCACTTCGAGAAAGGACCGATTTGGGGAGCTGTGAAAGCTTGTGCATTGATATCCCAAACGGCTAAACCGGTGGGTTGTTCGCGAACCGCCGTAGTTAAAGTTTATCAGGACTGGTGTGAAAATGGTTAAACAACGAACCGGAGGTAAAACGGCACATGACAGCGAAAGGTTGATGTGAGAAGAGAGCGCCGTGTCTGACAATTCTTACAGGCCAACACACGCAACACTGTACAACAGTTTACCGAAAAAAACAGAGGTCAGCTCAAAACAGTATCTGTTATGACCATGCCCCATACGCTCTCATGTTTGGGCTATAGACTACATCCTCTCCTAACCACGGTTTATTGCAGCAAAAGACTCGCCTGGTGCAAAGATAATGCCAGTTGGACGTCGAATGACTAGAAAAAAGTGTCTGGTCTGACGAGTCGCATTTTTACTCTACTCCGTGGATGGTCGTGTACTTATATACTCGCAAACAACATTAGGCATTCGATTCAACCTGCATGGTCGCCACAGTGCAAGCCGGTGAAGGCGGTTCTGAGGCATGGGGCATGTTTACCGGGCTGTAACTTGGACCCCTGGTGCATGTGGAACAACGCATGACTGGAGCGCAATGTCGTAAATTGCTTTGTGACTCTGTACAGCCAGCAATGTTGCACTTTCTCTCGAATGGTGACGGTGTCTTCTCAGATGATAATGCCCCAAGCCGAAAGTCGAATGTTGTGCAGGAATGGTTTGAGGAACACAGTTCATACTTTCAACATATCAATTGGCCACCGAACTCCTCCGATATCAATCCCATAGAGCACTTGTGGAACACTATGGAACGGCATAGCAGGCGTCTGGGTACACCAATCACCTCCATACCTGCATTGAAGGCCGTATTACACAAATATTGGGTGGCCATACATCCCAACTGCTTACGACAGTTTATGGAATCGATGCTACGTCGGAAAGCTGCTGTACTGAGGGCGAAAGGAGTACCTCCGGAATATTAAATATTAGGTAGGTGGTCATAATTCAGTGATCGCTTAGTATATGTTTATTATGTCGTCTTAAACAGTAATGTGTAATTTGTTTAACAACACATTACTTAAACATTAATGTTTTACGCACTGCCTACGTGTACATGCACAGTCGAGTCACATTATTCTGACCACATCCTACTTTTGACGTCAACAGCGCGTAGCCAATTAAAAAAGGCACGTGTCGTGAGATCGTTTGGAGGTTATATAAAGTGTTCTGTAGGCATTCTGAAAACATAACACTCGTTGCTGTCATGGATAAAAGGAGCGATTAATCAGATTTGCAAAGGGGATGATTGTCGGCTTTCGGGCCAAGGTTGGCAGTATTTTTGAAAAACCACAGTTTCTGAACTGTTCGCGTGCTGCTGTGGTTAGTATATTGTGATTGGAGAACTGGCACCATTGCGAATGAGCGACGTGGAAACTGCAGAGCACCACGTGCCATTGAGTGAGTGAACGTCGGCTTCGAAGATGCGGGAGGGCCTATCGACACGCTACAGTGCAATAACTCACTGGCTGACTGAACCAGGGGCTGCCGGAAGTGTGTCTAAAAAGACAGCTTACATTTGCACTGCAGTATCGGAATTGGACATCCAATGAGTCACGTTTTCTGCTCCATCGAACGGATGGACGTTGGCGTATAAGGCAAGAAACATCGGAGAACAAATATTCTTCAACCATTGCTGGAAGAACACAAGCTGGGGCGGCGGTATGGTCTGGGGAATGGTTTTGTGGCATTCCCTGGGTCCACTCATACCTGTGGAAGGCACTGTGGACCGAATTCGTTATGAATCTATCCTTGCAGACAACGTACACCTATACATGCTGATTTTCTGTTCTTGGGTGGATGAGATCTTCCAGAACGACAATGCGACGTGTCACACAGCTAGAAATGTCCGATAGTGGTTGAAAGAGCACGATGAAGACTTCAAAGTACTTTCCTGCTCTTTAATTCCCGAGACTTAAACACGATTGAGATGGTCCTGTGGGACCACCTCGATCGTGTTGTTCTCTCTATAGATCCTCCAATACGCACTCTCCAGCAGCTGTCAGATGCACTGCAGTCAGCATGGCTCCACATACCTGAGAAATCCTTCCAGCACCTTATTGCGTCACTCCCAGCTCGTCCAGCTGCTGTTCGCGCTGCACACGGCGGTTACTCTATATATTAGCTGGTGGTCACAATAATGTGACTCGACCGTGCATATTCCAGTTTACTACTAAATTATTTCTGGTATCGCGACCTCCAGCGCAAAAGAAAACGCATTTGAAGCGTCATTGCACGTAAGTGCAATACGAGTCGAGTGGGTGCATTACTTATAGCTGAAATAAGCAGGCCGGATTATAAGTTGAAAGTCTTAACGGGACAGAGCAAGGCTGCAAGTTGGCAAATCTGAAAAGAATCGAGTTAAAAGCTCCGATTTGAGCCGGGCCGTGCTTCTCAAATTTAAACCCAGTGCAGAGGCCTGTACTGCTGTGAATGCGCAATCCTAACTGGAGCAGGAGCGTGCGAGCGTAGACGGTTATTATTATATTTTTTTTATTGGAGTGTTAACGACTTCCGTGAGCAACACAGTGGGCTATAAGTAGTTGCCTGTCCTTAATTTAAGGCCACTGCTTCCAGGGAAGGGGGAGAGTGAAGGCCGTAATACAAACACAACATCCATGCCTCAGACCCATCTCTGACGAACGATCAGAAGCCATAGCTTAGACCACTGCCCGCCGGGGCAGTATTATTACTATTATATATATATTTTTTTGCCTTCTCAAAAACTTACTTGATTCTCGAAGCATACTCTTTGAACACTAGGCCTGACTACGCGCTCTGAGTGTAAGAATTGGAGACAAACAATATCTACTTAGTGAGCCAGTGTGCGCCAAACGTAAAGTTCGGTGACTGAATTTCCATGCTCACTTTACATCGCTCTGAAAAATCGTTCGTTTTAAAGCTGCAACGGGTTTCACAAATCCCCATCTACACTACAGTATTTAAATAAAACACCCTTACTTTGTCTGGCCGTGTTTCTATAAAATTGCTGAAAAGAATCATGACCGCAGTATATCGCCTCGAGCGCCAAAGGAGCATTGGGCGGTCATTTTGAGACCACTGTTTAGATTATAGCTTCACATGAGCATTTTCTCTCCCCTATGATTTTCAGAGTCAAATCTTGGTGTAATTAAAGATTTGAAAATCTTGAACCCCAAGCGTAAATTTGTACGTTAATATCATTTAGAATTCCAGCTGCGAAAGGACAAAGAATTTCACAGGTACTTTTTTTCTCTCCTGAGACCCATTTTATTTTTTCCCAAGGAAAGTACTTTGTTCTGTATGGTTGATGTGTGATCTTTTCGTTTTGTGTACACGAAATCCCATTATAGTTTTCGTCTGTTTTTCTTGGATTTTGAATCAGCTTGACCCTGCTTCAGTGAATTTGATTTATTCTTGCATTCCATCAAAGCCAGATATATATTCCGATGACTTCAAAATCGATGAGAGAAACTTCTTCCAACACAAAAGCTATCTATGTACGTGAGCCATTCTACTTTGACAAACCAAGGACGATGTGCGGATATCAACCCTAGGTGTTATATAGCATTCGAAAGAGATAGAGAGTAGGAGAGAGAGAGAGAGAGAGAGAGCGTGAGAGAGAGAGAGAGAGAGTGAGAGAGAGAGAGAGAGAGAGAGATTGATTTTTCTTCGTTTCACTTTTGCTTCTATCAGGAAAAAGCACAATAAAACAGCACTGAAGACAAGTTCCCATTGCATGCCTTGGCTCCTTTGTAAAGGTTCCACGTATTATACAACTCTACATCTTTCCGCAAAAAATATATTAGTTTCAAAAAGTTGAATATCTAAGTTATCCCTGAAAACAGCTGTGGCTTCTGACTCATTTTCCTTTCTCATAATAAGTGGTTTCGCTTGCGATTCTGTCTCTAAAGAAACGCTAGGCTTCATGACCGAGGATTTGGAGGTAATAAGCACGTTTTATGCAACAACGAAACGAAAATTGAAAGTAAGAAAAGAGGATGTGCACGATATTCTATAAGTAAGTCCTTGGCAAAATCGATGTCTTGTCTTCAGGCAGAAAATACTTTCTACTCTGTTTCAGTTATTATATATCTGACGGACCGCAAACTGAAAAACTGTACGGCAGAAAATTTTGGATAATACTCCCTCTCTTTAACGAATCCAGAATAAAAATGAACTCTTTCTGTCAGACATTTACCCGTGGGAAAACCTTTGAGGCAGGAAAACCTAAAAATTGAGTCTCTGCCATTCTCAAACCAAAAACATATGCGCGTCTATTAACTTAGCAGTGCCGGCCCCGGTGGTGCAGTGGTCTAAGCGATGACTTTTGATCATTCGTCCGAAACGGGTCCGGGTTCAAATCCCGGTGAGGCATGGATGTTGTGTTTGTCTTACGGCACTGGCTATCTCCCTTCCCTAGACCAGTGACCCTAAATTTGTAACGTGCGACTGCTTATGGCCGTTTGAGTTGCTCACGGTCGTCGTCAAAACTCCAATAAAAAAACTCTTAGGAGTCTATTTTAAGGTGGGAAATTCATTCTTCGTTAAAAACACTTATACCGTGTACCGTTAAGTAAATTTCCTGTTGTGTATCTGTTTTCTTATGTAAATTTAGTTATTTCTTAGCTAAACGTTTTCTCACTAAACGATACCGGAATACTTTTTTACTATTTGGCAACGCTTAAAGTTGATCACAGCACGATAAAACGAAAACACTGATGTAGCAGATTGATTAAGGCAGATGGTAGAGATTGATTGAGCAGATAATCTTAAGAGCAGATTTTAAAGACAGCAGACTTAGAGATGCCGAGTTTAATGATTAGAGACTGTAGAGACTTGGAGATTTAGTGATTACGAGTTAAATGTTGAGATTGTAAAACGTTGATACAAAGCTTGTTGAGTTGTATGTTACCGATCACTGCTATCAATGGATCGAATTCTGTGTGAAGACCTGAGAGCCACAATGTAATATGTATAATGGTTTCGTTGAGTTGGCCGAACATAGGAAGAAATTATCTGTAAACATTATATTAATTGAACTAAAGTCTAACTTGTACTTCAACTGCACGCTAACGTTACGTTAGCTTTAGTGTAGAACACAACAGTGTTACAGCTCGTTAGGTTTCTCGTATTGCAGCTTTCGTTTGTCCAAGATAGCTTAAATCGTGGTAACTGAAACGTGTTTCATTAGACACACATCAACTTCAGTATATGACCAAAGAAAGCTCAGTAGGAAAACACATGACTTAGCCACCCCGGTGGCGCAAGGGTCCAAGAGCTGGCTTTTGACTATTCGTCCGAAGTGGGTTCGGGTTTGAATACCGGTGAGGCTTGGATGTTGTGTTTACCTCACCGGCTTGGCTCTCTCCCTTCCCTGGAACCAGTGGCCAAAATTACGGACGGGCGACTACTTATAACTCATCGAATCGCTCAAGGCGGTCGTTAAACCCTGTGACATATATTCTAAATTAACTCTCCTTTTTAGTTTCTTTCACTATGTAAATCTTGAGTTTATTCTCAGTTATATTTCACTTTAACGTGATATCATTTCTCTCAAACGAATACTGTTGGCAACATAATTGAGGTTGAATGAACGTGACGTATTCCTGAGTTTTGATAAGAACGAGAGATAAAAAGGACGACGGAACTGTTGCTTGGCGAGCGTTGTTAAAGAGAGCATTGCTTGAAAAGCGTTGTGTTAAGAGCTGTGTATAGCTGTGTGGTGTGTGGAGAGTTTAATGCAATATGCTATGCTATGTTATGATGTGTTGGCTACATCCTGAATAAAGCATCTTTTCCGTAAGTTTGACTTCTCTTGTTTACATGTTTCGTCTGGCCGTTAAGGTTTAATTTAGGAACTATTTCTTCGTATGGTGATGTTATTTTAAAATAACGTAGAAGTAAGACAAGACTTCTACGTCATAAACCCCCAAACAACAAGCAACAACATCAAAATATAGATGACGTAAGTTAATATCTCAATCCTTTATTGGTATTGTCACGTTATCAAGTACGCACTTTATGGAGAACACAAATGAACCTTAATTCAAATTCAGCAAGATACGTTCTGTTAATCCACATTCAGGAACACTCATCCTCTGAACAACAACTTGAGCTCAGGTACGTTTGCTCGCTGAATAATAGTATTTAAATATTGAACAAGCATCAAAGATTGACTAAAAAGATTACTAAGGGAAGCTAGTTTTAACATTGGACCAACATGATTACAATAACATTGCTTAAAGAACATAGCCTAATACATTGGTTGATAACAAACTGCCTGTGACAAGACTGCCTATAACCGAAGTAGCATTACCTCTCGAAGACAGAACACGTTCTTGATACTAGTTTTCGATTACTTAAGATCATTTCGTCCTGTTTTTAGATGTTGCCAAGGTTAAAATCGTGGTATCAAGAATCCGTGGCGTTCGTCTCTTTTTACGCCTCCTAGAGGAGACTGTGTTTGATCCCAAAGTTAAATGCCAGGTAAAAAGCCACAGACATGTTTAGTAGGAAATAAATCTAAAGAGCCACATGTAATAGGGCGTTGTCTTGTTGAAAAATAGAACCATCCTGCGATCGTCTGTAGATACATTAGAACGTCAGCGTCTAAAATGTCCTCGATGTGCCGCTGGCTGTAAAGGATTCCGATACTTTCTTCTTAAAATAATGCATGTTTTTCCTGCCAGGGGGCGTAGATGCATATGTTATATTGTCAATATATCTGCTTCTAAGAGTCCGATTTGAACAATCCTTTCTTTGTTGGAGAGCGTTTTCGCTGCGAAATGTTTCTCATATAATTTCAAACTTTTCTTAACGATAAGGTGAGCGCTGAAAGGCATAAGTTCACGATTCCGTTTACTGCATTATCTGCGGGTTGAAAAACCCGATTGAAAAACTTCTTTCTTCGGTCAGATACCACTGTTTTCCATACCGGTTCCATTGACTTTGAATAGCTTTGATAAATTTAATTCGCATCAAAACGGATTCAAAAGACGTGCTCATTACCCCCCGAAAATTCGGTGTCATTTTTCTTGTTTATTTCGGAGTGGCTGGAAGTTGAGACGTGATGTTCTTTATTTCAGAGGTTATTTCATTTTGTCATGTCAGTGAGAGAAGACACGTGGAAGTTTTTCGGGGATTCTTTCGAAATTTAAGTTTGGCAGAAACGTTTTGCCGAACTCACAGATGAGTCAGCGTAAGTTAGTAAACATACGGAGGAGCGTTGTCTTACTTAAAGTGCCGTGTTCAGACTTGTATCTTTTCAATTTTGTGCATTAATTATCTGTTTATTTTCAGAGAAATCGGAAGAAAACCGATGTCTGGGATTCTGGATAGAGAAGTTGCAGGATTTGCTGCGGCATCCAAGTCTTTACTGAAAAAAAGGGTTCGTCACGTTCTGTTTTTATATAAGCACAGAAAAAATACAAAGCTGTAGACTTCAATTTTACCAGCATAGTTAACACAAAATAAAACAGAACGGCAAATGAAAATTTCTCACTAAGTATAAACTGAAAATCCATAGTAAAATCGTGTATATTGCTGAAATATTAATGGAAAACTATGTCAGCAATGCAAGGAGAAACACCCGATCCTTAGCCTAAATTGTTTAAAGAACTTCTCCGTAAATCTGGAAAGCTATAAACAGAACACGGACACCTGTAGATGAAAATCTACTATTACAGAAAGAAAGGGTATTACAAAGGTAGTTCCATAAAACCTAAGAGTATTTTTTTTTGAGTTGGCAACAATGCAAAGGAGAAAACAACAACGCAGACGACTAACTGAATTAAGGAAGTATATATGGCAACAGTTTTTAGCCGTTACAGACCATTCTGGTTATGTGATTGCGCAGTTGTTTAAGGTGCGTCTGCATTTCGCCATACAGCTATGTAGGTGAGTGATTCAGAGTGAAATGCGTTGTGCGATAAAATTTTAACGTCGTTTATGTAAAACGGCTTCAGAAACAGTTGATTTAATGAAGAAACTTACAAAGATAAATGTTTGGGACAGTCAACGATTTTTAGACGACACCATGATTTCAAAAAAGGGAGTTTGTCGACAGAACTTGCTCCTAAGCCTGGTCGACATGAAAGTGTTGTTACGGAGCGTATTGTTAACAATGTTTCGGCAACCTTGCGAGAAAATCGACGAACGACGTGTGAAGACATAGCGACGTCACCTAATATTTTAAAAACGTCGGCATTCTGCATTCTACGCGACAAATCACTGCTGCATCGTGTGTGTTCCAGATGGGTACCTCATCACCTGACGAAAAAACAATTGTTAGCCAGAGTTCAGGTGTGTCATGAGTGGAAACAAATGCTTGGAAAGGATCCATACTTTCTAAACACAGTGATAACTGCCGATGAAACACGGGTCCACTATTTCTACCCCCTCAAAAAGGCTGCAAGGAGTGTCTGGATAGGCACAAGCTCGCCTCCTCCGGAAAAGGTCCGCCAATCCAAATAAGCTGGAATGGTGATGATGATAATTCTCTTTGATCATGAAAGTGTATTCTACCAGCATGCCGTTCCTACACAAATTACTGTCAATGCTGAGTATCACATTTTTTTAGTCTTGAAGCGTCTGCGACGACACATATCGATTAAGCGACCGGAACTGGTGAGCAAGCGGACCCTACACCATGATAACGCACACCCACATGTGGCTGCTTGTGTTCGACAGCTTTACGGCATGCAGTATTGAAGTCATGTCATAGCCTGCCTTCAGTCTCACCTCGCCCCGTGCGATTTTTGGTTGTTTCCAACAATGAAGGAGAAGTTCCGTGACGCAACATTCAACACAGATGCTGACTTTTTTCAAGCTGTACAGGGGTTGCTAAAACAGCTTCCACAAAATATTTTCGCCACATGCTTTGAAAAGTAGACTGAGCGATGTGACCGTTGCATATCATCCAATTGAAGATACTTTCAGAAAGAATAACATATATTTTGCTGTTCCTATATTTCTTCATTTTGTGTGATTTTAATCTAAATTTTTATGGAACGGCTGTTGTACAAAATTTTAGCACATGCTTCATGGGTTGAAGTCAAATAGATTCTATCAACGTCAGCTCAAGGAATTTCTTGAAATATATAAAGTCAAATTGCCCAATTCGAAGCTTTTCCTTTTTTATTTTGCAGTTAATGACTCATCAGTGCTCAAACTTTGAAGACTCAAGGACTATTTAGCGTCATCACAAATTTCAGTTAGCTGAACTACATCGTGTATTATCTGAAATGAGGAAAGCTCTTCTCCTATCAGCAGGTAGTGCATTGTTTCCTTACCGGTATTACATAATTGTTATAAAACCAGTCATAACATATTTCTCTGACGATGAATGCTCTTTTCTGACTAATGTGGATAATGCGAAGATATTTGTTTTTGAATATTCGAGGATTTTGAGGGATTGTGACTGCCAAAATTTCAGTATTCCATGTTCCAGTTAAAATAACAATTCACAAGAATGCGATTCACTGTGTACTAATTTTTATGCCAGATGCTGTACCTTTTTTTCACGAAAACATCCTTTGTATGTGCAAACAAACACTCGACAAATCATATGCATAAAAAATTTAATTATCATTGAATCAAGATTCTTAACATTTCCAAAACTTTTTCTTCGGAAAGATTCCGACGCTAGGTAGTTTTTCCTGTTATATTTAACTAAAGAATCTTCCGCCGATTTTTTAGCTTATTACGCCGAACTGAAGTATCCTTAAAGCCCTTTCTTTCTCTCTTTTCTTCGCAGATTCAGAGTAAAAAGAAATTCTTCTCCACGCGAACTCTCTGTCCATTCAAAGAAGTATTTCTCGACTTCTTCGAAGAAACTAAGTGTATTTCTGCTTCCGGATTCTCGCTTGATTTTAACGCTTTGCTTTTACCATAGGCTTCTTTTCAGTAGACACGACAACTTCTGTTACCTTTGAATTCTTTTTACTTTTTTATATCACACATTTTAAATTTTCAAAATCCAAAATCCTTTCACTAATTTCCTCTTTAGGTCACATTAACGCGCGTACTATGCTGTTTTGTGGTTTTTAATCTTATAAATATACACCGCGCAAGCTGAAAAAGTGAAAGAAATAATAAAAACTAATAAGAGAATGTACCATTATGCTATCGCCTGTTCTGAGAATTTGAAATGGTCGTGTGACCATTTCTGTCTTTTCTACATAGCAATTAGCACTCTGTGCCAAGGTGTCTGGTGTTCTAATTGGTGCACTTTCTTTAATTTAAAAAAATATGTGACTAGTTCCTTTTCTAAATCTGTATTACGAATTTTTGCACTAGAGAATAACAACATTTTTAATGATACCTGCTTACTTAATCATTTTACTTTATGTATATATATTAATAATTTAAAAATAAAATGATAACCGCTTTTAACGCCTTTATGGTTCAGCTCTGGTTGATTTCTGACGCAGTAGATGAATTGCGCTTATTTTTCAAGAAATACAGTTGCATTCAATTGAGGCCAGCAGTCTTTGCAACGAAAACCCAGAAAATGTGGGAAATAAAGGGTTCAACAAATAACATTACATAACATTACAGTTTAACTGAAAGTGCGGAAAAGCAGAAAAAAAAAACGCGTGCATGGCGCCCTCAGATTTAATAGAAATGAGACAACGTGTAAAACATTTCTCTTCTCTTAGGATTAAGAAATTTCCAGAAGGGTGAGAATGCGTAAAAGATGGTAGACAGTTCTTATGCTTCAGAACTACACTAGTGTCCGAAATTGTGAAAACTTTTCAAAAAATGTGTATTTCAGAGGTTTGTCTCATAACATCAGCCTTTTTTAGAATAATATCTTAAAATTATATATCACAAAAAAGATAATCTAATGCAGACAGTAATGCAACACATTTTATAAACAAATTGCTATTTAAAAGAATTTATACTCGGAAAACCATGATTAAGAGTATTTCATAAGTTCTCACCATTTCTGTTAGTACTTAGTCTGTAAACCTTTTGCCGCCATTATAGCCTTACAACGGCGTCTTATGGAGAGAATCAATCGTTTTAGTTCATTAGAGGTTATGATGTGAAACCAAGATTGACTGATTGCTTCTATCAAGTATGCTTTATCCCTTGGTGGCTTTCTGATTAACAAGTTTCTTTCATCGGCTCCACAGATTTCCTATTGGATTCAGGTCAGGGCTATTACCTGGCCAGCCTAGCATTGTGTAACATGATTTCCCTGAAACAATTTTTGCACACAGCAGCAACATGACAAGGAGCTCAATCCTGTTGAAATATATAAGCTTCATTATCCTGGAATTCATCACGTGCCGATGGCTTCAGTTTTGGCTCAAGTATATAAATGATTTATTTTTTGCCATCTAAATGCCATTAATCACACAAATTCCGCCCACAACTTTTGCTGTCGTAAAACCACAGATCATATAGGTAACTGGATGCTTCATGGTAGCTGTAATTCATTCAGGAAGTAAATTTCCATTTTTTCTTCTTACATACTTTACTACATGACTACCAAATATGAATATCCTGGTCTCATCACTCCAAATGGCTCTGTCCTGTTGTTCCTCAGACCATAAACATTGTTTTTAGCCCATTCTAAACGCTTCCTCCTGTGATTGGGAGGAAGAGTTTAGAATGAGATTTTGTTTGGGATTTTAGTTTAAATTCTAGTATTTTCCTTTCAATTCTAGAATTTAAACTAAAATTTCTGAGTTAGAGTCGAACAGTCCTAGCACTCATCTTCAAACCAAATTGAGACACTTCATTTTTAATTGACTCAGATGACTTTCTTCTGTCACTTGAACGCAGTCTTTCAGTTCTTCTATCACCACATGCTGTTTTCCAGGTTTTCCTGCCTTACTAGTTTGGTTTTGAATTGACTGAGTCTGCTAATGCCTCTTGCACTCTTTAGAAATACGTCCGTTGGTTATATTTCCACCTACTTTTCTCTTATGATTTATTTATAAGTGTAGCTTTCTTTATGCAAAGTTGGCATTTTACATCGTTTTCTAGGTGACCCGCCAACTCTTTTCTCTTTGTATGTCATCTTACTAAGTTCCACAGCTTACTAAGTTATCCAGGAATAGAAAACACCGTGAAAAACAGTGCCCAACTTTATGACACTCACACACCTGAATAAGAGTTCTGTTATAGGCTCTGGCACCTTGAAATGAGAGCTGCCTCACACTAACACCTTATTGGTTCCATGCTGTGTTATAACGACTCGTGATTGGCACTCCAATAACTCTCATTGGTCAGTTTTGAGTTAAGGAAAATCCACTTCTTTTTACGTAAGCAGTTGCGTCTTCCCTTTCTGGTTATTTTGTTATAACTTTTGATAGAATAAAGATACTTAAACACAGTTTGTTGCATTACATTCTGCAATAAATTATCTGTCTTATGATTATACAATTAAAGGTATTGTTCTAAAAATACAAATGTTATGAGCTATCAAACCTTAGAAATACAAATTTTCTTAAAGATTTACCCAATTTTCGCCACTAGTGTAATTAAAATGTTGAAAGTATACCTGAAATGGTGAGCAGCAATGATCGTCGAGTGACAAACCACAAGTGACAGAAACCAAATGAGAAAACCGTGTGTTTGGCTGATTGTGCCGAAATAAAACATTAACTGAGTCTGTGGCAGGAGAATGATGAAAATTCGTAGAGATGATTTTAGTTTTAGGCATTTGGTATGACAGCTTTTTGACAAAAATTAATACCAACGCTAAAATATCCTATGTACATGCCTGAAGTTCCACCATGTAAACATTAAGTACACAGGTTTCCATAACTTTAGGAAAAACAGACAAATTGCGATAAGTCAAAAAATGCACTATCAAATGTTATGAAATTTGGTGAAAACGTATACCACATGGTACGGTAGAGAAATACATTAAACATTTTGTAAGAAACACTTCATTCCAACAAATATGACCGCGTACAGCACCAGATGAAAAATATGGAGTCAAAATGAAATGGACGAAGAACCTCAAAAGGGAGTGTGGTCGCCCCATACAGATATACAGTCCTATCAGCGATATTTCAGGCTGTTGATGATAGTGTCTAGTAGCTCAGTGGCTAGCAACAGCCATTGCTCGTGCAAAGCTTGTCTAAGCCCCTAAAGATCTTGCGGTGAGGAGGAGGTTTGACGACAGCAATACGTCTCCCTAGTGTATTCCAGACATATATCTTCAAGTAGAAACCGTAATTGCAATGGCATATCTTCACGCAGAAACCATACGGGCAATGACATATCTTTACGCAGAAAATATACGGCAGAACAAAATCTTCAAGAAGAAACCACACTGGCAATGGTTTCTGCTTGAAGATATTGTTCTACCGGCCACGTTCGGGATGGACAAGTATTACCGTCTTGTAGGAGAAATGTATATCTTATGGCACCATCATTGGGAGAACATAGGGGTTCAGGACATCATCCCTATAGCGTCGAGCATTCATGGTTTATCTTGGAAGCAATAGAGGTCAGTGGGTTCACCTAACAAGGTGCCACCTCAAAATTACTCTCTATCACTACCATACGTCTGCCTTTCACAGGTCATAGAGAGATGACAGCGTGTCCCTCGTTCTCGTCACATCGCAGCAAGCCTGTAATCGCATTGCAACGCATATCTGGGCTCATCAGTGAAAAGTACTGACATCCACTGGTTTTCAGTCCAATTGACGTGGATCTTCCCAAATTCACTCCCTCCCCTTGTCGGGATGTAATAGACACTCAGAGTGTTAATCACGTAGCATAAAGTCCTCGTTCGCAAAGCCTTCTGCACACAGTAGAAGCAGATACCACCGTTCCTGTAGCTGGAGCAAGGGGGCAGATTGCAGTTGTGCAGACCTCTTCCTTTGAGCAGTAAATCTGAGATATCAGTTCTACCCGGATGTGGCAGCCTTCGACCTTCTTTCGCCGTATCTTCGGGAAGCTGATTGCGTATTTTGAAATTGGTTCCACAGTCTGCGAATCGCAGGGTTCACATGAAGCCATCTTGCAACTTCCACCTGACTTTGGCATGCGTTTGGTCTTCCGATCGCTGTCCAGGTCAGTTCATCTGTTAAATGACGTCTCGCTGCCATTACCACAAATCTTCTATCTCAAAATCATTCTTTACACTCCAGAAACGAGATAGCGCACACCTCCGCAACAGCTCCCTTTTTACTGCGAACATTTGCATACGATACCATGACTTCGCATTATATTTCCCATCATATACCCAAGTTTTGTTCATTTCCATCGCTTCTTTCACAATAATTCCGATTTTTTCATTTTTTGCTTAATTTGTTGAAACTAATGTATATTAAAACTGGAAAGCCGAGTGAAATCATTTTATAAAAGTGCAATAAGACTGTAGGAATACAAAAAAACGTTAGAATCTGGTTTACAGCAATATTTCTAATTGTGACAGGAACATTACGATAGCAAAAGTAAAGACTTTTTAGCTGCTTCTGTGGCGTAGTGGTCTAAGCGATGGCTTCTGATCATTGCCCGAGATGTATCTGGGTTCTAATCCCAGTGAAGCATGCATGTTGTGTTTGCCTTACGGCGCCTGCTCCCTCCGTTCTCTGCAATCAGTGGCCCTAAATTAGGGACGGGCGACTGCGCATAGCTCACGGTGCTCGTTAAACCCCTAATATCAAAAAAGTTAGAAAATCATGCAATGCATTGATTGTGATAAGCTTTCCAACACACTAGAAATCATTACTCAAGTTATGAGCATAATGGCTGTGGAATAAATATTGCTCCTGTGCCCTGATCTTTGACCCCATTTCGATGGTATTAAACAGAATTGGTTCCGTATACCTCCGGAACAACATACTAAAGTTTTGTCGCAATAGAAGTATTTTTAGTCAAGTTATGAGGATAATGGCTATGGAATAAATCTCTTTCCTGTGCCCTGACCTTTGACTCCATTTCGATGATACTAAACAGAACCTGTTCAGTACATCTCCCGAAGAACATCCAAGCATTTGTACGTAAGTTATGACGTATAAGGGCGATGGAATGGATCCCCTGCTATGTCCTGACCTTCGACCCCATTTCATCGATTTTCAATAGGTTTCCTTCCCAGGTTGTCCCCTATGACATACTAAAATTTCATAAAAATCGAACCATTTTTACGCCAGTTATCGTGCGAACGACAGACAGACAGACAGACGGACAAAGCTGGAGCATACAAGATTCTTCAATGTACGGTTGGAAAGCGTAAAAACAGCCCTTTTATACATTTGATTCCTTTTTCTTTCATGTTTCCAGTAACTTTAGAAAACACTTAAACCGAGTCTTTCCTAATCAGAAATACAAATCTCATTATTTAAAATGATCTAATTTTGTTAAGATATACCGTTAATACAAACATACTGACAGAAGTCTGGTGAAATAAAAGGCGATTTTATAAAACCGCTCTGAAAAAAACATCGTTTTGAGCAGAGGATACTGATATTTATTGATGCAGTGCACTTGATAAAGCTGTTTGAAGTATTTCTGTTGTATTTTTACCTTCATATTTATCAAGATAGGTCTTCCATAAGTACCGCTTAGAAAAGGAGCGGTCTCATTGCATATACTTTTATTATGAATTCTTTTCTCTGAGTAAGACGGATTAATCTCTTCCTGCATTCTCCTTTTCTTTTTGTTACATTAGGATGATCTCACTTCCCTCTGAGATTAATAAAGATATCGGGAATGACAACATTCTTTCTACGGCTATGAAACCATAAACCCCTCAACAAGTATTTTCGTCATTCTATCTCTTTCAGTTTTTTTCTTAGAGTTTTTTTTTCGAGATATGTCTCTTTTGTTGTCCGCAAGTTTTCTCATTTACACTCTACACAATAAATACTTAAAACGCAACTGCATTATTGTTCCAGCGCGGAAAGCAGTTTAACTTTTGTATTAAAATCTTCCTTTAGTTGCGCAGTTCACATCTAATCTTATACTGGAGTTATTTGCACCAGTTAATATACTGGATTTCACTATTAACATAAGTTATGTCTAAGTTTTGTTGGTGTAGACTGCTGCTTTAATTTGAAGACAAGATCTTACTGTTTTTAGCATTCATTACTATATGAAACGTGCATATGTGGCTTACGAAACATTACGTATAGTTTCTTCTTATTATTCACTCACTTTAGGTGAAACAATCACTCACATAAAGTTCAAGGAAAATTTACTTACAGTTTGCCTTTTATTCAGGCGTACTTCACTAATGAAGAAACTTTTAAACAATAGGTACTTAATCGAATCAACGCGAATTAGTGAACACAATCGTAGTTTGAAAAGACTAACACGAAACATATACACTATGTTGACAAAAGTCACGGGACACCTAGAAGAAAAACACAACATAGCATGTATTGAGATACATTAGTACGGTGTCGGTCCACCTTCGGCCTTAATGCATGCACAAACCCTTCGAGACATGATTTCGACAAGGTTTTAGAACAGAGCGATAGGTACGTGCTTCCCATCAGTGCATAATGCTGCCGCTAACTGTTGCTTAGTAGTATGCCTTAATTCCAAACTTCTTATGTGGCGCTCTAATTCATCCCATAGGTGCTCTATTTGATTAAGATCACAGCTCTGTGCTGAACAGTCCACACACGATACGAAATTATCGTCAAACCACGCCGTTACAGTCCTTGCTTTATGACTCGGTGCATTTCTCTGCGGGTACCAAGAAGGCTCGGTTCCATAGTGTTGCCACAGAGTTGGTGGGGCATAATTGTTCAGAATATCGAGGTAGACGTGCTGGTTAACAGGTTTGTCCACGATAACCAATGGGCCGGACCATACCACAAAAAGACCTCCACACGAGTACACTGCAAGCTCCAAACTTGACCGTAGGAACAGTTCACTGTGGTAAATAGCGTTCCCCCGGCTGCCGCCATACCCACACACGGCCATCAGGCTGATGGATCGTGCATCTGGATTCATCAGTCCATAGGACCCGTTTCTATTGATCTACAGTCCACGATAAATGTTCTTTTTTTACCATGCTAAACGACGAGTAGCATTCCGAGTGGAGATGAAAGGCTTATGAGCAGCTGCACGACCACGGTAACCCATGGAATGAAGCTCTCTTCAAATGGTACGTGTACATACCAAGGTTCCAGCATTTTTATTCACCTGTACACTGAGGTCTTGTGCAGTACTTCGTCGATTAGCTGTAACGACTCTCCTGAGGCTTCGACGTCTTCTACCGCTGATTTTCTTTGGTCTGCCGGTACGTTTTGCTGCTTCAGGCACGCCATGTGTCTTCCACTCATTCAGCACATCCAAAACAGTTGACTTAGATATGTTTAAACGCCTCTCGGTTTCTATGGACAACCCACTAATATAACACCCAACAATCTTTCCTTTCTCAAAGTCAGTTCTCTCCCGCCGCGACATTTTCCCTCAACCTCACAGTGCTATATGATCCCGGTCAGCTGAAGGCTTGTTTTTATACCGTTTGCAGCTGAACCGCACATCTTAACAACGTAGCGGATCCGTTCATTTGCTTTTGAAGGGGTGTCCGGTGACTTTTGTCTATATAGTTTCTATACCACAGATCGACAGACACTGTCGCTTACGGATTGGCATAGCTCCTACGGTTGCCACTAACGCACCACACCACACTGTTCGCTGCTTGCTCGAACACTATATAGCTCGTTCTTATCATGTCTACACCCACGTCACGCACTCTGACCTCAAGACTACTACCAACAAAACATTCAGTGAGTGAGAAAACATAACGTTAAATTGGAAACGCTGAAAGAGAACGAACTCAAAATTTACATAGAAAAAGGCAACTAAAAATGAATAGTTAAATTAGAGTATATACGCTATATGTTGCAAAAACTTGTAAATTTGCTTGTTTTTCGA
The DNA here is from genome assembly GCA_039090855.1 of Macrothele yani. Classification (NCBI taxonomy): domain Eukaryota; kingdom Metazoa; phylum Arthropoda; class Arachnida; order Araneae; family Macrothelidae; genus Macrothele; species Macrothele yani. The sequence goes on along the minus strand of CM077015.1, from coordinate 16,761,642 downwards.
GCATGTGATGTCCATGTGAAGAGCAAATGCCGCCCGGTGGCGCGCAGTGGTCTAAGCGATGGCCTCTGATCATTTGTCCGAGATGGGTCGTGATTCAAATCCCGGTGAGGCATGGATATTTTGTTTGTCTTACGGCACTGGTTCTCTCCCTTCCCTGGAGTCAAGGGACCTAAATTAGGGACGGGTGACTGGTTATAGCCCATTGAGTTGCACACGGAGTTCGTTAAACCTCCAATAAAAAAAAATAAAAAGATATAATTTTATTATTTTGCCTTATGTTGACCTATGCACACTTATCGACATAGAAAATGACACATCAGAAACTAATTTTCAGAGCGCCGTGTAAATTGGTGAATATCTATCAATATCTGGGTTATGTAAATGATTGCTGATGGAAACGAATCATGTGACAAGAAACGGAGATAAACAGGCAGAACTGTTAGGGGTAGGTAGCTACGTTTCGTCTTGGTCTCCTAGGCATGAGGACTACTGCGTCGGGGTGATCTCAGCTGCAAAAGCCAGTGAAAGAAGTGAGAATGCCTGAGAAACGTCATCGGGAATCCTACTATCTCATGCACACCTCTACCAGAGGTGTCAGTGAGATTATGGGATTCATAGGGCTACGTACTGCCGTTCGATCCATGCGTTATATCGTAATGGAAACTCATCGGAATGCAAGAACTGTCTGCCGAATGTGGCGACAGTGGTTGGGAAAGGACACCTGCGTCACTATAATAGGACTAGTGCACGTAGCCCTTTTCGGCAGAAAGCCATAGCAGCGCCACAATCCACAGCGGACGACAATGGACGAGGTGTGCAGGCAGCTATGGACATCTTTGTATCGACATGGACTGTAAATCACATTTGGCTGGTTTTTGCTCCCACCAGCCATGGCGACGACAGCCCTCCACAGCAGCAAACAGTCACGCAAGGTTGCAGTGATGCCGTACCAGATATGCATCGCGAGATTAATTTAGCCGTGTTGTATTCAGAGACGAGTCTCGCTTCTGTCTCAATGCCACCGATCGCCGATTGAGAGACTGGAGATAACATGGTAACTGGACGGATATTGCAGCCACCCGTGAGCGTCATACGCCTCATCAGCTTATGGTCATGATTCGAGGCGCTATCAGTTTCAACAGACCTTCACTGCTCGTACTCATAGTGGACACAATGACATCACGACGATACGTCTATGAGGTGCTGCAGCCTGTCATGTTGCCGTATCTCTGTGGCTTCCCTGACGCTCAGTTTCAACAAGATAACCCCCGCCTACACACTTCCAACATCAGAATACAGAGCCTACAAGGGTTTCAGGTTGCTTTTAGCCCTTTGAGTTGCTCACGGTGGTCGTTAAATCTCCTCCAAGGGCTTCAGGTGCTACCGTTGCCAGCGCAATCCATATACTTCTTCCAAATATACGAGGTAGGATCCAAAACTTCGGAGACTTGGCGTATAGTTCCTTACCTTGAATACTTTAAAACACCGATGCACAACCACCTTCAAAATAATCCCCTTGGACGACGATGCACTTTTGCCAGCACTCGTAAATCTTCTGGAAGCATTGCTGAAAGCCATGTTTTGCAATCCCTCGTAATGCCTTCTGCGTTGCTGTTTTTACCGTTGACACAAAATGACATCCCTGCAGATTTTGTTTCATTATTTGAAACAGGTAAAAATCTCAAGGGGCTAAGTCGGGTGAATAGGCAGGACATTTTTTTCTTTGATTGGAGGTTTAACGACCACCGTAAGCAACTCAATGGGCTATAAGCAGTCGCCCGTCCCTAATTTAGGGTCACTGGTTCCAGGAAAGATAGAGAGCCAGTGTCGTAAGACAAACACAACATCCATGCCTCACTGGGATTCGAACGTATATGAAAATCAAGGAAAAAAACGTATCTGAAAATCAAGGAAAAAAGACAAAGTAAAGTATACGACTTTCTTACTGAAAAAGGAAGAGAAAAAGACAAGCTACTTGTGGCATTTTGAATTCCATTTAATTTTCTGTTTCGTACAAGAGCACTTCATATTTTAGCACTTGGTCTTCCACATACATCTCACGAATCCTTGACCACTTCCTGTGGATTAAGTGATAGCAGCTGAACTAAGAGGAATTTCGTGGTCGGAAACGTCTTCGAATATGAGTAAGTCCGTTGGATACAAAGTGAATTGTGACTTGGCATAAAGTTGGTTCAAAATTCCTCGAGTAGTTCCACGTCGGTAAAAACCGGCATAGGCGACTCTTAACGAAAGCATTGAAATCACATGCCTCCCCACGTGAAAAAAGGGTCACTGGCGGGAGTATTGTGTACTTTGCCGATTTGCCTTTTGGCATTGCATAGAATGCCTAGGAAATGTGTGAAATGTTAAGCGTTTCATACTTTGTCGTCCCATTTTCTGCATTCTACAGATTTCCTAGGCATTCTGTTCAATGCCTAATTTCAGACAATGCCGCTAACATAGAGATACAGACACAAGAGGAAAATGTGAAATTCTAATGTAGTGTCTAAATGCTTCAGTGTGGAGTGTGTCACCTCTTGTCGCCATGGATGCCTCTCAGCAATGTTTGATTCTACTGAGAAGTTTTTCTAACAAAGATGTGAGTAGTTATATCATCACTGCTCTTCCACAGCACATTTTAGCTCCTGGACCACTGAAGAACCAGGTTTCAGGAAAGCAACAGCGAGAGCATGTCATGAGTGTTTTATTGTATTTAGGTAGAGAGAGAGAGAGAGAGAGAGAGAGAGAGAGAGATTGGGTGTGTGCAAAAGTTCTACCCGTGATAGATGCAGATTGCGATCAGAGTAGTTACGTCACAGATAACGCTGCAATGTTGGATTTTCTGCCAATAAAGCGTAGAGCAGTAGAGCATACAGAGGAACTAGGTTTGTTCCAGTAAGTCATTCGTAACGGATATTACGGACGGTCTAACATGGCATGCGATAAGGAGCACATTAGACATTGTTTACTGTACGAGTTCGATAAAGGCAATACTGCAGCCGCGGCTTGCCGTAACATCTGTCAAGTGTACGGGGAGGAGGCAGTGGATGATAGGACATGTCGCTTTTGTTTCAGAAATATTGTGACGGAGACAGAAGCTGTTAAGTTCAACAACGTCCTGGATGTCCATCCGCGGATTCTGACGAGGATGTGGACCAAGCCATAACAAATGACCCTCATCCAACCGTTCAGGAGTTAGCGGAAACGTTGTCGGTACACGGAACAACAGTCACAAGACGAATGCATGCGCTTGGTTTCATCACCAAGTTCGATGAATGGGTTCCGCACCAGCAAGCAACGAGAGGAGAGAATCGTACCTGTGCTTCCTTGCTTTCTCGTCAGAGAAATGAACCGTTTTTGGGACGAATTGTAACGGGTGATGAGAAACGAAACGGGTACTGTACCGTAATGTAAATGGTCGACGGACTGTGTGCCAAGGTGCGGAGCCTGCTCCATCGACCTTAAAAGGAGGACTGCATCCCAAAAGGTTTTGTTGAGTGTTTGGTGGGATGTCCCTGGAATAATCCACTCGAAGGTGTTTGCACCTAACTGAACGATAAATGCTGACCTATACCGCCAACATTTGGGCAGATTGCGAGAAGAACTGACATCAAAGCGGCCAGCACTCGTCAATGCCAAAGGCGTGATACTTCCTCATGATAACGCCAGACCTCATGCTGCTTTAATCACTCTGCAAAAATTACTGGACTTTGGTTGGGAAGTGTTACATCACCCGGCATATTCCCCTAACCTGGCCCCTACGGACTGCCACCTTTTTTTGATCGTTACAGAACGCCTTCGCTCTCCAAACCTTCGATGATATGGACGATGTGAAAACGGCAATACATGACTTTTTTTACTCTAAAACACAGTTTTTCCGGCGTGAGTTTCACCTACTCAAAGACAGATGGCAAGAGGTCATACAGAATGATGACAAGATGTCATACAGAATAATGGCAATTATGTGAAATCCTAGGCACGTTATTTGTTGTGTTCTCCTCCTTTCTTTGTAGCCTACAGAAACGGGTAGAACTCATGCACACACCCAACAACTATTTGGACACTACGTATAGTTAATAAAGCCATTCTCTAAATAGCAATCAAATGTATTACGTAAGTGGGGTCGGATGATATTGTCCTATAAGAGATAGGTAGCGCCTGTAACACTCCTACATGGTCACACAAAGGTGTGTAAGATTTCATTCTTGTACCTGCGGTCGATAAAACAGCCTGTTGTGAGGTATCTCTAAAAGATAGTTTTCCCTTAATCACGAAACTGCCAATACGGTAGATGTTTCGTCCATACATATCTGTAGAAGGTAGCGTGCTTCTGATTCCTTTCTATCAAAACTGCCAATACGGTAGATGTTTCGTCCATACATATCTGTAGAAGGTAGCGTGCTTCTGATTCCTTTCTACCAAACTACGCTGTGTGGTAAGTAGAGGGTAAAACTCGCTCCATCCGCGAAAAGCACGGACACCATTTCTCCTGGCTCCACTTGTTATGACTATTTCAAAAATTTAGAATGTCCCTCCTGTAGCTTTGGGTTAGTATGCCTTGCTTCAAGAAACATTTTCAGTTTAAAAAAGGGGCGTCATCGCGTCAAGATAACAACGGCTCTGAAGATTTTACCGAAAGCCAAATCTTCAACAAAAAAGCATTGCTTTACTTTAAATTGGGTATTGTACAAAAACTGATCGGAACAAGACTACATTACATGCATTCATGATTTTTTTTTTTTTGATGTAAAGTTATGTGCTGTCAAAAAGTGTCCGCGAACAGCTGAATTCATGCTTTTATCTCGCACTAAAAATGATTTCCGCGAAGAACTTTCGGTGTAGAATAAATCTTATTACTAGACTTAAAGTGCTGTAGGTAACAACGCAAAGTGAGCTTTTCCCAGTGGTCGGGATTTCGGTTTCCCAGGCAACGCGTAATCTCCTGCATATTGAACCACTGGCTGGCAGATTGATGCACGACGGACGCCCCCGGAAAACTGCACAGGTAACAACTATTTATCCGGAGAGAAACCTTCGGCATCCAGCACAAAATAATTTTGGGATTTGGGAAAATCACCAACTGATCGCACAGCTTCAAGGAGTTTTGAATCTAACTCTGATCATGCGAAAGAGGTTTCAAAATACCTCAATCACCTTACGCTATATTGTGTTCACGTCTATTTAAAACCTGGAGTAAGATCTGAAATGTCAGCCCTTCCTTTATTCGACGTCGTGTTGGATTATTTTTAACACTTTTGACGATAACAAATGGAAGAGCCCTTTCTCACGCCTTTCATACTTCTCTCTAATCCCGATGTCGCATTTTTTTAAATTAAATGCATTGATAAAAAAACTAAGATTTCGCGGAATGCCTGGAGGCGTGGTAAAATTTGTGAAATGCTTTGACGTTTAAACACTGAGATCTGTTCACTGTTTTGCCCATTGAGAAGACATGTTCTGATTTATTTCCTATGAATTACTGATATACATGGAAAAGATAAAACAATATGAGGTAATTTTTTTCATAACTGAAAAGATAGGAATATTAGTAGATTTCTGGGTGAAATACCACTAAGGTAACGTAGGCAAACGGCAAGTTGCAGAGATAAGCCTTGGCGGCGTAGTTTAATCTGTAGAACAGGAAAATGTGGGCTCGTATCTGGCCACAAGCACAAAGGGATCTTTCGCTATATTAGTGCCGGAACGTAAAATGAATCTTCTGGCTGTGAGATTCCAAAAAAAAAAATGAGTGAATATTCCCCCACACACACAGTCTGGAATTAATAACAATTCCTTCTTCTCCAGAGCGTTCCTTCAGGCATGATTTTTCGGCGAACGCGAAACTTTCGATTTCGCACCCAGCCTTACTCAAGAGGGATATACGACGTAGGATTCAAAAGTTTATTTTTTTTATTGGAGGTTTAGCGACCACCGTGAGCAACTCAGTGGGCTATAAGCAGTCGCCCGTCTCTAATTTAGCGCCACTGGTTCCACGGAAGGAAGAGAGCCAATGCCTTAAGACGAACACGACATCCATGCCTCACCGGGATTTGAACCCGGATCCATCTCGGACGAATGATCAGAAGCCATCGCTTAGACCACTGCGCCACCGGGGCGGCATCCAAAATTTCCCGGACTGCCTCCGTAAGTCCATAGATAGTTAGAGTTGCCAAGCTGATGCACATCCTCCTTGAAAATAAGACGCTCTTGCAAAAACATACTTCTGCCAGCAGCTGCAGGGTTGGTCTAAGCACTATTGGAACCAGCGATGTGTTTTTCACTACTTCTGAGATTGAAAACCGATGACCTTGAAGTCAACGTATCAGCTCAGGGAAGAGGTGTAAATCGCACGGCAAAGAGGTCAGGTGAGTACGGTGGTTGTAGGAGGAAAACAGTTTTGGTTTTGGCGAGAAACGCCCGGACGAGTACTGACCTGTGTGCCGGTTCATTTTCCTGCAACAGCACAGACGATTTTTCGCCCCGCAGTTAAGACCTGTTCTTGCGGTTAGACTCGCGTAAACGTCGCATGATGTCCATATAGAGCTCCTTGTAGACAATGCGTCCTTCAGGGATAAATTCAAGATGAACAATACCCTGGATGTTGAAGAAGACCTCTAGCATGATCTTGTCTTTGCTTCGATCTGGGCGGAGCTTGCGGGGAGACGATAGCGATTTCCATGTACCTGATGCACGCTTAGACTTCGGGTTGAAGAGGAAGCACCATTTTTCATCCCCCGCTATGATCGCTCGTCATGTCTATCCGTATGGCCGACTGATCTTCAGTTAATGTGCTGGGGATGATGTGTTGATACATACGATGCATCTTCAGACCATCTGTTAGTATCTGTTGACACGTAGTCGCTGTTATCACAGAAGTCTCTGCTATTTTCTTGATCGTCTGTTGTCTCTTGGAGCGTAAGATGGCTGCACATTTCGAAATGTCTTCACCCTTGCGAGCTGTCACTAGCCTTTCGTTTCATTAGTCGTCTTGGACTTCCTGTCTTCCTTCTCTGAAGCGTCGATGCCAATCGAATCTTTGTGAGTGCAACAGGGTGTTTTCCCCATAAAGTGGCTTCAACATCTCATAAGTTAATGTTGGACTTTTGCCCAAACGAACGCAAAACGTAATGTTTATGCGCAGCTCAAAAAACGCGATTTTTCATCTATCGCCAAACACTGCGTAAGTTGCTCACAATATCCGGATGTAGCGCAGCGAGCGCGTTACGTAGATGGACGAATCTAATTTCCCCGTGAGGGGGATAATGTCGTAACGTAATCCAATAAACACCGTGGGTGTGACACAACGTACTTTACCGTACAGATGCAGTACGGGAACTTTTGGATCCTATTCCGTATGTGACGTACCACTAAAGTGATGCAAGTTTAAATGGCAAGTTGCAGCGATTAGACTTGCCGACCTAGTTCAATAGGTAGAACAGCCACTCCGGAGTAGGAAGATGTGGTTTTGAAATACCACCGGCAAAAAGAGCTCTTTCGCGGTATCTGTTCAAAAGCTAAGTGGTTAGGATGTACTAGCGCAAACATATCTTTGGGGACGACGCGCTTAATTTGCAGCATTTATTTTTTGTGGTGGGCAACATCGCTTATTTTTTTTAATTTAAAGTTTATTGACCAAACTTAGAGCTACAGGGCTGTAAGGAGGGGAGATTGCCAGTCCCATAAGAAAAACTCACCTCCTATGCATAACCCGGGGATCAAGCCAAGGCCCACCTTGGAGAAAAGGCCAGAAGCCACCGTTTGGGCCACTGCTCTATCGGGGTAGTCAAAGCTGCTTCCTACAGCTGTATGTTTTCTCAGCATGATCATTACGGTCCCGGCAATGTTTTATACATACAGTATGTTTTTATGATATACATGTATACAGGGGTGTATCAAAATAATACAAACACCTGCTGGGACAGAAGTACACGTAATGCGTCGTATGCAAATCACAGGAACGACATCACCCGCGATGTGAGGTCGATGTGAGGTATTGTATATAAAAGATGCAGCAGGATTTCGGCTATCACGAAGTAGTGTAACAGTAGCAGATGAAACAGCTGTTGTGGAGTAATTATCGACAATGTCAGATTTCGGTGATCTCAAAAAAAAAAAAAAAAAGACATGACCGTTGGTGTGCTTTGCACCTGCTTCATAACTAGAAAGGCAGAAATTGTAGGTGTAACACGAGGACCAGTGTCGAAGATCATAGCTACCTAACAACTAGTTAGTAAAATCATGCAATGCATTGATTATGATACGCTTTCCAACATACCAGAAACCATAACTCAAATTATTACTCAAGTTATGAGGATAATGGCTGTGGAATAAACCTCGCTCCTGTGCCCTCATCTTTGACCCTATTTTGATGATATTCAACAGAACCAATTCAGTATACCTCAGGAACAACATATTAAAGTTTTGTCGCAACAGAAGCGGTTTTAGTCAAGTTATGAGGATAATAGCTGTGTAATAAAGCTTGCTCCTGTGGCCTGACCTTTGACCCCATTTCGATGATATTAAACAGAATCGGTTCAGTACCTCTCCGAAACAACATGATGAAGTTTTGTCGCAATCAAAGCATTTTTACGTAAGTTATGCCGCATAACCGCGATGGAATGGATCCCCTCCTATGTCTTGACCTTTGACCCCATTTCGTCCATTTTCAATAGGGTTCCTTCCCAGGTTGTCCACTACCACATACTATAATTGCATCGAAGTCGAACCATTTTTACGCGATTTATCGTGCGGACAGACAGACAGACGGAAAAAGCTGGAGCATATAAGCTTCTTCAACCTACGGTTGGAAAGCGTGAACAAGTTAGTAATATCATGCAATGCGTTGATTATGATACGCTTTCCAACATAATAGAAATCATTATTCAAGTTATGAGGATAATGGCTGTAAAATAAATCTCGCTCCTACGACCTGACCTTTGACCCAATTTCGATGATATTAAACAGAACCGGAAAAGTATACTTCCGGAACAACATGTTACAGTTTTGTCTCAATCGAAGCATTTTTATGTAAGTTATGACACATAAGGGCAATGAAATGTATCCCGCTCTTATGTCCTGACCTTTGACTCCATTTCGCCCATTTTCAATAAGATTCGTCCCCAGGTATTCCCCTAGCACATACTAAACTTTCATTGATAACGAACCATATTTACGCAAGTTATGACGCATAAGGACAAAGAAATGCATCCCGCTCTTATGTCCTGACCTTTGACACCATTTTGCCCATTTTTCAATAAGATTAGTCCCCAGGTGGTGGTGGTCCCCTACCACATACTAAAATTTCATCAAAATCGAACCATTTTTACGTGAGTTATGGTGCAGACGGACAGACGGAGAAAGCTTGAGCATATACGCTTCTTCAACCTACGGTTGGAAAGCATAAAAAAGGACATGGCGTAGCCTCCAAAAGTTCAAATTGTGGACGTCATACGAAGATTACAAAAATGGGTTGGAAAACGTTGGCACAGGTGGTACAACGGAAGAAGAAGACCACGGCACCGCAAATGGCAGCACCAACACGAATGATTTCGTTTCCATTATAACAGTTCGTTGGGAACTCCATCGTGCATGTATTTACGGCAGTGCTGCAAATCCACAACACTCTGATTACCAATATTAATGTAACAAAACGTGTGAGGTGGTGCAAGCCACAAAAAAAGTGGGATGTTAAAGATTGGCAACGTGTCATTTGGTCTGATGAATCGTGCTTCACATTGTGTTCCACCACTGGTAGACTGTACGTCTAGCAAAAACACGCAGAAGCGTATCACATGATTGTTTGGTTCCGATTGTTAAGGAATGGTGTGGATCCTTGATGCTGTGGGATGCAAAAAAAAAAAAAGAATCCCTTAGGGTCATTGGTTATTCTGCAGGGTTGTTCATATCTGCAACGTACGAATCCATTCTCAGAATCCACCTGCACCCAATGCTGTAGCCATTGTTGGACAATGACCGTCCCTGGTTTCAAACTGATAATACATCCGTGCAATTCGAGAAACGTGTAAAGTTTTGGTTTGCAGAGCATGTGGGTGAAGTACAGCAGCTACCCTGGCTACCACGATCTCCAGACCTCACTTTTATTGAACATTTGTGGAATTCCCTGGATTGAAAGGTCAGGTGACAATTTCCACCTCCAGCATCAGGGGCACACTTGGGACGTATTTTACAAGAAGAATGGTCCTCTATACCATTATCGTATCTACATGACTTGTAGAAATCTATTCCTTGTTAAATTTCTTCTGTCTGAAAGCTCGAAATGGGCTTACAGCTTATGAATACTAACTTGTCCACAAACAATGAGTGCATTTAATATTTTGTTGATATATACAACGGCCGTCCCGTAAAAACTGAGAGTATAATCGCACAAAATGAAAAAATATAGGTACAGTAAAATATATGTTATTTTTTCTCCAAGTATCTTGCCTCGGACGATATGCAACGGTCCCATCGTTCAGTCCACTTTTCAAAGCATGTGGCGAAGGAATTTTGTGGAATCTGCTTTAGCGATCCCTGTACAGCTTGAATAACGTCGCCATCTGTGTTCAATGTTGCGCCACGAAACTTCTCCTTCATTGTTGGAAACAGCCAGAAATCACACGGGGCGAGGTCAGGACAGCAGGCAGGCTGTGTCATGATTTTAATACTTCATTTCGTAAGAAATTGTTGAACACAAGCAGCCACATGTTGGTGGGCGTTATCATGGTGTTGGGTCCACTTGCCCACCCGTTCCGGTCACTTAATCGATATGAGTCGTCGCAGACGCTTCAGGACTGAAATGTAATACACAGCATTGACAGTAAATTGTGGAGGAACGACATGCTGGTGGACTAACCCACTTGTTGCGCGCTTTGTGAGGGGCCGACATAGTGGATCCATGTTTCATCGACAGATAATACGGTGCTTAGAAGGTTTGGATCCTTTGCAATCATTTGTTTCCACTCTAGACACACCTGAACTCTAGCTAAAAATTGTTATCTCCTCAGCTGATGAGGTACCCATCTGGAACACACGCGATGGAGCAGTAATTTGTCGCGTAGAATGCTGAATGCGGACGTTTTTGAAATAGAAGTTGACGCCACTATGCCTTCACACGTCATTCGTCGATCTTCTTGCTGGGTTACCCAAACAGTGTTAACAATACGATCCGTAACAACACTTTCAGGTCCACCAGGCCTAGGAGCGAGTTCTCCCTTTTTTGAAATCATTGTGACATCTAACAATTGTTGACTCGCCGAAAGAATTATCTTTGTAAGCTTTTTCCATTAAATCAACTGCTTCTTGAAACGTTTTACCCAAACGATAGCATATTTTATCGCACAACGCATTTCACTTCTTAACTCTGAATCACCCACCTTGATTGCTTTATGACGAAATGCAGACGTACTTTAACACTCTTTCGACCATGATCCAAAATATTTAATTACTCCAAATACTATAACGCCCAAAACTATCTGTTGGTTCACTTCTTTGTTCTATAACAATAGTGAGTGAGGGTGAATCCTGCTGATACCTCATAGGTCAAGAAAATTTGAAGAACAGGCAAGGGTAGGAAATCTGACTCACTCTAGGCTGGCGTTTCGGGCGGCTATAGCCGTTTGTGTGCACGGGCGTTTTGGGCGTTATGGTCGTTAAAGGGTTAAACAACTGCGCAATTACAAAACCAGAATCGTCTGCCATAAATACTTCCTTAATTCAGTTAGTCGTCTGCGTGGGTATTTTTCTACTTCGCACTGTTGCCAACTCAAAAACATTACTCCCACTTTTTATAGAACGGCCTCTTATATACTGAAAAACACTGAAAACTTTTTATATATGCCTATATACGTACATATGTATATATATACACAGTTGAGACATATTATTGTGACCATCTCCTACTTTTGACGTCAACAGCACGTAGCCAATAAAAGAAAGCACGTGTGTGAGCCGGCTTGGAGGGTATATAAGGTGTGCTATAGGCATTCTGAAAACATATCACTCGTTGCTATCATGGTTAAAAGGAGTAATTTATCAGATTTGAAAAAAAAGGGATGATTATCGGCTTTCGAACCAAGGCTGGCGGCATTTCTAAACTGTTTGCGTACTGCTGTGGTTAAAGTGTATCGTGATTGGGGGAAATGGCACCATTGCGAATAAGCTACCTGGAAACTGCAGAGCACCAGGTGCCATTGACGTGAGAGGTGAACGTCGACTTCGAAGATGCGTGAGGGCCGATCGACACGCTACAGTGGAGCAACTCACTGGCCAAATAAACTAGGGGGCAACCGGAATTATGTCTAAAATGACAGCTCAGCGAACCCCTGCTGCGTATGGGGCTCCGATGCAGACTGATGGTTACTGCACCTATGCTAACGAACGTGCGTCGGCAGAAAAGGCTTATATTTGCACCGGAGTGTATGAATTGGACTCCCGGTGATTGGTAAAGGATTGCCTTCTCCGATGAGTCACGTTTTCTGCTTCATCGAACTTATGGACGTTGGTGTATGAGGCGAGAAACATCGAAGAACAAACACTCTTCAACCAATGCTAGAAGAACACAAGCTGGGGGGGGGGGGGGTAGCGTTATGGTTTGGGGCATGTTTTCGTGGCATTCCCTGGGTCCACTCATACCTGTGGAAGGCACTATGGACCGAATTCCTTATGAATCCATGCAGACCACGTAAACCCACTCGTGCTGAACGTCTTCCCTGGTGCGGATGGCATGTTCTAGCATGATAATGCGCGTGGCACACAGCTAGAAATATCCGAGAATGGTTGGAAGAGTACGATGAAGATTTCAAAGTACTTTCCTGGCCCCCTAATTACCCAGACTTAAGCTCATTTGACCATTTGTGAGACCACCTCGATCGTACTGTTCGCTCTATGGTTCCTCCACCACGCACCCTCTTGCAGCTGTCAGATGCACTGCAGTCAGCATATCTTCACATACCTGTGAACACCTTCCAGCACCTTATTGAGTCACTTCCAGCCTGTCTAGCTGCCGATGGCGCTACGCACGACAGTTACTCTGGATATTAACTGATGGTCACAATAATGCAACTCGAACGTGTATAAGCCGTTCCAGACCTTATACGCTCTTACCCCACAGCCAGAGACTCATCCATTTCTATACAAGGGTGCTGTCGCAATGTAAAGCCAACTCAATGCACATATCTGCAGAAAATATTCTAATCTTCACAAATCAGCTGTCAAATATTTTAATAGCTACAGTAACATTTACAAAGCTCTGAATTATTATTATAAAAAAACGGAGAATGTTATGCTTCAGAAATCATGGAATGCTACACAATAACAATGTAGTTTAATGGTTTATCAGTTTTGTTAGTTACTTTTTGTTACATTTCTGGGTTTGACGATCCCCGTAAGGATCTATGTCTGCGAAGATTCCAGCCCCCCATTTCAAATTTAGGGGTAACTGGCTTCAAGGAAGGGGAACAGCCAGCTTATAAAAAACAGACACATCTCCCGGGTCTGGTTCATTTGCCCGACCTTTACTTCACCGAAGGGTCAATTGACCGAAAATCACTTCACCGTAAAGATTGTTTCACCGAAAAATCACTTGATCAAAACGTTCATTTCACCGAAGGGTCACTTGATCGAAAAGTTCATTTCACCGAAAGGTCTCTTCATCTAAAAGTTCATTTCGCCGAAGGGTCAGTTTATCGAAAACTTTGGATTTCCTTACAGGATCTGTTGAAACACGGTACAAGTTCGGCAGACAGACCACCGAAACGTCAGGGGATCATACCAAAATTGCACTTTTGATTTTTCCGTGTCACAGAGAACCCAAAGATTTAGTTTCAAGACAAAAATAATTAATTTTAAGTCCCTAGGCTTCGGCTTAGGACTTTTTAGCAAATTTTAATCATGTTCATAAGGTTTACATAAAAGTCATGTTCAGTGCTCATGTTGATAAGGTTTACATAAAAAATAAATTAATAATGTTGCACATTTTTTCAGGCGAAAAGAGTCAATTTCAGGTCTCTAGGCCTTGACTTAGGCCTTTTTACCCAATTTTAATTGTGCGAACTCATGTTCATAAGGTTCATATAAAAAGTCAAGTTAATAATGTTGCACATTTATTTAAGCAAAAAGTACCGATTGTAGGTTCCTAGGTTATGGCTTAGGCCTTTTAATGTTAGATTTCAAGAGACCTACATGCGGAGAGGTGTTTCATAGAAATTAAAAGTACATTTTTTATAATATCCGATAATGTTTAGGTGGCCAGTTTTTCAAAAACCTGCACCACACTCCAACAGATCTCTAACAACAAAATTCTAAGTTTTCGGTAAACTGATCATTCGGTGAAATGATCCTTCGAAATAATGTACTTTTAGGTAAAGTAATCCTTCAGTGAAATGAACTTTTCGATCAAATGTCCTTTCGATGAAATGAACTTTTAGGTGAAGTGACCTTTCGGTGAAATGAACTTTTCGGTCAAGTAACCCTTCGGTTAAATGTACCTTTCGATCAAGTGATTTTCGGTCAAGTGACCTTTCGATCAAGTGAACGATACCCACATCACCCATGTCCTGTCCTAAGATTCGAACCCATATTCGGAATACGAGAAGCCTGAAGCTCCTGCTCTCGATCACTAGGAGATAAAGATTTGTTTCTTTAATCTTGGTTTACTCTTATGTACACTAAGAAGACAGAAATCATGGGCAACCTGGTTTCCGAGCAACGATAATATCACCCCTCTCGCTAGTAGACGAGCCCACCACTTGGCAGGTATATAGAGGTAGGAGGACATCACTGCATTCTTGTAGACGGTAATTCGAGGCCTCAGCATGGATAAACGTCGTTAGTTATTAGAATTTGAAAGAGGAATTATAGTGGGTGCTCGACGCATGGATCACCCTATCGCGGAGGTGGTACAGGAATTGCAACATCCCCTATCGACAATACCAATTGTGTCAATATCACAGCGCTATAAGCGGAGAAAGGTGGTTTAGGGAACGTGGCCGTCGACGTCTTTCTCACATAGTTGCAAGCAACCGAACACTAACACTGGCACAAATCACCGCAGACTTCAATGAGAAAGGCGCTAGAAACGTCTCCACCAAGACCATCAGGCGAGCATTAGCCACGATAGGTTATGGGAACAATGCCAGAATAAGTATCACTGCACCTACAATCATTTTGTTTCATTGAATATATTTCGAAACGACAGCTCTCAACTCCGTGATATTCAAACGAACCACGAAAGGAATGTTGTCGCCTGATATCGTGCGGTTTTGTATAGATAGGTTTCCAAAAATGTCGAATGCCCCGGTGGCGCAGTGGTCTAAGCGCTGTCTCTTGGCCATTCATCCGAGATGGATCCGGGTTCGAATTCCGGTCAGGCATGGATGTTGTGCTTGTCTTACGCCACTCACTCTCTGCCTTCCCAGGAGTCAGTGACCCTAAATGAGAGACAGGCTACTGCTCACAGCCCATCGAGTTACTCACGGTAGTCGTTAAACCCCCAATAAAAAAAAACATGCCGACGGTTCCTCCATAAACCTCTAAATTTCATGAACGTGTTGTTAAAGGTTTTAATATTTCTGGCTTTTGGAGAAATTGCTTTTATTGGCAAGCATAAACGCTGCTTTTTTCCCTTGATTGGGGGTTTAACGACCACCCTGAGCATCTCAATGGGCTATAAGCAGTCGCCCATCCCTAATTAAGGGTCACTAGTTGCAGGGATGGGAGAAAGCCAGTGCCTTAAAACAAACACGACATTCATGCATAATCCGGGATTCGAACCTGGAACACTCCCTCCCTGGGCGAATGATCAGAAGCCATCGCTTAGACCACTGCGCCACCGGGGCGGCGCTGCTTTTTACAAGTATTATGGTGGAAAATCTCTGATGTGCCAGGCGAATTTGGCCCTTAATAGTCAAAGAGGTTTTGCGAAACGCGTTCCAAAAATAATAAAAATTCCGTAGAATTATATGAAAATAATTAGGCAATTTTTCTTTTCTTTTTTTTAGGGGGAAAGAGTTTCACAACAACTCATGCAACTTTCAATGTAGTACCCTAAAGAAATGTATTTGTGAGCGTTCAAGACTTAAGAGCGAGTTTTAATTGAGTGATCTTCCTAAGAAAAACCAGAACTTGGAGAAATGTCGAAAATGAATCAGATGGGACGCCTATCACAGCTAGAAACGGTTGTGCTTCATCGTAGCTCCCAGCAAAAACAGTCTTGCTGGCCCAGCACTATGTTGCCGCTGCCGAACCGTCAATAAAATGTCCGGGCGGCCAACAGAAGGGCCAGCAGTTCAGGCCAACAGCTGGCCAACAGTTGGCACCCCATCAGTTGTCACATGCCACAACAGGGCCATCAGTGGTCCATCACAGGCAGTAGCTGCCACAAGTGGCCCTTTAGTGGCCCTGCAGGCACGTGCCAGAAATGATGGCTAGCTTAATATGGTCCGCTAGTGGGCCGTTAGTGGCTGCCAGCAACAACGTGACGTAACTGGTGTCTTGCCGAATCTTGTCCGCCAACTTCCCAGTAGTAGCCATAATAATAAAAAAAAAGCAATGATAACAGCAGTTTCCTAAAGCCACAATTTTTTTTTCGACCCTTACGAAGTTTGTGAAACAACGCACTGCGATGGGGAAATTTTCTCGGCAGACCGGAAAAACGCCGGTTTGCATATGACTAGATTCGATCCTGGGCCGTTTGCGTGGAAGCCGCGCTCGCTACCGACCTGACCAATTCCCTACGCTCGGATATGTGCTGGAAGCTGTCTCTTTGGTATGCAATTTGTAATCGGAATGCTTCCCTCTTTCATTTTACAATATTGCGAGGTATTTTTCATAAAAGTCAGTTTCATATAATTGATAAATTAATTTTTTCAACGTAACGATAGTTTTTTTTTACCTTAAGGGAACTTCACTCATTTTTTTTTTTTTTTTTTTTTTTGATTGGAGGTTTAACGACCACCGTGAGCAACTCAATGGGCTATAAGCAGTCGCCCGTCCCTAATTTAGGGTCACTGGTTCCAGGGAAGGGAGAGAACCAGTGCCGTAAGACAAACACAACATCCATGCCTGACCGGGATTCGAACCCGGACCCCTTACGGACGAACGATCAGAGGCCAACGCCTTAGACCACTGCGCCACCGGGGCGGCTCACTCATTTTCAAGGCGTGTACATACTTAGAGTCGCTTTCCAAAGTTTTGTACTGTCGTTGCCGTCTTGAAAACAGATTGTTGAATAAATATATATTTACCCGGGTTCATGTCACATTCATCATTCGTCCGAAAGGGGTCCGGGTTCGAATCCCGGTGAGGCATGGATGTTGTGTTTGTCTTACGGCACTGGCTCTCTCCCTTCCCTGGAACCAGTGACCCTAAATTAGGGACGGGCGACTGCTTATAGCCCATTGAGTTGCTCACGGTGGTCGTTAAACCTCCAATAATAAAAAAAAATGTCACATTCTGTTACATTTTTAACGTTGTGTCTTTCCTTTCCGTTGTCCGAAGCTACATTTGTTTTCAAGAGTAAAAGATATTTTATTTTACTTCTCGTTATTTTTAGAAGCGAATTCCTCATAGTCTTGTGTATTCAACCCATGGATGAGTACACCACATAGCGTTGCTTTTTTTTTCTTTCAAATAATTAATAAATTTTGTACGCGTATAATTCTTTTTTTTTCCCAACAAACGCTATTTTAATGGTTTTCCAGGATATGTGTTTCAAGCGGTTTCAAATTTTTTCTTGTTATTCATCCACTCCATTCCATGAATTGTTATTCATGGGAATGGAGTGGGTGTATTTCATGGCTGTAATCTAGTATTTCACGGCTTAATCTGATATCTTCGTCGACGTAAAATTTCATTAGGAAATTAATTCGCCTCTCCACATATGGATTTTTTCTTAACATCCACTAAAATAACACGATGGCGATAGCGACGTCTTCAACTAACTGGTACCATGAGAGACACAGCAAGTGTTGCTTCTGCGCATGCGCAGTCCCGATGCTTCCACCTGCTGTTGGGGGTAGCATTAGTTGCCAGCAAAGGGCCACTAGTGGCACTTGCTTCGAGGCCCACAATTCACGGCGATGCTGCAGGGCCATCAATGGCTCGCCAACTGATATCGCTGCCACCAACGGACCACTACCGGGCCGTGAGCGGCAGATTTCAGCCAGCAGTGACCCATCACTGCCAGCTGGTGGCCAGCAGTTTCCCAGCACTTGTGTTTTTGCTGGGAGAGTTCGTGACAACATACACTCATCGTAAAAAAATAGTTGCACCCAGAAGGAAGCAACAAACAGGAATAAAACTTGGTGGGTAGGTTTAATATCGTGAGACAGGCTAATGATTCAAGTATCACGCTCGGCCGCGCAAGGAGGGATTGTAGAGCTTTGCCTGACCGTCTATATAACGTCGTCCCTTTGCGTGTGCTTGCCATTATGACTCGTGATGTTGTATTGGTCGCATCTTTTGCAAGTGTAATATGCCACGGAGAAAAGTTCGGAAGCAATTCGAGAAGTTGGAGGAGTTTGAGAGGGGCCGCCTCGTCAGGCTCCGGGAAGCGGTATGGTCTTATCGCCGTATTGCGCGCCATACCGGTCGTGCGGATATCACCATAGCAAGCTGTTGGTGGCAGCGGAAAGAGCAAAGCACGTAATAGCGACAGGAACGGTCTGGAAGACTTAGACGAACCACGGCGGGAGACGACCAACTATTTGTCCGACATACGCGGAGTAGACCAACAGCCACCATTACGGATATTCAGCAAGCAATGGTGCCATCCATGCATCGTCTGATTAGTGCCAGTACCATTGGCGGACATCTGCACGACGTAGAACTGCAGCCGTCTGCCACTGAGACCGTTTCGACGACTGCCATTAACACCATTGCATCGTAGCCAAAGACTGCAATGGTGTTGTGCCAGACTATCATGGAGCCATGCAGAATGACAGAGGGTGATCTTCAGTGACGAGTCCCGCTTTTGTCTTAAAGGAGACGACCACCCAATCCGTGTGTAGAGGCACTGTGGTCAGCGCCAAGATGAATGGTTTAATGTCGAGCGTCACACGTCCAGAAGACCTGGTGTCATGGTATGGTATACAATTGCCTAGGATGCCACATCACATTTGGTGTTCATTACAGGAATTTTGACAGTCCAAGGTTACGTTAATGAGGTCATGCAACCAGTGGCCCAACTTTTGCTGAACGCTCACTCCGGTGTGATTTCCAACAAGACAAAGCTCGTCCGCATACTGCTGCTGTCTCGAGAGCTTGCCTTCAATGCACTGATACTCTGCCATGGCCACCCGCTTGGCCAGACCTATCGGTGATTGAAAATGTGTGGGATGCTATTGGACTCTATATCCACACTCCACTTCTACCGTATAATCTGCAGGAACTGCGTGTGAAGATTTAAACCGCATGGGATGGCTTTTCACAAGTCACCATTATAAACCTGTACAACTCCATGCCGAGGCGTCTGGCATGCTGTGTGAGAAAAAATGGCGGCCCGACGCCATACTGAGAGGCACTACTTATTGGCGTGTAGTTCAATAAATACTGTCCAAATCAGTCTCAATGTCTAATCATTTATTGTTCCTGGTAAACTTTTCCTGCTTCCCGAATAGCATTGCAATCCGACACGTTCTTCTGGTTGCAATTATTGTTTTGACGATGTGTGTTTGTACATTTTATTTGTATTATTCAGTGAATAATTTAGCGGTCAGAGGTCTTAGAGATATCATCCATTCCTTATTCAGGATAGCTGGTTCAACGGAAGGAAAACAACAAGAACCAAAACTTGGACCCAAAGTCAATGTTCGTCCGTGGTATCAAACTTAGGCCTACGTTGTGGAAGTTAGGATTCCAACGGGTTGATCATCGGGGATGGCTTTTGGCTATTCTTCCGTGATGGGTCCGGGCTCAAATCCTGTGATCCGTTCTGGTGGAGCAGTGGTCTAATCGCCGGAAACAACATTCGTCCGAGAAGGGTCCGGGTTGTAATTCCGGTGAGACATGGATGTTG
Source organism: Macrothele yani (assembly GCA_039090855.1). Lineage (NCBI taxonomy): Eukaryota > Metazoa > Arthropoda > Arachnida > Araneae > Macrothelidae > Macrothele > Macrothele yani. The sequence continues at coordinate 16,741,631 of CM077015.1, read as the reverse complement.
ACAATGCTTGTCTTACGGCATTGGCTCTAAGCTTCCCTGGAACCAGTGGCTTTAAATTAGGGACCGGCTGCTACTTATAGCCTCCTGAATGGCTCATGATGGTCGTTAAACCCCCAATCAAAAACGAAAAGCAAAAAATTCCGGTGAAGCACGGATGTTTTTCTTCCTTTTTTGCCTTACAGTACTGACTATCTCCCTTCCCTAGAACCAGTGGTCCTAAATTAAGGACGGGCGAGTGTTTATATCCCATCGATTTTTTTTTGATTTTTTTATTGGAGGTTTAACGACCACCGTGAGAAACTCCATGGGCTATAAGCAGTCTCCCGTCCCTAATTTAGGGTCACTGGGAAGCGAAAGAAAAAGCAGTCGCCCGTCCCTAATTTCGGTTCCAGGGAAGGTAGAGAGAGCCAGTGCCCTAAGACAAACAAATATTCATGTCTCACCGAGATTCGAACCCGGACCCGTTCTTTACGAATGGTCATAAGCCATCGCTTAGACTACTGCGCCATCGGGACGGCCCCATCGAGTTGCTCTCGAAGGTCGTTAAGCACCCGTCCCCGCCCAGACAAAAAAAAACGCCCATCGGGAAAGATTTTTGTTTTATCAGTTTTGCACTCATGTGGGGTTTGATGACATTCTTCCTGTATGCAACCATTGCTATATTTTTTCCCAGTTCAAATTTTGCTGTTCAGGGAATTAACGTTTTACGATACTCTGATTTTCACCTTGATTTCCCAAATTTCGGCTTGAAAGTGATGTTTTGTAGGGCCAAAACACTGCAGATCATAGGGAGAGCTGTATATCAAATTCATTTAACGCACGGTCGATGACGTTTCGGTATAATACAAGCTAAGGTTGCAACTTTAAACAGAAGCTAATCTACCATTACTGGATTTTATGTTTCAGTCTGCACTTGAATTGCAATTAAGCTAAAATAGCGTGTTAGCTTAACTACTTCGGCATTCCAACGTCATGTTTTTTGGGTGGAATTCAAATTCCTCGAAATTCGTTCCGCTTCACGTGACTTCAAACGACACCAGCAATCAAAATGGCTAAAAAGCGTGTCGTTTTAATATCACCTTTCTACTGTAATTCGCGCTTCGTTGCTTAATAGCACTGGAGGAATGCCAGGTCTCTTCAGAAGTTATTGTACCATGTGTAATTGGATATTGGAAGCATTCCACGCGGAAAAGTGTTGCACTTTGTAATACGGTGAATCTACTATGTCACAAAAGGTGTGATTTGAAAGGTATCACTAAGGAAAAAGGAAACATCACACAATTATATAAACTACATCAAGCTTAACACATTGGGCGCAGAATATAGTTCATTCTCTTTCATACGACTTTACTTTTGTTTTGAATGTTAAATGTCAAGCATTTGAAGATAAAGGAATTACAACCCGCGTTACGTAATACTGATACTGCCCGAAATAAGTGCTGAAACCGCTTGTTTAAAACAAAGTGGGCATCAAAATGATATGGACATGGACTTACTCTGGTTGCGAAGAAACTGGCCTCTGAAACACAGGTCTGTGTTTGAGGAAAATGGTGTCGGAAATCCCACACGCACAAAAGCTAAAGTTTCAAAATTAAAAATAAAAAGATGTGTACATCAACACGGGTCTGGTTCATTTGCCAGACGCTTACTTCACCGAAGGGTCACGACCGAAAATCACTTCACCGAAAAGATTGTTTCACCAAAAGATCACTTGATCAAAACGTTCATTTCACCGAAGGGTCACTTGATCGAAAGGTACATTTTACCGAACGGTCACTTGACCGAAAAGTTCATTTCACCGAAAGGTCTCTTTACCTACAAGTTCATTTCATCGAAAGGTCTCTTTACCTAAAAGTTCATTTCATCGAAAGGTCATTTCACCGAAGGGTCAGTTTATCGAAAACTTTGGATTTCATTACAGGATCTGTTGAAGCATGGTGCAAGTTCGGCAGACAGACCACCGAAACGTTAGGGGATCATACTCAAATTGCACTTTTGATTTCTCCGTGTCACAGAGAACGCAAAGATTTAGTTTTAAGACAAAAATAATTGATTTTAAGTTCCTAGGCCTCGGCTTAGGCCTTTTTAGTAAATTTTAATCATGTTCATTAGGTTTACATAAAAGTCATGTTCAGTGCTCATGTTGATAAAGTTTACATAAAAAGTAAAATTTATAATGTTGCACATTTTTCAGACAAAAAGAATCAACTTTAGGTCCCTAGGCCTTGGCTTAGGCCTTTTTACCCAATTTGAATCGTACGAACTCATGTTCATAAGGTTTACATAAAATGTCAAGTTAATAATGTTGCACATTTTTTCAGGCAAAAATAATCAATTTTAGGACCCTATGTCTCGGCTTAGGCCTTTTTAGTAAATTTTAACCGTGCGTGCATAATTCATACGGTTTACATAAAAAGTTACTTTACATTTTATGTAATGCTTATGAATATGAGTAGGGTTAAAATCTGTTAAAATGCCCTGCATCTAGGCCTACGGTCAAAACATTTACGTTTTGCGGTTCTTTTTTTTTTTTTTTTTGGTTGGAATTTTAGCGACCACCGTGAGCAACTCAATGGGCTATAAGCAGTCGCCCGTCCCTAATTTAGGGTCACTGGTTCCAGGGAAGGGAGAGAGCCAGTGCCGTGAGACAAACACAACATCAATGCCTCCCCGGGATTCGAACCCGGACCCCGTTCGGACGAATGATCAGAGGCCATCGCTAGACCACTGCGCCAGCGGGGCGGCGTTTTGCGGTTCGGTAAAAGTGGAACATTATTTACTTGATTTTTTATGTAACCCTTATGAATATGAGCTCGGAGGATTAACATTTGACAAAAAGGCACAGATCTAAGCATTATAATTAATGTTGCATTTCGAAAAACCTACTCATGTGGAGGTGTTTCATAGAAACTAAAAGTGCATTTTTTATACAATCCGATAATGCTTAGGTGGCCAGTATTTCAAAAAACCCCACCACACTCCAACAGATCTCTAACGACAAAATTCTAAGTTTTCGATAAACTGACCATTCGGTGAAATGATCTTTCGATGTAATGAACTTTTAGGTAAAGTAATCCTTGGGTAAAATGAGCTTTTCGATCAAATGTCATTTCGATGAAATGAACTTTTAGGTCAAGTGACCCTTCGGTAAAATGTACCTTTCGATCAAGTGATTTTCGGCGAAGTGATTTTCGGTCAAGTCACCTTTCGATCAAGTAAACGATACCCCATCAACACTCATTTGCAAAATTTTAAGACCACCTGTCAATTTATTGAAAATTAAGATTTTCAAAGAAACAACTAATTACTATATTCAGAGATATTTGAAAAAATGACACCACTGATGAATACTTACATTCTTTAGCACACAAAAAGACCGAAATCAGTACTTTGTGTGGCCACTTTTGTTTTGTATAACAAACAGAATACGATGTGGCATAATCTCAATGAGGGATTTGCAGTAGTCACTTAAAATGTCTTTGCACCACACGTACTTTATCACGTCAATCAAAACTTCGGAATTTGTTGGCTGTTTTTCTGCTACCTTGTCTTCTAAAATGGTCAACAAATTTTCCATAGGGTTAAGGTCGGGACCATCTCCGGGCCAGTCAAGCACAGTTATGATTTTCCTTTGCAGGTAGTCCTTTATTGTCTTTGATCTGTGGCACGGAGCACCATCATGCCTGAAGATCGTGCATCTGTGCACTTACATATACGAGTCAACAGCTTCTCACGTAACATTTCCACATAAAAACGACCTGTCATGGTAGTGCCTGTCGGCAAAAGGATAATGAAGCAGTACCGGATTTTGGCTCCAATTTTGAGCAGTCCACGATTGATGACGCTTCGCAAAGTGGGGTCTCTTCTTTTTCACGACAGAGTTTATTCTACGTTTATGTGCAGGTTTATAAAACTTTATTCCAAAATCTTTGCTAAGACGTCGGGAAACAGTGCTGATACTAATATCAGACCCTTTTGAATGTAGAAAGGCCTGGATCTTCTTGCACGATCTCCTCGCAGAATGCATAGCTATTCGCCTTACGATATTGTCATCGCGTAGGGTTGTTTTCCTCGGGCGTCCACTTCTCTTTCTGTCGCTAAATTCACCTGTACTTTGATATTTCATGTTCATATTATAAATAGCAGTCTTGCTCACATTCACCTTTCTGCTTATGTCAAGTTCGGAGTATCCTTCATGGTATAAGGTCACTATGTGTGCCCTCTGAGTAACAATGACGCTTTTTCTGCCCATTTTTCGCTAAATAGCAAATACGTACAAAACTTCTCTGCATGAAAACCAGAAGCAAAACGGGCACTTGCACGCTTCCCCCAACACTATTAACAGCTGCCGCTGTAGGATGATTCAACACCGACATGAAGTTGAGTAATACAGACAGTAGCTGACGCAATCGCTAGAAATCTCCTAATACCAACAGGTGGTCTTAAACTTTTGCAAATGACTGTATTATGCGAGAACTGGCATTTATGCATACGTTTTGCAAATTAAACAAAAACGTGTTATCGCATGGCGGCTACATCTGTAGAAAGAAAACTGAGTAACCGAAATTAGCAAAGGTTGAAATTACTGCAAGATTCACATCACTTTAATTGTTTCTGTGGCTCAATATATGCTGTATTCCTAATTCTAACATTACATCAATCACTCTTGTGATATTATTTTGTAGTTCTTTTATTGCTCACTCTGGAACACACCGTACGCTAGGGTAATTTCCATGTGCAAAATTAGTGACTCATATAAAAGCGACATACAGAAAACGATATGTTTCAGGAAATATAGCACTAAAAAGTTATCAAATGTTCTGCGAGTGTGCCATTGATGAAAGTTCCTTACCCATGTCAACACTGCAACGACCCCTTATCGAGTGAAATCGTTTATTTCAGAAATAATTGCAAGGACGTCTTACAGCATCATTGCTAACATAACTTTGTTCGCACAGGGTTTGTTGATAACGAATCTATGATGATAATTAGTTTCAAGTGTTGAATTTTTTAAAGATTTCCAAAGTTCTTTTAAATTCTGGAGCTAAAGGATTACAGTGTTTGGTCGAAAAAGAACAAATTCTCGCAGATCATTCCTAATCGCAACTGGTGTACACTGAAGAGCAATTGAATTAGAGATACCTGTCTTGTAACGTGTAGCACCACCTTTCGCCCTGATGAAGGGAGCGATTCGTCTCGGCATGGACTCGACAAGACACTGGAAGCGTTGGGAAACCATACGGATCCACGACCCCTGAACAAGCTCCCACAGTTCACGAAGATTTGATGGAGGGGTCAGAGCCACTAACACCTCTCTCGATGACATCCCAGATGTGCCCGATGGGATTGAGGTCAGGTGATCTAGCTGGCCAAGAAAGCGAGGTCACGTCGATGGAGTGTTCATCCAACCATTCGGATACAATTCGGGAGCGATGGCACGGTGCATTGTCTTGTTGCAGGATGAGGTCCCCAGTGGGATGTTGAAAACGCACAAACGGAAGCAAATGGTCGTCCAGGATATCCCGGTAACGTTGACCTGTGAGGGACGATGTCACACGTACCAAGGGTCCCATTTCAGTTCACGTAAGCAGTCCCCAGACGAGAATGCCACCCCCACCCTAGCTGGCAAGAAGGATCCATCGCTTCATGTGGTTTGCACCGTACTCGTATCCTGCCATCCGCATGTACCAACGTGAATCTCGACTCATCAGTCCAGGCAACATTTGTCCACACGTCTAGGGTCCAGTGGCAATGTTCTCGCGCCCATGCTAATCTTTGCACCCTGTGATGTGCGGTCAGCAGCGGTACCCTCGTGGGACGATGGCTTCTGTACCCCATAGCGAGGAGATGGTTCTGGATGGTGTGGCTACTTACACGTTTTTGTACACCAGCGTTAAATTGCCGAGTAATTTCTTGCACTGTGGCCCGTCTATCCGATATTACAATTCGAGCTAGCGGATGATGACCATGCTCATCCACAAGCTGTTGTCCACGGCAATTGGCCCTTGCAAGGATGGTTTTACCGGATTCGATGTACTCATGGTGCACCCGTGACACAGTGGCTCGTGAAAATCCCAGTGCCTGCACGACTTCCGAGATGGAGTGACCCATTCGTCGGGCACCGACAATTTGCCCACGATCAAATGCGCTTAGATCCTTCGTCTTACCCATACTGCGTCCGACTCTTACTTATTCCCGTCGCATCACTACTCCTTATATTGTCGGATCGCAGCATACGTCGTGTCGTTTCCGTTTACAGGGCCGCCCACAGCACCACATTTGCATAACGCCAGCTGTCTCTAATTCAATTGCTCTTCAGCGTATACTGGGCAGATGTAACCATCGTTTTGGTTGGCTTCTTCCATTTAGCTCTCTGTGTCGTGTTCCCCAATATGTTATTTGTTTAAAGTTTGGGGTTTACTTTTCTTGGATCGTAATGGCACAAAAGTTGTGTAATGCACACGGGATGTCTCAAAACAACTGAGAATGTTGCTATTAAAATATGATTACCTTAATTAACATGGAAGTGGTCATCTTTTTCGAAATACTGTTCATTACATCGCGTACAGACGACCCAACATTCCTTCCTCTTTTTGAATGTTTTCTGGAATTCTTCTTCTGAAATGCTGTTGAGGCATCTTTGCGTAGCAGTAATAAGTTATTGATCAATCTCAAATTGTCATCCCCGTAATGTCTTTTTTAAAATGGGGAACAACAAGAAGTCACATGGTGACACGTCTGGACTACATGAAGGTTGAGGCATCAACCTAATATTCATTTTCTCCAAATATGAAACAACAGAACTGGCAATGTGCGACCTTGCATTTAGCCGCACATGGAAAGAAATCGGAACCCAAGTTGAACAAATTCGTTTCATTCCCAAATGATTGCTGAAAATTCTGTGAAATGATGATTTTGAAATGTGATCCATATCTTCGATATCTGTAATTGATAGGTGTCTGTCTTCCCGTATAATAACACCTATTGATGTTATCCTCTATAACACTCGTAGAAGGTCTTCCTCCATTCATCCATATTTTTGTACGTCATCTGTAAATTGTTGATTTTCCTAGACATTCATCTTTATAAACCTCTTGTATAAGACGGAAGGTCTCTCCGACATACTTCTTAAGTCGACAGCAAAATTATTGTATATTCATCTTTCACACCCATTTTTACAAAACAACACGGCGCTAAAACACTTGTTAGGAGTTCACAAAACAACTCTTATTAAACTACGCTCTACCGACGACGCATGCGTGACAAATAAGTGTGGCCGGTTGCAATGGTTACTAAAACGACTATCGTTTTTTCGAGACTCCTGTCAAGGTCGAACGCAGCATTGCACATCTCTTACAAAATCGTTCTCAGTTGTTTTGAGACAATCTATGTAAGATTCCATAATCACAAAAAGGTAAGCGCCTCCAGCTGTTTCCACATTTTGTTCACGAATTGTGCGAGCACTTTCAAGCGCGCTTGCTTAAACATGCTGTGTAATGACTTTTTAATTTCATTTCATCATCATCATTGTTAACCATTATCAATCCACTGCTGGACGAAGGTTTCCCCAAGTTTCTTCCACAATGGTCTGTCTTGTGCCAGTCTCCTCCATGTCACTCCCGCATACTTTCTAATTTCATCCACCCATCTTCCACGTGGTCTTCTTCTGGGTCTTTTCCTGTCCCTTGGAATCCAATCTAAAATTTCGGCTGTCCATCGATGGTCTGTCCTTCTGGCAGTATGTCCAGCCCATTGCCATTTCAGGAATTTAACTCTGATCATGATGTCTTCCACTCTTGTCATTTTTCGGATCCACGTGTTCCTCTTCTTATCTCTTCTGGTTACACCAAGCATGCACCTCTCCATGCTGCTTTGAGTTGTCTGCAGCCTTTGTATGTCTCTTTTAGTTAAGGTCCACGTCTCTGTACCATACGTAAGCACTGGAAGGATGCATTGATCAAACACCTTTCTTTTAAGACATAATAGCATATTGCTCTTGAAGATTACGCTGTTTCTTCCAAAAGCTCTATAGGCAAATTTTATACGCCGATTAATTTCTTCCTCACTTGATATCTGCTGTCCAAGATAAACGTACGTGTCCGTTATCTCCAGCTTTTCTCCATCAATCGATAAATCTTCGTTTCTTGTAAAAGCATTGAACATCACTTTTGTCTTCTGAAAGTTCATTTTTAATCCCACTTCTTTACTCTTGTCAGCAAGTTCCTGGATCATACTCTGCAGCTCTGATAGGGTAGTTGCAAAAATGACTACGTCATCAGTAAAACGAAGGTGAGTTAGATAATCTCCATTAATCTCTTAGTTTTCCCAGTTCAGTGATTGAAAGACATTTTATCTCTTAGTTTTCCCAGTTCAGTGATTGAAAGACATTTTCCAATGTGGCATTAAAGAGCTTCGGAGATATGGTGTCACCTTGTCTCACTGCTTTTCCAATTTTTATGTGTGTTGTATTTTCAAACAGCCGAATCTTTGCACTTGCATTTTCATAGATGTTATTAATAATATTAATGTACGCATCTTCAATACCGCAGGATTTCAAAGCCATTGTAACTGCTGATGGTTTCACCAAATCAAAGGCTTTTTCATAATCGACATAAGCCATGCACAATGGTAGTTCATATTCTCTCGCTCTTTCAATTAGTTCTCTCAGTACGTGGATATGATCTATTGTGCTGTAGCCACTCCTGAATCCAGCTTGTTATCTCGGTTGAGCCATGTCCAGTTTCACCTTCAAGCGGTGTGAAATAACTTTAGTGAAGATTTTATAAACCACTGATAGGAGGCTGATAGGTCTGTAGTTCCTGAGATCCTCAATGTCACCTTTTTTATGTAGCAAGATCATTGTAGCGTTGTTCCAATCCTCAGGAATCTTCCCTTCCTTAAGGCATCGAGTAAAAATTTGGGCGAGTACTGTTTCGATTTCTCCACTTGCTTCTTGTATGATGTCTACAGTAATTCCATCTTCTCCTGGAGCTTTCCCCCGCTTCATGTTCTTGATTGCATGTGCAACTTCTGCTGGGAGGACTGGAAGAACTCTGGTACTGGTACCTTTCATGATGTCTGGAGTACATGTATCATCCCTTTCATATAATTTGGAGTAGAAATATTTCACTCTTGTCAAAATTTTGCCTCTATTTCTTGTTACAGAACCATTTTCTTTTCTCAGTGCCATAATCTGTTTTCTTCCCTTACTGAGATGTCCCTTTGCAATCTTTAGGCTTTGGTTGTTTTCAATTGCTTTCCTTACTAGTTCCGGTTGAATTTCCTTACGTCCTCAGTGATACTTTTTGTACTGTATTGCATAGCTCTATATATTCCACTTTGGAAGTCACCTCTTCTTTTAGTTGTCCTCATCTCTCTTCTTTTTTGCATCAACATTTTGGGTTTTCCTGATAATTTGTTCACATGCAACTTGTTCTTAGACCCAGCTAGTTTTGTTGCTGTTTCCATAAAAGCTTTGGTTACTTTTCTGTTAACTTCAGAAATATCCACTTCTTCCGATGTTAGGCCTTCTAAAGCAGAGAATATGTTCTTCAGTTCCAACTTGAAGGTATTATGGTGTTTTTTAAGGTTGGTTATGTCAATACATTTTGTTTGTCTTCTGAGCTTGCCACGTTCAAGTTTAGTGTTGAGGTGCATCTTACATCTCACCAATCTATGGTCACTACCTGTGTTGAACTTGTTTAGCACACTGCAGTCTTCTATGACGAATTTTTTGTTACACATAATAAAATCAATTTCACTTGTCGTCCCATTTGGATGTCTCCATTTCGATTTCCTGTGTGGCTTTTTCTTGAAAAAGGAGTTCAAGATGAAAAACCCTTCTGCCTCTGCAAACTCTACGAGAGTATTTCCACGCTGGTTTCTGTTGCCGTGACCGAATTTACCTACTGAAGTTTCATTCTGTTGCCGTTGCCCTATTTTTGCATTGAAATTTCCCATAATTATCTTCAAGGGCTGCTTACCTTTATTATTTAGATGACGAATTTCCTCATAAAATTCTTCAATTTCTTCTTCAGGATGACTTGTGTGGGTGCATAAGTTTGAATAATCTGAGCCTGGTATCTTCTCGAGAGTTGGATAACGAGTCGTGCAGCTCTGTCAGAGGAACTTTTAACTTCTACAACTTTATCCTTCAGTTTCTTGTTTATTATAAATCCAACACCACTAGTTTTGCCAGTATTAGTACCACGATAGTAGAAGAGATGTCCACTTTTCAGTTTAATGAGATCTTCTCCTTTTCTCCTTACCTCACTTAGCCCAACGATGCCCCACTTGATCCTTTGTAGTTCCTCTTCCAATTCAAGAAGCCTTGAATCAGAAGATAGGGAGCGTCCATTATACGTAGACAAGGTCAGCATCAGATGGCAGCCTAGTCCGGTCCTCCGAGAATTCTTAGCACCCTCTGCCTTCATGTCGCACATTCCTGCTGCCGGAGACTGAGGGCCAAGATTTAAGTTGTGGAATCATTTTGGATGGGTTTGGCCATAACTCACCACGCTGGCCAAGCGGGTTGGTGAGTGTGGGATAGCATTTCCTCTAATCCCGATGGTATAGTTATACCGCTATTGGCGGTCGTCAGAGCCCCTTTAGTGGGAACAGGATGTACCACGAGAAGGCGGTGTTGACATTTGTCAAGGAGAGGCTGTGATGTTACGCATCACCTGACCTTACATCCCTAATTTCATTTACAGTGATGTAAATATTTTATTATAAATATGCGATGTCATTTCTCAGTCGACGTTATTTTATAAACAACGAATAGCAACTGAAAAACTGTACATCGGACACCGCTGGGATTGAACCCCAGATCTCTCGATAACTAGCCGAGTGCGTTCGCTTTACGCTACGCTGCCAACAATTCACCACGAATAGCGCTGTGAATTGTTGGCACCGTGGCGTAAAGCGAACGCACTCGGCTAGTTATCGAGAAATCTGGGGTTCGATCCCAGCGGTTTCCCATGTACAATTTTTCAGTTGCTATTCGTTGTTTATAAAATAACTTGGATTGAACGATGACATCGTATATTTACATTACCTCCACGTATTTGAAATATATTCACCATTTCTATCGCCCTTTGAATTTATCAGCTGTAATTAAACAGCTTGCTTTGTTAAATGCCACTAGATGGCGACACATCAGTTGCTGAGCCCATCAATACGGATTTGTGTAGTCAGATGCTGCTGATAAACCACGAATAGCGCTGTGAATTGTTGGCACCACAGCGTAAAGCGAACGCACTCCGCTAGTAATCGAGAGATCTGGGTTCGATCCCAGCGGTGTCCGATCTACAACTTTTTCAGTTGCTATTCGTTGTTTATAAAATAACGTGGACTGAGCGATGATATCGTATATTTACATTATCTCCACGTATTTGAAATATATTCACCATATTGTATTGTTTGATAAACTGAAGTGAAATGAAATGTAGGTACTACGTTAGATTTTCATTTCACTTCAGTTTTATCAAACACGTCCATTTCCCATTTTAGTCTAATTATATGTTCAAAAAGCGTCTATGGCGGAAAATACTACACATTGTATTGGCATTTTATGCTGTCATTTAGAAATACGCGGAGAAGCGCTTTGCATGAGAAAGACTGATATCAAAAATGTTCACGGTAGTGTTCCATTTTACTTTTGGGTCACACGTTCTCGCAGGAGACATTCACCACGAAATTTAGGCCTAACTGTACTCGCTGTCGAAGCGAGTACAGTTAGGCTTAAAACTCAGATGCGCACAAAGTCGTGTATTTCACGCACATGAGCGCGCGCATGCGCTCTAATTCTGTAAATCGACTTTGTGTTCCTTGTGATATGCATCTAAATATATATAACTTATATGGGACAAACCGTATGTTAAAAAAATCCCTGTTAACGTATTCATATACCCTAAATTGATCAAAAGTACGAAAAACATTTTATGGGCTTATTTTATTCCCCGTTTCTTCTACTTTCAGGGTCTGTAATTGTTTTACACAGATTCGAAATAGTTTTGGAGTTATATTCATTTTTATGAACCCTTATCTACGGGGAAATTAATTTAAATCTATTTGATTGTCATTTCCGTGCATCGTTTGGTGCTGTGGTACATCATGCACATAGTCGAACCTACATAGGAGAGACTAACCACCACGGAACTGCTCAGCAAGTGTCTCCATGGTAAAACTTAGAACAGCAATGAGAGTTTCCATTCCCTAATTTGGAGACGTTGTCCGAAGGAGACATTTGTGGGAATGGACACTTTCAAACTCTCTGTTTATGATGATGTACGCCCCTTCAATGCTGGGGCAAAACTAGAATTAGAAATTAGTAAAAGATTGGGAATAAATCCAGCGAAATACACTAAGTGGCCACTTCATTATGACCACCTGACAGTTTTAAACAAATGAGCTATGGCTGCACGCTGTTGCCGCCAGAGGGCGAGGCTAGTATAAAACAGGAAAGCTTAGTGCTTGCGACAGTAGTAGAAGTGATTTAGTGACGAGATGGGTAAAAAATCCGATTTCACGGACTTTCAACATGGGATGATTGTAGGAGCTCGGAGCGATGGAGCGAGCATCACCGAAACCGCCGCATTCGTGAAATTTTCCAGAGCAGCTGTTGTTAAAGTGTTTAAAGACTGGACTGTCAGCCAAAAAACTGGGTCTCTACGTGCAACGGGTGGTCTTCATCGACTAGTGACTACTCGGGCGGAACGGAGAGTGTCCAGACTGGTAACATACAACAGAAGAGCAACAGTGCAGCAAATTACAGTCCATCTTAATCAAGGATCCCCTCAAATGATCTCTGCACGCACTGTTTGCCGTACACTGCATCGGATGGGATATGGCAGCCGAAGGCCTGTTCGAACACCTTTGCTGTCTGCAGTCAACAAGAGAAAACGTCTCCAGTTTGCACAGGAACACATGGATTGGACAGTCGATAAATGGAAGCAAATTATGTGGTCCGATGAATCACGTTTTCAGTTGCACCATGCCGATGGCCAAATGAGAGTTTGACGGAAACAGCATGAAAGCATGGACCCCAAATGCATTGCTACAACCTTTCAAGCTGGTGGAGGCAACATTATGGTTTGGGGAATGTTTTCCTGGCATGCTTTGGGCTCTTTAATTCGTGTTGATCAACGTCTGACTGGCGCATCATATCTAAACATTGTTGCGGACCAAATGCATCCTGTCATGTGGATTGTTTATCCCAATGACGATGGCTACTTTCAACAAGATAATGCGTTCTGCCATAGCGCTCGTATTGTACAGGATTGGCTTCAGGAACATGCCGGTGAGTTTACTTTACTTAGGTGGCCCCCACGATATCCAGATCTCAACCCCATTGAGAATTTGTGGGATGAAGTTGAACAAGCCATCAGACAGCTGGACCCACAACCCTGCAATCTCACACTCCTGGAAAGGGATACTCATCAAGTATGGTCTCAGATTCCACGAAAAACCTATCAGCATCTCGTGGAGTCCATGCCACAAAGAATCGACGCAATATTAAAGGCAAAAGGTAGCCCAACGAATTACTGAGGGGATGGTCATAATAAAGTGGCTACTCAGTGTATATGATAAAAGAGGTGACGAATAGAGACGTACAACGTACGGACTGTGTAAAACAGAAGCGAAAAAGGCTCAGAGGGCTGAAAAAAAAGGCTGTGCAAATGTGAATAAAGAAAGCACCAGCTATGCTACTGGGGCTTTCTAGTACTGTTTTCTATTCCAGTTCAAGACTCTGATGGACTAAAAGGTAATTTGACTTACTTCTCAATCTTTACATCTGTGTTTGAGACACATCATTTTTTCTATATGAGGAAGGACGGCAAACATCATTGATGGTGCAACTGCCCAAATTTCAAAATGTTAAATGATTTAGAAAGGTAAGGAATGTCTTAAGGAAATTAACTAAAATCTGCCAGATTGAATGAAAATAAGCCATTGTAGTGCTCATCAAATTTAACAATGGTAACGGAAAAATTATGTTTTGCACTACGCACACATTGGTTTTACTGTAAACAACCAACTATACATATGAACCCCCTAGAGACATAAAGGAGCTCTTACTTGCCACTAACATTTTTGTTTTGTAATGATTTGAAAATCAGATATCTTGTTTCCAATAAGGTCATTAATTAACATGAAATTCATTAATTATGGGTTGAATTTTGTGTTTCTTTTGATAAATTGTTTCTAGCATCATATATGAATATGATTTACGTGTTTAACATTATCATAAATTGCTTACAAAAATGTTTTTATTCGGGGTATATATAATACCTTAAGATAGTAAGGGAGTGATTACTACAATTCCACACACACAAACGCGCGCGCGCGCACACACACACACACACACACACACACACACACACACACACTTTTCAAGAAGGTGTTTTCTTTATAACCACCTAATCACCGAGTTCTATATCAAATGTAGCTTCCGTGTTGAAAAATAAAGAGTGGGTACATACTTGCAATGAAGACTTATTCCGCAAATAATATTTAATTTACTTGAATACCGACTTGTCAGAGTTAAACTGCAAATACTTAAACCGCAATATTAATGAAGCAAGTTCAAGTGAAACTTGGTATACATGTTTGACACAAATGTAGCACCTAGTTATAAATTTATGCGTTGAGATACTTTTTGGTCTGGTGTCATATTTCTTATTAATTTACACATTTTCAACTGAGTCTTAATGATTTCCCTGAGGAAGTCATTTATCTCTCTTTTCTCACTTATCTCGTGTCCTGAACATTTTCGTTTATAGCATATTTTTGCATTATTTATTTATGAGGTGCTCAATCTAAAAATTTAGAATTCAGTTAATTTACGTTGTGTTAATTTCTGGGGAGCGAGCGCATCTTGAGCAAGGTGAGAACATCAGACTAAATTTTATTAAAGATCATCTGTAGAAATGAAAACAGGGTCAGGGCATAAATTCTCTGTCAGAACCGGATTCACCATTTCTTGAACATTCTCGCAACATAAATGTGTATAACCCTTCGCCCGTGTTGCTGAAAATGGTGTATACAATTGCAGCCAAATCATTTAATAGTTGGTCTATGGTCTTACATTTATTATCTTGTTGCTTCTATTATGCTCAAGCAGGGTTGTCAAAAGGCAATTTCTTTAAACACCCGTTTTCAAGTGTCATTTACACTGCTGGCCACCCAAAGTGCAACATCAAGAAGTAAGCATCCGATTGGCCAGGAATTCGCAGCATGCGTCGACCGCGAGAGGACATGCAAACGATTAGCATTGCAGGGCATATGCAAATCATATGCGCCCGGCACGCCACAGAGAAGCACTATAAGAAGGGTGCACAGAAGGCGGAGTGTAAGTAGTGGAAGTGTGTTGTGCTGCCGGACCTGTGCGTGGGAAACTTCCTGATGCCTCGTCGCAGAATACGGCAGTCATTCCAGCACGTTTCGGAGTTCGACAGAGGATGAATAGTGGCTTATCGCGACAGCGATTTATTGTACCGAGACATCGGCGACCGTGTGGGACGACATCCAGCCACAGTGAGGCGAGTATGGATTCAGTGGCTGCAGGAGGGACGGACGGACCCACGTGAGCGATTGCGGCACACCACCGAACGAGAGGACTGGCATATTGTTCAGCGGGCATTGACGGCTCGCACCGCCACATCACGAACGTTAGCGCAGGAATTAGGGTGTGCTGCGCAACAACCCGTGTCAGCACGTACAGTTCGACGTCGTCTGCAGGAGCTGGGACTTCTCGCACGGCGCCCATTGCTCCGATTACCATTGACGTTACACCACCGGCGAGTGCGGCGGCAGTGGGCCGTTGAACGACGCACCTGGACTACGGAATGGCACGACATTGTCTTCTCCGACGAATCCCGGTTCTGCCTGCAACACCACGATGGTCGGATCCGCGTGTGGTGGCACCGCGGCGAGAGACTGTATGACGCCTGCATTATGTATTGCCATACCGGTCCATCGCCTGGCGTTATGGTTTGGGTCGCAATTGGATATGACACCCGTACCCTCTGGTACGCATCACCGGTACACTCAACAGCCACAGCTACATCTCCGAAGCTTTGGAGCCTGTAGTCCTCCCTTCCCTTACATGAAGGACCTGCCAGCAGCCACGTTTCAGCAGGACAATGCGCGCCCGCACGTGGCACGCATCGTGCAACATTTCTTCACGGCCCACCAGGTGTCACTACTGCCGTGGCCCGCCTGTTCTCCTGATATGACGCCCATCGAACACGTCTGGTCGCTGATCGTCATCCGAGTGGCCCGTCAAGCACCAGACGCGGCTACGCCTGATGAACTGTGGCAACGTGTGGAAGCAGCCTGGACCGACATACCCAAAGCCCACATCCAAAGCCTCTTTCGTTCGATGCCGCGGTGTGTAGCGGCCGTTATTGCCAGCCATGGGGGCCCCACGAACTATTGATGCCTGCATGCTCCGCAAGTCGCACAAGCCTGTAAGCTTAATCGTTTCATTTTTGTATTTGTTGTTATGTGTCCAGTAAATCTGGCTTTGCTATCTCGTGTCCTTCTTGGTGTTGCATTTTGGATGGGCAGCAGTGTATATTGGTCTCTTCCTAAAATACATCTAATAAATCCTTACGTCACATGAAATAATATAACTTTTCCCCCGAATTTCAGTTTATTCTAAATTGTGTGTATATTATCACCAGTTTCCTGTCAAACGATAACAAAATTTCCTACATTTTGCATTCAAGTCACTGACATTCAGGGAGTTTCTAAAGATTGGTCTCTCAGGAAAATGAGTCTTGTCTTTCGAAAAGATCTAATTAAAGGGTATTTACCGTATTCCTTCGTACAGGGTGGACAAAAACCATTTTTCCCAGTCATGTATCCACAACAAGCAGTGAAGGAATCTGTTGGTCTCAGAACGGGTTGCGACAATCATAGGATCACAATTAAAAATGGGATCAATATAAAATTGGGAAACACAACTTGGTAACGGGAGTTAGTGCTTCTCGATCATGTTTACGAAAGTGTTGTAAAGTGACTGAGAGAAGTTTTAACATGGAAATTTCCGAAGAACTTCTAGTAAAACACTTACCTCGAGACAGGAGAAAACAAAATTTGAAAAGGGCAGCTTTTCGGAGGCAAACAATATTCTTACTTAAACTAAGTACTCAATGAATTGCAACCAACTACCTAATTCTTCGTGGGGCCCCACCTTTTGTAGAGAGGATGGCCGCACCCGCTATTGCATGGACTCCACGAGTTGTCTGAATAGGAATATGTAACACCGTAATTTGCAAGAGTTAAGGGATATGCTAGAAGCGTGTTGCTACTTGATATTACAAGGCAGTTTAAAAAAAATTGTAGCGTCGGTACCTCACCTGGTAAGATCTGCTTTAGACTGGAGGACAAACATTATATCCAGCAGGTGGTCATAATGTTTTGGCCATTGATGTACACTAGCTAATCACGCTTACTGTATGTTCGTATAAGTTCCCATGAATTTGTGCTTTATATTCAATTTGACGTTAAAAGTATAGTCTAAAAAACTTATGTTAGTTTATTTAACCGCTTCCAGCCCATTGTTGTTCAGAAACAACATAAGGTATATTCTTTGAATTTTCAAAATCCTTCTAACACAACAAATTCTTACTAATCCCATTGTAGCTGGTAGAAAACTATCCGAAACAACACTGTAACAAGTTAGCAAAAGCATGCAATACATTGATTATGATACGCTCTCCAACATAACACAAATCATTACTCAAGTTATGAGGATAATGGCTGTGGAATAAATCTTACTCCTGTACCCTGACCTTTGATCCCATTTCGATGATATTAAACAGAAATAGTTCAGTATACCTCTGGAACAACGTACGAAAGTTTTGTCGCAATAGAAGCATTGTTAGTCAAGTTATGGGGGAAATGGCTGTGGAATAAATCTCGCTTCTGTGCACTGACCTTTGACCCCATTTCGATGATATTAAACAGAATTGGTTCAGTATACCTCCGGAACAACACACTAAAGTTTTGTCGCAATAGAAGAATTTTAGTCAAGTTATGAAGATAAGGGCTGTGCAATAAATCTCACTCATGTGCCCTGACGTTTTACCCCATTTCGTTGATATTTAGCAGAACCAGTTCAGTATACCTCCGGAGCAACATGATGACTTTTTGTCGCAATCGAAGCATTTTTATGTAAGTTATGACGCACAAGGGCGATGGAATGGATCCCCAGCTATGTCCTGACCTTGAGCCTATTTCGACCATTTTCTATAAGGGGGTTCGTTCCCAGGTTGTCCTTTACCACATACTAAAATTTCATTAAAATCGAACCACTTTTAAGGGAAATATAGTGCGGACGGACGATAGGCAGAAAGACAGACGGACAAAGCTGGAGCATATACGCTTCTTCAACCTATGTGTTTTTTTTTATTGGAGGTTTAACGATTACCAGGAGCAACTCAATGGGCTATAAGCAGTCGCCCGTCCCTAATTTAGGGTCACAGGTTTCAAGGAGGGAGAGAACCAGTGCCGTAAGACAAACACAACATCCATGCCTCACCGGGGACTCGAACCCGGAACCCTTTTGGACGAATGATCAGAGGCCATCGCTTAGACCACTGCGCCACCGGGGCGGCAACCTGTGGTTGGAAAGCGCAACAAACCGCAAGACAGGATTTTCCTATGTTGTGTGCCAAAAATGTAATGTGATTTTGTGTTTCACAAAAAAAAAAAAAAAAAAAAAAAAGAACTGCTTTGTCAATTTCCATGTGAAGTGAAAACTACTCTATTGAACATTTTCCTATATATAGGTTGTCCTTTACCACATACTAAAATTTCATTAAAATCGAACCACTTTTAAGGGAAATATAGTGCGGACGGACGATAGACAGAAAGACAGACGGACAAAGCTGGAGCATATACGCTTCTTCAACCTATGTGTTTTTTTTTTTATTGGAGGTTTAACGATTACCAGGAGCAACTCAATGGGCTATAAGCAGTCGCCCGTCCCTAATTTAGGGTCACAGGTTTCAAGGAGGGAGAGAACCAGTGCCGTAAGACAAACACAACATCCATGCCTCACCGGGACTCGAACCCGGAACCCTTTTGGACGAATGATCAGAGGCCATCGCTTAGACCACTGCGCCACCGGGGCGGCAACCTGTGGTTGGAAAGCGCAACAAACCGCAAGACAGGATTTTCCTATGTTGTGTGCCAAAAATGTAATGTGATTTTGTGTTTCACAAAAAAAAAAAAAAAAAAAAGAACTGCTTTGTCAATTTCCATGTGAAGTGAAAACTACTCTATTGAACATTTTCCTATATATAGGTTGTCCTTTACCACATACTAAAATTTCATTAAAATCGAACCACTTTTAAGGGAAATATAGTGCGGACGGACGATAGACAGAAAGACAGACGGACAAAGCTGGAGCATATACGCTTCTTCAACCTATGTGTTTTTTTTTTTTTATTGGAGGTTTAACGATTACCAGGAGCAACTCAATGGGCTATAAGCAGTCGCCCGTCCCTAATTTAGGGTCACAGGTTTCAAGGAGGGAGAGAACCAGTGCCGTAAGACAAACACAACATCCATGCCTCACCGGGACTCGAACCCGGAACCCTTTTGGACGAATGATCAGAGGCCATCGCTTAGACCACTGCGCCACCGGGGCGGCAACCTGTGGTTGGAAAGCGCAACAAACCGCAAGACAGGATTTTCCTATGTTGTGTGCCAAAAATGTAATGTGATTTTGTGTTTCACAAAAAAAAAAAAAAAAAAAAAAAAAAAGAACTGCTTTGTCAATTTCCATGTGAAGTGAAAACTACTCTATTGAACATTTTCCTATATTGAGAGAAGGCAGATCAAATCAGAATTTCCTTTTGAAGAGAACAATGTGGTTTCATGTTCATGAAGGAAGTAAAATAAGAAAAAGCAAGTTAAATTATCAGAAATTGTTCACAAACAAGATTTTGTATTTGAGGAATAAAATGTTATAAAAAGATTTCAGTGTTAGCTTTATTTATTACAAGCCCAAAACACCACAAAAACCCGAAAAAAGTTTCCAGTTTCAAAAATAAAATTCTGAGCTGAAAAGGGTTAATTGCAGTCGTGTGCAATACAGAACTGAAGATTAAGTCTATTAAGCTCTGAAGTATATTTTAAAAATAAGCGTAAAGTTATTCATATACGACGAAACGTTCGCTGATGTAAAAGAACAAATCACATTTATGCCAGAAATTTCCTTCAGCGATGAAACATTTTGAAAGTAATAAGCCCAAAATACTTGGGAAAAGACATCTAAAGCGACCGCATATTTAACCTTCGGCTGAGTCAAAGTCATACACATTGAAGGATTTAACCCTGTCTGTGACTTTGTCTCCTTGAAAGTTAACAGTAAAAGCCATCTTATCTTGGAGATGAGTAGATTGCGAATTTCGCTCTGAAGAGCATTTAGATCCCGAGGCCATAACTGTTTATGTGCTCTTTGTTTATCTTGGGTCCATTCAACAGAAAATCTTAATGGATGCGAATTCGTCGTAGACAACGAAATGTCTTTCGCTGAATTGTCTGGGGATGTCACTGAAGCTTGAGCTTTCGAAGGGCACCATCTAGCGGCCAATTTGTCTGACTCACCACATGTCGGTAGTATAACATCATTCAAGCCATCATTTTCTTCTAAGGTCGGCTGATACGTCTCTTTGATTCATTATTTCTATGCCCATTGTACATTCAGGCGATTGCATTCCTGGATGAATTACGAAGAGAACTTTCCCCAAAATAGGAACACACTAAAATTTCGCAAGCAAATAATGATCAGCTACCCACCGTTTCTAAGAGGTTTCCTCGACATTTCCAGAAATTTGAAATATATACACTGACGGAAAAAAATCCCAACACCACGAAAAAATAGTTGCAGAGGAACGAAATGGCGGCAATACATTTGTATAGGCAACATATTTAATCGATTAAGGTTTCAAGATCACAGCTTATTGTAAGCGCGAGAAGAGCCATTTTAAATGTGAAATGCTGGTACATTAATAACCGGTGTAACCGCCAGAATGTTGAATGCAAGCACGCAAACGTTCATGCATTGTGTCGTACAGGTGCTGGATGTCAGTTTGTGGGATGGAGTTCCATGCCTGTTGCACTTGGTCGGTCAATACAGGGACGGTTAATGCTGGTTGGGGGTGACGGTGGAGTTGTCGTCCAATGATGTCCCATACGTGCTCGATTGGTGAAAGATCTGGTGATCTAGCAGGCCACGGCAACATGTCGACACTCTGTAGAGCATGTTGGGTTAAAACAGCGGTTTGCGGGTGAGCGTTATCCTGTTGGAAAACACCCTCTGGAATGCTGTTCATGAATGGCAGCACAACAGGTTGAATCACCAGACCGACGTACAACTGTGCCGTCAGGGTGCGTGGGATAACCACGAGAGTGCTCCTGCTGTCATAGGAAATTGCTCCCCAGACCATAACTCCAGGTGTAGGTCCAGTGTGTCTCGGCCGCAGACAGGTTGGCTGCAGGCGCTCACCTGGCCTCCTTCTAACCAACACACGGGCATCACTGGCACCCGGGCAGAACCGGCTTTCATCCGAAAACACAACAGATCTCCACTCCGTCCTCCAATGAGCTCTAGTTTGACACCACTGACGTCGCAAACGGCAGTGATTTGGAGTAAGTGGAATGCACGCTACAGGGCGTCTGGCTCGGAGCTGTCCTTCAAGTAACATATTTGTAACAGTTCGTTGTGTCACTGTGGTGGCAACTGCAGCTCGAATTGCTGCCGCAGACGCGGTGTGATGCGCCACGGCCATACGCCGTACACGGCGGTCTTCCCTCTCAGTAGTGCCACGTGGCCGGCCGGAACCCGGTCTTCTTGAGGCAGTACCTTCCCTTGACCACCGCTGCCAACAATCATGCACAGCGGCTACATTCCTGCCACGTCGTTCTGCAATATTGCGGAAAGAAAATCCACCTTCTCGTAGCCCTATTACACGACCTCGTTCAAACTCCGTGAGCTGTTGATAATGGCTTCTTCGTCTTCTTAAAGGCATTCTTGACTAACATCAACACCATACGTCGAATCTCAACGATAACTAACGCTCACGAACGTTACAGCGCGTATTTACAGCAAACCTGCTTTGCATGTTCCGAGGGGCGCTACTAGCGCCACACGTATGCGCCGAGCGCGAAATTTGCATAGACGTCATCTTACAGATGTACTCTCACCGCCTACCAACTGTCGTTTATCTAACACAACCCCTTCTTGGTGTTGGGATTTTTTTCCGTCAGTGTATATTTAAAACTAGTTGCAATGCTAATACTTAACTAATATTGGCTTCCGAAAACTGCGGAATGCTTCACTGACAGATTTAAAGATAATTTCAAATGCAGGAACAATTAGTGAAGTCCGGGTTTCCTTATTTATGGTTTTTTTTATCCCGATGGCAGCTTGTACAGGGCACGCTAAGAAACACAAAGAAAATATCATTTTAAAAATCTGCTTATTATTTCAGTTATTCAGTTTATGGGAGAAGTATATGTCTGTTGTATGAAAGTTAACTATGAAGATTTTGATTCGAGTTTGGATTAAATGAGAATATATACAATTGATTTTGAGCCAGCGGTATCGGGGATCGAACCCGATAATCTTCGTTTAAATTCAGTCACGAGAAGGACACGTTCATCATTCAAGGACATGTTGTTAATTTAAAAGCTAATTATACTCTAATTTCTCTGGCCATACTCACTCACCTCAATTCTTATCTCATGCACAGTCCCCTGGGAAAATCATTATGTTCTTAATAACGTGGAAGCACTGTGACGTACTACAGTGAAGACAACAAATCTGCAGCAATACGTTTCATTCGCGTAGCTCAGTTGGGAGAGCGACTTACTCCGGAGTGAGGAGACACGAACAAACTTGTGTTATCACATTGGCGCCAGATTGTGGAAAATGCATTCACTGGACGTTGGGTTCTTCGGAAAATGTGTGATGTTTGTTCCACACATTGTTTGGAATTAATGAAAAATTCCTATTGCGCTTCAAAGAAAAAAAAATTAAGAGGGAGACGTTGTGACGTACTACAGAGGTAAAATCATGTGTCAAGACGACAAATATGTAGCGAGACATTTTGCCCGCGTAGCTCAGTTGGAAGAGCGACTTACTCCGGAGTGAGGAAAAACGGATTCGATTTCCGTCGCGGATGAATGGGTGTTTTCACAGTACACCGAGTGGTCACTGATTTATGACCACCCCTGTCAAAAGAGGATGCGGCTCTTTGACTACGTGATTTCCGAGTGGGCGTGATTTGTCGACCGAAGTAGCACATATAAGGTGTGAGTGAAGCAGTTGGTAGTAAAATTCGGAGTGTGAACGGTAAACGTAAGGATTTATTGAACTCTGAGAAAGGAAATTTTGTAGGACCACGGAGAGCGGATTCTTCGATTTTCCAAACGGCTGAACTGGTGTGTTTTTCGCGAGCCGCCGTATGGTTAAAGTGTATCAGGACTGTCGTGGAAATGGTCAAACAAAGACCCGGAGGCAAAACTGCTCGGGACATCAAGGTTGATGTGAGAAGTGAGCCCCGGGTCCGACGACTTATACAGACCAATGGATGCAGCAGTGTTCAACAGTTGACTACCCAATATAACAGAGGTCTACACGGAACAGTATCTGTCATGAACATGGTCGCACGCTTGCATGTATGGACTATAACAGCCGACGACACCCTCTCCTAACCCTGGTTCATCGGCGCAGAAGACTCAAAAGATCAAAAAGACTCGCCCGGTGCAAATATCATTCATGTTGGACGTCGGATGACTGGAAAAAAGTGTGTTGGTCTGAGCAGTCGCGTTTCTTACTCCACTCGATGGATGGTGGTATACGTGTTTGACGCAAACAACATGAAGCGCTAGATCAATCCCGCATGATCTCTACAGTGCATGCCGGCGAAGGCGGTTGTATGTTCATTTTGAAGGAACGTGGACATCTGTTGTATGGGGTACAACGTATGTGTGGTGTCCACTAACATGAATTGCTTGCTGACTCTGTACACACAACAATGTTGCACATCTTTGCGAATGGCGAAAGTGCCTTCTAAGATGACAGTTCGCCGACCCACAGGTCGATTGTTGGTCTAGAGTTGTTTGTGGAACACAGTTCAGACATCCATCATATCGATTGGCTTCTGAACTCCCCCGATATCAATCCCATGGTGTGGGGCATGTTCATATGGAAGGAACTTGGACCCCTGTTGTATGGAGAACAACGTTTGTGCGGTGTCCACTAACATGAATTGCTTGCTGACTCTGTACACCCAACAATGTTGCACATATTCGCGAATGGCGAAGGTGTCTTCTAAGATGACAGTTCGCCGAACCACAGGTCGCTTGTTGGTTTAGAGTGGTTTGTGGAACATAGTTCAGACTTCCATCATATCAATTGGTCTCTGAACTCCCCCGATATGAATCCCATGGTGTGGGACATTTTCATTTGGAAGGAACTTGGACCCCTGTTTTATGGAGAGCAACGTTTGTGCGGCGTCCACTAACATGAATTGCTTTCTGACTCTGTACACCCAACAATGTTGCACTTCTTCCCGAATGGAGAAGGTGTCTTCTAAGATGACAGTTCGCCAAGCCACAGGTCTAATGTTGGTCTGAAATGGTTTGTGGAACACAGTTCAGACTTCCATCATATCGATTGGCCTCTGAACTCCCCCGATATCAATCCCATGGTGTGAGGCATGTTCATTCGGAAGGGACTTGGACCCCTGTTGTATGGAGAACAACGTTTGTGCGGTGTCCAATAACCTGAATTGCTTGCTGGCTCTGTACACCCAACAATGTTGCACATATTCGCAAATGGCGAAGGTGTCTTCTAAGATGACAGTTCGCCAAGCCACAAGTCTAATGTTGGTCTGGAATGGTTTGGGGAACACAGTTCAGACTTTCAGCATATCGATTAGCCTTTGAACTCCCCCGATAGCAACCCCATAGAGCATTTATGGGACAATATGGAACGGCATATTAAGCTTCTTGATACACCAATCATCTATCTACCTTCGTTGAAGGTCGCATTACACACAGCTTGGTTGACCAAAACTCCCAACTACTTCTGGCATGTTATTGAATCGATGCCACGTCGTATAGCTGCTGTAGTGAAGGTGAAAGGAGGATCTACGAAGTACTAGGCAAATGGTCATAATTCAGTGATCACACAATGTACACGAGTATTCAAGGAGAGACAAGCCGATAAACTCAAAGGCCTGAATGGCATCAAAGATTTCTACTGTATTATGTGGCTACATTCGCAAGTATCAAGCTGTAACCGATATTTCTTAATACCCGAAAGAGTGTTTAAAAGAAATTACGGAGTGATATATCGTGAAATTTATTAGGAGTTTGTCTATGTATCCACATCTTCTGTTTTTATTTTAAGCTAGGCAAAACAACTACACTTTTAACTGTAGGTTTGGTAAAACGTTTCCAGAATTCGATAGCGGCAAGTATGAGCTATGCTTTCCATGAATTCCTGGATTTGTACGAAGTACATTTTTATCACCAAGAGATAAAAATTTATATTTATATGGGCCGATGAAAATTCGACTCGAAAAATTCTGCATCAAATATCTGTATTTAATAGAGAAAACTTTTCATACATTTTTCAGCGTTTTCTAATGTAAGATCTTCCGCAACAGGGCATAAACTTGGAATTTTAGTTCTATGATATTTCAACTTATATCTGTCTGACAGCAAAACTAAGCTTAATATCAGACAACTTTTAAAACGATAAATATATCTACTTCTATGGATCGGATTGGAAAACTTTGACAATGGCTACCTCAAATCGCGGGCATGATCATCCGTATGTTTTCTGCTTTTCAATGTGCACTACTTTCCCATAAGATTTCAATGTACGAAATAATTCAATCGCAACACTATATCTGCAAAATTCTTTTTGTAACCGACTGATTTCACTATGGAAACGATTTTCTAAGCATTTCCCAGATGTTTTTATGAAATGATTTTCGGTTTGTAAGGTGTAAATATTTTTCTTTTTTGTCAGAAAACTACTCATCGCACATTTAGGGTAAATAGAGAATTAATTCCACGCGTTTTACCCAACCATATGCTCTTTGCACACGGAAATTTGGTGGTATTGTCCATTCTGTAAATATGTACGTCTCTTCCTCTTAAAATATTATGCAGAACTTTCATGCGAAAATTGTAGAGGTGATCATCCACTGATTTTGGATCCAGAGCATTCAGTTCAGAACCTCAGTTTCATTTACGTGTTTTAAAATCCATTCTCTTTTTACAGACTTGAAAATAAAGGGTATGTACAGTGAATGGACAATTTAATATACACTGCTGGCCACCCAAAATGCAACGCCAAAAAGGACACCAGATAGCAAAGCCAAATTTATTGGACACATACTAACAGATACAAAGATGAAACGATTGAGCTTACAGGCCCGCGCGACTTGCGGAACACGCAGACATCAATAGTTCGTGTGGCCCCCATGGCTGGAAATAACGACCGCTACACGCCGCGGCATCGAACGAAAGAGGCTTTGGATGTGGGCTCGGGGTATGTCGGTCCAGGCTGCTTTCACGCGTTGCCACAGTTCATCAGGCTTAGCCGCGGGTGGTGCTTGCGGGGTCACTCGGTTGCCGATCAGCGACCAGATGTGTTCGATGGACGCAATATCGGGAGAACAGGTGGGCTACGGCAGCAGTGACACCTGGTGGGTCGTGAAGAATTGTTGCACGATGCGTACCTCGTGGGCGTGCACCATGTCCAGTTGAAACGTGGCCGCTGGCAGATCCTGCAGGTAAGGGAGGACTACAGGCTCCAAAACGTCGGAGATGTAACGGTGGCTGTTGAGTGTACCGGCGATGCGCGCCAGAGGGGTGCGGGTGTCATATCCAATTACGCCCCAAACCAGAACGCCAAGCGATGGACCGATATGGCAATGCATAATGCAAGCGTCATACAGTCTCTCGCCGCGGTGCCACCACACGCGGATCTGACCGTCGTAATGTTGCAGGCAAAAGCAGGATTCGTCGGAGAAGACAATGTCGTGCCATCCCGTAGTTTAGGTGCTTCGTTCAACGGTCCACTGCCGCCGCACTCGTCGGTGGTGTAACGTAAATGGTAATCGGAGTAATGGGCGCCGTGCGACAAGTCCCCGCTCCTGCAGACGACGACGAACGGTACGTGTTGACACAGGTTGTTGCGCAACACACCCTAATTCCTGCGTTAACGTTCGTGATGTGGAGGTGTGAGCCGTCAATGCCCGCCACACAACATGCCAGTCCTCTCGTTCGGTGGTATGCCGCGGCTGCCGCAAACGCTCACGTCGGTCCGTCCGCCCCTCCTGCCGCCACCGAATCCATACTCGCCTCACTGTGGCTGGATGTCGTCCCACACGTGCGCCGAAGTCTCGTTACGATAAACTGCTGTCGCGATACGCCACTATTCCTCCTCTGTCGAACTCCGAAACGTGCTGGAATGACTGCCGTGTTCTGCGACGAGGCATCAGGAAGCTTCCGACGCACATGTCCGGCAGCACAACACACTTCCACTACTTACACACCGCCTTCTGTGCACCCTTCTTGTAGTGCTTCTCGGTAACGTGCCGGGCGCACATGATTTGCATATTCCCTGCAATGCTAATCGTTTGCATGTCTTCTCGTGGGCGACGGATGCTGCGAATTTCAGGCCAATCGGATGCTTCCTTCCTGATGTTGCATTTTGGGTGGCCAGCAGTGTATATATCACCAAATAACGAGTGTCCCACATTTTGGTCTTACAGTAGCAACAACATGTCACATTATAGACTCTTCAAGGTGGTGTTGCGTCGCATATTTCACGGCAGCTCTCCATAAAGTACCGAGGGCTGCTTGTGGTGGGTTTCGTGCATATTTCAGACCAGCAGTACGTAAAGTACCGAGGGCTACCAGTGGTGGGTTTCGGCGCATATTTCAGGGTAGCAATCTGTAAAGTACCGAGAGCTGCCTGTGGTGGGTTTCATGCGTATTTCAGGGCAACAGTACAAAAAGTACCGAGGAGTGTTTGTGGTGTGTTTCGGCTCATATTTCAGGGCAGCCGTCATTAAATTACCGAGTGTTGCCTGTGGTGGGTTTAGGCGCATATTTCAGGGCAATAGCCTGTAAAGTACCGATAGCTGCCTGTTTTGGGTTTTGAATTCTAATGCATGGCTGCATTTCGTTCCACAAGTGCTCAGTTCAGTACATATACGGAAAAAGAGATATGGCCGAACGAGGGTTCAAAACTCACTGGCATGCTCCTCCAGTCAGTCCTTTACATAACGCGAGCAAACAGGCCAGGCGTTGTGTTGTTTAAACAATGCATTCTGTTGTGGGAAATGAATAGTCATAAACGGGTGTAGATGTTCACGGAATACACCAACATGGCCTTGTGCGGTGACTGTAATCTCAATAAGTACAAGGGGCCCGAAACTAGCCCATATATACAGGCCTGTAACAGCTTGACTTGATAGTTGTGATGCATGCCCTTGTATGTTGTACGCTACACACGCAATCGTGTCGGCGTGTTGTAGTTGGACTCTCAATTCGTCGCACAAAAGCTACCCACTTCCAGTCTTCCTCGGTGGGGGCCGATGTTTCTTCGCTCAATGCAGCCTCGTAGCTCGGTGACCAGATTTTCACAGCTGTACTAGGTGTAGACGTTAGGTTCCCAAACCCAGTCGTGTCATTGTACATCGAATGGCTTTTGCACAAACCCTCGTAGTTTCCCGTCGTGGAATAGAGACGTTATCCGTCCTACTGTGGCCCTTCGTTCCTACATTACGATACAGGAGTGCTAGTAGATAATAAAAGTAATTATAATGCATTTTAATGTCTAGTAAATACTTAGAAATTTTCGGTTAATAACGCTTAATTTAAATCTGTAAATATTTGGAATCTTGCATATTAAGAATGTTTTGAATGCTGGATTACCTTAAGGAAAGTTTTTGCTTAATTAAGCTGGTATCCGTCAGAATCCCTTGAGGGTTCAGATTTCAGCGTTGCGTTAGGCTACGGATTTGATTGTCACATGTTGTTCTTTTAGAGTTGATGATTCCTCTCGAGGGAGAAAGCGGTTACATAGGGCAAACGTACATGGCAGAGGACACGGTATTTTCTGTGAGACAAAGTTTTTTGACTATGGTTCGGACGCTGGTATGAGAGCCCGAGACGAGAGTTCCGAAATCGCCCGGGTAGATAGTTTTGAAGAATTAGATGGAGGAGAGGTTAGTGGTTTTTTTTTGGGGGAGACAATGTGCCGGTGCTTGCGTGGTGAAAATCCAAGTGACCCCACGGGAGACAGAATGGATTGACGCGAGCTGAAAACTAAAGCTCTTATCGACAGTGATCCGACTTTAAACAGAAGAAAATTACATATCAAAAGGAAGTCCTATGAGCCACGAAATCGTCTTTATTTTTGTATGCCTTAATGTATACTAATTTCGTTGTTCGAAACCTGCAGTCTCCTGACTGAGATCAATGAAAAACGTAATTAAGAAATAAAGAGAACACGGGGAACGTTTACATTTAGGTGGCCGGTTTACGGCTAAATTTTGTCCTGGCGCAGCTTGATTTTCCAGTATTTGTGTAGCCTTGATGCGTACGTGTGATGGTGTTACACAGGAATTCCGCACGTTCTACAGTCACGCAGATGAAGCACCTCATTTTCTTCGTCCCGATGATGTAACGTAACACGTGACATGACGTAGATGTACTAACTGATGTGACGTATGAGTCAAATAGACAAATGAAGCAGCGATGAACCTACTGGCGTGATTATATTGGGAGAACAGCCGCTCCAGAGTAAGAAGACGTGAGTTCGATAATCACCACTGGCAAAAGGTTATAAGTGTCTTCCTACGATCAAATTCTCTCACGTCGCCATGTTTTCCAATAATCATATGCGCGGGTACTCTGTACTGCAGGTGATTAGCTGATCTATTTACACTCAATGGACAAAACATTAGAGATACCTACCTAATACGGCGATGGTCCTCCTCTAGCGCGAATAACAGCCCGTACACGCCGAGGCATCAATTTACCAGATGTCGGAGGTAATGCCAGCCATATCTGCTGCAGCATTGTCCAAAACTACGTCAGAGACGTTGGTCCGGGATCCATGGATCAAATGTTCCTCTCCATGGCATCCCAGAAAGCTTCCACAGAGTTATAATCCGGGCACTGTGGGGACAACTGGATGGTTCTAAAGCCATATGAGTGTTTCTCAGGCCATGCCTAGGTGGTTACGGCCCGGTGAAGCAGCGCATTGTTTTCGTGAAGCAGATCATCAACTATAATGAATAAAGTTTTACTGGTTGTGTGGTAGTAATTATAATGAATAAAGTTTTATGCCTGGACGTAATGGAGACACTTAATGAAAGAGACCTAACGGCCAGACAGAGGTCTGACACTAATATGAACTGAGAAAAATGTACTCACTTTAAAACCTTTTATTGGAAAACTCCTGGTATCATCCAACACACACTCTACTAATCACACTACTACTGAATATCCGAACTTTCGTAGAATCGCATCACAGTAATGAAGAAGAAGCTAATCACATAAAACGAAGCTTCCGGCACATAAAACGAAGCTCCTCGCACATAAAACAAAGCTATCTTGGTATAGTTGAACGCGCTTATATATACTGCATACCACCACGTCATGACTTACACTCATTGCCACATATCATTCAGCGGGAGAAATAACATCTCGTTAAGTGAGAAGATAATTTGCATAGGAAAATAAAATAACAAGAGATAGTAAAATCAAAAGGAAACTGAATCTAGAGTATACGTTACACAACCGCAGGATGCGTGAAGGCCATGAAATCGTGCAGGTGATCAGCCAGCACATGCTGGTGGCGCCTAGCAGTTTAGGACCTCTTCATACACACTAACGGGCATAGTGTGTCCCATGAGAAAGCTCCCTACACCATCACAGAGCTTGAACAGAAACAACCTGTTCAAGGCTTCATGCTATCGACGCCACACCCGCACACTCCCGTTAGCTCTTCACAACAGGAGACGGGATTCATCTGAGCACACGACGTATCGTCACTCTGCAGAAGTCCACTTTCGATGTTTCCGGCAGCAGGCGAGGCGTAATATCCGATGACGCGCACTCAACAGTGGCACACGAGTAGGCGGTCGGCTCCATAGCCCAAAATATGCAGCGCGCGCCCTTACCGATCATTCGCTGACGCTACTTTTGCCTCCGACATTCAACCTGGATGCAATGTTCACCGCCGTTTCCAAGCGGTCCCTCTGTACGAGCCTAGATAATCTACGTCGACCAAGATAATCAATGACGTGTAGTCGGCCACCCCTTGCTCTCTGGGCGCTGGTACGTCCGTCGATGGTATACTCGCGGTACACCCTTGATACGGTTGCCCTTGGGAACTTTAGGGTTCTTACGACTTGGGAGATACAACGACACATCTGTCTTGCGCCGATAATGCGTCCACGATCGAAGTCGCTCAGATCACCACGTTTACCCATATTCTTCGATTGCTACACACTGTTGGGAAGCCCTGATGTACGCCTATTTATCGCCTGCATTCTGTTTGAGTCTGCGCTAGGATGCTCACGTCAACTACCCATCACCCCTATCTCTAATGTTTTGGCTAACGAGTGTACATCCAGCAAGGATTTCAGCCGTCGGCGTTATTATGGTTGGAAAGGGCAGGTTTGTGAATGGGTGAGGGGTGTGTATAATTATTTCTGATTTTAGTGTATTGAAATCGAACTGAGCTGCAATGCTCCCTCTACGTTCTTTCTTTTATTATATGCTAAATAGATTTATGGATACATGAGACTTTGCCCAACTCGTATCAATTCGCGGAAGTATTAGAGTCGTAGATCACGCATTAGTGAAATAACAATCAAGATGGATTGCTCTGTGTTGTACCTAGATATCATGCAGCTAGCCAGAAAAGATCATTGAATTTATTTGCAATCAGTCGCCTAATGATCCACCCAGGAACTGAAAACTTAAGCGATCTGGCCTTATTTTTTATTCATGAGTTGCAAAAAATACAGGAAGTAAAGTTTTTTGAAGATGATGCTAATGGCTCATCTGTCTTTGTCTCAACATGGGGGCCAGTGGTGATTCGAATGTTTCAGATGAAGAATTGAAATATCAATGTGATTTAATTTTCATCTTTTGGCTTTGTAGTGCGCACAAACATAATATCATGCTCTCAGAGGTTTACTCAGGCACGTAGAGTGTTTTCTCCAATCGGAGCTCAGCAACGGAAAGTACTAAGCAAGTGAGTACGAATAGATAGTTTTTCAATGCCGAACAGAAAGATTCTGGAACCTACATTGTTTCAGAAATGTGGAAAAAGTTACAAATAAAATTTTACAAGCGGTTAATCGTTCAGCACTTAACCCTTTAAACATATAATGTTCTCTTCCATCCACATAGTTTGCATTAATTGATATCTGTGTTTCAATGACGACAGCAAGCATAATTTTGAATCAGTTTTTAACTCTCCCAGCTTCTAGATGAGAAAGTGTTTTTGTCTTTCTTTTCTTCGATTGCGCAAAGTGATAAATCCAATACAGAATTCGTGCACCACGCAATTAAATCTGTAGAAACGACGCTGTCACTGTACGATTAACAAGAAAGATGACACCGAATTTTCGGGTGTAATAAGCACGTCTCTTGAATCCGTTCTGACGCAAGTTAAATTTATCAAAGCTATTCAAAGTCAATGGAGCAGCCCCGGTGGCGCAGTGGTCTAAGCGATGACCTCTCATCATTCGTCCGTAAGGGGTCCGGGTTCGAATCCCGGTGAGGCATGGATGTTGTGTTTGTCTTACGGCACTGGCTCTCTCCCTTCCCTGGAACCAGTGACCCGAAATTAGGGACGGGCGACTGCTTATAGCCTATTGAGTTGCTCACGGTGGTCGTTAAACCTTCAATCAAAAAAAACAAAAGTCAATGGAACCGGTATGGAAAACAATGGTATCTGACAGAAGAAAGAAGTTTTTCAATCGGGTTTTTAATCCCTCAGATTTTGCTGTAAACGGAATCGTGAGCTGGTTGCAGACTTGTGCGTTAAGAAAAATATGAGTTTATGGGAGAAACATTTCGCACAGGAAACGCTCTCCAACACCGAAGGGAATTTTCAACTCGGACTCTTAGAAACAGAGATATCGACAAAAACAAGATGTGACTTTACGTCCCCTGGTGGGAAAATCATGCATTATTTTAGGAAGAAAGTATTCTCAAAAGGTTTTTCCATAGGAGCGGTATCGGTCCAAGAAAAAAAATTTAGTCGAGTTTTCAAGAGCCCAGATTTTGCTACAAATACATCAGAAGCAGCAAATTAACACTTATGCCCCCTGGTGGCCAAACCATTCTTTATCAAACATTAGAAATTATTTGAAAAATATTTTCCAACAGGTGTATGCGATACAAGAAGAATTTTTCAAATCGGAGTTTTAGAAGCAGAAAAAACGCAGAAAACGCAATTTAATTTGTGCCCCCTAGCGGAAAGTCTATGATTTACATGAAAATTTTGAATTTATAGGAAAAACATTTCACATCGGATACACTATCCAACAAAGAAGGACGCTTTTCAAATCGGACTCCTAGTAGTAGAGATATTGACAAAAATAAGATATAAATCTACGCCCCCTGGAGTAGAAACAATGCATTATTTTAAGAAGAAAGTGTTCCTAAATGGTTTGTCGACATGAGTAGTATCGGTCTACAAACGACTTTTTTTTCAATCGAAATTTTAGAAGCTCATATTTTGCTGCAAATACATCAGAAGCGGAAATTAAGACTTACGCCACCTGATGGCCAAACCATTTTTAAAAAGAATTAAAAATTATGTGCATTCAAAATTATAAAAAAATTAAAAATTATGCGTATTTAAATTAAAAATTATGAGCAAATGATTTCCCATCAGGAGCTGTATCCGGTGCAGGAAGAATTTTTCGAATCGCATATTTAGAAACAGAGATAATGGAGTAAAAGCAATTTACATTTACGCCCCTAGCGGAATGTCTATGAATTACTTGAAAATTTTGAAATTATATGAAAAACATGTCACACTGAAAACACTATTCAACAAAGAAGGAATTTTTCAAATCGGACATCCAGAAGTAGAGATATTGACAAAAATAAGATATACATCTACGCCGCCTAGCGGAGAAACCATGGACATATTTTAATAAGAAAATATTCCTAAAACTTTTATCGAGGTGAGTGCCATCAGTCCACGAAATATTTTTTTCAATCGAGATTTTAGAAGCTCAGATTTATGGCAAAAACTTCAGAAGCAAGAATTAATACTTACGCCCTCTGGTGGCCAAAGTATTCTTTACCAAAAATTAGAAATTATATGCAAAAGATTTGCCATCAGGAGCTGTATGCGCTGAAGAAAAACATTTTTGAATCGGAGTTTTAGAAGAAGAGTTATCGAGGAAAATGTAATTTATTTTTACGCCCCCTAGCGGAAAATCTATGCGTAATTTGAAAAAGTAACTATATTTAAAATACTCTTCGACATAAATGGAACCGAAATATAAAATATTTTTTTCAATCGGATGTTTAGAAGTAAATATGTGGAATAAAACGCATTTTTGAATTCGACGTCATCTGCATTTACGCCCTCTAGCGGCAAAATCGTACATCGTAAAAAAAAAAAAAGAAAGAAAGAAAGGATCATCATTCGCATATTCCAAGCTTCCCAATGCAAACATAATTTTTCAAATCGGACTAATAGTTGCAGAGATATCGTGTCTACAGACGGACGGACGGACGGACAAACCGATAACAAAAGACGTGCTGAAAAACATGTTCACACACCATTTGTAAGTTAAGACGTTTAATATGCAATAAAATATACATGCTAAAAAACCACACTAGATGTTTCAGGCGGGCGGCCCAACTCATCTTCAGGTATAACCCTGCGAACGGTCCCGATGTCTTGCGTCCGTTTGCAGTGTTAGACCTAAAGATGGAATGGGCAGCCCACCCGAAATATCTAGTTTAGTTTTTTAGCATGTATATTTTAAGGTATATTTTTCGAGTTGAGGGCATATTACGCCATGTGTCTTATGTATATCGAAACAGTGATTCCACCTAAGTTTAGGAGTTGTTAGTGTTCATATTTGCTCCAAAGGGAGCAGAGCACCCATACTTTACCATTAACAGATTGACAAAACATGAACGAAAATCTGATGGAAATCATATAGAAATTAGTATTATGACTCAAGGACATGGATGTTGTGTGAGGGGAGAAGTTTAAATTATATATATATATACACGGTCGAGTCACATTTTTGTGACCACCAGCTAATATCCAGAGTAACCGCCGTGTGCAGGACGGACATCAGCTAGACGGGCTCGGAGTGACTCAATAACGTGCTGGAAGGTGTTCACAGGTATGTGGAGCCATGCTGATTGCAG
Organism: Macrothele yani; assembly: GCA_039090855.1. Classification (NCBI taxonomy): domain Eukaryota; kingdom Metazoa; phylum Arthropoda; class Arachnida; order Araneae; family Macrothelidae; genus Macrothele; species Macrothele yani. The sequence goes on along the minus strand of CM077015.1, from coordinate 16,706,150 downwards.
TGCATCTGACAGCTTCTGGAGGGTGCGTGGTGGAGAACCCGTAAAGCGAACAACACGATCGCGGTGGTCCCACAGATGCTTAATTGGGTTTAAGTCTGGAGAATCAGGGGGCCAGGGAAGTACTTTGAAGTCTTCATCGTGATCTTCCAACCAATCTCGGACATTTCTAGCTGTGCAACACGTCGCATTGTCGTGCTGGAAGACTAAATCCGTCCCAGAGAAGGCAAGCAGCATGTATGGGTGCACGTGGTCTGCAAGAATAGGTTCATACGTATTCGGTTCATAGTGCCTTCCACAGGTAGGAGTGAGCCCATAGAATGGCAAAAAACATTCCCCAGACAATAACACTGCCCCCATTATCTTGTGTGCTTCCAGCACTCCGATGAAAAGTGTATCTCCGATGTTTCTCGGCTTATACGCCAAAGTCAACCCGTTCGATGAAGCAGAAAACGTGACTCATCGGAGAAGGTAATCCTTTGCCAATCAGCGGAGGTCCGATTCCTATACTGCTGTGAAAAAATGTAAGCCTTTTCTGTCGATGCACCTTCGTTAGCATAGTCGCAGTGACCATTCGTCTGCATCGGAGCACCATACGCAGCAGGGTTTGCTGAACTGTCGTTTCAGACACAACTCCGGGAGCCCTGTGTTTCATTAGGCCAATGAGTTGCTCCACGCAGGCGTGTCGCATCGACCCTCCCGCACCTTTGAAGCCGACGTTTACCACTCACATCAAGGTGACGTGGTGCTCGGCAGTTTACACGTCGCTAATTCGCAATGATGTCATTTCTCCAATCACGATACACTTTAAACACAGCAGCACGCGAACAGTTCACAAACTCCGCTGTTTCAGAAATACTGCCACCCTTTGCCTTTAAGTCGATAATTATTCAATTTTGCAAATCTGCTAAATCTCTTCTTTTATCTATAACAGCAACAGGTGAAGTCTTTTCAGGATGCCTACAGAACACCTTATATACCCTCCAAACCAGCTCGAGACACGTGCCTTCGTTTATTGGCTTCGCGCTGTTGACGCCAAAAGTAAGAGGTGGTCACACTAGTGTGACTCGACTGTGTATATACTGTATATATACAGTGCTGGCCACCCAAAATGCAACACCAAGAAGAACACAAGATAGCAAAGCCAGATTTACTGGACAAATAACAACAGATACAAAGATGAAACGATTGAGCTTACAGGCCCGTGCGACTTCCGGAACACGCAGATATCAATAGTTCGTGTGGCCCTCATGGCTGGCAATAACGGCCGCTACACGCCGCGGCATCAAACGAAAGAGGCTTTGGATGTGGGCTTGCGGTATGTTGGTCCAGGCTGCTTCCACACGTTGCCACAGTTCATCAGGCGTAGCCACGAGTAGTGCTTGCCGGGCCACTCGGTTGCCGATCAGCGACCAGACTTGTTCGATGGCCGACATATCGGGAAAACAGGCGAACCACGGCAGCAGTGACACCTGGTGGGGGGCCGTGAAGAATTGTTGCACGATGCGTGCCACGTGCGGGCGCGCATTGTCCTGTTGAAACGTGGCCGCTGGCAGGTCCTGCAGGGAAGGGAAGACTACAGGCTCCAAAGCGTCGGAGATGTAGCGGTGGCTGTTGAGTGTACCGGTGATGCGTACCAGAGGGTTGCGGGTATCTTATCCAATTGCGCCCCAAACCATAACGCCAGGCGACGGACCGGTATGGCGATGCATAATGCAGGCGTCATACAGTCTCTCGCCACGGTGCCGCCACACGCGGATACGATAATCGTGGTGTTGCAGGGAGAAGTGCGATTCGTAGGAGAAGACAATGTCGTGCCATCCCGTAGTCTAAGTGCGGCGTTCAAGGGCCCACTGCCGCCGCTATCGCCAGTGGTGTAACGCCAATGGTAATCGGAGCAATGTGCGCCGTGGGACTAGTCCCTACTCCTGCAGACGACGTCGAACGGTACGTCCCGACACAGGTTATTGCGCAACACACACTAATTCCTGCGCTAACGTTCGTGATGTGGCGGTGCGAGCCGTAAATGCTCGCCGCACAACATGCCGGTCCTCTCGTTCGGTAGTGTGCCTCGCCTGCGGCAATCGCTCACGTCGGTCCGTCCTGGAATTCCGATTGGCCTGAAGTTCGCAGCATGCGTCGCCCGCGAGAGGACATGCAAACGATTAGCATTGCAGGGCATATGCAAATCATGTGCGCCTGGCACTCCACCGAGAAGCCCTATCAGAAGGGTGCACAGAAGGCGGGGTGTAAGTAGTGGAAGTGTGTTGTGCTGCCTGACCCCTGCGTGGGAAACTTCCTGATGCCTCGTCGCAGAATACGGAACTCATTTCAGCACGTTTCGAACTTTGACAGAGGACGAATAGTGACTTATCATCACAGGGGCTTATTTTACCGAGACATTGGCGCCAGTGTGGGACGACATCCAGCGACAGTGAGGTGATTATGGATTCGGTGGGTGCAGGAGGGGCGGACGAAGAGATGTGAGCGTTTGCCTCAGCCGCGGCACACCACCGAACGAGAGGACCGGCATGTTGTGTGGCGGGCATTGACGGCTCGCACCGCGACATCACGAACTTTAGCGCAGGAATTTGGGTGTGATGCGCAATAACCTGTGTCAGCACGTACCGTTCGACGTCGTCTGCAGGATCGTGGACTTGTCGCACGGCACCCATTACTCCGACTACCATTGACGTTACACCACCGGCGATTGCGGTGGTAGTGGGCCGTTGAACGCCGCACCTGGACTACGGAATGGAACGACATTGTCTTCTCTGATGAATCCCGCTTCTGCCTGCAACACCAGGATGGTTGGATCCGCGAGCGGTGGCACCGCGGCGAGAGACTGTATGGCGCCTGAAATATGCATCGCCATACTGGTCCGTCTTCTAGCGTTATGGTTTAGCGCACAATTGGATATGACACCCGCACCCCTCTGGTACGCATCGCCCGTAAAATAAACAGCCACCACTACATCTCCGACGTTTTGGAGCCAGTAGTCCTCCTTTACCTGCAGGACCTGCCAACGGCCACGTTTCAACAGGACAGTGCGCGCCCGCACGTGGCACGCATCGTGCAACAGTTCTTCACGGCCAACCAGGTGTCACTGCTGCCGTGGCCCGTATGTTCTCCCAATATGTCGCCCATCGTACCCGTCTGGTCACTGATCGGCAACCGAGTGGCCCGGCAAGAACCATCCGCGGCTACGCCTGATGAACTGTGGCAACGTGTGGAAGCAGCCTGGACCGACATACCCCAAACCCACATCCAAAGCCTCTTTAGCTCGGTGCCGCGGCGTGTAGCTGCCGTTATTGGCAGCCATGGGGGCCACACGAACTATTGATGTCTGTGTGTTCCGCAAGTCGCACGGGCCTGTAACCTCAATCGTTTCATCTTTGTATCTCTTGTTATGTGTCCAGTAAATCTGGCTTTGCTATCTCGCGTCCTTCTTGGTGTTGCATTTTGGGTGGCCAGCAGTGTATATAATTATATATAAAAATAATAAATGAAAGAACTGTAAGTCTGAAGCAATACCCAAAGCCTAACACACGGTTTGTGGATACATTAGATCAGCACCCGCATATCACTAACGCACATTCACGCATATGCTCAAAACACAATATACATTGAAGTGCCTGAAAAACTGGTACACAAGTCTAATACTTATCAGGTCCCCCACGGGAGCGCAAGACTGCAGAAGTACGACGGGGCATGAATTCCACTAGCTTCTGGAAATATGCTGTATGCAATGCACACCATACTTTCTGCAGAGTGTTCCACAATTCAGGTGTATTCCGAGGTCTCGGATTCCTGTGTTCGATAACGCATTGCATATCATCCCAAATGTGTTCTATCACGTTCAGATCTGGGGACTTGGGTGGGAATGGCGACACCCCAAACTCAGATGGATGCTCTTCTAAACATAATGTGGCGTCCCGACGCTTGTGTGGAGGTGCATTGTTCTGTTGGAACAGGCCCAACCCATCAGCATGAATGCAGGACATGAACGGGTGTACCTCGTCAGAAAGGATTCACACATATCGTTGGCCGGTCACAGATTTTCGTAGACGTACCAGGGGTCCCAGTGAAGTCCAGCTAAACACACCCCATACCATTACGGATCCCCCACCAGCCGGTAGAGTTCCCTGTTGACAGGCGGGATCCATGGCTTCATGGGGTTTGCGCCACACACGAATCCTTCCATCAGCCCGATACAGTTGGAAACACTACTCGTCAGACCAGACTACTTGTTTCCAGTCATCTAGTGTCCAGTCGCGGTGTTGTCATGCCCAAGGGAGGCGCATAGCCCTGTGTCGTGCACCCATCAAGGGGACTCGAGTTGGGCGTCGGCTCCCAAAGCCCATATCGTGCAGGGTACGTTGCACAGTCCGGACGCTGATGCTTGTTGAGGCTCCGGCATTGAATTCCGATGATACCTGCGAGAGTGTTGCACGCCTATCGCGTGACACTATTCTTGACAGCCGACGATGGTCACGTTCACCCAATGTCTTTTTACGGCCACACTGGTATCGTAGGCTGGAGGTTTTGCCGGGATTCTTGTAGTCACGGTACACCCTTGCAATGGTCGTCTGTGAAAATCCGAAATTCGTTTTTACCTCCGAAATACTATGGCCCATCTCACGAGCGCCAACTGTGACACCGCGTTGAAAATCGCTTAAATCGTTATTACTTGTAATTATCATGCCGAAAATAGCTCTAACAGCTGGCAAGGATGTGGTGAATGTTACCCCGAAAGTGCTAGTGGGGTATTTTAATTGTAAATGTCTTTCATCATTTATTAAATATTGTACATAGAATGTTTGTTTTGTATGACGTATTGTGGTGATGTTTGTTTTGTATGACGTATTGTAGGTGATGTTTGTTTTGTATGACGTATTGTAGGTGATGTTTGTTTTGTATGACGTATTGTACGAAATTACTTTTTAACTTCACGAGCTTCATAATACTTCTGGAACATCATTTGAATGCCATGAGGTGTCCTAACATCACTCTGAACCGGACACACCCGTACATATGCGTGGCCTTTCTTGATGGAGATCGCTACTTTCGGCAGGACAATTTTTAATGCCACAAGATTTGAATTGTCAATCTGTAGTTCCAAGAACACGAAAGTGACTTAGAATTTCTAAAATCACCTTCACAGTTCCCAGAACCGAACACAATCAAACACTTGTAGGATGAGATTGAGAGACTCATTCGCAACAGAGACCTTCTTCCAGCAAATGCAGTGGGCACAAAAGCACCAAAACCGAAACAAAAAATGTAGCGTTGGAAACGCAAAAGACGAGGATCATTGTAGATCCTCGTCCAGCAAATCCTTGTCAAAACTCTTCGTGGAAACGAAGAGTTTTGACGAGGGTGTGTGTTGAAAACGAAGAGTTTTGACAGAGATCCTCGTCAAAACTTTTCTTTTCCAACACTAGTTAAAATCTTACTGTTCTTATGCATCTCGTCAGAACTCTTCATTTCCAACACATCTTAAAATGTTACTATTTCTTATGTATCTACTATCTTGTGCGTCCAGTCAGTAAGATTCGCAGCATTTGCAACAATAACTCCAGGTGCTGCAATTTCTTTCTTCCTTTTCCTTTGACAGAGTGTATTTTTCCCTTTCTCTCATGCACAGTTTTCTGAAAAAAGGGAAAAGTACATGCACTTCTCGACACAGAAAATTCCACACCTTGACAAAATGCTAGAAAAGGGACGAATCTTACAACACATGTGAACAAGTAGGTGGGAAAGTAGTGATCGAATTTCTGAGGGTTTATATGAATGAGATGGTCACGCGAGAAGACAGTACAATGTGGCTTAAGTCAGTAAATAGGTATGACAGCCATGCTGGCGTATACATTCGGTAACACAGCTTAGCACCGAGTTGGAAAGTCTTCTGCTGGTGTCCTGAGGTATCGCTCACCATGCGTCGTTAACATGTGTCCACAATTCATCGACATTACGTGGGGGTCGTGCACAGACTTTACAGCGGCTGCCAATGAGGTCCCACCGGTTTTCTATTGGGGAAAAGTCTGGGGATCGCGTTTTCCCAAGTAACACCTGGACACCTTGTACGCACTGTCTGCCAATGTTGGCAGTGTGTGGGCGGGCATTATCGTGTTGAAACTGGGTATGGGGGATATCACGAAGATATAGTAACACATTTGGTTTTAGGTCTTCATCGATATATCGTCGTGCTTTTATTGTGTCAATAATGCATACGAGCGGTCAACCACGGCAAAATCAGCCCAGTGATCACGTCGGCTGGTCGTGGTCGGCGACCACGTCATATCCAGACAATCAATCAGCGATCGCTAGCACTGAAGCAGAAAACAGACTCGCCTCTAAATATGACATGGTTCCATCGTCTCGCCACGCATGCCTTGTATGAAGATGTGCTGCTGTGAGTGGCAGTCGTCACAATTGGGGGTGAAAGGGCAAACGTACCTCAGCCAATCTGAGATTCATTGTGCACGTCGATATGGGTATGTCCATACTGTCAGTATCTAGTCCATTGTCGTCCTCTGTAGATTGTGAGGCTTCTCCGGCTTGTCGTAATCTGCGGGGATACAGGGGTTACGACGTTTGTTTATTTGCACCAGTCCTACTACAGTGCCACAGGTTATCTTCCTTTCACCATTGCCGGCACGTTCTTGCTACAGTTGTTGCATCGCAATGCCTTTTAGCAGCAGTGTGACACAGGGACCAACCATCCGTACAAGCCCTGTGATGAAGTCTATGGCAAAGGTGTCCGTTAGAAGGTAGGATTCCCGATGACGATATCTAGGCATCGTACACTTTACATGTGCTTTTGCCACCGAGATCACTCCGATGTAGTAGTCCACACGGCCAGGTGAGGACGACCAGTCTTAGTACGTTGAGCCGTTTTGCTTTTTCATTCCCCTCACCTATCACGTGATTGGTACACAACTGCAATGATTTACATAACCCAAATGTGGACGCATAGCCATCAATTTGGCTGGAGATCCAGAAATATTTCCTGAATGTGGCATTTCCAATATCGAACAGTGTATTGGTGTTTATCATGATCCATCTGATTTCACAAGACGAGGGGTTGAATAGCAATATTTTAAAAGTAGGAAAATAAGAGAGCTGATCAAAAAGTTAGTTTCACTGTCGAATAAAAAAACAAAACAAATAAAGAGATATACACAGGGGATGTATGTTGGTTTAAAGGTACAACATTTATTCATTTTTCGACATAGTTGCCTAAGGACTGTAAACATTTATCGGAACGTGTGATTAACTTTTCCATACCTGTACATAAAGAGTCTCCTCCAGTTAGTGACAACCAGTTAAGGACCGCCGTTTTCACAGCCTTAATGGTTTGGAATCGTTGTCCACGAATATCCTGTTTCATTTTAGCGAACAAATGGTAGCCGCACGAGGATAAGTCGGGACCGTACGGTTGATGTTGCCAGACCTCTCATTTGAATGACTGTAGAAATTCCTTTGTTTTCCGTGCTGTGTGGGGTGTGGCGTTGTCGTGTAGCAGAACGACACCTTCGTTTAACTTACCCCGGCGTCTGTCCTTAATTGCTTTTCGCAAATTACGTAGCGTTTGGCAATGTAAAGCAGAATTGATAATCATCCCTTTTAGCAGAAATTATGTGTAAACAACACTTTCACAGTCTGCAGATGGTTGGATTTTGCACTTCTTCGTCACCTGTGATGATTCGACGCAAAAAAATTGTGACTCTTATCAGAATACCGTTGCAGAAGAGCCAAAGACGACAAGAAAAGTTGGTTTCTGTGCTGGTCGGTGAGTAAACGTGGCAACCATCTCGGTCTCGCACACAATGTCCGAAATCCCAGCTGCTCGTGAATGATGGAATGTAGTCCCGTACCAAATGTCTAACGTCTGGCAATTTCCTTGATTTTGATATGCCTATTATCCCGTATCATGTCGTGAAGGGCGGCAACATGCTCTGGAGTGCTGGATATTGATGGTCTACCGTCGCGGTAATCGTCCGTGAAATTTGACTTTTTTCAATTTGAAATGGCATTTTCCACGTATGCAGCACAGATTTTACGATGGATATCAGTGCAATTTAGCCGCTGAGTCCACAAAAATCGAATGGTTCCTCGCATTTCCAATTTGGAGAAAGAATCTAGTTGACGCGCCTTTACGAACTGCATGTTACTCACTTTAAGTAGGGCATGTGTTCTGCTAGGTGGTGACCAATGCACATTCTTATACTTGTCGCAATATACCGATTTACATAAGACGATTCGAAACGTTAAATTTGGTTCTTGAGAAGGATTCCTACATTTTTTTTTCTTTTTTCTTTTTTGACGAAGCTCAATTTTGTCCTATGATTGCTAAGTGCATAATTAGATTTGTCATGACTTCGTTGTTACTAAGTATTGAAATTTGGAAAAAAAAATCAGATGAAAGAAAACTTGACCCAGATTTTTCAGGTGTTTCTCAGTTTTTTTATCTGTGATTTTAAGTGACAATAACTGCACATTGAATCGTATTAACGTAAATAGGAGTTAAACCTAAATAGAAAAACAAATGCCGCTCAACATCTTCTGCGTGTCGGTACGCCAATTCCGCCTGTACTTTTTTTCCTGATACCACAATACTGAAAACTTTTATAAATTCGAAATCTTCTGTCTCTTTCGTTCGGAAAATAAATCTTTTTCTGAGGGGCGTCACCATATTGATGCACTTTTAACTTATTAAAAGAAACGTGTAGGATAGCTCCTTGATCATAAATTTATTTTTACTTGCCAAAAGTAGTTTGCAATCCTGTGTTTTAAAATTTGTCCTGCGTTAGTCAGTACTGAATGAAATAATGGAGAAAAAAATGTTTTTAATATTTTAGTTTTAGATACACCCAAAATGAGTCTTTTTTTCTCTATTTTTTTAGCTGTTACCTAAGACTTTAATACGACATAACGTCTCGCAAAAAATTGATGAAACATGGCAAGACATTTCATTTCAGCACTGCTGCCAAATATGATTAATGACCGCAGTAAGTGATGACCACCTGTTTACTTAGTGGACAGTGACAAATGCGGTCTTCCAAGACACTCTTGTAAAACACACACAAAACTTCAGCCGGAAAAATTTTGCACATGGGATCAAAAGATCAGTGTTTATTTCCCATTAACTAGTCGCTGCTTTACTTTTATAATAATTTCTAACGTTAGTTTTTCTTTCGACAGGTTTAAAAAAGAAAAAAACGAAACCTTTTTTCTTCCTCTAAACCCAACACTATAAACTTCCTTCTACAAATTTTCTGAGCAATATCTCTGAGCAGTAGTAGGTACTTCAGTTTCCCTTAACACACACCGACCGATGTGCCTGAACCAAATGGTGCCCAAATTGTTTTGTGTTCCCCAAACAGAAATGTTCACATAGTGACGCGGTTTTACAAGTGCTACGGCAAAAATGTTTTTTTCCTCACTCTCATCTCAGAAATACCGACAATAAACCTGTCTCACTTGTAATAAGTGTTCCTTTTTAGTCCGTCATTCTCTGCTCCATGACCCAAGGCATGATGGGGAAAGAGTAGTCCCTCTGACACGAACATCATGCCACTGGGTGAAAACAAATGACTCAAACATCTGCTCTCTCCTTTCTTAGGTTTGACGTCATTTTATAGCCCCTTTTTGAAGGTCAGGAAGGATTACTGTTAATCAGTCAGGAAGGATTACTGTCAATCATATAAGTCAGGAAGGATTACTGTCAATCATACAAGTGAATGACACTTCGAATAACAAAACTAAGGGGAAAGCAATGGTTCCTGATGCGCAGATTCACTCCTTTTCAGCCGCGTTCGGTCAACTTGTCAGACAACGAATATATTCGTCCGAGGTGATTTCAGGCTATTTTGCAAACTTGGAGTTAATTCGCGCTCGGACCAATTGTAAGGCAACGAATATATTTGTTCGAGGTGATTCTAGTCCAGTTTGCAAACCTCGAGTAAATTCGTTTCAGTGGGCTAAAAGGTTAATATTTTCTTATTTTCACTTAAAAAGTTGATACCGTTCTCCTGTAGCTGCACATTTGAAATGCATAGACTTATTGACTGTGCATTTTTAAGCTTCAATGGTGAGTTATTATATCATAATCACGATCAACCGTTCTCAATCGTCTGCTGAATGTAAGTCTCCCCAATCATCAAGTACAACTCATTGTCTTGAGCAATTCTCTTCCATGTCAGTCCCGTATGTTTCCGAATTTCATTCATATATTTGCCACGTAGCTTCCTTCTGGGTCTTTTTCTGTACCTTCGTATTCATTCAAGTATTTCAGTTGTCTAACGATGGTCAGTTCTTCTAGAAATATGTGCAGATCATTGCTACTTTAGAGTCTTTTATAACGAAGTAAATTTCACCGTCATTTTGGTCCACGCCGGGAATCGAACCCTAGTCCACTTATTCCGGAACAAGTTGCTCTATCAACTGAGCTACGCAGACGTTCGTTCTTGCTGCTATCTGCCTTTATGTCGTGTGCGTCCTGCGGGGCAGGCACGTCACATCTCCCCTCCTCCCGAAAGAGGGCCGGGGGCATGGCCCACTGGTCAGCCGTGACCATGAATTGTCATAGGCAGCCATCTGCTGTAGAACGTGCACTTGAGAACTCCCAGTCAATCTGGTGTGTGGAATGCAACGTCACACACATTTATTTTTCGAAGCGCTGAAGAAAGGATTCTCTTATTTTTCGTATCTCGCGGTGTGGAAAGAACATCACACCATTACGAGATCTTGAACGGCCGGGTCATCCGGGAAGTTCGGGCGCCATTATAACGAAGTAAATTTCTCCGTCATTTTTGGTCCACGCCGGGAATCTAACCCGTGTCCACTTATTGCGGAACAAGTCTCTCTAATAACTGAGCTACGCAGACGTTCGTTCTTGCTGCTATCTACCTTTATGTCGTGTGCGTCCTGCGGGGCAGGCACGTCACACTTTATTTTCATAATGTCGGACATTATACCGCTTGAACTGCACCCACGAAACTTTATTGCTGCAACTTGCTATTTTGACATATGAGTGATCTTTGCGTTAGGCACGTCCCGTATATCCCCCTTGAGAAAGGCGGGTCACGCAGTCGCAGGTTATTTAGAGTTGAAAAACCCTCTGTAGAAGAAGGAATTCTGATTGTTTCCACGCAACGTGTGGAAGACGCATCACACATTTTTCGAAGCGCTGAAGAAGGAATTTACATTAGTTCCAGATGACGTGTGGAAGAAGCATCACATATTTTTCGAAGCTCTGAAGAAAGAATTCACATTAATTCCAGACGAGATGTGGAAGAAGCATCACACATTTTCTTAAGCGCTAAAGAAGTGATTCACATTAATTCCCGACGACGTGGTGAGAAGCATCACACGTTTTTCGAAGCGCTGAAGAAGGAATTCACATTACTTCCAGACGACGTGTGGAAGAAGAATCACACATATTTCGAAGCTCTGAAGAAGGAATTTACATTAATTCCAGATGACGTGTGGAAGAAGCATCACATATTTTTCGAAGCTCTGAAGAAAGAATTCACATTAATTCCAGACGACGTGGTGGAAGAAGCATCACATATTTTTCGAAGCTCTGAAGAAGTGATTCACATTAATTCCAGACGACGTGGTGAGAAGCATCACACGTTTTTCGAAGCGCTGAAGAAGGAATTTACATTAATTCCAGACGACGTGTGGAAGAAGAATCACACACATTTCGAAGCTCTGAAGAAGGAATTTACATTAATTCCAGATGACGTGTGGAAGAAGCATCACATATTTTTCGAAGCTCTGAAGAAAGAATTCACATTAATTCCAGACGAGGAGTAGAAGGAGCATCACACATTTTTCGAAGCGCTGAAGAAGTGATTTACATTCATTCCCGACGACGTGTGGAGGAGCATACTTTTTTCGAAGCGCTGAAGAAGGAATTTTCATTAATTCCAGACGACGTGTGGAAGAAGCTTCTCGCATTTTTCGAAACGCCGAAGAAAGAATTCTCATTAATTCCAGAAGATGTGTCGAAGATTACTTTTGTTTGTTTTATTGTGGGTTGAACGACCACCGTGAAACTCAATGGGCTATAATTTGTCGGCAGTCCCTAATTTTGAGCCACTGGTTCCAGGGAAAGGAGAAAAGTAGAGCCGTAAGACAAACACAACATCCATGCCTCTGTGGGACTCGAACCCGGACCCATCTCGGACGAATGGTCAGAAGTCATCGCGTAGACTACTGCGCCACCGGGGCGGCGATGTGTCGAAGAAGCATCACACATTTTTCGAAACGCTGAAGAAGGAATTCTCATTAATTCTAGATGATGTGTGGAAGACGCATCACGCATTTTTCGAAGCACTGAAGGAGGACTACACATTAATTCCAGACGACGAGACGTGTGGAAGAAGCATTACGCATTTTTCTCGAACCTGACCGCCAGAAGAATCATTTTACGTTCGGGTGCCATTATAGTGTAACAACCCAAAATTTGCCAGTGAGGTGATTCAAACCTTCATGTTCCTTCTCTGGAGTCGGATATTTTACCGCTTGGACTACACCGACGAAGGCTTATTGCTGTATATTGCCGTTCTGACATGTGCGTCGCCTCTGAGATATGTACGCCACAAGCTGACTGAAATAAATATGTAATATATAAAACTTTGATGAATCCTAATCATGTGTTATATTTTAAATGGAAACGTTTTAGTTGTTTACCGTAAAGCGTTTATCATTAATGCATACAAATGAATTGACGGAGAAACTTCACTACGAAAGTGTTTCGAAACACTCCAGCGAAATCCCACATTACCGACTAGGCAAATGTTTTGGCTGATGGTTTCCAACATTTTGTCTTCTTTGGTCACAAATTCCAGTAGTTTTGTTGCTAAGAAAAATGAATGTAGCGAAATAAAGTATAAGTACTACATACAAGAGCAAGTGATTTATCAGAATTCTGATTCACGTAACAAAATTAAGGTTCTGGGAATCGCAAGGTGGAAGCTGTTGTTTGCTTCTGATCCTCAGTTGCAGCCGCTAGATTTATTTAGCGTGATTGCTGCTGTCAGCTCCCGAAAATAAGACAGAATATTTCGGGCAATCAGGGCTCTTTCCAGATCGACGGCTGAGATCACAGCACATCACTCAAATAGAACGATGCGTAACAGTGAGAACGGATAGCTTGTCGCGAATGAATTTATTTTGAACGTCATGAGTTTCAGAATTCTGCTTACACAACATATCGATCATGTCACTCTGTAAAAAATGGGCTGAGATTTAGTTTTGGAATAAAAAGCTATTCGTAATATCATTGAACGAAGCTCCATGTTGTTATTCCGCATGTCAAATATGCAAATCAGAAAAGAAAGCGAAATCTCAGTGAATTTGTGACAGTGATTTCTCTTATGAGGGTGTATCTAAGCTTTTTTACTTTCTCCTAACGTTAATGCCTTTCGTAACCGGATAATGGACACAAATCTGAAATGTTTTTGCTTCTTATTAAGCGCTGGATTGAAGGCTGGTGAAAGAGAATTTAACGACTTTGTATGGCGATCGATAAAGCATTAAAATGCTTTCCGTTACGCAGGAATACCACGAGCCTTGTGAAGAGTTACACATGAAAATAATTTTACATTAGGATCTCTCGATTTAAGCAAATAAGCGTTACGTTTTATAGATAACAAATCACTTGTTGGTATTAAAATTATGATACGATCAGGTTTCCAAGAAGCTGAACATTTATTTAATCTTTACTTAAAGATAAGATCAAATGAATGGTTTATTATAAAGAAGATTTATTTCTCATTGTTTAAAGATATCCTTTTCTAAATTTCCCCGTTTCAGGATCATGTTATTTTTCTCAGTTCCTTAAATTTTATTTTCGTATTGTAGTGCGTATAATTTGTTTACCAGCCCCAGGCTATACATGCTTTCGGATGGGTGATTGTATGAACTTGCTTCGGTTCATTCACAATTTCAGTTGGAATTTAATATTCAAATATATCTGGGCCACAGAGAAATGATTAACGAACTTCAGAAAATAGAAATCTCTGTTCTTAAACCTATCGAAGAAAAAACAACACAGAGAGCACGATGTTTGAAAACAAACACCGCTTCTTTGCACTTTTCACAGGAAACAGAAACAAGGACTTGAGGAAGAGTAAATCGTTCTGAACAGAAAATTCACAACAGAAAAGCATTGAATAAATGACGAGGCAAAAACCCTAAAATGTGCTAGGTAGTTTAAAAGAGTCCAAGCACTAAGAAGCGTCATGAAAAGAACCTCATGATTGCAATAAAAGTAATCAGCACGAATTAAATCGATTTTCCTGAGTTTTTTACGACAGACACTATGTGCAACAAACTAGATGTTACACGTTGCACTAGGGGATATGTAAAAAGTATCACTTCGTTTCTTACATATGACACAAGGGAAGAATAACTTCTGGTTTTATTTCCTCATCTTTACGGTCATGTTAATTATGTAAAAGGTCTTACCAAATTGTTAACATTATGTAACAAGGAAGATAGCAGCAAATTTTCGGTTATAATGAATACGTCTTTTGAACCATTCCCAACGGGAATAAAATTTATTGAAATTATTCATACACAAGGTAACCGGTTAGAAGAACCAAAACAATAAGATTTCTACAATGTATAAGACATCTAGAAATAGAAACTACTTACTCCCACCAGCCGCTGAAAAGTATGTTACACAAATTAACAAATGGTGCACAAAAAGGTTCTCATAGACGACTGAAGTATTAGAAGCAAAGAAATATTCAAATCGAACACTTAACAAGAAAGGTGATACCAAATTTTTGGTTTTAATGAGCACGTCCTTTGAATCCGTTCTGAAGCGAATTAAATTTATCAAAGCTATTCAAAGTCAATGCAACCAGTTAGGAAAACAAACAACCGGTTTCTATAATCGATAAAACATCCAGAAATAGAAACAGCTACTTACTCCCACCAGCGGCTGAAAAGTATGTTACGAAAATTAACAAATGGCGAACAAAACATTTCTAATAGCACAATGAATGTATCAGAGACAAAGAGATTTTAAAATCCAACAGTTAAAAGAAGAATTATTGAAGGAAACATAACATAAGTCTACGCCTGCTAGCGGAATAATTTTGCGTAATGGAGAAATTTAAAATAAGCAAAAAATATTCTTCTTGGAAAAGCTATGCTGAGGAAAAATAACTTTCCCAATACGTCTCCCGGAAGCAGAGATAGCGAAAAGAAAAGGTTTCGGCCTTTACGCCCCTAGCTGGAAATCTTTGCATTATTTAAAAAAGACTATGCTCCACATCTCTATTGTAACGAATTGCATCCTGTAAAAAACAAATTTTTCAATATGGTTTTTAGAAGCAGCGATACAGCTGAAAACGGAAGTACGCAAACACGACCGACAGAACTGTGGACTACAAAATTCCTCATATACTAGGCTAAAGTGTTTAGCAAGGTAAGCTGCATCAGGTGTAGAAATAATTTTTTAAATGGCACATGTAGAAGCAGAGATATTGAGAAAAACAGGTTAAGTATCTGCGCCCCTACCGGCAAAATTGTGCAATATCTTGGGAGGAAAACACGCACACAACGTTTGCATAGTGAGTAGTATCTGACCGAAGAAAGAAGTTTTTCAATTGGATTTTTAGTCCCGCAGATATTGCTGTAAACGGAAAAGTAAATTTACGCCCTTTGGTGGTAGACCTGTTCGCTAAGAAAAATTTGAAATTACATGAGAAACATTTCGCAAAGAAAACGACAAAAATAAGATATGCATCTACGCCCCTTGTGGAAAAACTAAGCATTATTCTAAGAAGAAAGTACTCTCAAAAGGTTTTTCGAGGTGAGTGGTATCGGTCCACGAAAGAATTTTTTCAATCGAGTTTTCAGGAGCTCATATTTTGTTGCAAAAATTTTAGAAGCAGAAATAAACACTTACGCCTCCTGGTGGCCTAACGATTACTTACCAAATATTAGAATTATATGCAAAACATTTCATATCAAGAGCTGTATCCCATACAGGAAGGATTTCTCAAATCGGAGTTTTAGAAGCAGAGATATAGGTGAAAATGCAATTTATCTTCACGTTCCCTAGCAGAAAGTCTATGAATTACTTGAAAATTTTGTAATTATATAAAAACAATTTGCACCGAAAACGCTATCCAACAAAGAAAAAAAAATCAAACCGAACTCTTAGAAGCAGAGATTTGGAAAAAAATAAGATATACATTTACGCCCTCTGGCGGAAAAGCAAGGAATTATTTTAAGAAGAAAATATCCTCAAAAGCATTATCGACGTGAGTGGTGTGGGTCCACGAACGAAGTTTTTGAATGGAGATTTTAGAAGCTTAGATTTTGCTGCAAATACATCAGGAGCAAAAATTAAAACTTACGGCAGTGGTGGCCAAGCAATTTTTTTTCCAAAAAATAGAAATTATAGGCCGGACATTTCTATCTAGGAGCTGTATCCGGTGCAGAAAGATTTGTTTAAATCGGAGTTTCAGAAACAGAAATATCGGAAACGCGATTTACTTTAACACCCACTAGCGGAAAATCTACGCATAACTAGAAAAAGTACTGCGGCTCAAATAGTCTTCGACATCAAGGAATCGAAGGATAAAATAATTTTTTCAATCTGATGTTTAGAAGCAAATATATGGAAAACAACGTAATTTGAATTCGATAACATTTACGCCCTCTAGCGGCGAAATTGTGCATCGTAAGAACCGGAATGCAAGGATCATCATTCGCACATTTGAAGCTTCCCAATGGAAAAAGAATTTTTCAAATCAGACTTATTGTTGCAGAGATGTGGTGTCCTAAGACGGACTGACCGATGGACTATCCGGTAACATAAGGACGATCTTTTTTACATAAAACGTGTTAATAAAAGAAGAAATATGGAATGGTACGTAGTATAACTCTACGCCTCCTAGCAGAAGATTTTATCATAATGGCAAATTGAAAATACATATGTGAAAAGTATTATTCGTGGCAAAGTCTAAGCTAAGAAAAATAACTTTTCAAATACATCTCTCGGAAGCACAGATAGCAAGGAAGGTTTTGACCTTTTCGCCCCCTAGCGGGAAAGCTGTACATTATTAAAAGAGAGTAATGTCCTCCATCTTTATTGTCGCGAATGGCATGCAGTAAAAGAAGGAATTTCTCAATCAAGTTTTTAGGAGCACAGATATAGCTGCAAACAGAAGTATTCAAACAACACCTACCGACAGAATTGTGAACTACAAAAAAAAAAAAAATACTACACATATACAAGCTCAAAGTGTTCCGCAAGGAAAATAGCATCGGGTGTCAAAACAATTTTTTTAATCGAATATATTTTTTTTGATTGGAGGTTTAACGATCACCGCGAGCAACTCAATGGGCTATAAGCAGTCGCCCGTCCCTAATTTAGGGCCAATGGTTCCAGGGAGTGAGAGAGCCAACACAAAATCCATGCCTCACCGGGATTCGAACCCGAATCCCTTTCTGATGAATGATCAGAGGCCATCGCTTAGACCACTGCGCCACCGGGGCGGCAACACTGGTTTCATGGAAGGGAGAGAGCCAGTGCCCTAAGACAAACACAACATCCATGCCTCACCGGGATTCAAACCCGGACCACTTTCGGACTGATGAGCAGAGGCCATCGCTTTGACCACTGTGCCACCGGGGCGGCAATCGAATATTTAGTAGCAGACCTGTCGAGAAAACACAAATTAAGAATGTAAGCCACCTAGCATTGAAATTATGCATTATTATTGGAAGGCAATACACATGAAATATTTTTATAGTTAGTAGTATCTGACAGAAAAGATTTTTTCCATCGGGTTTTTATTCCCCTAGGTATTGCTGAAGACATCTGTAAACGAAACGTGAACTTACGCCCTCCAGTGGCACGCTTGTGCATGGAAAACTTTTGCAAGTACGTAGGAAACATTTTGCACTAGAAACGCTGTCTGATAAATACGGAATTTTTTAAATCGGGCTCTTAGAAGCAGAGATATTGCCAAAAATAATATATATGTTAACGCCCTCTGGCGAAAATACTGAGCATTATTTTGAACAGAAGATATTCTCAAAAGTCTTTCCGAGGTGAGTTGTATCGGACAATGGCAGAATGTTCTCAATAGTTTCCAGAAGTGCAGATTTTTGCAGCAAATACATCCGAAATAGAAATTAACACTTACGCCCGTGGTACCCAAAATACGCATTCTCTACAAAAATGCGAAATTATATGCGGAACATTTTCCACTAGGAGGTATATCCGATGCAGGCAGAATTTTTCAATTACTCGTTTTTGAAGCAGAGATATCGCAGTTTACATTTACGCCCCCTAAGGTACACTATCTACCAACAAGTAATTGGACACCTGTGATAGCAAAGGAAAACGAAGTTTATTCACCTTCAATAGTTGGTGGAGACTCCACGAGCGGCGATTGCAGCTGCGACCCTCCGGGCATACTCTCAACCAGGCGTTGTATGACGGCTAGCGGTATTTTCTTCCACTCGGCTTGGAGAAGACTAGTCAGTTCCTTACCGATTTCGGACGGTGGGTGCACCCCTTAAGTCGACGCTCCAACTCGTCCCAGAGGTGCTTGATAGGTTTAAGGTCCGGTCTCTGCGCAGGCCAGTCCAATCGATTAACCCCATTATCACCATGCCAAGCCATGGTGGACCTCGCAACATGACAGGTGGCATTGTCATCCTAGAAGTAACATGGGTCCACCCCGTAAAACTGCCACAACGTAGGAAGAGCATGGTCATCTAAAATGGTGCAGTAGGTCTCGGTGTTGAGTCTACCAGGAATTGCGACCAAGGGTCCCTCGCCATACCAGGAGAAACACCCCCATAGCATAATTCCACCGCCGCCGAACTTCACAGTTGGCTCAATACATTCCGGCAGGAGGCGTTCTCCAGGCAGACGCCAAACCCAGACCCTGCCATCCGAACGGTAGCGGGTGAACCTTGATTCGTCGCTCCAGAGAACCTGTTTCCACTGTTCAACGGTACACTGTCGATGTTCTTTGCACCACGTTAGCCGAGCAGCGCTATTGGACTTGGTGATCAAAGGCTTGTGGGCGGCAGAACGTCCATGATAACCGAGCAGATGGACTTCCTTGCGGATGGTATTCATCGAAAGAACACTCCCGGATGCCTGTTGAAACTCCTCGCGGATGTGAAATAAATGCAGATGCTATCTAATACAAAATATCGATTTGGTGCGGTTCTTCCAAATTTTCTCTGGCCAGCACCCGTCGGTCTCTAACTCCCAGTTTTGTACGTCTGCCGGGTCGGGGCATATACCGACAGTCACTCTCATCTTCCACTTGCCAATCACGTAGGCCACTGTCGATTTTGGGTAATTCAGCTAGCTGGATATATCACGTATGGATCGGCCATTTCTGTGATACCCGACGATTACACCTTTCTCGAAATCAGAGAGCTCCGAACTGCGTGGCATCTTGCATGCGACTGGTTGCGTTGTTGTTTCCCATACGATATTTAACAGCGGCGGCCGTGACGTGTATCAGGACCGCAGATATCGTCGATTGCAGGGGTGTCCAATTACTTGTTGGTAGATAGTGTACTATGTATACATTTTTTGAAGAACAGACTTCACCGAAAAATAATCTTCGTTATAAATGGCATCGAAGGGAAGAAAAATGTTTTCAACCGGATATTCAGAAGCAAATATATGGAGTAAAATATATTTTGTATTAGATAGCATCTGCATTTATTCCCTCTTGCGGCGAAGTTGTGCATCTCAAAGAAACCGGAAAGCAAAGACAATTGTTCTCGCATTTCAAGCTTTTCAATGCAAGAAGAATTTTTTTAATCGTAGAAAAGGTTGCGGAGATATCTTGTCCACAGAAGGACGGACAGACAGAAGGATGGATAGAGTGATACTAAAAGAAAGATGACACGGAATTTTCGGATGTAGTAAGCACGTCTGTTTAACCCTTTAACGACCATGACCCCAAAATCTTGTATCGCTCTAAATACCATAACGTCGGAAACTATCTGTTGTTTCACTTCTTCGTTTAACAACAACAATAGTGACCGAGAGTGACTCCTGCTGATCTCTCATAGGTTGAGAAAATTTGAAGAACAAGTAAGAGTAGGAAATCTGATTCATCCTACACAGTCGTTTCGGGCGACTATGCCCGTTTGTACGTACGGGCGTTTTGGGCTATGGTGGTTAAAGGGGTAATCCTTTCTGACGCGAATAAAATTTATCAAATTATTCAAAGTAAATGGAACCGGGCAGAAAAAAAAATCACCCCGATTTCTACAATCGATAAAACATCCAGAAATGGACACAGCTACTTACTAATACCAGAGGCTGAAAAGTATGTTACGAAAATCAACAAATGGTGCACAAAAAATTTCTCATAGCAGAAGTTTCAGATATCTAGACATTTTCAAATCGAACTGTTAAAAAAGAAATATAGAAGGATACATGATATAATTCTACGCTTTATACAGGAATAATTTTGCTTAATGCGAAAGATGAAAATATTCTAAAACTATTCTTCGTGGCAAAAGCTATACTAAGAAAAAATAAATTTTTAAATACGTCTCTCGAAAGCAGAGATAGCAAGAAAGAGGTTTCGACCTATACGATCCCAGCGAGAAATATGTAAATTAAGAGGATAACATTCCCCATCTTTATTGTAGCGAATGGCATGCACAAAAAAGAATTTCCTCAATAGGGTTTTTAGAAGCGGAGATACAGCTGCAAACAGAAATACACAAAAACCACCTATAGACAGAACTGTGAACTACAGAAAAATTCCACAAATATGTACAATATTAAAGTGTTCCACAAGGTAAATGGTAACCGGTGCCAAAATAGTTTTTTAAACGGACATTTAGAAGCAGAGATATCGAGAAAAACAGATGAAACCTTTGCGCCACCTAGTAGAGGAATTGTGTTAAACATTTTGGGAATGCCATACACTCATAATTGTAACATAGTAGCATCTGACTCTAAAAATATTTTTTTAATCCGGTTTTTAGTCCCCCAGATATTGCTGCAAATATGCTGTAAACGGAAACGTTAACTTACGCCCTCTAGCGGCTCACTTATGCGCTAAGAAATATTTGAAATCATATGAGAAACATTCCGCACCAGAAACGTTCTCCGACAAAGAAATAATTTCTCAAATCTGACACTCAGCAGCAGAGATATCAGCAAAAATACGATATACACTGAGTGATCACTGAATTATGGCTACTTACTTAATACTTCGTAGGTTCTCCTTTCGCCCTCAGTGCAGAAACTGTCCGACGTGGCATCAATTCAATAAGATGCTGAAAGCAGTTGGGAGGTATGGCCAACACTATGTGTATAAAGCGGCCGTCAGGGCAGGTATGGAGGTGATTGGTGCATCCAGACGCCTGATCTGCCGTTCCATATTTTCCCAGCAGTTTTCTATGGGATTACTAAAGGGGGAATTCGGAGACCAATCGTTATACTGGATATCTGAACTGTGTTCGTCAAACATTGTAACTGTGGCTTGGCGCATTGTCATCTTGGGACTGGCCATTCGTGAAAAAGTGCAACACTGCCAGGTGAACAGAGTCAACAAGTAATTGACGACAGTGGGCACCAGTCATTCGTTGTTCCACATGCACCAGGGGTCCAAGTTCCTGCCAGGTAAATGTGTCCTAAACCATACAACAACAGCCTTCACGTGCTTGCGCTGTGTAAACTCGCTAGGGTGCCGCCAGGCACGCATCCGTCGATTGTCAGCACCCAGACAGAAACAGGATTCATTACTGAAGATCACAGTGGTCCATTCGTGACCTCAGTTCTAGGGAGTTCTGCACCAAGCCAAACGAGCGTTGCGATGGTTGGACGTCAATGGCAGTCGAGGTAACAGTTGCCTACTGCGCAGGTTTGCCACATGTAACCTTCGGTTTACAGTTCGAGTCGTTATGGCGGCGTCTATTGTCGATGACTCAGCAGGTCGAATATCGGCTGCAGTGCTTTCTAGTGACGAACGAGCGTGTCGATCAATCCGCCTGTCCAGGCGTGCTGACATCTGTCGGACTGCATCACTGCCGCTCCGACGCACGTACGAACCTTCCCTTATCCACTGGTGCTAACAGCGTCCAACAGTTCGTGCATCCCGTTTCACGTGAGCAGCAATAAGACGTGTGGACCAGCCTGCTGCACTCAGGCCTATAATTCTTCCTCTCTGAGACGCATCGAAATGGCAATAAGCCTGCACACGGCGTGTACCCGGCATTTTCGGCCTTCGCAGCACAGTTTTCCAGCCCAAACAACAAATCTGAAACGTCAGCGACACTTCCACCAGCGACCACATATTACCATTCCTGTTCCGGCTGGCACGTTTATCTGACGAACGTATGACGTTATCAGCCCCGGTTTAACGTCGTTTGCATGTCTCGAGTGGGTACACCCGCCCTGCGATTTGCTTGGTTTTAGAACACCTGAGAGTCGGATTGGCCCACCGGGACATTTCCCGGTGGGCCCCTTCCGTATATTTTGTCTCTTTCTTTCTTACTTTCTTAAAAATGTTTTCAGTTCAGTTGTTTTAAACACACAACTGAACCACAACACTTTGTTTATAAACGCACGCAATATTATTATAACAAACGGGGGAAAAACTATTTTGAATTAGGGAAAAATCCCCTCACCAGGCAACTGCTAGAATCCCAACTACAATAGATGGGCCATGTGTGTTTGCGAACTTCTGGGTTCAGTTACTAGCTGAGGAACAAGAATGTATGTACCGTATGTTATGGGAGGGCAGGGATGTGTACAAGGTGTTCTATATATTCCCCAAGGAGAGGGGGAGGGGGGTTTAGTTGATTTTAATGTCGTTGGTTGTAGGAGGTATTATTGCTGTGCTCATAAGAGCTGAGTTCGGGCTCAATTTTAAGAGCCCGAGCCCGTCCGAGCCAGAAGTATGTCAGCCCTAGCCGAATTATATTCCGAGCCCGAAGTATGGGCGCCCTTGGCCCTAGCCGAATTATATATTGCAATATACAGCCCGGGCCCGACAGAGCCCGAAAACTATGATTAATCCGCTTAGGCATTAAAAAAAATCTCCTCTTCCAAACTTCCACTCCTTCCTCCTCGTGCAATTAACCGACGTCTTTCTCAACTGCGGACTGGGGAAGGGATGTGTATCTATTTCTATAGTTTTTTTGACCATTCATTTAATCCTGAAATGTTTCGAGGGGCCCGGCATCAGGGAAAATCGGGAGGCACAACAATCTACGTATGTTAACAGTATTGCTGTGGGGGCTGAACAGAGCAAATTTTTTTTTTCACTACTTTAGTTAAAGTAGTGAAAATACTCCAGCATGTTTGATAAAGTTGCAGAACAATGCTAGATAATGGTCATTATGGGATGTACTGTCCACTATATGACAACACAGAATTCAGAGTGAAAGCTAATAATATCAAGAACGTATTTTGAAATAACTGTAAAATTTTTTGCGGGGGCGTTCATATACGATCGCTTTCCCCGAAATGTTCTACCTACGCAGCCTACGCTTCTTGTGATAACTGCCAAATGCTGCAGATGAAGGCATTTTCGGAGATATCATTTCAACATGAAGTTGCAAAATGTTTTGTTTACGTTATTTAGTAAGGTGACTTTACAATACATAAATCCAGCATAAAAGCCCTTTTTGTAATTGAAAAACATAAGAATATATAATCACTAAATTAAGAATCTGTTGGCCATGATATTTAAAATTCTTTAAATTTTAACTGCAATTGTCCACAATAGAAACATTACAAAAATTGCAGTACAAATACAAAATTTTACAGTGTAAAAGTTTGGATTTATTCTCATTTATTTAAATTTAAAAATCATGTCTTATGCGAAAGGATTTTTGGTACAACTCCAACATAATTTTGGTAGTAGCAGTTCTCTATCTCTCTCAAATATTTGCTCGAATTTCAGACCACTTCGTTGAAAATTTAAGAACTGGAAACTCGAAGGTATGAAAATCAAAATTATTTTACGATTTGTCAAACATGAAAAGGCTATACAAGCAATTTGAAAAAAAAATTGCTTGTATAGCTTTTTCATGTTTGACAGATTGCGACCGCCAATCCGCCCCGGGCACACCTCCTTCTTGGTGGAACAATTTCTTTGTCAAGCAGTGTATACGAAATTCAAGAGCTTGCGGGAGTGACATGGAGGAGACTGGCGGAAGACTAACCGTTGTTGAAGAAACTTGGAGAGACCTTCATTCAACAGTGGATTGATAATGTTTGACAATTGTGATGGTGATATATGTGAGAACCGATTTTTGTATACAAATTCAATTTTATTGAATCTAAAATTCAAATTAGAAAATTTCTTGTGATCCCTGACAGAGCAACTCGTATGTATTTTTCACTTTTCATTAAATAAATTTCCCGTTAGTGTAATGTTTGCTTTCGGAATGAATCCGCTTCTTCAGAAATGGGATTAAACTTATTTTTTATTGGAGCAGCTGTTACTATTACTAATAATCCCCAATTATTTTCCGCTTTCCCTGAAAAACAATATTCCGGATAACTGTCAAAGATCAATAAAAGGATAATTTGGGTGGGTATTGTTAATGTATGTTTGATTTGGGCAGCGATAGGATATCTCCTCTCCAGTATATTTGAAAAAATATTTTTGAACAGGATGATTACAACGGCAATCAAGATTTTCCATGGGTTTGTTTTGATGAAAGGTTTACCAGCAAAAAGATTTAAGTACATAATTTTATTCAGTACAGTATTTGTTTTTCTGTTGGTGGTAATAGAAAAAGTTTTTTGTTTCAGTTATCTATAGCCGTGATTGGAATTTTTTACATTTCTTTGGACCCTCAAAGTACAGCTTTTTCATTAGACTACCTAAATATTTGCAATGTTTTCTACGCTAATTGAATGTTAAAAGGGATTTTTTTTTCTATTAAGACTTTTTCCAGACATTTTGTGAATTTCAAAATGCATACATTTTCCTTTTAGTACAAATGCACGTACGGCACAATACGGCGTCAGCAAATGAGATTAAAAGACATCTCGTCATCTGCAGTTTGCAAACTAAATTTTCAAAGATCTTTAGGAGTTCAGAATGGGGGTATTGTTTGATTTTTCGTTCCTCAGAGTACTTCCTAGAGAGTATTAATAAGTAAGCGTTTCCCCTTCATTAACTTTTAATCCAGTAGCAACAAAATAAATGCTGAAGAAATAAAGCAGACAGCAAAATTGGAAGCAGCAGTGTTGTATGAATGCCGAAGCTGTATTGTGTATTCGTTTTGCTTAATTCGCAGTCTTTCTTCCCATTTGCAAAAGAGAAGTCTTGAAATCACCTGTCAAGCAATCCATGACAATATCTGGAGTATAATTTAAGGCCATTCCGAAGCCAATTAGAATAAATTGTCCGACCGGTGAAGGCTGTCAATGGCAGGTGGTCCCACGCTGCGCTCCGTCGTCTGTTGAAGTCCCTGCAGATGCCATTCAATTTCCGAGCACCATCAGGCCTCCACTAATTCGCCTTCCAAAGTGGGATTTATTCCGACAGAGTTAATTATCTGTTCCGCAATTCAAGAGTACTTTAGGTCTCTTACCCATTGTTTATGGCTACGAGTGGGAATTGTTTTACGTCAACGGAGTCTCGCCTTGGATGCCAAAAGAAAATTCTTACCAGTTTTACTCTTTGCGGCATAAGTAATCAGCATCGCTGCAGACCAAAAGGAGAATGCATTTGGACTGTTTATTGCAACCGAGTTCAAAGATTAGCGAGGGTTTAATGAAATTAGGTTATACAAAACGCTTGCGAAATAATTTACTCCTACGACCAACACAAAAGAAAAGCGCCAGCTTTTCGTCAAGGCGAGCAAAAGTAAGATACAACACTGGATTTGGTGAACTATTCTTAACGCTCGAACAAAGAAAACTCTCGAGTGCTCCTCATTTGTGCCATGCTTTGTGTTAAGAATAATAACAGCTGATGTGGTAACCCGAACGCAAAAATTCTTTGATCGGTTTTTCCTCGAATTCCAAGTAAACGGTTCCTTGAATTTTTAACGCGCCATAATGAGGATGCTGAGTTCCACCAAAAGGAAATTTCATGTCACTTAATTCCCTTTTTTCTACTTCCGAGAACCAATTAGGCTACGTCTTTTTTCTTCTCTCGCAATGCAACAATCGATTACAAAAGGTTGAAACTCTCTTTAGAATGTACATACAAGACTCAATTTTCAAAGATACTGATGTGGTACTCTGTCAAAATTAATTGCACCGTGGCACAATATAAAACTTGTGCTGTCCATCATTTCACTTTCACAATTGAAAAAGAAATTCCTCTAAATGAACCTGGTTCTTTATTACAATTTATTTAATCTCTTTCCTTTTTTTTTTACCTTCTTTGGAGAAATGGCATTTTATTTCAATTTTTGAAGCAGCGTTTTGTAGGTAACGCCGAGTCATAGACGACATGGAAGAACGTTGGTCGTTCGGTTTTCTTTAGAATAAAATTCGATGGTAAGGACAAAATTGAATAACGAAGAATCATCCAAACACAAGGAAGAAAACAATTGACTTAATTGAAGTTCAAGGCAATGAATATATATTTTCGTTACAGAAGGCCACGACGTTGTGCTTTGACCGCATTTGTAAAACGATGTCCAGAGAAATCTTATATTTGAAACAATTAAATTTGTTTTATAGTAGAAACCAGCGGAAGGTGAACAATTAAAACAAGAAAGATGACACCAGATTTTCGGGTGTTATAAGCAGGTCTTTTGAATCCGTTCTGACGCAAATTAAAAGAAAGACGTATTTCAATAGGGTTTTTAATCCCTTAGATACTGCTGTAAACGGAATCGTGAGCTTACGCCTTCTGGTTGCAGACTTGTGCGTTAAGAAAAACATGAATTTATATGAGAAATTTTTCTCACCGGAAAGGCTCTAAAACACAGAAAGAATTTTTCAAATCGGACTCATAGAAACAGAGATATCGACAAAAATAAGATGTGACTTTACGACCCCTGGTGGGGAAACCATGCATTATTTTAGGAAAAAAGTATTCTCAAAAGGTTTATCCATATGAGCGATACCGGTGAAAGAAAAACAAAATTAGTCGAGTTTTCAGGAGCCCAGATTTTGCTACAAATACATCAGAAGCAGAAATTAACACTTATGCCCCCTGGTGGGCAAACATTCTTTACGGAACATTAGAAATTATGTGAAAAATATTTTCCATCAGGTCTTGTATGCGATACAGGAAGAATTTTTCAAATCGGAGTTTTAGAAACAGAAATAACGCAGAAAACGCAATTTGCCTGTGTGCACTCTAGCGGAAAGTCTATGATTTACTTGAAAATTTTGAATTTATAGGAAAAACATTTCGCATCAGATACACTATCCAACAAAGAAGGAATTTTTCAAATCGGACTCTTTGAAGTAGAAATATTGACAAAAATATGATATACATCTACGCCCCCCCCGGCTTAGAAACCATGCATTATTTCAAAAAGAAAATATTCCTAAAAGGTTTGTTGACATGAGTAGTATCGATCAACAAACGACTTTTTTCAATCGAGATTTTAAAAGCTCATATTTTGCTGCAAATACATCAGAAGCGGAAATTAAGATTTACACCCCCTGGTGGCCCAACCATTTTTTAGAAAAATTAGAAATTCTCTGCAAACGATTTCCCATTAGGCGCTGTATCCGGTGCAGAAAGAAATTTTCAAATCGGAGGTTTAGAAGCAGAGATATAGGGTGAAAAGCAATTTACCTCTACGCCCCCTAGTGGAAAGTCTATGAATTACTTGAAAATTTTGAAATTATATGAAAAACATGTCACACTGAAAACACTATCCAACAAAGAAGAAATATTTCAAATCGAACTCCTAGAAGTAGAGATATTAACAAAAATAATATATACATCTACGTCCCCCCCCCCCGGCGGAGAAACTGTGGAATAATTTAAGAAGTAAATATTCCAAAAAAGGTTTATCTATGTGAGTGGCATCAGTCCACGAAATAAGTTTTTCAATCGATGTTTTAGAAGCTCAGATTTTATGGCAAATACATCAGAAGCAAAAATTAACACTTCCGCCCCCTGGTGGCCAAAGTATTCTTTACCAAAAATTTGAAATTATATGCAAAAGATTGTCCATCTGGAGGTGTATCCGCTAAAGAAACAAATTTTCAAATCGGAGTTTTAGGAGAGGAATTATCGGGGAAAATGTAATTTACTTTTACGCCCCTAGCGGAAAATCTATACGTAAATTGAAAAAGTAACTATATCTAAAATACTCTTCGACATAAATGGAATCGAAAGATAAAATAGTTTTTTCAATCGGATGTTTAGAAGCAAATATGTGGAGTAAACCGTATTTTTGAATTCGACATCATCTGGATTTGCACCCTCTAACGGCGAAGTTGTACATTGTAAAAAAAAAAAAAAAAAAAAGAAATTAAGGATCATCATTCGAATTTTTCAAGCTTCGCAATGCAAAAATAATTTTTCAAATCGGACTAATAATTGCAGAGATATCGTGGGTACAGACGGTCGGACGGACGGACAAACCGGTAGCATAAGCACGATCTTTTTTTACAAAAGACGTGCTAAAAAATCGCAAATAATCAATGCTGTATAGTTTTGCATTTCGTCATTACGATATCTGCAACGTTTATGAAGTATACTGGTGTCTTTATATTGTATTTCGGATTACAGCAAATCTTACACTTAAGAATTCTGTTGAGTACAACGCTATGTTGTACATATTGCTTCTTTTCTGCGTGTTGTATGTACTAAGATTTCCTGTCGTGTTCCGTTCAATGTTAGTAGATCAACGGGACAGTTCCTGACGCAGAGCAATCAGAGGCGTTGACTTCTGACTAGTCGTCCGAGATGGGACCTGGTTCGAGTCGTAGTTAAAGCACTCGTGGCATGTTACCTTTACGGCGCTGATTCTTTTCCATACAGGGAAACAGTGGCTCAATATTAGAGCCGAGCGATTACTTATGGCCCTTTGAGCTGCTCATCGTGGTCGCTGAACCGCGAAACAAAATTTAGAGGGTGTTCAGAAAGTAATGTATACACATTTATGTACAAGCCTAGTGGCAAAGTATCATTTCGAAACTAAACGACAACAAAGCTCAGAACAAATATGGAAGCTATGCATCCGTTCATTGGTGTAAATATGGCATGAATGGTAAGTCAGATAGTATCCGAAAACGATACTGGAGGAAAGCTGCTCGAAAAAATCTCGTGTTTCATTCAGTGACATTTTCCGCCTCCGGGCAGTCACGGGAAATGAATTCTAATCCTCCTGATTGGCTATATATGAATGCCGGTTGCTTCGACTAGCGAATCTTGTGATGGATCATCATCATTGTCAACCATTATCAATCCACTGCTGTACGAAGGTCTCCCCAAGTTTCCTCCACAACGGTCTGTCTTGTGTCAGTCTCCTCCATGTCACTCCCGCATACTTTCGAATTTCATCCACCCATCTCCCATGTGGTCTTCTTCTGGGTCTTTTCCTGTCCCTTGGCCAATCTAAAATTTCGGCTGTCCATCGATGGTCTGTCCTTCTGGCAGTATGTCCAGCCCATTGCCATTTCAGGGATTTAACTCTGATCATGATGTCTTCCACTCTTGTCATTTTTCAGATCCACGAGTTCCTCTTCTTATCTCTCCTGGTTACACCAAGCACGCACCTCTCCATGCTTTTTTGAGTTGTCTGCAGCCTTTGTATGTCTCTTTTAGTTAAGGTCCACGTCTCTGCACCATACGTAAGCACTGGAAGGATGCATTAATCTAACACTTTTCTTTTAAGACATAATGGCATATTGCTCTTGAAAATTATGCTGTTTCTTCCAAAAGCTCTCCAGGCAAGTTTTGTACGCCGATTAATTTCTTCATCAATGTGACCCTCACTTGATATCTGCTGTCCAAGATAAACGTACGTGTCTGTTATCTCCAGCTTTTCTCCATCAATCGATAAATCTTCATTTCTTGTAAAAGCATTGAACATCACTTTTGTCTTCTGAAAGTTCATTTTTAATCCCACTTCTTTACTCTTGTCAGCAAGTTCCTGGATCATACTCTGCATCTCTGATGGGGTAGTTGCAAAAATGACTACGTCATCGCAAAACGAAGGTGGGTTAGGTAACTTCCATTAATATTTATCCCTTTGTTTCCCCAGTTCAGTGATTGAAAGACATTTTCCAATGTGGCATTAAAGAGCTTTGCAGATATGGTGTCACCTTGTCTCACTCCCTTTCCAATTTTTATGTGTGTTGTATTTTCAAACAGCCGAATCTTTTGCACTTGCATTTTCATAGATGTTATTAATAATATTAATGTATGCATCTTCAATACCGCAGGATTTCAGAGCCATTGTAACTGCTGATGGTTTCACCGAATCGAAGGCTTTTTCATAATCGATAAAAAAAGATGAACAGCTACAACCAACTAATTAGGGAGCGTTTGCTTTACGAGTTTTAACTCTGCCATAACGCTGCTCAAGCAACACAAAACATTTATCAAGAGAAAGGAGAAGGTACCGTGGGCCACAGCACCGCAACCAGATGGTTCAAGAAATTTCGCTCAAGTGATAGAAACCTCGACGATCAGTCAAGGCCAGGTAGGCCGTGAACCGTGGAATCGGAGGCCATGCGCCAGGTTGTAGAGTCAAATCCGACAACCAGCACTCGAAGATTATCAGGCGAGCTGGGCATATCACAGAACACCGTGGTTCGTCACCTTCAGGACCTCAGCAAGGTCTACAGGAGCTGCCGCATTGTCCCTCACGAACTGACGCCAGCTAAAGCAAATCGCCGAGTGGAAGTGTGCACGAAACTCCTAGAAAACCCGAGCGATGTACGTTTCATCAAGAGAATTGTTACGTGCGATGAAAAGTGGGTCTATTTCCGTAATCCGAACACCGGCAGTGGTTGAGCCCGGGCCAGCTTCCAGAACCGGTTGCCAAACATGGGCGCTTCGAGCACAAAATGATCCTCTGCGTCTGGTGAATTTTGAATAGATAATCCATTACGAATTTGATCCAGAAGGTCGGACCATCAACGCCGACCTCTTCTCTGAACAGCTGGAGAGGATGTATGTGGTTTTGGAGAAGTAACCGGCAAAGGTGAACAGAAAGCGCGATTTCCTACAGCAGGACAAAGCTCAGCTTAATACCTCGCGAACGAACCGGGCAAAACTCCAGGAACTTGAGGGTATCGAACTTATGCTCCACCCAGCATATAGTCCGACCCTAGCTCCGTCGGATTATTACTTGTTCCGGTCCATGACCTACTTGCTTCGCGGGCGGCAGTTCAACAACCAGTAGGAGGTGGAAGCTGGGTGAAGGAGTTCTTCACCCAGCTTCCACCTCCTACTGACGAAAGGACAAGAACTGGTACCGCTTCGAAGGACAAGAACTGGTACCGCCGCGGAAATGAAGAACTGGCAAGACAGGTGGCTAACGACAGCGCAACACGATGGCCTATACCTTGAATGCTAATCAGCTTGCGTCGTAAAGGTACGTATGCAGACATAAAGTGAACCGAATGTTGCGAAATATTTGACTCACCCTCTGTGATGTTGAGCTTATCAGCTACGGTTTTCTGAGTTATTCTTTGAATTTCCGTAATGAGTTCATCGACCTTTTACTTGTTCACATCGCAAGATGCTATTGCGGGCTTCCCACTGAGCAGCTGATCCCTTCTTATCAACATTCCTCTGCTGTCCTTCGATATTCTTTTCCAACGACGAACAGTGCTTATGGCCAATGTTCCAGAGCCATAACTGCTTGTTTTAGACGTACATATTCATAAGTTAAGAACTACATAACTGTTGTGTGACAATCGTCGAAACAGTTCAAAATAATTAACCATTCCAAACAAAATTAAATACGAACTATTGGATGTACGTAGTTATATTACGCAGTAAAATAAAGCTAATGACACAAACATTCGTTTACCGCCTGACTGGTTGCTAGGCAACGAGTCATGAGCGAGACACTTGCGCAGAGGCGTTACTGATTGAACACGCTCGTAGTTTTAGACGTACATATTCATAAGTTAAGAACTACATAACTGTTGTGTGACAATCCAATCGTCGAAACAGTTCAAAATAATTAACCATTCCAAACAAAATTAAATACGAACTATTGGATGTACGTAGTTATATTACGCAGTAAAATAAAGCTAATGACACAAACATTCGTTTACCGCCTGACTGGTTGCTAGGCAACGAGTCCTGAGCGAGACACTTGCGCAGAGGCGTTACTGATTGAACACGCTCGTAGTAATGATAAGAGAGGCATCAACAAGTTGCTAATCTCTAGAATAGTTCTGAAGATGCCGAATTTTGTCTCTAATGTTACACTGCTGGCCACCCAAAATGCAACACTAAGAAGCAAGCATCCGATTGGCCTGAAATTTGCAGCATGCGTCGCCCGCGAGAGGACATGCAAACGATTGGCATTGCAGGGCATATGCAAATCATGTGCGCCCGGCACGCCACCGAGTAGCACTATGAGAAGGGTGCACAGAAGGCAGGGTGTAAGTAGTGGAAGTGTGTTTTGCTGCCGGACCTGTGCGTGGGAAGCTTCCTGATGCCTCGTCGCAGAATACGACAGTCATACCAGCCAGCACGTTTCGGAGTTTGACAGAGGACGAATAGTGGCTTATCGCGACAGCAGTTTATCATACCGAGACATCGGTGCCAGTGTGGTGACGACATCCAGCCAGTGTGGTGACGACATCCAGCCATTGTGGTGACGACATCCAGCCAGTGTGGTGACGACATCCAGCCAGTGTGGTGACGACATCCAGCCAGTGTGGTGACGACATCCAGCCAGTGTGGTGACGACATCCAGCCAGTGTGGTGACGACATCCAGCCAGTGTGATGACGACATCCAGTGAGGCGAGTATAGATTCGGTGGGTGCAGGAGGGATAGACGGACCAACGTGAGTGATTGCCGCAGCCGCGGCACACCACCTAACGAGAGGACCGGCATGCATTGACGGCTCGCACCGTCACATCACGAACGTTAGCGCTGGAATTAGGGTGTGTCGCACAACAACCTGTGTCAGCACGTATCGTTCGACGTTGTCTGCAGGAGCGGGGACTTGTCGCACGGCGCCCATTGTTCTGATTACCATTGACGTTACACCACCAGCAAGTGCGGTGGCAGTGGGCCGTTGAACGCCGCACCTGGACTACGGAATTGCACGACATTGTCTACTCCGACGAATCCCGCTTCTCCCTGCAACACCAGGATGGTCGGATCCGCGTGTGGTGGCACTGCGGCGAGAGACTGTGTGGCGCCTTCATTATGCATCGCCATACCGGTCCGTCGCCTGGCGTTATGGTTTGGGGCGCAATTGGATATCACACCCTCTCTCTGGTGCGCATCGCCGGTACATTCAACAGCCACCGCTACATCTGCGACGTTTTGGAGCCTGTAGTTCTCCGTTATCTGCAGGAACTGTTAGCGCCCACTTTTCAACAGGACAATGCGCGCCCGCACGTGTCACGCATCG
This sequence comes from Macrothele yani, assembly GCA_039090855.1. NCBI lineage: Eukaryota > Metazoa > Arthropoda > Arachnida > Araneae > Macrothelidae > Macrothele > Macrothele yani. Next base: position 16,672,617 of record CM077015.1, on the reverse strand, counting down.
TGCAACAATTCTTCACGGCCCACCAGGTGTCACTGGTGCCGTGTCCCGCCTGTTCTCCCGATATGTCGCCCATCGAACATGTCTGGGCGCTGATCGGTAACCGAGTGGCCCAGGAAGCACCACCCGCGGCTACGACTGATGAACTGTGGCAACGTGTGGAAGTAGCCTGGACCGGCATAACCCAAGCCCACGTCCAAAACTTCTTTCGTTCGATGCCGCGGCGTGTTGCTGCCGTTATTGCCAGCCATGAAGGCCACACGAACTATTGAATTTTGTGTGTTCCGCAAGTTGCACGGGCTTGTAAGCTCAATCGTTTTATCTTTGCATCGGTTGTTATGTGTCCAGTAAATCTGGCTTTGCTATCTCGTGTCCTTCTTGGTGTTGCATTTTGGGTGGCCAGCAGTGTATACTTCACTTGCAGCCCTACCCAGTTTAGTGTAACCCCAGAGAGAAGCGTTCTTGTATGCCTCCATAATATGGTAGCTCTCTCGGTGTCTATTTTCATAAGCCTTTTCCTGAAATACTTCGAAACAACTATATTACGTATTACACCTTCTGCTCCATTAAACAGATTTCAGAAATTTCATCCTTGTCCAGCTACTTCAATGTTTATCTGATTTCATCTTTTTTTTTTCAGCTAATGCCTTTTCTCGTATGAGCTCACGACATCTGAAAGGACTTCAGAATCTTATCAGTTTTCTCAGGGTCTCGGAGCAGTAAATTTCTACTCACCCAAACTCTGATGTCCTAACCTCGTAGGCAACGTTGATGTCAAAACGGCGGGTTGCAGCTATAAGGCTTTCCCGGAGTAGTTCAATCGGTAGAACGTTTGACTCTAGAGAAGGAAGATGTGGACTTTTGAATACCATCACCCGCACGAGAGGGGTTATCTTCACATTTGCCTTTACAGGCGTAGTTCAATAGGCAGAATGTCTGATTCGAGAGGAAGAAGATGTGGGCTTTGAATCTGCAGAAAAGGGCTTTTATCACATTTGCGCCTGAAAGTAAAATGCATCTCCTGGCCGTGAAATTCGGAAAAAACTGTGTGATGATTTTCCACATACCGCCAGGAATTAATAAAAGAAAACAGTTCTTATACGGTAAGCTCCTTCTTCAAGCATGGCTTGCCTGCTGACACGAAAGCCTACGATTTCGCGCACCCGCCTTTTTCAAGGGAGGTATATATGCACCGTAACTACCGCAAAGGTGGCGCACGTGTCAAATCGGCAAGTTTTAGCGATAAGCCTTTGCCGGCGTAGTTCAGACCGTACGAAGTCCGACGGCGGAGGAAAAAGATGTGGATTCCATCACTGGCAGCAAAGCGCTTTCCTTCACGAATGATGCCTGCCTATTTCTCCTGGATAGTTGGTAAAGCTTCTAATGGGTAATGTCTTGATTAGTTTCTTTTAAAATTCTTTTTAAAAAACGTGAATCTACTCAAACGTTCGACACTAACTCCTAGTATAGACATTACAACAGCATCCAGGGTAAACCTGACCGAATAAGGAACTCCAGCATTTCGATGTAACAAAAATGAATGACCAGACAGACCTATTAGAGCGGAACTGTTGGATGCAGTATTGGGTGCTGTGCGGTCATGCGTCTTGACGGAAAATGGTAGATGGGCCAAAAATTTTCTGGAGCAGTGCTCTGGACAGAACCTGCGAATGATAATCCCAAGAGTTTCCACTACCCGCATGACAGAAAGGAACTGTGAAAAATCAGTGGTGATTTGGACATAATATTGTACTAGTTTCTGCTTTCTGTGCAGTATCACGAACGTTTAAGCTTGATATGCGTACAAAATCAAAACAGGTGGGAGGATATTTTGGGTTAGACCGTACAAAAAACATATGACGTTAAAAGTTGTTCAGAGGAAGTTACTGTCTTGCTGGATATGGGAACTTAAACTTCTGGAAACATTTTCAGCAATCAAGGTCATTTGGCTATGACAACATAAGTTAAGGAAAATATTTCGACTGCATACTGACAGAGAAAGGCTTCCTGTACTGGGGTTAGCAGACATGGGACAAGAGAAAAAATTTGCTCCCTTCCTGCTTATAACGAAATATCTGAAAATCACTTTTAACTCCACCAGAAAGAGTTTGTAAGGTAGTGCTTACCTCCACAACAACTAACTTAATTTTCATGGATAGAGGAGGCGGTGATATTTCAGCTCAAGTATTCACGATCGTTTATCACCATTGACACATCCAAGAGCATAAGATGCATCGAAGTGCTTTCTTCTAAGAAATTGAAGATTGGAGAAGTGTCAATATGGGACAAAGACCAATGATAAGCATAAGAAAGAGACTCAGCAAAATAACTTATTCCTGAAATGTGTCTGTATTAAATTACAAAAAAGATGACACTGAATTTTCGAGTGTAATGAGCACGCCTTTTGAAACTGTTCTGGCCCGAATTAAATTTATCAAAGCTATTCAAAGTCCATGGAACCGGTATGGAAAACAATAGTACCTGACCGAAGAAAGCAGTTTTTCAGTCGAGGTTATAATCCCGCTGGCACTGCGGTAAACGGAATCCTGAATTTAACATCTGTGGTTGTAGACTTGTGCGTTAAGGAAAATTTGGAATCATATGAGAAACATTTCGCAGAAGAAACGCTCTCTAACAAAGAAATAATTTTTCAAATCGGACACTTAGAAGCAGAGATATCGATAAATATAAGATACGCATCTACGCCCCCTGGCGGTGAAAAAGGCGCATTATTTAAGAAAAAATTATTTTCAAAAGGTTTTTCGATGTGAGTGGTATCGCTCCAGGAAATAATTTTTTTTTCAGTCGCGTTTTCAGTAGCTCAGATTTGGCTGCAAAAACGTCAGAAGCAGAAACTAACACGTATGCTCCCTGGTGGCCAAACCATATTTACCAAAACTTAGAAATTTTATACAAAGGATTTCCCATCGAGAGCTGCATCCGGTGCAAATAGAATTTTTCAAATTGGAGTGTTAGAAGCAGAGATATCGGAGGTAACGCCATTGACCATAACGCCCGCTGCGGAAATGTCTATGAATTACTTGAAAATTTTGAAATCATATGAAAAACATGTCCTACCGGAAATTCTATTCACTAAAGAAGGAAGGGAATTTTCAAATTGGACCATTAGAAGCAGAGATATTGATAAAAATAAGATATACAACTACGCCCCCTTGCAATATTTTAAGAAAAAAATATTCCTAAACGGTTCATCGACGTGAGTGTTATCGGTCCACGAACGAATTTTTTCAATCGAGATTTTAGAAGGTCAGATTTTGTGGCAAATACATCAGAAGCAGAAATTAACAATCACGTGCCCCCTGGTGGCCAAAGCATTGTTACCAAAAATTTAAAATTATATGCAAAAGATTTCCCGTCAGGAGCTGTATCCGCTAAAGAAAAAAATTTGGAAATCGGAGTTTTAGAAATAGGGATATCGGCGAAAAAGCAATTTGCTTTTACCCCTCCCCCTTAACGGGAAATCTATAAGTAACTTGAAATAGTAACTATACCTAAACTACTCTTCGGCATAAATGGAATCGAGAGGGAAAAAATTTAATCGTATGTTTAGAAGCAAATATATGGAATAAAATATATTTTGAATTCGATATCATCTGCATTTACGCCCTCTAGCGGCGAAATTGAACATCGAAAAAAAAAACGAAATAAAGGATCATCATTCAAATGTTTCAATCTTTCCAATGCAAAATGAATTTTTCAAATTGGACCAAGAGTTGCAGAGATATGGTGTCCATAGACGAACGGACAGACAAACCGATAACATAAGCACGATCTTTTTTTACAAAAGACGTGCTAATAAATTAAAATGCATCAGAAAACGAACCTTCATCTACCACATGTACACTATATAATGAATTAGCTTTATTTACTTTCCGCTAAGCTAATTATTATGAATGATTCTCTTCCTACCAGCTAGCTAATGATATACTTGTACTAAGCTTCAAAATAATGAATTCAAAAGAGTGTTGTTACTAGTTAATTACGAACTTAAACAAAGTCTCAACGCTGGTTATTTATAGGAATCAATAAATGTTATAAACCTAACAGCCAGACAGAGGTCTGACAAAACTATGAATTGAGAAAGACTGAACTTACTGAAAACTTCTTTATTTCAACGACTCTTGGTCAACTAAGGCACACACAACACTTGTAGTACTATAATGAATAATCTCTCCTTGTTTTATACACGCTCTCTCTTAACGGCCACAAGCTCTCCTCATAACAACACACAAGCTCTCCTCATAACAACACACAAGCTCTCCTCATAACAACACACAAGCTCTCCTCATAACAACACACAAGCTCTCCTCATAACAACACACAAGCTCTCCTAAGTCTCGATGAACGCGCCTATATACCAGCTACCACCACGTCATGACTTACACTCATTGCCAGATCTCATTCAGCGGGTGAAATAATATTTTGTTCAGTAGGAAGATAATTTACATAGTAAAATAAAATAACCAGAGATAGTAAAATCAAAAGGAAAGTGAATATAGAGTATACGTTACATCATCTCCCCCTTAATTTTTCTTTTTTTTTTTTTTTTCCTTTTTTCTTTTTTCTCTTTTTTTTTTGTTTCCGAAAAACCTATCAATTTTGGAGTGTAAGTCTTACATTTCGTTGGTTGACGTTTCTCGATCTCTTTTTTGGTTTGTGGTTTAGTGGTAGCCGTATTTACATTATCAAACTTGGCATGATAATTTACGAAATCTGTATTCGACTGTGAAATTTGTATTGTGGAACAAAACAAACCTGCATCGGCATACTTTCCTTTTATTCTGCCTAGCAGGAATCACTTTTTTAATTTCAAATGATGTTCTCATTATTCGGTGAATACATACCAACTGTATCAGCAGCGAAGATTGCCTGGAGCTGCCTAACAGTAACAATTTTATTATTTTCATTTCAAATTACGTTCGCATTATTCGTTGAAATACATACCAACTGTATCAGCAGCGAAATTTACCTGGAGCTGCCTAACAGTAACAATTTTATTATTTTACCCCTAAGCACATAGATATATATAAAAAAAGTGGATTAGTAGATGGACATAGAAGAAATATAAAAAAAAAAACACACACATATATACACAAAAAAGAATGCATAGGCCCACACGAAAAAAAGAAATTCTGACACGCCAACTGGTCGTGCAGGAAAAACAACAAACTGAGAAAAGAACCTGTCCACGAGAACTTACTTATCTCGAGGACGCATAAAAAACTCTAGTGCGATAACGTTTTCCAGGCCTAATTGGACTGGTAAAATCAGGTGGCTTGGATCTCTTCAGGGACTGGAATGGAACAGGAACATCGGTCTGCTGTCGGTCAGGAAATCCCGGCGGCTGACGGGAACGGTCAGGAATGGCGGAAATCCTTCGGTCCGAAACGGCTGAAGTCTGTGGGTCCAGAAATCCCTGCGGCTGAGAAGAACGGTCTGGAAATCCCTGCGGCTGAGAGGAACGGTCAGGAACGTCCGAAGTCTGGCGGTCCGGAAATCCCTGCGGCTGATAGGAACGGTCAGGAACGTCAGAAGTCTGGCGGTCCGGAAATCCCTGCTGCGGCTGATAGGAACGGGCTCCCCCAGGCTTTTGATATGAAGTCCCTTTGTTCTGGGGCCCGTTGTGTCCTTCCAGTAGTTTCTTGGACGGACGTGTCTCCGGCCACATCGTTTGCTTTCGCTTACGCCCACGTGGCATGAGAGTAGCAGCAGGCATCGGCCCTGTTTGCCCTGAACGTAGGTTCCAGGGGCGAAACCCGGGCGGATGCAAAGATTTCTGCCTTCGTCGCTGTTGCGGCGAAGCAGATTGGGGAGACAAGTCACGTTTGCGCCCAGCCTTTGGTAGTGCTGGACGGTTTGGAACATGAAAATTAGGATTCATAACTGATAAGTCAGAAATGTCCGAAGCCTCTGAGTCGCTGCTGTAATTCAGCGGTCGTGCAGGGTGATGTTTAGATTTGCCTATAGGAATACTTTCTGACGAGGTATTCAAAGAAGAAGTAGCCCGCATTGGTGCAGAGTTATCCGGAAACGGCGCAGCAATAGTCTTGGCAATGGTTGGAGGGAAAGGAACGATACTAGTATTCGACGAACTCGATTCGAGCCTTGGTCTCATGGGAGAATCAGGTTGCGTGTGTAGAAACCCGTCTGGAGGAGGGGAGGGTGAAGGAAAAATCACTGGAGATTCTTCAAAAATGTTTGTTGGTTCGTCCAAAATTTCTGGCGGTTGAACATGAGATATAGATTCCTGAGTCTGTGGAACAGAAGGTTGAGTAGGATTGATAATGAAATCGATATTCCGTTCATGATACTTGCGACACTGATCAACATGTACATATTGAAAATGGTTATCAGGTTTCTCCAGAACAATATTATTTTCAAAGATATTTGCCACCCGATATGGACCTTCGTAGCTGGGTGCAAATTTCTTCACTAAAGTATGCGAAACAGAAGACTGGAAGTGCGTTTCCACGAGAGTGAGATCTCCAACGACAAGATCTGGTTCCCTACGCCTAGAATTATAATATCTTGCTTGAGCCGCTTGTGCTCCTAGCATTGCAACACGAGCTTTTTCTGCCATGATTCTTACTGATTGCGGAGTTGGTCGCTGGTTTAGTTCGTCGATAATCGCCGTTAAATTTTCAAAAGGGGTTTTAATTTTGCGACCCAGAAAAAGTTCTGCAGGAGTAATTTTAGTAGACTCGTGGACAGACGAGCGGAGGGCGAACGCAAAAAGCTCTAAATGGTCATCCCATCTTTCATGATGAATCATTACAAAAGTCGCAATCATTTTCACTAGCGTTCGGTTAACGCGTTCCGCAGGATTACTCTGGGGATGATATGGGGAAATGAATTTATGTTTAATGTGTAGTCTCGCACACATTCTTTCAAAAATGTCAGAAATAAATTGAGGACCATTATCCGAAACTACTTTATTAGGTGCACCATATCTAGAAAATACTTCATTAACTAAGACATTACAAATAACTTCAGCCGTAGCGGCTTTAATGGGAAAAACTTCAACCCATTTAGAAAAATTATCAGTTAGTACTAAAACATAACGAGATTTATTTTTAACAGATAATGGATAAGGTCCCAATAAATCTATGGAAATAATATCAAACACATGAGAACTTGAACTAGATTTCAAGTGACCGGCCGGTCTTACATTACGGTAATTATTAATCTGACACAAGTGACATGATTGAACGTATGCGAGCACACTTTGGTACATGCCAGGCCAATAGGCAACATCCCGCAATTTACCACGGGTCTTGCGAATACCTAAATGGCCTGCAAGAGGTTTGTCATGCAATTCATTTAAAAGAGCCATTCTAAGGGTTCGCGGAATACATGGGCGAAACTCTGCCCTAGTAGTCCGAGATTTTGTATAATAAAGAAGACCCTCTATTACTTCAAAATGTTGTGACCTTCCAGCCAGAGAAGGATCACTTGGTAGGGGCGAACCCGCAAGCAAAAAATTATAGATATCCCCAAAATCTGGATCATTTATTAATTCTGCCATTATCTGCTCTCTGGATGTTATATCAGCTATTAGAAGTAAAGGCTGACATCCAGGAGTAGTTTCTGTGGGGAACGCGAGATAATGCGTCCGGTAATTGATTCTTATTACCTGGCTGAATCGAAATTTTGATATTGCTCTCTTGTAACTTCAGAGCGCACTTCATAAGTCTTTGAGATTGGTGCTTAGCAGAATTCAAATACTGAAGGGCAGAATGATCCGTAATTATGTTAACTGTCAATTCGTTAAGATAACATTGAAATTTATTCAGTGCATACACAACAGCAAGACATTCACGTTCCGTAGCTGAATAATTGCGTTCAGCTTTGGCTAAAGTACTAGACGCAAAAGCTATTGGATGCCCAGCTTGTGACAAAACGCAACCAAGACCAACTCCGGATGCATCAGTATAAATATCAAATTCCTTAGTATGATCCGGGAAAGCCAACACCGGAGGCTGAGTCAATGCAGACTTCAGTGTTTCAAATGCAGCGTTAGCCTCAGGTGTCCAAATAAACTTCTTGTATTTACGTTTTAAAGCATACAATGGCTCACATATTGTAGCATAAGCGGGGACGAACTGCTGATACCAACCGGTCATTCCCAGAAAGCGTGATAGTTCTTTTGCTGTTTTAGGCCGAGGAAAGTCAACAATAGGCCTAATTTTTTCATTATCCGTAAATAAGCCGTGGGGAGTAATTTTCAACCCCAGATATACAATCTCGTCCCTCGCTATCTGGCATTTACTAGGTTTTAACGTCAAGCCAGCATTGTATATAAGTTGGAACACCTGTTTGAGCAGAGAAAGGTGCTCGTCAAAAGTCTCTGATGTGATAATAATGTCATCCAAATAGACATGCGCATGGGGACCCAGGACAGGTCTGAGAACCGTGTCCATAAGCTTTTGGAAAGTAGCAGGTGCAGAAGCTAGTCCAAAAGGCATACGTAAATATTCATAGGCCCCAAAAGGAGTCACAAAGCCAGTTTTATCGACAGAGTCCGGATGTACTGCTACCTGCCAATATCCACTCGCCAAATCCAAGGTTGACATCCATTTGGTTGACGACAAGTCATTTAAAATATGTGACATGACAGGTAGGGGATAATTGATCGTTTTTGTGACTTGGTTGAGCTTGCGAAAATCTGTCACGAAACGAAATTCATTGGGTTGTTTCTTTGGAACCAAAAAGGCAGGAGCAGCCCAGGCGCTTGTTGATTCCCTGATTATGCCCTGCTTAATCATTTCAGCAATTTGACGTTGCATTTCCTGTTTCTTATGTGGAGCACAAGGGTAAGGTTTCGTCGCAATTGGTTTCGAACCATCAGTGTCAATAACATGATAAACCACCTGTGTGAAACCAGGTTGATCCGAAAATAAACCAGGGCTTTCCTGTAAAAGGAGAGAAAGCTGGTCTCGTTGCCCCTCATTCAATTGGTCACTCAACAATAAACTCGTAATATCTACAGGAACCGTCGGAATCATTTCGACAGGTTCCGGAAAGGAAATCACATGTTGTACAAAATTCAAAGTTATTTGAAACTTGTTTATAAAGTCCATACCCATTAAACATTTCACGGGTAGCTCGTCTATAAGCAGGAAAGAATGTGTAAAACGAGCTTTTCCCAGCCCTAAAGATAATGTGACAGTTCCTGAGATACTGAAGATTTCATTATTTGCACCTCGCAAATACTGCGTTGCAGGCTGAAAATGTATTGCAGAAAAAGTGTCAGTGCAAAACTTTGTATTTAGGGCTGATATTTCAGACCCAGTGTCGAACTTTGTCTCGACAATAATGTCTTCAAGTGTCAAGAATACATCAGGCAACTGAGGAGTTTGAACAGTCACTAATACTGTTTTAGGGTCAGAATGTTTGGTATCAGGAAGCAGGACCGACCCTTCGTCTACTTCCTGTGGAAGTTTAAAGGAATCCTGGTGGGGTTATCATGTGGTCGGAAACCTCGACCCTGCCGGGTATCGGGAAAATTTTCACGATGAGGAAAACTGGGTGAAAACTGCGTCGGGAACTCCGCGTGTCTGTTGACATTTTCATATCCGTTACGTCGGCCCTCAGTACGGGCAGAAAAATTATCATTGCCCTGAGCATGATAACGTTCCGAATGCTGCTGAGTGAAACGGGGTCGAGCATACTGTGCATTATTACGATATTCCGAAGCTTGTGCAGAAACTCGCTGTTGGTTTGCCACTCTTCTGTGTGGTGGAACGTATGAAGCTTGGGTGGGCACTTGTGTATGCTCGCGCTGAAAGTTATGTCTATTATGCCGCTGAGGGTTTTCGTAATAAGCCTCGCGGGGTGCCCGAGCATGGTGAGTCGAACCATGTTTGCCATGTCGCTCTTCATATGTGCGTATGAGGCGAAGGCATTCATGAATTGTGGCAGGGTGTCGAACCTCCAGAAAATCTTGTAAGAATGGGTCGAGCTGCTGCACGAGGGTATCCAACATGTCAACATGACTGGCATGTGGATCCCATAGGTTATATAGGCGTGTAGTTTCCAACGCAAATGCAACAGGGCTATCATTGGGACCTTGCTGACGTGAAAAAGCTGTTGAGCAAGGCTAGCTCGACTGAGGCCGAAAGGAAAGACCTCCAAGAATTCTGCACGGAAATTCTCATAATGAAAATCCGGGTTCGACCCTCTCCACTGCCGATACCAGGTCTTAGCGGTATCCCTCAAGCAAGTGCCGGCAATTTGGACTTTGCAGTCTTCAGGAATATTATATAGATCAAAATGATCTTCCAGATCTTCGAGGAATTTTAAGGACCCCTCCAAACCATTGAAATGAATTGTTCCTGCATGCGGCACGAAATGGGCAAGCATTCTGCTTCGCTGAGAGGATTGAATTCCCTCAGGTACGACCCGCGACTCAGAGTAATAAGAAGCTGGTGCATTACGAAATGGTGAAGAATGCCTGGGTGCGTGTAGATCATTCATATCAAAGTCAGAGCCACAGGCTTCGTGCAAATTGTCCAAAAAAACACCATTACCCTCGAGACTTGCCGGAGGGTGGAAATTTGAAGTTGTCTCAGGTAAGGAAGACATGGATAATAATAGTCAGGATCTCGTGTTCGAGAAAAGTTCGGGCGCCAATTATAATGAATTAGATTTATTTACTTTCCGCTAAGCTAATTATTATGAATGATTCTCTTCCTACCAGCTAGCTAATGATATACTTGTACTAAGCTTCAAAATAATGAATTCAAAAGAGTGTTGTTACTAGTTAATTACGAACTTAAACAAAGTCTCAACGCTGGTTATTTATAGGAATCAATAAATGTTATAAACCTAACAGCCAGACAGAGGTCTGACAAAACTATGAATTGAGAAAGACTGAACTTACTGAAAACTTCTTTATTTCAACGACTCTTGGTCAACTAAGGCACACACAACACTTGTAGAACTATAATGAATAATCTCTCCTTGTTTTATACACGCTCTCTCTTAACGGCCACAAGCTCTCCTCATAACAACACACAAGCTCTCCTAAGTCTCGATGAACGCGCTTATATACCAGCTACCACCACGTCATGACTTACACTCATTGCCAGATCTCATTCAGCGGGTGAAATAATATTTCGTTCAGTAGGAAGATAATTTACATAGTAAAATAAAATAACCAGAGATAGTAAAATCAAAAGGAAAGTGAATATAGAGTATACGTTACAACTACAGCCACAAGGAAATTAAAGAGGCAGAGACAATGGAACCGGTATGTAAGAGACAACCAGAAAGCATTGACTGCAAATATTTAAAAAGCTTTTTCAATATTTTGTGGTAGGATTTTCCTTTGCAGTCATATTCAAAATCTGGATAAATGCACTGAAGAATCACATGTTAATGAGTTTAAATGAAACCCAAGTCGACAGTCATTAATGAGCCTGGAAGACTTCAGACAAGACAACAGAGTTTATTATTTGCATTCACCATGTCTTTAACAGCAAAACACTAATCAGAGTTATATATAGAGTTATATCTATAACTCGGGATGTAAGGTCAGGTGATGCGTAACATCACAGCCTCTCCTTGACAAATGTCAACCCAGCCTTCTCGTGGTACGTCCTGTTCCCACTAAAGGGGCTCTGACGACCGCCAATAGCGGTATAACTATACCATCGGGATTAGAGGAAATGCTATCCCACACTCACCAACCCGCTTGGCCAGCGTGGTGAGTTATGGCCAAACCCCTCCAAAAATGACTATACAACTTAAATCTTGGCCCTCAGTCTCCGGCAGCTGGAATGTACCTGGCCAAGGCAGCGGCCAGTGCGACATGAAGGCAGAGGGTGCTAAGAATCCCCGGAGGACCAGACTAGGCTGCCATCTGATGCTGACCTTGGCTACGTATAACGGACGCTCTTTATCTTCTGATTCAAGGCTTCTTGAATTGGAAGAGGAACTACAAAGGATCAAGTGGGACATCGTCGGGCTAAGTGAGGTAAGGAGAAAAGGAGAAGATCTCATTGAACTGAAAAGTGGACATCTCTTCTACTATCGTGGGACAGATACTGGCAGAACTAGTGGTGTTGGATTTATAATAAACAAGAAACTGAAGGATAAAGTAGTAGAAGTTGAAAGTTCCTCTGACAGAGCTGCACGACTCGTTATCCAACTCTCGAGAAGATACCAGGCTCAGATTATTCAAACTTATGCACCCACCACAAGTCATGCTGAAGAAGAAATTGACGAATTTTATGAGGAAATTCGTCATCTAAATAATAAAGGTAAGCAGCATTTGAAGATAATTATGGGAGATTTCAATGCAAAAATAGGGCAACGACAACAGAATGAAACTTCAGTAGGTAAATTCGGTCACGGCAACAGAAACCAGCGTGGAAATACTCTCGTTGAGTTTGCAGAGGCAGAAGGGTTTTTCATCATGAACTCCTTTTTCAAGAAAAAGCCACACAGGAAATGGACATGGAGACATCCAAATGGAATGACAAGTGAAATTGATTTTATTATGTGTAACAAAAAATTCGTCATAGAAGACTGCAGTGTGCTAAACAAGTTCAACACAGGCAGTGACCATAGATTGGTGAGATGTAAGATGCACCTCAACACTAAACTCGAACGGGGCAAGCTCATAAGACAAACAAAATGTATTGACATAACCAACCTTAAAAAACACCATAATACCTTCAAATTGGAACTGAAGAACAGATTCTCTGCTTTAGAAGGCCTAACATCGGAAGAAGTGGATATTTCTGAAGTTAACAGAAAAGTAACCAAAGCTCTTATGGAAACAGCAACAAAATTAGCTGGGTCTAAGAACAAATTGCATGTGAACAAATTATCAGGAAAAACCAAAACGTTGATGCAAAAAAGAAGAGTGATGAGGACAACTAAAGAAGATGTGACTTCCAAAGTGGAATATATAGAGCTATGCAAGACAGTACGAAAAAGTATCACTGAAGACGTAAGGAAATTCAACTGTGAACTAGTAAGGAAAGCAATTGAAAACAACCAAAGCCTAAAGATAGCAAAGGGACATCTCAGTAAGGGGAAAAACAGATTATGGCACTGAGAAAAGAAGATGGTTCTGTAACAAGAAATAGAGGCGAAATTTTGACAAGAGTGAAAGATTTCTACTCCAAATTATATGAAAGGGATAATACATGTACTCCAGACATCATGAAAGATACCAGTACCAGAGTTCTTCCAGTCCTTCCAGCAGAAGTTGCACATGCAATCAAGAACATGAAGCGGGGAAAAGCTCCAGGAGAAGATGGAATTACTGTAGACATCATACAAGAAGCAAGTGGAGAAATCGAAACAGTACTCGCCCAAATTTTCACTCGATGCCTTAATGAAGGGAAAATTCCTGAGGATTGGAACAACGCTACAATGATCTTGCTACATAAAAAAGGTGACATTGAGGATCTCAGGAACTGCAGACCTATCAGCCTCCTATCAGTGGTTTATAAAATCTTCACTAAAGTTCTTTCACACCGCTTGAAGGTAACACTGGACATGGCTCAACCGAGAGAACAAGCTGGATTCAGGAAAGGCTACAGCACAATAGATCATATCCACGTACTGAGAGAACTAATTGAAAGAGCGAGGGAATATGAACTTCCATTGTGCATGGCTTTTATCGATTATGAAAAAGCCTTTGATTCGGTGAAACCATCAGCAGTTGCAATGGCTCTGAAATCCTGCGGTATTGAAGATGCATACATTAATATTATTAATAACATCTATGAAAATGCAAGTGCAAAGATTCTGCTATTTGAAAATACAACACACATAAAAATTGGAAAAGGAGTGAGACAAGGTGACACCATATCTCCGAAGCTCTTGAATGCCACATTGGAAAATGTCTTTCAATCACTGAACTGGGAAAACAAAGGCATAAAGATTAATGGAGATTATCTAACCCACCTTCGTTTTGCTGATGACATAGTCATTTTTGCAACTACCCCATCAGAGCTACAGAGTATGATGCAGGAACTTGCTGACAAGAGTAAAGAAGAGGGATTAAAAATGAACTTTCAGAAGACAAAAGTGATGTTCAATGCTTTTACAAGAAATGAAGATTTATCGATTGATGGAGAAAAGCTGGAGATAACAGACACGTACGTTTATCTTGGACAGCAGATATCAAGTGAGGGTCACATTGGTGAAGAAATTAATCGGCGTACAAAATTTGCCTATAGAGCTTTTGGAAGAAACAGCATAATTTTCAAGAGCAATATGTCATTATGTCTTAAAATAAAAGTGTTTGATCAATGCATCCTTCCAGCGCTTACGTATGGTTCAGAGACGTGGACGTTAGCTAAAAGAGACACACAAAGGCTGCAGACAACTCAAAGAAGCATGGAGAGGTGCATGCTTGGTGTAACCAGGAGAGATAAGAAAAGGAACACGTGGATCCGAAAAATGACAAGAGTGGAAGACATCATGATCAGAGTTAAATCCCTGAAATGGCAATGGGCTGGACATACTGCCAGAAGAACAGACCATCGATGGACAGCCGAAATTTTAGATTGGATTCCAAGGGACAGGAAAAGACCCAGAAGAAGACCACATGGAAGATGGGTGGATGAAATTCGAAAGTATGCGGGAGTGACATGGAGGAGACTGGTACAAGACAGACCGTTGTGGAGAAAACTTGGGGAGACCTTCGTCCAGCAGTTGATTGATAATGGTTGACAATGATGATGATGATGATCTATAACTCTGATTAGAGTTATATATATATTGTAGCTGGCGGAAAAGGATGAGTTATATTTTGTGAAATAAATTGAGAAAACAACAGGCTTACAACTTGCTGAGCACATTCCTGTAGTAAACTGCTATTGGAACAAAGAACATAAAACCGGTGTTAATTCAGAACAAGCGAATGTACACCTGTGGACTATTTTCGATCTAAGAATTTGGTAAAAACTACAGGTCTAACAGTTTTAGGTCAACCTTGAAACATTTCAATGAAAATACGCGAAACTGTAAGAGTAGGTAATTAGCTTTGTTGTTACGTAATTCAAATTTCATTAAAATCACTCAACTGACAAACTATTTATTTTCAAAGAGGCATTATGTTTAGGATAAAGACTGAAATCTTTGTTTCCAGGAAATATTATCGTCATAGCTTTCTGAGAAAAAGCAAATGAATTTGTTGAAGAAAAGCAAATTTCGAGCCATCCTAAACCTTGCATAAAAATTTTTATTGTCAGATTTGTCATGGCTCATGCGACATTGAACAACAAAATGTGTATGAAATGCCATACAAAGAGTGAAGAAGCATTAAAAATGAGATAATCGGATAAAACTTAAGTAAATGCAACAAGAAGTCCGAAGCTGAAAAATCTGTAAATAGAAAAGGAGTCGGAAGATTTATCTGTAGTTACGTTCGGAATCCATTTAGACTCTGAATAAAATACATGGCAGGGTAGGGCCAAATGCTCCTCGTCTCTGCTTTTATGATCACAATACGTGGAGAAAGAAATGCACGTGGTTTTTTTCTGGTTCTTTTCTAATCTCTTGGAATCCAGTCTAGGATTTGACTTGTTGAACAATGGTCATATTTAAATGTACATTTAAGTCACCAAGAAGGTTTTCCTTCGAAACAGCGCCGGATATCGTTTTAACACTGAAGTTTTCCTAGATATCCAGCTAGTAGGTTAAGCAGTTCGTGTACTTTCTTTACTATTATAGTAGTTATCGGAATGAATCAAGGATTCGGCTTTGCAGTTATTTGCAATACTTCACTAACATTTCTTCAATTTGCACAAGTATTTTTAAACATACCGGGTGATTCATAAATCTGGAACCACCCAAATATTTTCTACACATTTAACAGCACGTGATAGTAACCATGTGCAATATACAGGGGTAGGAAGGAATAATGTGAACACCACGCTCAGAGACGTGACTTTTAATGCATTTGCGTACGTAGCAATACGCGAAACTATCTACTATTTTTTTTTGTTGTAATAGCTTTGTTTACAAGCTGTAGGTTCTGTTTAAGAGCGTATAAAGTGTCTTGTCGCAAAATTTCTTTAAGGGTGACGACGAAATGAGCGACCTAATGGACTTCGAAAGAGGATTAATTGTTGGTGGCCGGCTAGTTGCAGCTTCCGTGACAACAGTCGCCAGGGTAGTGGGAGTATCGAGAGCTGCTGTGTCTGGCGTCGTGACAGCATGCCTTGTTCGTGGCAAAACCTGGTCTGCGAAACACAAGAGCGGTAGGAAAACGACCCTGACTCATAGAGACAGGAGAGCATTAAACAGGATTGTTACCCGTAATAAGAAGACCACGGCGCCAAACATTAGTGCGGAGCTCAATCTGCAGTCCCCAGTATCAACGAAAACAGTGCGCAGGGAACAACATAAACAAGATATTCATGACAGAGCTGCTATGGCAAAACCTCTGGTGTGACTCGGGTAAATGCATAACGGAGACGGCAGTGGTACCAGGAGCATACAGCCTGGACTGACGATGCATAGAAACGTGTAATGTGGTCGGATGAATCCATATTCACACTATTTCTAAAGCAGGACGGATTTTACATGTGGAGAACACCGTTCGAAGCGTACAACCCAAATGTCTGCTCCCAACAGTGCACCATGGTGGTGGTTCCGTCATGCTCTAAGTCTAAGAGGACATATCGTGGTTTTCAGCAGAACCCTGATCACCTTGAAAGGACGGATGACTGGCAGGGCGTATGAAACCATTTTGGCTGACCAAGTCTATCCAATGGCTCAGGCATTATTTCGTGTAGTAAATGCCATCTATCAAGATGATAACGCCCGAATTCAAAGAGTTTGGAATGTTTAATAATGGTTTGAGGAACATGGGAACGAACTTTCACACCTTCCTTGGCCTCCCCAATCACTATAGTTAAACAACATCGAGATACTGTAGTCTGTATTGGAAACTAGAGTAAGATCCCGTTATCCTCCTCCTGCATCTCTCAAGGACCTGGAGCAGTTTCTGCATGAAGAATGGTGTAACATCCCGTTAACCACCATCCAGGATTTGTATGCATCCATTCCATGGAGGATTCAGGCGGTTTTGAATGCCAAATGTTGCCCCACACTTTACTAGTTACGTAAAATCTTCTTTTCCTAGGTGTTCACATTATTCTTTCCAACCCGTGTACATTAGACCAAGTATTACAACTCTGACACATGTTACTCCCTCCATCTTCCATCTTGGAATCCGCCATATTAGATTCAACCTCAATTTTTCAAATGACAATAGGGTCATGTGATCACTCAAATTTATTTGAAAGTTTCTCAGAAAAACAGGGGTACCATTATATTTTACCAGTAACGTTGCACTTTTTCCCGAGTGGTGACGGTGTCTTCTAAGATGACAGTGTTCCGACCCACAGGTCCAATGCTGTGCAGGAACGATTTGTGCAACACAGTTGAGACTTCCAGAATATCGATTGGACTCTGAACTCCCCGGATATCAATCCTATAGAGCACTTGTGGGCCACTATGGAACGGCATATAAGGCGTCTAGATACACCAATCACCTCCGTATTTGCATTGAAGGCCGCATTACTCACAGCTTGGTTGGCCACATCTACCAACTGATTTATGCATCTTATTGAATCGATGTCACGTCGAATAACTGCTGTACTAAAGGCGAAATGATGACTCCGGAGTATTAGCTTGGTGGTCATAATTCAGTGATCACTCAGTGTATATATACATAAACTCAGCGGCCAAAAAATTACGGAATGCTGATCGAAACATTTACGTAAATATAAAGTTGACGAACGTAACGTAAATATAAAGTTGACGAACGTCCTCAGCATGGTCAGACGTTGTAAATCCTACAACGCAGTCAGGGGTGATTATATCCCCTACTAAAGACTGGATTTTCCTTCTCAGCCGCCTGCCTCATGGACGTTTCTGTCTTCTGTTCATTTGTGCTCGAAGCTACCTTTTCAATAAAGTGCTTTTGTATCCTTTGGATTCCTTGTTTGGACGGTTTTCTTCACTTGTCGCAAGTTCTTACATCTTGGGGATCTTATGGTATGATTTGAGCCGATGTGGAGCACTTCTGCACGACGTTACATTCGAAAAACCGTCTCGTCGTAAATTTTTTAACTCCAGTGTATATTGTAAAATCAGTGAGGAAATGAAAATGAAGGGAAAAGTTACGAAACAAACTATCAAGGGAAAGTAAAACGGAATCACTCACTTCTCATTCCATTGTCTGTTTGGGATTGCATAATCAAAACTGTTTGATAATTTTTATAATGGCCACCAGAGGTTTTCTGAAGATTTACAGAAAAAGAATATTGAATATTAAAATAATCTTGTGCTCTTTATTTGCTCATAGTACCCGCGAGATGTTCCTATAATCTACCACTCAAATGAGCATTCTCAACTTTTTTGTTTTTAATGCTGTGGCTCTTTGCTGTTATTGTTTCGGATGGATGGGCCTATGACCATGAACATGTCTAAGGGTTATAAGCAGTCGCTTGTTCCTAATTTGGGACTCCTGGTTTTGAAGCAAGGGCATCATCACGGACTCCAGCACGGGCCCGCTCGGACTCAGTACTCAGACAATCTCACCAACTGAAGGGCTTCCTCTTTGCAGTGACTCCATTTAGTCCACTACTTTTCCCACCATCTCCTTCATGATCTACCTGCCTTCCTACTTACTGGTACCTCTCTCGACACATGTTTGGCTTATTTTCGTTCCTGGGGAAGTAGATTTTCTGAAAGCTACTAAATTGTGTATGCTATTCTTGTATCCTTAGAAATGTTTAGTATTATAATTTGATTAATTTTTGTTTACATTAAATATTCGCACGAAAAATTAAATTACTCTCTGGTTATATTTTTATATTTTTTAAACCCCGAAATGTTTTTAAGCGTGCTGTTTGAACTCTAATTTAATTCAAAACTTTACGTTTATGAATGAAGTTTATGAGTCAATGCTATTAATTGTTTTGTTTGAAAATTTGAACATCAAAAAGAAACACCGCTTTTTTGCATGTATAGAGGCAATTTAGATGCAATTAAAAATGCTTATTTTTTGCTTTTTAATCTGATCTCTTATTAGATAAAAAAATAGCGTTAAATGAATAAAAAATGAAATTGTTTTCAAAAGAAAAAGTGAAAGCGTTAATTCCAGCACAGATACAAAAATGCGAAAGAAGTAACACAGAAAAAATAAAAAGGGAACATAAATTAATCAGTACCGCTTGAGACTGACTTTATTATGTACATTTTAAGTTGTTTTGACGTTGAGATAAAGAAATTATACTGAATGACCTTTCAGATGGGTTTTTATTTGTCTTAAGAAATGCCATCATTGCAATAGATTTGAATACGATCATTATTTCTAATTTGAATATTTTTTTTTCTTGTGCTCGAAATGTAAAGAGCGTTTCCATGAATTTTTTATAAACCTTAATGAACATTTGCATTGAGTTAGTCTGAAGACTGATGTCTTTTCACTTCCTTTTCAAGGTAAGTGAATGGCACGATATTTTCTTTCTAGAAACTGCATTTTTCTCCTTCAACATTGTAACTCCATTATTCAAATTGCGTACGGAGCGCTTTCAGTTGTATAGCGGATAGAACGCACAGCACAAAATTGGTATTCAAAACGCTGTGTCATGTGTAATAATTTCAAATTTTTGGACAGCAAATCCTTCATGTTTAGCCATGTTTTGTAAGAAACGTACATGCTCATGTTATCACTTTATTCGCCCGTCCGTCTATTTTTCGTTAAGAACCGATTTGAAAAATTCTTTTTTGCATTGGGAAGCCGTTTGAAATGTGAAAAAGATAAATACCCGGTTTTATTTACGATGCTTAACTTCGCAGCTAGGGGCGAAACTTTAAATTGCGATTTTCCCGATATTTTTGCTTTTAAAAATCCGATTTGCAAATTTTTTGGCATCGGATAAAGCTCCTGGTAGACAATGTTCTGCATATACTTTCTAATTTTTAGTTAACAACCTTTTCTCCACTACGGGGCGTAAGACCATATTTTTATTTCTCATGTACTTGCCGCAATGATATCTGCCTTACTGGAAACTCGACTAAAAACATGATTTTGTGATCAGATTCCTCTCACCGCGTAAAATAATTCATACCCTCTGCGTAAAATAATTCATATCTAGGGGACGTAGACATATAGAATATTTTTCTAGATATTTCTGCTTCTAGTAGTTCGATTTGAAACTTCTTTCATTATCGGAGAGCATTTTTGGTGGAAAATGTTTTGCATATGTTATCCAAATTTTCTTATCGCACATGTTTGCCACCAGATGCCAGTAGTTCACGTTTTTGTTTACAACATACACTGTAATGACAAAAGTAACCGGACACCCCTTCAAAAGAAAATGAACAGATCCGTTGCGTTATTAAGATGTGCGGTACAGCTGCAAACAGTATAAAAACAAGCCTGCAGCTGACCGTGATTATATCGCACTGTGAGGTTGAGTGAAAATGTCGCCGCGGCATAGAACCGACTTTTAAATAGGAAATATTGTTGGATGTCATATTAGTAGGTTGTCCATAAGAGAAAGCGAGAGGAGTTTAAACATACCCAAGTCAACTATTTTGGATGTACTGAATAATTGGAAGACACATGGCGTGCCTGAAGCAGCAAAACGTACCGGCAGGCCAAACAAAATCAGTGATAGAGAACGTCGAAGCCTCATGAGAGTCGTTACAGCTAACCAATGGAATACGACTGCACAAGACCTCAGTGTACAGGGGAGTAAAATGCTGGAACATCGGTATGTGCACGTACTGTTCGCAGAGAACATCATTCCATGGGTTACCGTGGTCGTGCGGCTGCTCATAAGCCGTTCATTTCCACTCGGAATGCTACTACACTGCTGGCCACCGAAAATGCAACACCAAGAAGGACACGAGATAGCAAAGCCAGATTTGCTGCATACATAAGAACAGATACAAAGATGAAACCATTGAGCTTACAGGCCCGTGCGACTTGCGGAACACGCAGAAATCAATAGTTCGTGTGACCCCCATGACTGCCAATAACGGCCGCTACACACCGCGGCATCGAACGAAAGAGGCTTTGGATGTGGGCTTGGACTATGTAGGTACAGGCTAATTTCACACGTTGCCACAGTTCATCAGACCTAGCCGCGGGTGGTGCTTGCCGGGCCACTCGGTTGCCGATCAGCGACCAGGCGTGTTCGATGGGCGACATATCGGGAGAACAGGCGGGCCACGGCAGCAGTGACACCTGGTGGGCCGTGAAGAATTGTTGCGCGATGGGTGCCACGTGCCGGCGCGCACTGTCCTGTTGAAACGTGGCCGCTGGAAGGTCCTGCAGGTAAGGGAGGACTACAGGCTCCAAAACGTCGGAGATGTAGCGGTGGCTACTGAGTGTATCGGTGATGCCTACCAGAGGGGTGCGGGTGTCATATCCAATTGCGCCCCAAACCATAACGCCAGGCCACGGACCGGTATGGCGATGCATAATGGAGGCGTCATACAGTCTCTTGACGCGGTGCCGCCACACGCGGATCCGACCATCGTGGTGTTGCAGGCAGAAGCGGGATTCGTCGGAAAAGACAATGTCGTGCCATTCCGTAGTCCAGGTGCAGCGTTCAACGGCCCACTACCGCCGCACTTGCCGGTGGTGTAACGCCAATGGTAGTCGGAACAATGGTCGCCGTGCGACAAGTCCCCGCTCCTGCAGACGACGTCGAACGGTACGTGCTGACACAGGTTGTTGGGCAACACACCCTAATTCTTTCGTTAACGTTCGTGACGTGGCGGTGCGAGCCGTCAATGCCCGCCGCACAAGATGCCGGTCCTCTCGTTCCGTGGTGTGCCGCGGCTGCAGCAATCGCTCATGTCGGTCCGTCCGTCCCTCCTGCACCCACCGAATCCATACTCGCCTCACTGTGGCTGGATGTCGTCCCGAACGGGCACCGATGTCTCGGTACGATAAACCGCTGTCGCGATAAGCCAGTATTCGTCCTCTGGCGAACTCCGAAACGTGTTGGAATGACTGCCGTATTCTGCGACGAGGCATCCGGAAGCTTCCCACGCACAGGTCCGGCAGCACAACACACTTCCACTACTTACACCCCGCCTTCTGTGCACCCTTCTTATAGTGCTTCTCGGTGGCACCGGTCGCACATGACTTGCATATGCCATGCAAAGCTAATCGTTTGCATGTCCTCTCGCGGGCGACGCATGCTGCGAATTTTAGGCCAATCGGATGCTTCCTTCTTGGTGTTGCATTTTGGGTGGCCAGCAGGGTATAATAATAAAAGGAAGTTTGTGTATGTTTGTGTGTGTTTGTGTTTCGCGATACAAAATGAAAACGTGGTTCCCGATCTGAGTGTGTCTTTTAGCTTTGTTTACATGCAACCTGATCACAACCAAAGTGAAGGCGTGAAGGTTCATGATAAATTTTAGGCATTTCGTTTTTATAATGTTTCGCACTTTTGTTCTGGAAGTTATAAATTTTACTTTTTCGTTTTTCAGAATTGTTTATAATAGACGCCTTAATGAGCTTAGATTTTGCAATAGCTACGCTCAAAATTTGCCAACTGTACGCGAGTTATCGGTTACTGTTTGCGGCTTGTCTTAGTTAATATCTTTATTCACAACAGGGATCAAAGGTACAGGGGTTTATCCAAATAATGGAAACACCGACAGGGACTGGAGGGCACAAAATGCTCCATATGTGGATCACAGGGACGACGTCAGTCACGACGTGAGGCATGTAAAGGGGTGCAGTATGATGTCGGTTATCATGTAACAGAGAAACAGCTGTTGTGAAATAAGAATTAACAATATCAGATCTCAGTGGCCTTAAAAATTACCATTAATACGAGTTTTGCAGGATCTTCAGTAACTAGACGGCAGAAATAATAAGTGTAACACAAATAACTTTACCGAAAATTATGACTACCTATGAAGATGGACACAGCGTTTCCTCCAAACGTGCAAATTGTGGACGTCATACGGAGATGTCAGATGGAGAAAGGCTAACGTTGGTATGAATCGTACAACGAAAGCACAAAACCACGGCACCTTACATAGCAAAAGAGTTGAACATCAGTCGGAATGATCGCGTTTCCGTCATAACAGTTCATCGAGAACTATTATATATTGTGCCGGCATTTATGGCCAAGCTGCAATTTACAAAGCTCTGAATACCAACATAAATGCAACAAAAAGCGTGAGATGGTACAAAGCACATAAAAACTGTGATAACAAAGATTGGAAACATGTCGTCTGATCTGATGAATTGTGCTTCACATTCTTTTTAACCACTGGCAGGGTGTACGTTTGGCAAAAACCTGAAGACGCGTACCAACCCGGCTGTTTATTCCAACTGTGAAACATGGAGGTGGATCTCTGATGGTGTAGGAGGCCATATCACAGCATTCCGTGATATGGCATCCTACACCATCAGTGATCCACCTCCAGTGCCACATATAGGTACTGGTTGTTCTTCAAGGTAGTGTCACATCTACAACGTACGGTTTCATTCTTGAGACCAACTGCACCCAATGTTGCAGGCATTATTCTCTTATGACCGTCCCTGTTTTCAACCAGATAATGCACCCGTGTATTGTGCGAAACGTGTTAAGTTGTGGTTTGCAGAGCATGGGGATGAGGTACAGCCTGGCCACCTCTATCTCCAGATCTCAATATTATTGAACATTTGTTGGAATATCTGGGGCGAAAGGTCGGATGACACTTTCCACCTTCAAAATACATGGCACAATTCGGACGTATTTTGCAGGACGAATGGACACAAATTACGTTATCGTATGTGCATGACTTGTATAAATCTATTTTCCTAGTAGAATTGCTTCTGTTCTGAAAGCCCGAGGTAGGCCTACAGCATATTAATAAAAAGTTCCCCACAAACATTAAGTGTTTCCACTATTTCGATAAACCCTTGTATATTCTAATGAAGTTTGGTTCATCTATTTGTGTAGCAAGTATACCGAAAAACCTGCAAACAAAGTTGCTAAATTACTGGTGTTTGTGAAACAGTTTCGAGGTACAACTATTTCGGAAAAACGAAATTTTGTCGGTTTTTATAAAATGTAAACAAACTTTAACGTTTCATATTTTTAGGAACATTTCTCGTAAATAGAATGTTTAGATTTTACCTATATGTAGTTGCCAATTGTTGTAGTAGCTTTGAAAGTTGTTATGCACCGTGTCCGAATATTGACTTGTAGCAAAACATCTTGATTTCTAAATTTGCCTCTTTCACATGTTAGTTAGGTATTTCGATATAATGACGTTTTTCATTCTCATCACGTTTTACAAAGCACTTAGAGGATAAAAATCTATTACGTCCATAAGTTTGGTGAATATGAAAAATACCTTTCTTTATATGTAATTCATAAAACTGTTTTTGAAAATAATACCGTAATAGAAAAAAGGAGGGAAAGAGATTTCATGAAACGAACGCTCCTTCTAAGTTTATTCTTCCTCGCATGTTTAAAAAAAAAAACTGAAATTTTTAGCATTCATGCTAAGTAACCTAAGAAATAATTTCAGGAAAGTAATCTGTATTTATTAGAACACATCAAGAAACATGTTTCTTAGAATATTTTCTCAGCTTTCCTTTTTTTCCAAATATTTAAAATAACAAATGATAAATTGTCAGAGTATTTTAACAATTCAGTAGGATCTTGGAAACAATAAAACAAAACCTAGGTCAAGATTATTTTTAAAGTCTTAAGTAATTGAAAAAACATTTGCTTAGCAAATTATATTTTTCTAATAATGAGCCTATCTTCATAAAACCCTCTACATGTTTACCATGATAGATAAAAGAAATAATATGAATAAATTAAATGAAATCTAGAAATTAATTCAAAAATTCAATTAAAATTCTTCTTATATCTACTTCAGATATTACGTTTTAGAAAATCAAAGAATACCGCAGTAAACAAATGAATGAAATATGTATTGAATAATGCTTCAGATAATTGGATTATTAAATAAAACAAATAAATTGAACGACAACGTTGTCCCATTGAAAATAATAAAAACCATTCAAGCCACTGTTAAAAATATGTTTCCACCGAGCGTATTTAGTATGAGATCTTTAAGTATAGTAATGCGAAGTTTAATGACATTTCCGAATCTTAATAAAAATTACTAATCATATAAAGTAATGTAATTTAGATTCAATTATGATATGCTTGGGGATGTAAAAATAATAAATGAGTCACTCGCATTGTTTAAAAGCAATTAAGTACGTAGCGATTATTTAGATCCCTGAGATATTCGAAAGCATAACAATTATATTCTGCATTTCCTGGTTACTGTCTTTGGAGCACTGAGATGTGTGAATATCTCCGCTATGCAGAAGCTAAGTCTCATGATATGTGGTTTTTACCGCAAAGTTCTTCTACGAAAGAAGTGTAAGCCCGAGCAGTACCAAATTCGGTTCATCATAAATAAAGAAATGTAATCTTATGTCCTGTCAAATACAGATAACCGTCGGTGTGGAACTATTTATTGGGCACAACTGCAAAATTTGTAAAGAGTCTTTAACGAGTGGGAAAGCATCAAGAAAACAACAGGTGCCAGAAATAAAAGGTGACAGAATGAATTGATCGATAATTAGAGTAGATTTCTAAGTGCAATCGTTGACAGTTGACAACACAGCTGACAAATTAATTTATTTAACGCAAGAACATCTCTTGATATCAGTACCTGCACCTCACCAAGAACTCCGCAAAGAAAACAATGTAAGGGTCGCACATCGAAATTCAAGCCTCTGATATCGGACGTCAATGGCATGTTACGTGTGCGTTTAGTGGTAAAACCGATGAATCCAAGACTAGACTTTCTTATACCAACGGAAGAGTATGCATTTGTAACAGTCGATACATCCAACTGCGTACTGACTTCTTCAAAGACTACTGGAGAACGTTTAATGTTTTCAGCGATGCTTCCTCGGTATATCCTTAATGAGAGCAAACTGATCGTACCTTAAAATCACTGCTGATTAAGTACATCCATCCAAGTCGCGTTAAGTACGCCGTTGAAAACTTTTATCTTCAGGATAATTATGCAACTATCCACCAAATCGGACGCGTAAAAGATAGGTTTCAGATAGTTTGAAGAATTTTGGTTAACTCAGCCCCTACAACTCTACCAGACAAACATCTAAGAAATGAATTCGGAAGAGTACAGGAGAAACATCTTCCAAAATTGGGGACAATTGTGTTACATGAGTTGCCCGGTACATCAATGGAATTCCATGAAATATCAATGTGCTTTGTGACACATTGTGGGCTTCACGCAACCTCAGGACATGGTAGCCATTCATTTCGAAGTCCTACTAGGACATTATTAGCATATGACCTTAACAAGTGGCCAACTTTCTGTTATCCAGAATGGACAGGTTATGTGAGAAGGGGCATTTCAATTTTTGATGAAAGATGACCATTTGCTGTCTTTCATTAAAAGAACAAGTGTGGGACTTGAATCGTTATTACGTTTCCGAGATTTCCCTGCGAATTCAGACAGCAGACTGTACGGATAAAGGCGTCATTGCCTTCAAACGGCTCGTAACGAGCGGGCCGAGCTTCGGCGTGAATATCAATAGGCGATCTTCCAATGAATATTTTTAATCAAGTGAAGATGAAAAAAGGCAGATGATATTTTCTTCTCTTCCTTCTTTGAAGCGAATTCCATCAAAATAGGAGAGATAAGATTTCCTGACGTCATTTGGCAACTCTGGTGATTCTAATGGATCCAGCAGAGCTTAGGCAAGTCTTACCGAAGCAAATGTGTACAAGTAGAGTGCTGTATGATCTTAAGCGTTATCATACCGAAAAATGAAAGCATAGAGGCCAGTTACAAGGAACTGCCAGTGTGCAAGTAGTGAGGGATTTCATAAAACATTAATGTAAGCGTCCTACTTCAATATTCGTGATACAAGATCAGAAAATCATCAAAAGTAGCTCTAGAACATCACATTCTTCCTCATCATTTCTGTGTCAGCACATTTACTTCAGAGAGCAATCACATGTGATTCATCACACTGAAATGCTCGTTCATATTATCTTAGCAATACATACAGTATGATCTTCCCTGCACAGCAAAGCTTTCTTCTGATCAAAATTCCAAGACGAAAGAGCAATTCAGATCACCGAAAAGCTGTTGGAATTCTCTCATATTATACTACATTTCTAATGTAAAAACTTTGAAATGGACACTGAGAAAGCTTAATCCTCTACTGATAACTTCCATGCTTTCGGAAGAATCTGTTGACTATTGAAATTCAGTGGAAAGGATTTTAAGGAATCTTCTCGTGCTCATTTTTCTTAGGCTTCCAGATTCTACGTATTTAACTTCACTACGAGACATATTCTGCTGTGATTTTTTTTATTTGATTGGAGGGTTAACGACCACCATGAGCAACTCAATGGGCTATAAGCAGTCACCCGTCCCTAATTTAGGGTCACTGGTTCCAGGGAAGGGAGAGAGCCAGTGCCGTAAGACAAACACAACATCCATGCCTCACCGGGATTCGAACCCGGACCCCTTATGGACAAATGATCAGAGGCCATCGCTTAGACCACTGCGCCACCGGGGCAGTGATTTCATCACATATCCAAGTTGTTCACAAAAGACGGACAAAATACAAAAAATTGTAATCATGATGGGACGCATGATACATTGATCACATAGAATCCGGCAATCTAACCTAAGAAATACTTGAGATTACTGCTGAAGAAAGGTCGTAATACAAAACAAGAAGCATGTAGTAGAGTACTGTCTTGATGACAGGACTGGTTGGTTGGTTGGTAAGTAGATTTTAATGGCGCAAGGGCCAGGGTTGGCCAAAGAGCGCCAAACAAAAGACATCAAAAGAGAACAAAATCAATACAACACGTACACAAGGTTAAAAACAGGATGAAGCGGTAAAAATGAAAGATGGAAATGAATACGGTAAAAACTAGATTAGGTTAAAAAAGTCAATGTCCTTAAAAAAGGAGAACACTGCGGACAGATCGCAGTCCTCACCAATGAGAGTCTGCAGCGTAGCTGCTCCTGCGTCCAACAAATGAGAATGAAAATAACGAAAACGATGATCACAAAACCGAACACAAGTACACAAAACATGAAGGACGGTGAGACGACAGTGGCACGCCTCACACATCGGGGCACTGTCGCCACACAGCAAAAAGCGGTGAGTAAAACGACAGTGCCCAATCCGGAGACGTGCAAGAACAACTTCCTCACGGCGGTTCTTCCGCAAACTAGACGTCCATAATCCGATCTGTGGTTTGATGGCATAAAGTTTATTACTGACCTGTTGAGACCACAGGGACTGCCACTCATCCATAACATATTTCCGGATCAAAGGGCGAAAATCTCGGAAAGACAGTGGCAGCCGAGCTGGCGACATGGAGGAAACAGACCTGGCAGAGATATCTGCCAGCTCGTTACCCCGGATCCCAACATGGCCAGGAACCCAACAGAATCGGACCAGGAAGCCATCACCCTCCAAAGTTCCAAGAAGACGACGGACATCACGGATGACAGGTGAGTCCGTGTCCTCTGGAGAAGATAAAACTTGGATGACGGACTGGGAATCGGAGCAAATCAAAGCGCGACGATGAGATCTAGACTGTATGTGACACAAAGCGAGGTGTACCGCACGCATCTCTGCCGAAAAGACGGTGGATTCAGGCGGAAGCCTCTCAGCATGGGAGGCATCGCCACACACGAAAGCGGATCCAACAACCTCACCGGATTTCGACCCGTCAGTAAATACAGGCACGAAATCCGGGAAGAGAGACTGTTTCTCGGCAAAGAGCTGCTGGTACACCAGAGCAGGAGTGGAAGACTTCGGCCACACACAAAGGGAAAGATCAGCCGTTGCTTGAACCGGCTGCCAAGGCGGTTCATTGTAGAACCGGGTCATACCAATCCGTGACAAGTCTAGACCAGCATCGCGCACCAAGTTCGACAACCGAATCCCAAACGTCGGAACACAGGAAGGCCGGTGTGAGAATAGGCGGACACATTGTGGTTGAAAAATAGAACCATGCAGTGGATGATCAGGAAGAGACCTCAACTTGGTGAAGAAATGAAGAGACAGCTGCTTACGACGGATGCACAACGGCGGTTCATGGGCCTCGACATACAGGCTATGCACGGGAGAGGTACGGAAAGCACCAGTGCATAGCCGCAGAGCCTGGTGATGGACAGGATCCAGAGGCCGCAACACAGAAGGACGTGCCGAACCATACGTTATGCAACCGAAGTCTAACTTTGACCGAATCAGAGAATGGTAAATGCGAAGCATTGAGCACCTGTCAGCCCCCAAGATGTTCGAGAGAGGAACTTCAGGATACTCAATGACATCGTGCACTTCACCTTCAAAGACTGGATGTGAGGACGGAAGGTGAGTGCTCGGTCAAAAGTTAGCCCAAGGAACTTGACTTCTGACACCACAGGGATGGTAGAACACCCCAGACGGAGATTAGGGTCTGGGTGAAGACCCCGTTTGCGGCAAAAATGCACGCAAACGGTCTTCTGGGTCGAGAAGCCAAATCCATTGTGGGAGGCCCAGGTAGAGATCTTATTAATGGCAGACTGCAGCTGCCGCTCAATAGTGCGCATGTTGACAGATGCGCAAGAAATCTGCAGATCATCCACGTACATGGAGCTACGAACCGACGGAGGAAGTAGAGTGAAAATATGATTTACACGAAGGATGAACAATGTCACAGAAAGAATGGAGCCTTGAGGGACACCCTGCTCTTGTAGTTATAACGTAGAGAGGGTCAATCCGACGCGCACACGGAACATCCGGTTCTGGAGAAATCCGGCAATGAAGGTTGGCAAATTTCCCCGCAATCCGCAGTCACGCAGATCACGGAGAATGCCGTATCTCCAGGTTCGATCGTAAGCTTTTTCCATGTCGAAGAACACGGAGACCATGTGCTGACGCCGGACAAACGCCTCCCTGACAGATGTCTCAAGGCGTAGATGATGATCCGAGGTGGAACGGAATTTCCGAAATCCACTCTGATGAGGTGAAAGAAGGTGACGTGATTCCAAATAAAACACCAAACGAAAATTGATGATGCGCTCTAGTACTTTGCAAAGGCAGCTCGTCATAGCAATTGGTCGGTAGTTCAACGGGTTAGCGGGATCTTTACCAGGTTTGAGAACAGGAACGACAATGGCAGTGCGCCAAGATTCGGGAAAGTCACGCTCGTGCCAGATCCTGTTAAACAGAACCAGCAGACATTCAAGAGAGGACGGAGAAAGGTGCTTCAGCATTTCATAATGGATGTTATCCGGTCCGACAGATATTCGGCCGGACCGATTCAGGGCAATCTTCAGTTCGACGGCAGTCAGCGGGCTGTTATAATTGGTAGTGGAAAACGGTCCAAAGGAAACCTTGGACCGTTCAAGCCGCGGCTGTACCTGCCGGAACGAAGCACCGTAATTGCGGCTGCTGGACACCGAAGAAAATGCGGCGCCCAGACAGTCAGCAATACCCTGAGCGTCAGCAACCGTTCCTCCACCACTCTCAAGAATGGAGATTTCCCCAGAAGGGTACTTACCCCGAATCTTACGGATCCTGTCCCAAACGATCTTAGAGCTGGTAGTGGTGTTAATCCCGGATACGTATCGTATCCAAGATTCCCGTTGGCTACGACGACGTACCAAACGCGCGTAAGATTTGGCTCTCTTGAAAGCAAGTAGGTTCGCGTCGGTGGGGTACCGACGAAACCTACCCCAAGCCCGATGTTGGGCCTGACGAGCTGTCTTGCAAGTGGAATTCCACCAAGGTCTCGGACAACGTGGAAGGTTAGTCGAAGACTTAGGGATGGTAAAGTCTGCCGCGTGCACAAGACAAGCCGTTACCGCCGCAACAGCTTCATCGATAGTACCCGAGGTCACCATGACTGGAGTAATGATCGCTGAAGCCGTGAATGAGTCCCACTTGGCTCGATCGACAGCCCATCTAGCAGGGCGAGTAGGATGACGGTACCCGTCATCTGCTAGACGGAGAAAGATGGGAAAATGATCACTGCCAAGGGGATCATCAGACACGCTCCAGGACCAGTCAGGATATAACGATGGCGAACTCAAGGACAGATCAATGGCTGAGTACGAGCGGGTGGGTTCATGAAAGTAAGTGACTGCCCCGGTGTTGTGGAGACAGAGGGACGTGTTGGAGAGAAGGGACTCAACAACACGGCCCCTGGAGTCACGAGTGGCAGAACCCCACAACGGATTGTGTGCATTGAAATCTCCTAAGATGAAGAAAGGAGGCGGCAGCTGGTCAACTAAATCTTCCAGATCCGAAAGGCCTACAGCTTCAGTTGCTGGTATGTAGATGGAACACACCGTGAGCAGAGTGTTCACAGATAGTCGCACTGCCACTGCCTGCAAAGTCGTCCGAAGGGCAACCGCAGTGACAGGGACACCATGAGGGACAACAACGGCCACTCCTCTGCAGGCAATTGCGCCGTCCTGGTGATCTTTGCGGAAAAAGAATGTCTCCGCAGCGAAGGAGTGTCCGTCGTGCGAAGCTTTGTCTCCTAGAGACACACGCACACGGGTGTGTGCGAAGACAGTAAACCTTTCAAATCGTCAATGCGTGAACGCAGACCTCGGCAATTCCACTGAATGAGCGTAGCCAGAATGAAAAAGAAAAGGATGAAAACGAAAATGACAGACGACTAGAATGTCTCCGAGTCGTCCATCAGCTCCTGACCATCTGCAATGTCCGGAGGCAACACAGGGCTGTGCTTACCCACACAGGGCTGTGCTTACCCACACAGGGCTGCGCTACCGGAGGTTTTGGTGGTTTCCTGCTCTGTTTCGAGGGGGAGGAACCTGATTTCACCTTTTCCGGCCTCTTCTTAGGTGCGCCTTGGGACTGGGTCCCAGTGCTGGCAGAGGATGTTTTCTGCACAGAGGATGTATTAGGCGTCGATGTTAATGGCGCCTTGGATTCAATGCGGCGAGACTTCAGTGATTCCAATCCGGCAGCAACGATGTCCTCAAAATCGAAAGGACACCGCGTTGGGATGGTCACGTCAGTCTGCACCGCAACAGTAGCCTTCTGGACCACAACCGATGCATAGGAGCGCCGGCCTGTTGGTAGAGGAGCTATCCGCCGTCTGGCTTCCGGATAAGACAGATGTTCGGTCGTCTTCAGGCGTTGGATAGCCTGCTCCTCGATCCACTTTGGGCACTGCTTAGAAGAAGCCGGGTGAGAACCCTCGCAATTGACACAATGATCCGCCTCAGCGGAGCAGTCCGCCAAAGAGTGTTCTGGCGACCCACAGCGTCCACACTTCGCTACATTACGGCAAGACTGCTGGGAGTGACCGTAATGCTGGCACTTGAAACATCTCAAGGGGTTCGGAATGTATGGTCGAACATCGAGCCGCAAGTACCCCGCCTTGATGGAAGTCGGCAGGGTAGGGAGTCAAATGTGAGCACGATGTTCCGGGAGGGAATAGACTTCCCATCCCGCCGGAAAAGAATGCGGCGAACCCTAGTGACATGTTGTTCCCCAAGTTCTTCCAGCAATTCCTCATCGCTGCATTCCAGCAGGTCGCGGGAGTTGATAACACCGCGAGAGGAATTGAGGTAACCATGGGGAGATATTTGGACTGGAACGTCCAGCAGAACGGTCGTCTCCAGCAAGGTGGCACTGTGACGAGGATTGGAAGTCTCCACAAGAAGATCCCCTGACGGGAGCTTCTTGACACTCTTTGGTGAGCCCGCAACGGCCTGAAGAGCCTTATTAATCCAGAAAGGACTCTTCGAACCGAGGGATTGTGCTGGATCAACAGAATGAATAAGAAGAAACAGAGCGTTGCCGTTGGAACTGAGTAGTTTCTTAGTGGAGGAGGGCGACCCATCCTCCACACGGCGCTTCAAAGGAACAGCATGGGAAACACTTTTGTTTGCCATGAAGAAGAGAAAAGATTCGTCCGCCGACCTCCCCACCCACTACCGAGCCACAACGAGGGAGAGCCGGAGGTCCGCAAGCCCAAGAGGACGCAGGACACGGCTCTAGGGATAGTCAGCGGATATAGCAAGTTGGTAGGGCAGACACACGCTCAGCGTGCACCCAGACTTTCCCGTGCCCAGAGAACACCCCTTTGGCATGCCCACCCTACCCCCAGACTCACCCAGCCGAACAGAACGACAAGCCGCTAGAAGTCTGGACGCAACTCGGCCACAGACTTCCTGACCAGGAGTGGGTTAGCTCCCAGCCTCCCGTTTAGGGTGAAGCAGAGGGCAAAGAGGAGTGTTGGCATCTGGAGACACTACAACCCGGCCCCCAGATACCTCAGCCTCCAGCATCCTCATTTCCACCTGTACGGGTCACCGCACACGGCAAACATGCAGGTAGGTCTAAGCTAACCAGCTCCGGAAAAACAGAAAATGTAACATAAAAGAGAAAAGACAGGGAAAAGAACGAGGAACAAAACCCGGAGCTGGCGCCTCATCACAACCTCAGCAGCCTACAACTGAGGCGGGTACATGTCAAAATATGAACATAAGACGAAAAAAGCAAAACAATAAGAGAAAATCGGCTCGGGTCGTGGGGACGCCATCCCCCATCAGCTGGATGAACAGCTGTCCCTTCGGTGATGTAATCGTCAAAGCCGTAGAGGCAATAGAAACCGTCACAAGGTTAGCTCGGGCCGTGGGGGCGCCGCTCCCCAAATAACTGGAAAACCAGTTATCCCCGTGCGGGGATGACAGGACTGGAGAAAGGCATAAAGCGTGTCCGGTAATAGAAGACTACTAGTGATATTGCAAAGCTCAGTCTTTAAGACCGTTGTAAAATCAGTGATATTGTACACCGTTGAGACTTGACTAACAAAAATGTGTATCTAGAAAAAGCGAACAAAATGTATAAAAGATAAGTCTAACAAATAAACTGACATAGATTTCGAAGAAGGTTCAAGAGGACAGAGTGCGCTGGTATGGATATGTAAAATATTGTTGTGGTAGCTATCATAACGCGCACCACCAATGTTGTGGTCGTGGTCGAGCTATTATTTAAATGCACGATCACAAGACATTATTCTAGACGCAAAGACTGAATTTGTAATGTACACACTTAAACAAACAGAGCTGACAATATTCACCAAAAAGTGGTCGAGAGGTTACTATTGTTGTACAACACAAAAATAATTTATTAGATAATAAAAAGGCACAAAATTCTTGATTATGTATAAATGACTATTGTGAGTTTTAGAGGTCCTTTTGGCCGACATCTAATTACTGATTCAGAGTTCAGCTATTGGAATTAACAGTTTATTTCACTCCCGCATGCAAAAGTTCTGCATATGATTTTGAACCAGTTCTGACTGACTAGAGGGACACATGGTCCCGGCTGACCCGGGGAGCAGATGAGATATGCCTGCACCGCAGGACGCACATGAGAGAAAGGCAGATAGCAGTAAGAGCACATGTCCGTGTAGCTTAGTTGGGGGAGCAAATTACTCTGGAGTGAGGGGACCGGATTCGATGTCCGGCGCGGACAAACTTGTACGTTATAGTAACGTTAGTGCAGAGCATCCTAGATCCCCTGCAGTTGTTCAGCATACAGATTCCCTTCCACAGCCAGACTACGTATCTTGTACGAGTCACCAGTGCTCAAGACTTTCACAATTCCATCGAATGCACAGCATGCATTTCCGCTTGAACCGCCCTCTT
Source organism: Macrothele yani (assembly GCA_039090855.1). Classification (NCBI taxonomy): domain Eukaryota; kingdom Metazoa; phylum Arthropoda; class Arachnida; order Araneae; family Macrothelidae; genus Macrothele; species Macrothele yani. The sequence continues at coordinate 16,637,886 of CM077015.1, read as the reverse complement.
TACACCACTGGCTGTTTTCTGGTGCTGCCTCAGTCACTGATTCCCAGTCGTTAAACAACATTTGCCGTTACCTATGACAATATGACATCAAAACCTGTCATCCTGTGGATTTGAGAGCAATCAGCGACAGAGAGCGACACTTTATTCCACCTGTTGGGGTAACATCAGTTGATGGTGAATCATTCAATGGTGCCTGGAGATAAAACTAAGCTCGTGCAGGTAACGAAAACTGGTGAATTGGGAAGATTCCACCTTACCTCCTAATTGTCGTGTACTGGTCCCGGCGTTCGCTGTCCAGCTTCTATCAGCGTGTTAGTGTTGGCGGTCGTTGGTCGTCTTGACCTCGGTTTGTCTTCGAGGCTGGTGTCAGTAGCATTGAAACTCCGGAACTGTTTTCATGCAGTGCTTCTGACTGAACACTATATAAATCACTTCTTAAATACTTCAGCAACAGTGAAGCAGGAGTCACCCAAGAAACTTCAAGGTAAGGTTACTTACGGTTAGCCTTCATTTAGTCAAAACTCCTTTGGCCCTCAACAAGGCATAACTACAACTCACTTTCAATATTATGAACTTAATCCAACTAATGTGAGTTAATAATCAGAACACTTGGTTAAGGAAAAACACCAACACCGAAGACATAGCACGCAACCTTCAAATAGACTAAATTTCAATTAAACAACGCCGCTTCTACCTTTATAGCATTATGACATCCACCATCTCGGCACTTTTGCTGCTGCTCAAAAGTCATGTATCTTCCAGTTCTCATCGGTCACATACACGCGTCATACGTTCCGACCTCAAGGTGTTGCCAACTATACTCTTGTGAGAGAGAAGATATACCGTTAAGTTTGAAAAACGGTAAAGGAGAATGAACTGAAATTTGCATAGCGAAAGTAAAAAAACAAGAAAGATGACACCAAATTTTTGGGTGTAATAAGCACGTCATTTGAATCCGTTCTGACGTAAATTAAATTTATCAAAGCTATTCAAAGTCAATGGAACCGGTATGAAAAACAATAGTATCTGACGGAAGAAAGAAGTTTTTTAGTCGGGTTTTTAATCCCTCAGATATTGCTGTAAACGGAATCGTGAGCTTACGGACTCTTAGATACAGAGATATCGACAAAAATTTGATGTGAGGTTACGTCCCCTGGTGGGAAAACCATGCATTGCTTTAGGCAGAAAGTACTCTCAAAAAGTTTATCCATATGAGCAGTATCGGTCCAAGAAAGAGTTTTCAGGAGCCCAGATTATGCTACAAATACATCGAAAGCAGAAATTAACACTTATGACCCCTGGTGGCTAAACCATTCTTTACCAAACATTAGAAATTATGTGAAAAATATTTTCCATCAGGTCTTGTATGAGATACATGAAGAATTTTTCAAATCGGAGTTTTAGGAGCAGAAATAACGCAGAAAACGCAATTTACCTTTGTGCCCCCTAGCGGAAAGTATATGATTTACTTGAAAATTTTGACTTTATAGGAAAAACATATCGCATCGGAAACGCTATCTAACAAAAAAGAAATTTTTCAAATCGGACCCCTAGAAGTAGAGATATTGAAAAAAATAAGATATACATCCTAGCCCCCTGGCATAAAAACCACGCACTATTTTAAGAATAACATGTTTCTAAAAGGTTTGTTGACATGAGTAGTATCGGTCAACAAACGACTTTTTTTCGATCGAGGTTTTAGAAGCTCATATTTTGCTGCAAATACATCAGAAGCGGAAATTAAGACCTACGCCACCTGGGGGCCAAACCATTTTTTACAAAAATTAGGAATTATCTGCAAACGATTTCCCACCAGGAGCTGTATCCTGTGCAGAAAGAATTTTTCAAATCTAAGATTTAGAAGCAGAGATATAGGGGGAAAGCAATTTACTTTTACGTCCCCTAGCGGAATGTCTATGAATTACTTGAAAAGTTTGAATTTATGTATAAAGGATGTTTTTTTCAATCTAGAATTTAGAAGCTCATTGTATTTTGCTGCAAATACATCAGAAGCGGAAATTAAGATTTACGCCCCCGGGTGGCCAAACCATTTTTTTACAAAAATTAGAAATCATGTGCAAACGATTTCCCATCAGAAGCTGTATCCGGTGCAGAAAGATTTTTTCAAATAAAAGATTTAAAAGCAGAGATAAAGGGAGAAACGCACTTTACCTTTACGCCGCCTAGCATAAAGTCTATGAATTACTTGACAATTTTGAAATTATATGAAAAGAGTGTTACACGGAAAACACTATCTAACAAAGAAGGACTTTTTCAAATCGGAATCCTAGAAGTAGAGATATTGGCAAAAATAAGATATACATCTGCGCCCCCTGGTGGAGAAACTGTGGAATAGTTTAGGAAGAAAATATTCCGAAAAAGTTTATCGATGTGATTGGCATCAGTCCACGAAAAAATGTTTTCAATCGATACTTTAGAAGCTCAGATTTTATGGAAAATACATCAGAAGCAAAAATTAACACTTACGCCCCCTGGTGGCCAAAGTATTCTTTACCAAAAATTCGAAATTATATGCAAAATATTTTCCATCATGAGATGTATCCGCTGAAGAAACATTTTTCGAATCGGAGTTTTAGAAGAACAGTTATCGTGAAAAATATAATCGGATGTTTAGAAGCAAATATGTGGAATAAAACGTATTCTTGAATTCGACATCATCTGCATTTATGCCCTCTAGCGGCGAAATTGTAGATCGTAAAGAAAAACGAAATAAAGGATCATCATTCGCATATTTCAAGCTTCCGAATGCAAAAAGAATTTTCCAAATCGGACAAATAGTTGCAGAGATATCGTGGGTACAGGCAGTCGGACTGACGGACAAACCGATAACATAAGCACGATCTTTTTATGCAAAAAAGGACGTGCTAAAAATGAAAGTTAAATTAGAGTATACGCCACACATGTTTCGTCTCCTTTATCTGCAAAATATTTTTCCGCTTCTGCTGCCGCGGTTAACTCCTTTTTAGCACGTCTTTTGTAAATAGATCGTGCTTATGTTATCGGTTTGTCCGTCCGTCCATATCTCTGCAAATCTTGGTCCGCTTTATAAAATTATTTTTCCGTTGGGAAGCTTGAAATGTGAGAATGATGCTAGTTGCATTCCAGCTTTTTCCGACTTCGTCGTTAGAGTGCGTAAATGCAGATGATATCGAATTCAAAATACATTATATTGCATATATTTGCTTCTAAATATCCGATTGAAAAGTTATTTCTTCCTTTTGATGCCATTTAGAGCGAAAACTATTTTAAACATAGTTTCTTTCTCAAGTAGTGGATAGATTGTCCACTAGGGGGCGTAAACATAAAATGCGCATTCCCCGCTACCTGTGCTTCCGAAAGTTCGATTTGATAAATTATTCCTGCATCAGAAACAGCTCCTCAGTTGAAATGTTTTGCATATAATTAATAGTTTTTGGTAAGTTTTAGTTTGGCCACCAGAGGGCGTAAGTGTCTATTTCTGCTTCTGATGTATATGCATCAAAATCTAAGCTTTCAAAAACTCGATTGAAAAAAGTCTTCGTAATCCGATACCGCTCACAACGGAAAACCTTTTGAGAATACTTCCTGCTTAAGACAGCGCATAGGTTTCCCGTAGAGGACGCACATGTGTATTTCATTTGTGTCGATATCTCTGATTCTAATACTCCGATTTTAAAAATTCTTTCGTTGTTGGAGAGCGTTCCCGGTGCTGTTTCCCATATAGTTACAAATTTTTCAAGTAAAGCATATATTTTCCGCAGGGGGCCGTGAAGTTAAAATTCGTTTTCCTCGATATCTCTGCTTCTAAAGCTCCAATTTGAAAAATTATTCCTGCATCGGATGTAGCTCTTGATGGGAAATGTCTTGCATATAACTTTTAATTTTTGACAAACGATGGTTTACCCACCAGTGGGCGTAAGTGTAAATTTATGATTTTGATTTATTTCCAGTGAAATATTAGCTTCAGGAAACCGGAATTAGAAAACGTTTCGCGGACTGACACAGCTCACTTCGGAAAATCTTTTCAGAATGAATTATTCTTAAAATAACGCATAATTTCCCCGCCTGGGGGCGTAGACGTATATCTTATTTTTGTCGAAATCCCTGCTTCTAAGAGTCCGATTTGAAAAAAATATTTCCTTGTTGAAGAACTGTTCATGTGCGAAATGTTTTTCATATACACTGCTGGCCACACAAAATGCAGCACCAAGAAGGACACGAGATAGCAAAGTCAGATTTACTGGACACATAACAACAGATACAAAGATGAAACGATTGAGCTTACAGGCCCGTGCGACTTGCGAAACACGCAGACATCAATAGTTCGTGTGGCCCCCATGCCTGGCAATAACGGCCGCTACACGCTGCGGTATCGAAAGAAAGAGGCTTTGGATGTGGGCGTGGGGTATGTCGGTCCGGGCTGCTTCCATACGTTGCCACAGTTCATCAGGCGTAGCCGCGGGTGGTGCTTGCCGGGCCACTCGGTTGCCGATCAGCGACCAGACGTGTTTTTTTTTTTTGGTTGGAGGTTTAACGACCACCGTGAGCAACTCAATGGGCTATAACCAGTCGCCCGTCCCTAATTTAGGGTCACTGGTTCCAGGGAAGGGAGAGAGCCAGTGCCGTAAGACAAACACAACAGCCATGCCTCACCGGGATTCGAACCCGGACCCCTTTCGGACGAATGATCAGAGGCCATCGCTTAGACCACTGCGCCACCGGGGCGGCACAGACGTGTTCGATGGGCGACATATCGGGAGAACAGGCGGGCCACGGCAGCAGTGACACCTGGTGGGCCGTGAAGAATTGTTGCACGATGCGTGCCACGTGCGGGCGCGCATTGTCCTGTTGAAACGTGGCCGCTGGCAGTTCCTGCAGATAAGAGAGGACTACAGGCTCCAAAACGTCGGATATGGTGCGGTGGCTGCTAAGTGTACCGGCGATGCGTACCAGAGGGGTGCAGGTGTCTATGAAATTGCGCCCCAAACCATAACGCCAGGCGACGGACCGGTATGGCGATGCATAATGCAGGCGTCGTGCAGTCTGTCGCCGCTGGGCCTCCACACGCGGATCCGACCATCCTGGTGTTCTAAGCGGAAACGGGATTCGTCAGAAAAAACAACGTCGTGCCATTCCGTAGTCCAGGTGCGGCGTTCAACGGTCTACTCCCACCGTACTCACCGGTGGTGAAACGTCAGTGGTAATCGGAGCAATGGGCGCCGTGCGACAAGTCCCGCTCCGGCAGACGACGTCGAACGGTACGTGCTGACACAGGTTGTTGTGCAACACGCCCTAATTCCTGCGCTACCGTTCGTGATGTGGCGGTGCATGCCGTCAATGCCCGCCGCACAACATGCCAGTCCTCTCGTTCGGTGGTGTGTCGCGGCTGCGGCAATCGCTCACGTCGGTCCGTTCGTCCCTCCTGCACCCACCGAATCCATACTTACCTCATTGTGGCTTGATGTCGTCCCACACGTGCGCCGATGTCTCGGTACGATAAACCGCTGTCGCGATAAGCCACTATTCGTCCTCTGTCGAACTCCGAAACGTGCTGGAATGACTTCCGTGTTCTGCGACGAGGCATACCGAAGCTTCCCACTCACAGGTCCGGCAGCACAACACACGTCCACTACTTACACCCCGCCTTCTGTGCACCCTTCTTATAGTGCTTCTCGGTGGCGTGCCGGGCGCACATGAATTGCATATGCCCTGCAATGCTAATCGTTTTCATGTCCTCTCACGGGCGACACATGCTGCGAATTTCAGGCAAATCTGATGCTTCCTTCTTGGTGTTGCATTGTAATTTCAAGTTTTTCTTAATGCACGAGTTTGCCACTATAGGGTGCAAGCTCACGTTTCCGTTTACAGCAATATCTGCGGGACTAAGATCCCGATATTGAAAATTCTTTCGCTGTCAGATACTTCTAGCTATGAAAACTCCTTGGGTGCTTTTTCTTTAAACACTGGCCACCTGCCCCCAGGGGCAGGTCGCCAGTGTTTAATCAGTTTTTTCTAAAATATCTACTTCTAAATGTGCGATTTTAAAAAATATTCAACACCAGATGCCATTACAATTTTGGAACACTTTAGGTTAGTATTTGAGAAGTTTTAAAGTATACAATTGTTTTCCTACGAGGTTTTTCTCTTCTTCTGTTTGCAGCTGTGTCTGCGCTTCTAAATACCCTATTGAGAAATTTCGTTTTTAGTCTATTTCATTCGCTACAATAGAGATGTGGAGAATTTTCCTCCTTAAAAATGCCCAGATTTCCCGCTAGGGGGCGTAAAGGTCAATGCCTTTTTCTCTCGCTATTTCTGCTTCAGGAAGACGTATTTGAAAAGTTATTTTGCTCCTTAGCATAATTTTTTTCCATGAAGAATAGCTTTCACATATTTTTAGCTTTTCCTTTATGCAAAATTCTTCCGCTAGAAAGCGTCGAGTTATATGATGTTTACTTCTATATTTCTTCTTTTAACTGTTCGACATTTCTGTTTGTCGCCGATACCTACCTTCTGCAATGAGAAATGTTTTGTGCACCATTTGTTGATTTTCGTAACGTACGTTTTAGCCACGGGTGGAAGTAAGTAGCAGTTTATATTTCTGGATGTTTTAATTTTTTCAATCGATCATAGAAATCCGGTTGATTTTTTTTTCTAACCGGTTGCATTGACTTTGAGTAACTTTGATAATTTAATTTGCGTCGGAAAAGGTTCAAAAGAAGTGCTGAAGTGCGACCAAGAGTTCTGTGTCATCTTTCTTGCTCTGATAATAGTGTAGGAGCACCCAAAGAGCGCGTTTCTTGATCTCCATCCTCTGCTCATCTGATAACGCGATGTGGGGTCCTGTTGCCAAATGGACGTCATTATTCTCGCGTGTTCCACTTCATCGCGGGACTCGGTCGGCACTGGCGCCTTTCTCGCACAACAAAGGAGGTCCAAACTTATAGGGATGAGTCGAATGTTTTGCAATAATTGGATCACTTTATGTCTTCATACGTATTTCTACGACGAAAGCTGACTAACATTCAAATTATATAAGCCATCGTGCTACACCGTCTTTAGCCATCTGTCTGCCAATTCTTCGATTCCGCGACGGTACCAGTTCTTGTCCTTCGAGGCGAAGAACTCCTTCACTCCAGATGCCACCTCCCACCCCGGTTGTTGAAGTGCCGCCCTCGAAAGAAGTGGGCCATGGACCGGATTAAGTAATAATCCGATAGGGCAAGGCCCTCATTATATGCTGGGTGTGGAATCAGTTTGATGCCTTCAAGTTCCTGGAGTTTTGCCCGGGTCGTTCGCGCGGTAAGAGGCCCAGCGTATAAGAGTGCAGCTTTCTGTTCACCAGTGTCTGGTACATCTCCTCTAAAATGGCATACATCCGCTCCAGCTGCTCAAAGTAAAGGTTGGCGCTGAAGATCGGGAACAAATTGGTATTACATTTTCCCCTCGAAATTCCACCAGAGTCAGAGCTTCACCTTGTGCTCGAAGCGCCCACGTTTGGCAACAGGTTCTGGATGCTGACCTGGGCTCAACCACTGCCGTTGTTTGTTACGATTACGGAAATAGACCCACTTTTCATCTCACCTAACAATTATCTTGATGAAACGTACTTCGCGCGGGTTTTCTAGGAGTTTCTTGCACACTTCTACTCGGCGGTTTGCTTCAGCTGGCGTTAGTTCGTGAGGGACAATGCGGCAGCTCCTGTAGACCTTGCCGAGGTCCTTAAAGTGACGAACCACGGTGATCTGTGATATGCCCAGATCTCCTGATAATCTATGAGTGATGGTTGTCGGATTTGCCTCTACGGCCTGGCGCACGGCTTCCAAATCCACCTTTCGCGGTCTACCTGACCTTGGCTGATCGTCGAGGTTTCTGTCCCCTGAGCGAAATTTCTTGGACAATTTAGCTGCAGTGCCGTGGTCCACGGAACCTCCTTCTTTCGCATGACAAACGTTTCGTTTTACTTGAGCAGCGTTATGGACGAGTTCAAACTCGTAAAGCAAAAGTTCCCGAATTAGCTGGTTGTGTGTTCATCTTTTAGTCGTCCCAACCACAGACAGAAGTACGATATGCAATGCTGTTTACAGCAACGACTACCACTTTATATACCTTTCGACTATTTGCAGTGCGCGACTTGAACAAGTTTAAACACGTGACATAACCGCCGCTGCACATGCGTTTATTCAAATATTGAAAAACTTTCGACTCACTCTCTGTAGACGAAAATACTGCAATCAACTTGAACACATATACATGTGCAGGCATTTAAAAAATCGTGAGAGTGAAAACTGGAATGATGCTGATGGGGAAACAGGAAGACATGAAATACTAGCAGGACCTTTGCTCGAAATATTAAGCTAGATAGGGCTCTTCAGTGCGGTAAAATCATATGAGAGTTATTCAGTGTTATATAGAAAGTGATTGTCTTCGACAGAAAAGCGATAGGGATAGCTTTTTTTCAAATAACGTACACTACAGCTCCCAATAGGGAGAAAATTCTACTCTGATCGAAAAGAAAAAGTCGTAATTAGAAACTCATTTTTCGTGCGTGAACAAAAAACAGCACAACTTATTGGGAAAATGCTGTAACCGAAATACTCAAAACTGTACTGAAAGATGTGGTTGAGCTTATACATCTGTTCTATTCAAGAAGTGTTTAACGATAACGTTCCGAAGAAACAAAGGAATCATTGCCTCCTAGAGGGAAGAGCACAAAGGAAAGGTGGGAAACCAGTGAATTTATGGCACATGCTCAGCTCTGTCAGACCCAATTATAACTTTGTACTTTCTCTTTAGGGAATAGTTATCGAACTAAATGTATATGCAACTGAGGGCGGAAACTTTTTATTACGAGAAGATGGAAAAGAAATGCAAAGTTATGTTTGCATCCGTCAAATATCAAAAAGCGCTTTTGTAGACTGAAGATGCGAACCGGGAGAACTGTGCCCACACATGGACAGAGAGAAACAAGAAAGATGACTGATTAAATTACAAGGAACTACACCAACTGTACTTAAATAGTAAAACTACACTTGTGATCCGACATTTTTTGGTGTAGAAAAGAAATCGAAGTTTCCATGCTGATGGCTTTTTCAAGGAAGGTAGACAGAAAACTGAACTTCCTTGAAAAAGCCATCTGGTTGATGTGCGAAAGGTTGGAAAATTTGATTTCTTTTCTACACCAAGAAATTTCGGATCACAAGTATTGTTATACTATTTAAGAAAGATGACACCGAATTTTCGGGTGTAATAAGTACGTCTTTTTAATCAGTTCTGACGCGAATTTATATTATCTAAGCCATTCAAAGTCAATGGAACCGGCATGGAAAACAGAAGTATCTGACCAAAGAAAGACGTTTTTCAATCGGGTTTTTAAACCCGCAGATATTGCTGTAAACGGAATCGTGAACTTACGCTATCTGGTTGCAGTCTTGTGCGATAAGAAAAATGTAAGATTATGTGAGACACATTTCGCAGCGGAAACGTTATCCAACAAAGAAAGAAATTTTCAAATCGAACGCTTAGAAGCCGAGATATCAACAAATATAATATATGAATCTACGACCCCTGGAGGGAAAATTTTGCATTATTTTAAGAAGAAAGTATTCTCAAAAGGTTTTTCGATGTGAGCGGTATCGGTCCACGAAAGAATTTTTTTTCAATCGAGATTTTAGAAACTCAGATTTTGCTGCAAATACATCCGAAGCGGAAATGAGGACTTACGTCCCCTGATGGCCAAACCATCCTTTGCCAAAAATTAGAAATATATGAAAAACATTTCCCATCAGAAGCTGTATGCGATACAAGAAAAAAAAATTTAAATCAGAGTTTTAGATGCAGAATTATCGGGAAAAACGCAATTTAACTTAACGCCCCCTAAAAGAAAGCCTATGAGTTACTTGAAAATTTTGAAATTATATGAAACAACATTTCGCACCGGAAACGCTATCCAGCAAAGAGGGAATTTTTCAAATCGGACTCTTAGATGCTGAGATATTGACAAAACATACGATGTACATCAACGTCCCCTGACGGAGAAACCATGCATTATTATTAGAAGAAAATATTCCGAAAAGGTATATCGACGTGAGTGGCATCGGTCCACGAACGAATTTTTCTATTTAGATTTTAGAAGCAAAGATTTGGTGGCAAATACATACATCCGAAGCAGAAATTAACAATTATGCCCCTTGGTGACCAAACCATTTTTTTTTCTTACAAAAAAATCAGAAAGTATAGGCAAAAGATGTCTCTTCTGGAGCTGTATCCAGTTATTAAAAAATTTGGAAATCGGAGTTTTAGAAATAAAGATATCGGGGAAAACACAATTCACTTTTACGCCCCTTAGCGGATAATCTATACGTAACTTGAAAAAGTAACTGTACCTAAAATACTCTTCGACATAAATGGAATCAAGAGGTGAAATACTTTTTTCAACCGGACGTTTAGAAGCAATTTTATAGAATAAAATGCTTTTTGAATTCGATATCATCTTCTTTTACGTCCTCTAGCGGCGAAATTGTACATCGTAAAAAAAAAAAGACCGAATGAAGGATTATCATTCGCATATTTTCAAGCTTTTCAATGCAAATTGAGTTTTTCAAATCGGACTAATAGTTGCAGAGATATGGTGTTGTTCACAGGCGGACAGATCATTTTTTGCAAAAGACGTGCTAAAAATGATACGTCGTATTGTGAATACATTATACGAATTACAAAACAAAAAAGCCATAGAAGTTAAAATAGAAGAGTACAGAGAAAGATAAAATCAGTTGTGTAAATAAAAGCATCCTCTTATTTGACATTTAATGCCAAATAAGCATCCTGTTATTTGACATGCCAAGTTTCTGTTCCGTTTTATCCTATACGGGTGAAGTGTAAAACTTTCAGTTATCATTACGGCTTAGTTTTTTCACTGCATGTGTTCCGATCTTTACAACCTACTCGTTTTCCCTTGAAAATTGTCTCAGCTCCATTCCAGTGGAACTAATTCTAAGTATTTCTGACAACATTACGTTCCACGTGTTTCATGCTTTCATTACTCTTGGTTATTAAAATTGCGGTATGGAACATCAGGATTTGTTCCTTAGTATTGCCTTTTCCTGGAACTTTTCCATTATTTGCCTTCAAGCTGAGATTCCTCTTTTTAATTCACTAGCTGGTGGTTCCTGTCCTTTGTTCTATTGTATTAGACGTATCTCCTGTTGAATTGGTAAATAAGCCTTCGATAAGACGAAGTAATTATCAGTTTGTTCAGCTGCAGTGATTTGTCATCTTCGCTATGCATCCCAAATGTATATCGTAGAAAGTGCTTTTTCTTTTAAGCCGCATTTCATCGGTGAGAAGTTTTTGTTCGTGATACTGCAATTTTGATTTAATGCGGATGCGTTTGCATGAATGAATTTCGCATAAGTGATAGAAACTGCATTCCGTGAGCGAGTAAATATCTACAACTTTAAATCAGTTGTGACGTACTACAGAGGTGAAAACATGTGTCAAGACGACAAATTTGCAGCTTAACATTCTGTCGGCGTAGCTCAATTGGGAAAGCAACTTACTCCGGAGTGAGGGGTACACGGTTTCGATGACCGTCGCGGACAAACTTGTGTTTTCACATTGGCGCCCGATTGTGGAAAATGGATCCACTGACCGTTGGGTTCTTCGAAAAATTTGTGACGTTTGCTACACACATTGTTAGGAATTAATGAAAAATTCGTACTTCAAAAAAAAAAAAAAAAAGAAAGAAATTAAGAAGGAGATGATATGACGTACTACAGAGGTGAAAACATGTGTCAAAACGACAAATCTGCTGGGTGACATTCTGCCCGCGTAGCTCAGTTGGGAGAGCAACTTACGCCGGAGTGAGGGAACATGGGTTCGACGACCGTCGCGGATAAGCTTGTGTTTTCACACAGTGCTTTTCTGAAAGTTTCATATGTTTACTAGAGTCACTAGTGAATATTCATGTACGATTTGTAAATTTAAGTCATACCTTCTCAGTATTCTGAAGTGTATAATTCACACTGAGGTGTCAGTTTATTAGATTCTCCTGCCCCACCCTCACCCCCTCATATAAATGGTTTGTTCCAACACGCAAAACGCCACGGGGGCGTAGTCTACGGCGTAAAGCAGGCATACTAGCTTTTTGAGTATAAGTTAGCGCTCGATTGAAGATTGGATGGGTAAAAGGTGTGAGCTTTTACCCATCCAATCTTCAATCGAGCGCTAACTTGAACTACTTTGAACTCGCATGATAGTTGACGCCTGGCCTACCGGTTTGAGCACCACCCAAATGACAATTCTCCTTAGCTTTACATGCACAACCGTAGCAAATAAATTAAAGTTAATAATTCGACGCGCCAAAAACAAAGCAAAATATATTTTTTTAATTTGTTTTCAAAATTTCTTCTAAGTTCTTCCGGTTCTTTCTAAGTTCATCAAAGTTCTTGCTAACGGCGATCCTGTGGACAACAACAAACTTAGCTCGTTTCTGTCTATTTCTGGGCAGTAATGGTGTGTTCCTGCACGCCAGAGAGAAATGCAACCTCTTACAGTGTCTGACGTCAGTAGGGATTGCTGAAAGAACACACCGGTGATTTTATTTTTGCTTTGGCCGCCGGACTCTTCAGAATTGTATCCCATGGAACATGTTTCCAACGAACGACATGGTACCAGAAATCCCGTATTACGATTCCCCATCGCTTACAAATATTGCATTGTGGACTGCTGAACGATATTGGTAACTGAATATTTCTCCGAATCTGTTTCGACACCTCATCGAGTCTACTGCAATACGAATTACCGCGGTTCTTTGTGCAAAATTTGGACCATTATACTACATCGCAAGATTTACTGTAGTAGTGACTGTAGAGCTTAGTGAGATTTTGTTCGCAGTTGATTACATTTATGGAAAAATATTGATTTCTGAATAGAATTAAAAAGTCTAAGATTACCCAAAATGCAACACCAAGAAGGACACAAGATAGCAAAGCCAGATTTACTGGACGCATAACAACAGATACAAAAATGAAACGATTAAGCTTACAGGCCCGTGCGACTTCCGGAACACGCAGCCATTAATAGTTCGTGGGGCCCCCATGGCTGGCAATAACGGCCGCTACACGCCGCGACATCAAACGAAAGAGGCTTTGATGTGGGCTTGGGGTATGTCGGTCCAGGCTTCTTCCACACGTTGCCACAGTTCATCAGGCGTAGCCGCGGTTGGTGCTTGCCGGGCCACTCGGTTGCCGATCAGCGACCAGACGTGTTCGATGGGCGACATATTGGGAGAACAGGCGAATCACGGCAGCAGTTACACCTGGTGGGCCGTGCAGAATTGTTGCACGATGCGGGCCACGTGCGGGCGCGCATTGTCCTGTTGAAACGTGGCCGTTGGCAGGTCCTGCAGGTAAGGGAGGACTACAGGCTCCAAAACGTCGGAGATAGTGCGGCGGCTGTTGAGTGTACTGGCGATGCGTTCCAGAGGGGAGCGGGTGTCATATCCAATTGCGCCCCAAACCATAACGCCAGGCGACAGACCGGTATGGCGATGCATAGTGCAGGCGTCATACAGTCTGTCGCCGCGATGCCGCCACACGCGGATCCGACCATCGTGGTGTTGCAGGTAGAAGCGGGATTCGTTGGAGAATACAATGTCATGCCATTCCGTTGTCCAGGTGCGGCGTTTAACGGCCCACTGCCACCGCACTCGCCGGTGGTGTAACGACAATGGTAATCGGAGTAATGGGCGCCGTGCGACAAGTACCCGCTCTTGCAGGCGACGTCTAACGGTACGTGCTGACACAGGTTGTTGCGCAACACACCCTAATTCCTGCGCTAACGTTCGTGATGTGGTGGAGCGAGCCGTCAATACCCGCCGCACAACATGCCGGTCCTCTAGTTCGGTGGTGTGCCGCGGCTGCGGCAATCGCTTACTTCGGTCCGTCCCTCCTGCACCCACGTCGGTCCGTTCGTCCCTCCTGCACCCACCGAATCCGTACTCGCCTCACTGTGGCTGGATGTCGTCCCACACGGGCGCCAATGTCCCGGTACGATAAACCGCTGTCGCGATAAGCCGCTATTCGTCCTCTGTCGAACTCCGAAACGTGCTGGAATGACTGCCGTATTCTGCGACGTGGCATCAGGAAGCTTCTCCCGCACAGGTCCGGCAGCACAACACACTTCCACTACTTTCACCCCGCCTTTTGTGCACCCTTCTTATAGTGCTTCTCGGTGGCGTGCCGGGCGCACAACATCTGCATATGCCCTGCAATGCTAATCGTTTGCATGCCCTCTCGCGGGCGACGCATACTGCGAATTTCAGGCCGATCGGATGCTTCCTCTTGGTGTTGCATTTTGGGTGGCCAGCAGTGTCCTTGTTATAAAAAAGTCTAAGATTACTACTTGTTATAAAAAAGTCATAATGGTGTTCTTTGAACATAATGCGTAGGAATTTAATAAATTCCTTTTGGACAGTATGCCATTTATGCCGAAAATCTAGATCACGTAGTGTTTCTCACAACTCTTCTTTCCAATTAAATTCCGAAATAGCTCTCCGTTACTTATTAAAAAATGAAGTCACATACCGGTTTTGCTGAATTCTGAAGTCGAGTTATTTTAATTTTCTTACTTCTAGATCAGCGTAGTGTTTCTCATGTGAACTCTTCTTTCCAATTAAATTCCGAAATAGCTCTCCGTTACTTATTAAAAAATGAAGTCACATACCGGTTTTGCTGAATTCTGAAGTCGAGTTATTTTAGTTTTCTTACTTCGAGAAAACCGAAGTATAAGACAGGCAACACTGCGACAAAAAGGTATTATTATTCCGTCATGTGATCTCCATGAGTAAGGAGCTTCTTCCTTCGAAAGACTCATGTGACTAAACGATTTTCTGAGATCCTCGTGAAAGAAAAGAGCCTAGGTATTATTCTACGAATACCTGATAGCGGCAACAACCTTCTGATTTCCAATATCTACTTTACTACGTAGGCGTTCGTTGCCTAGCACCGTGCACAACTGCGCTTACCGCTTTAAAAGGTATTGCTAAGGCCGATCCTTTGGGAGACGAAAAGTTCTGCGAGTAAATAAGTCCTATTTTTGGCTAAATAAATTAGTCTGGTTGAAATCCACAGGAGGTCATAGGTATGTGCTGAACCGATTACTCGTCCAAGATATATGTGCGAAAGGAATGCCACGAGTTTGATGACGCAGGAAAGAGTCTCCTGTGTGTGCCCAGCACTGGCCGTCCATTTAAACACTACCCTATCATTAATATACGGACACCAGCATGTATAAAAATAATCTTTATTTACCGGAAATTTAAGATTGTATGCTAAAACCTTTTACTCTTGTGACGGCCTCTAGATTTTTGGAATACTCTTCTCCAGGTTTTTGTAAATGCCAGCCGACTTGTTCCTCCATTTAGCATTCAAATCAGCGAGTACTTCATCTTTGTTTGTCAGGCATTCTCTTCTTCCGGATAACTGACGATCCAGTTCGTCCCAGAAACTATCAGTTGGGTTCAGGTGAGGACTATGGGCTGGCAAGTTCAATGCCGCGACGCCCACGTCCTCAAATCAATCTGTAGCAACGCAAGTAGAATGAAATGGGGCGTTGTATTGATGATAGAGGTAAGTACTGCCACAAATTTGGTAGTGCATAACTGTGACAGGACGTCTAGGTATAGCTCAACATTCATAGCTTTGGCGAAAACGACTAGTGTCCAAACCGAACCACAAAAATCAGCTCCGTTAACAAACTTCATTGTCGGGACGACACAACCCAGAAGGTACCTTTCTTCCGGAATCCAAGAAACGACCATCACTCTGGTAGACTTTGTACTATGGCTGCTTTAAAAAGTCACGGCTGTCCATTGGTATAAGATTGAAGATTTAAATTCCTTACACCATGCTAGTCGACCTGTGATATTAATCAAAGTGATTATGGCTTTTTGATGTCGGCTCTACCGTGCCAACCCATGTCGTTCAATTTCCTGCGCATTGTATTGACACTAACATTGGTCCTAATAGCCTCACATAGGGTTTGCAACTTGCGTTCTGAGCAGGAAATACTTTGCAGCGCTTTACTTCCACGTTCATTTAGCTTTGCAGGTATGCCAGATCGTTTCTTGGTAAATCCAGCGCTATCACGCAGAAATTTACACTCACAGACAATGAAATTTGCGCACAAAGAAGGAAGCGTCGGATTGAACTGAAATTTTATGGACGTAATGATATAGATGAATGATACACTTAATGGAAAAAAACAGAGCTGCAGAACAATTACAGAGGGGTCTGTGGCACGCAGCCCGGTCATCTTCAATAGCGGGTCGCACAGCCACGTGCAGTAATACATTCTGCAGTTCGGTCCGGCATGGAGGCGAACAGACGCATGATGTTGTCCTGCGGCAGACTGCCCCCACACGTGTTGGACGGTGTGCTCCAAATCCCGGATAGTGCGGCACGGCGGCAGCTGACGTTTCAACTGGTCCCACACATGCTCGATAGGGGACCTTTCCGGGGGCGGGAAGGCCATGGAAATGTCTGGACATGACGTAGGCAGTCCTGGGCAACCCGAGCCGTGTGCGGGCGGTCATTATCCTGCTGGTATAGTGCACCTGGAATCCTGGCGAGGAATGGGAGTACATGGGGCCGTGGAATCTCATCCGCATACCGCTGGTCCGTCAATGATTCATGTAGTACTACTACAGCAGATCAGCTATCGTGCGCAATCGCTCCCCAGACCATAATGCTTGCAGTGGGTTAGGTGTGGCGCTCGATAGGGAGATCGGGAATTGTGCCGTTGACCCCAGGACCCCCACACCCGGACACAATGATCATCTGTCCCCAAAACGAAGCAGCGTTTATTGCTAAACACCACACGTCGCCAGTCTGCGGCGTTCCACGTTGCTCTGCACACGGAGCCGACGATGTTCCGGTGTTAATGGCACAACACGTTAGGGGCGCTGGGATCGCAAATTCGCTGCCGCGAGGCGTTGGGAAATGGTTCGTGGGCACACAGGAGCCGTTACATATGCCTGTATAGTGAACCGGGGCCCCGTGGGATCCGTTCTTGCCTCGCTCACGATCCGTCGATTCTCTCTACCGGTGGTCCTCCTGGTCCGTCCGGAGCCGCTCCGCCGTGTGGTATTGCCGTCACGTGTCCACTGCTCCCAACACAGTCGGACGGTATGGTCAAAACGATTCACGTGGCGGGGTACATACCGCGCCGACCACCCTCCGGTTTTCAGCCCGATGATCAGGCTTCTCTAAAAGTCCGTAAGTTGAGTAAATCGACATCTCTGCTGTCTACCCAGCATTCGTGTCACTCTGTACTCTTTCTTGCGTCGGCCGGGGCTGTTTGCTTTTATGGAGCATCAACTACACGACGGTTTATAAGACTGCCGGTTCGTGCTTGCATCGCCACCACAGGGTGTGCGGTCATGCGCAATCGCACCAATCGTGAATCATTTGCTTACCAGCACGCACTCTAGCTATTTTCAAAGTTTCGGGTTGTAGCATGTTTTCTTCTAGGTGCTCAAACTTCATTGTCCGCCAGTGTATATACCACATCACTAACTATCAAACTAGGGAACTTAATTGCTACTGAAATACCACGTATTGATCGATTGTGTATGTGGCACCCTTTTGCCAATTTGAACTGAAAATCAGTTAACTATCGATCGAGGCATCTTGCGTTCATATTCTTGCTATTGTCTCATCATAGCTCTAAGACCATAGGTATAATTTGATTTAAACATAATTTTAAACGGTACTTCAATCAGTCGGTTTCTGCCAAACAGGGGTTTAAGGAGGGCTTCCAAAAACGGGCCAAAGTACAGTGAATGTGCTAATATCTAAGTTCTGTAAACAGTTGTACTAAGCGTGCACTGTATTTGAACGAAAAACGAAAAGTTCTTAACAAGCTTAAACTAATATTATTCATATTTTTCCCTGAGAACTAGAGGTATCGACTCTAGCTGAGTTCGAGTCGTAACAGTTTACCACTACTGTCGATACTAACTGTACGCACGCGCGC
This sequence comes from Macrothele yani, assembly GCA_039090855.1. Classification (NCBI taxonomy): domain Eukaryota; kingdom Metazoa; phylum Arthropoda; class Arachnida; order Araneae; family Macrothelidae; genus Macrothele; species Macrothele yani. Next base: position 16,619,853 of record CM077015.1, on the reverse strand, counting down.
GTTGCTATGCTGCTAAACATTTGTTACTACAAATCCCATGAAATGAAATAATAATTACCTCCCCCCCCCTTCCCTATTTTGCTTCTTTAAAAATTTCGGATTCTTTACCACTTAAAGAGCTTTTATCAAAAGAGGAACGTACAATATTGAAGTTACCTACTTAAAACTAAATTAATTTTCTCTGAATGTCTAACATGTAGCACAGTTATCTAAGCGCTGGCTTGTAAGAATTAATCCGGGTTGGAATCCCGGTGACGCATGGATATTCTGTTTTACTGGCTCTATTACTTCCCAGGAGCCAGTGATCTTAGTTTAGAGATTGCTTATAGCCCATGGAGTTGCTTACGGTGGTCGTTAAACCTCCAACACAAAGAATGTTTGAAATTCAAGAATTCTGTTGAATACTTAATTTTCGTTGACACAAAAGGAATTCTAGTTTTCAAGTCGTGCATTGTTACCAAAAAAAACGATAAAACAGGTAAAGGAATTAGAAGTAAACGTCAATGAAGGTTTACGCTTGTTCCCAGCCTTGCTACTTGTGAAGGCACACGAAAGGCAACTGAAACAAAATTATGTCTGAAATTAAACTATCTACTACGTGCAAAATGTCCTTTCAGTGCCAGAAGCAAGTTTGAAATTTAACAGCTAATGCTTCCTCATTGTATTTGAAAAACGAGGAAGGCATCTTCATTTATCCAAATTGATTAAAACCACATATTTTTGAAAATCCACTTTAAAATATATAATCACTCTCTCTCCATATGGAGCTATAAAAATTGCTGGGGATAATTGTTAGAGACTAGGACACAATACAGAGGAAAACCTGGTATCTTTCTTTTTTCCGTTTTCTTTTCTTAAGACTGGAAAATTAGCTGAAATAGAGTCCGTCTGATTTTATGTTATTCTTCGTAAATAGGAAACTTCCTAGAGAAGCAGGAGGCTCTTTGAAGCGTTCTTGCAATTGCATTATACATTATATTGAAAAAAGTCTCCGGACACCCTTCAAAAGCAAATGAACGGATCCGCAGCGTTGTTAAAACGCGCAGTACAGCTGCAAACGGTTTGAAAAAAAGCCTGAGGCTGGCCGCGATTATATCGCACTGTGAGGTTGAGTGAAAATGTCGCGGCTGGATAAAACTGATATGACAAAAGAAAGATTGTTGGGTGTTATATTAGTGGGTTGCCCATAACAGAAACCCAGAGGAGTTTAAACATACCCAAATCAACTGTTTTTGATGTACTAAATAAGTGAAAGACACATGGCGTGCCTGAAGCAGCAAAATGTACAGGCAGATCAAAGAAAATCAGTGATAGAGGACGTTGAAGACTCAGGAGAGTCGTTACAGCTAATCGACGGAGCACTGCACAACACCTCAGTGTACAGGTGAGTAAAAATGCTGGAACCTCGGTATGGAAACGTACCATTCGCAGAGAACTTCATTTCATGGGTTCATGGATTACCGTGGTCGTGCGGAATGCTTCGTCTCCACTTAGAATGCTACTCGCCGTTCAACATGGTGCAAAGAACATTTATCGTGGACCGTAGATCAATGGAACCGGGTCCTACGGACTGATGAATCCAAATACACGATCCAACAGTCATGTGTGGGCAGGACGGCAGCCGAGGCAACGCACTTCATCACAGTGCACTGTTCCTACAGTCCAGCTAGGAGCTGGAAGTGTACTTGCGTGGGGTGTGTTTTCCGTGGTATGGTCCCGACCCACTGGTTATCGTGGGCAAACCTGTTAACCAGCACGTCCACCTCAATATCCTGAACAATTATGCTCTACCAACTCTGTGGCAATATTATGGAACCGAGCCTTGTTGGTACCAACAGGATAATGCACCGAGCCGTAAAGCAAGAACCGTTACAGCGTGGTTTGACGATTATTCCGTAGCCGCGCTGGTAGCGTAGTGGTCTAAGCGATGGCTTCTGACCATTTGTCCGAAATGGGTCCGGGTTCGAATCCCGGTCAGGCATGGATGTTGTGTTTGTCTTACGGCGCTGGCTCTCACCCTTCCCTGGAACTAGCGTCCCTAAATTATGGACGGGCGACTGCTTATAACCCATTGAGTTTGTGACGTGCCTGCCAGCAGGACGCACACGACATAACGGCAGGTAGCAGTCAGAACGAACGTCCGCGTAGCTCAATTGGTAGAGCGACTTATTCCGGAATGAGGGGACCCGGGTTCGAGCTCCGGCGTGGACAGAAATGACGGAGAAATTTACTTCCTTATAAGTTACTCACGGTGGTCGTTAATCCTCCAATAATAAAAAAAGGATAATTCCGTATCGCGTGTGGACTGACCAGCACAGAGCCCTCATCTTAATCCCATAGAGCACCTATGGGATGAATTAGAGCGCCACATAGGAAGTTTGGAACCAAAGCCTATTACTAAGCAAGAGTTAGCGGCAGCATTATGTACTGAATGGAAACGCAAACCTATCGCTGTGTTCCAAAACCTTGTCGAAAGCATGTCTTGAAGGGTCAGTGCATGCATTAAGGTCAAAGGTGGACCGACGCCGCACTAATGTATGTCAATAAATGCAATGTTGTGTTTCTCTTCTAGGTGACCGGTGACTTTTGTCAATATAGTGTATACTTGAATAAATAAATCCGTCACTCTTTCCACGTTAAGCAACGCACAGCAACCGAAAAATTGTTATTCGGCCCCGTCGGACAACCGAACCCCGAATCTCTTGATATCTAGCACCGTGAATTGTTGGCCGCTGTGATGTAAGGCTAACGCGATCAACTAGATATCGAGAGATTTGGGTGTCGTTTCCCCGACGGCGGCCGATTAACAATTCTTCGGTTGCTGTGCGTTGCTTAACGTGGAAAGAGCGATGGATTTATTTATTCTACTGACGCCACGTATTTAGATAATTTTCACCGTGTATACTTCGATTTCTTACGACGTTGAAAGCGAATTCCTAGATTTTAGGTTTTCAACATATTTTCATTAAAAAGTTGCGTTTTTGAAAAAGAGAATTTTAAAAATGCTGATCTTAATATTTTTATTTGCAGTACTGATCCCCGCCGAAAAAGAAACTCGAAATATACACTATATTACCAAAAGTATTCGAACACTATCATACATTTGCAAAGATGCAAAGCACGGTTGTGCAGGAAGGTGCGCTGTGAGTGGGATGGTACGTATATAAAGCTCAGATGTTCTGTCGTGTTATCAGTAACTTTGAAGAGGATATGCCGCGTGGACGAGAACTTTCCGAGTTCCAGCGTGGGTTGGTCATAGGATGTTATTTGAGTAACATTTCCATATAGAGTATTGAAGCTAAACTAAACATACCAAAATCGACTGTGAGTGATGTCGTGAAGCGATAGAAGCAAGACAATGGCAACTACGGCGAAACAAAGAAACAAAACAAAAAAAAAGTTCAGAAAGATTGCACAAATTGACGAAACGTAACAGAAGGACCATAGTTAGAAATATTTAGAAATCCCGTTTTTCTCTGCCGTTTCCTTCGCTAATGAAGCAAGAAATACTTGTAATGGCTCGGTTAGTACCATAACTATCAGCACAGAGTTGCTCAGTCTGTGTTATTATGGTAGAGTAGCGGCACACAAGTCACACATCACTAACGTGAATGCAAACCGCCGTTTGGGGTGGTGTGTCTATGTCGTTCCTGGACTGTGGGAGACTGGAAAACTGTTCTTTGGAGTGATGAGTCACGCTTTTCACTCCTCCAATCTGGTGGGCCTGTTCGGACTTGGCTACAGCCCGGCAAACGATTTTCTTCGGACTGAGATCTTCCAACTGTTAAGTTCGGCGGAGGCACCATCATGGTATGGAGTTGGTTTGTTATTATACCACACACCATAAAGAATGAAGTCACAGCAAAAACAGTGTTGCAGGGCCAGCATTCAAGCCAGAACTGGCAGCCAGCAGTGGTCCAGCATTATGTTACCGCTGCCCAGTCATCAATAAAATGTCCCGGCGGCCACCACATGGGCCAGCAGTTCAGGCCAGCAGCAAGCCAACAGTTGGCACCCCATCAGTTGTCATATGCCAGAACAGCGCCATCAGTTATCCAACACATGCAGTGGGAACCACAAGTGGCACTTCAGCGGCCCTGCAAGCACGTGCCATAAATGATGGCTAGCCTAATGTGGTCCTTTAGTTTCCCGGCAGGGGCAGCCGGCAATCACGTGACGTAATTGAAGGCTTGCCCAATCTCTTTCGCCAATTTCCCAGTAGTAGCCATGAAAAAAAAAAAGGATAACCGCAGTTTCCCAACTCCACAACTTTTTTCCTCCCCCTATGAAACCTCTGCATGACGGAACGGCGCTGGGGAAATCTTCTCAACAGGTCCTAAAATACGTCTCTTTGGATCCGGCTGGAAACGAACCAACGACAGTATGCTAACAAAGCGAGCGCTTTACCCACCACACTGATTTTCCACGCACAAGCTTTTGCTTGAAGCTGAGCTTCTTTCTATCTCGAAGGGTTAATTTTACAATATCGCGAGTTATTTTTCATAGATGTCAGTTTCACGTAATTCATAAATTTAATTTTTTAACGTAACGATTGTTTTTATTTACCTTAAGGGACCTTCATTCATTTTAAACGAGTGTACTAACTTAAAGGCGCTTTCCAAAGTTTTGTGCTGTCCTTGTGGTCTTGAAAGGAAATGCGATTGTTTAATTAATATACTTGGCCGTTCATGTCACATTCTGTTACATTTTTCACGTTGTATTTTTCCGTTCCGCGGTCCGAAGTTACATTTGTTCTAAAGAGGAAATATATTTTATTTTACTTGTCGTTATTTTTAGCAGCGAGTTCCTCCAATCTCGTATATTCAACCCATGGATGAGTACGTTATATCCACACAGCGTTGCTTCCCCCCCCAAATAATTGATAAATTTTGCACGCGTATAATTCTTATTTTTTTTCCAACCCAACCTTTTTTAATCTTTTTCTCGGAACTTTTGTTTGAAGCGGTTTAGTGTATGTTAAAACGAAAGATTACACAGAAATTGTTTCTCGTTATTCATGGGAATGGAGTGGGTGAATTTTATGGCTGTCGGTACTCTCGATTCTTTGAGTGTTAGTGCAGGAATTTTGCTACGAAATGAGTTTCTATAAACACATTAGAGTAATTGACTGTTTCTTACAATCCATTAACCCTTTAATGACCATGGCTCTAAAATCTAGTATCCCTCTAAATACCGTAACGCCCGAAACTGTTGCTTCACTTCATTGTTTTGCAACAACAATGGTAACTGACAGTGACTCTTGCTGTTCCCTCATAGGTCTTGCAAATTTAAAGAACAGGTAAGGATAGGAAATCTGACTCACTTTAGACAGGCGTTTCGGGCAGCTATGGTCGTTTGTATGTACGGCCGTTTTGGGCGTTATGGTCGTTAAAGGGTTAATAATAATTTACATGTCTTTCTTCCGACGGTAATCTTCGTCGACGTGACATAATTAAGAAATTATAATTCACCTCTCTACATATGGCTTTTTTCTCTTAACGTCCACTGAAATAACACGATGGCGATAGCGTCGTCTTCAACTAACTGGTACAACGAGAGACACCGCACGTGTTGCTTCTGCGCACGCGCAGTCCCGTTACTTCCACCTCGCGTTGGGATTGCTTCGGTTGCCAGCTATATGCCACTAATCGCACTTTCTTGGAAGCTCGCAATTTACGGCGATGCTGCAGGCCATCAATGGCTGCCAAGTGATGGCGCTGCCACCAACGTACAGCTACAGTGCCGTGGGTGGCAGATTTCAGCCAGCGGTGAACCATCACTACCAGCTAGTGGCCACCAGTTTGCCAACACTTGGAATTTTTCTGGGGTGTACAGGAACGTTCTGGAAAATTCTACCCTACCAGCAATGTGGCAGTATAATGCAAATAACCATTGTCTCTTACAACACAGTCGAGCTCCCAGCCACACTGCACAGCTTGTGCAGGACTGGTTTCTTGAAAACGAGGTGGAATTGTTAGGCTGGCCTGTTCAGAGTCCTGATCTTAATCCTATAGAATACCTCTGGAATGAAAGGTAGCGACGGACACGAAATCGACCAGAACAACTGTCTTCGCTCTCCACTCTTCAAGCAGCTTTACAGGACGAATGGCGAACCATTTCTGTCGAGAGCTACCGGAAATTGGTTGATGGAATATCTCGACGTGATGCCGCTATCATACAAGAAAAAGGTGGACCGACTAAATACTAATTGCGACAGGAAAGACATTTATCCTAAAATATTGTGGCGGTTGAATACTTTTGATAATACAATGTAGGTATCATCATAAATCATTATCAGTTCTTCAATTTTCTGTCAGAACTTTCTGTCCTTAGCAATTCTCTTAATTGTCACTGCGGCATAACTTTGAATTTCATCCACCCATCACCTACTCGGCCCATATATATACATTATGTTGACAAAAGTCACCGGACTCCCTTGAAAAGCAAATGAACGGATCCTCTGCGTTGTTAAGATGCGCGGCGGTAGAGCTGCAAACGGTATACATACAAGCTTGCAGCTAAGTGCCTGAAGCGGCAAAACGAACCGGCAGACCAAAGAAAATCCGTGATAGAAGACATCGAAGCCTCAGAAGGGTCGTTACAGCTAATCGACGGAGTACTGCACAAGAAATCAGTGTACAGGTGAGTAAAAATGCTGGAACCTCAGTATATACACGTACCATTCGAAGAGAACTTCGATCCATGGGTCACCGTGGTCGTGCGGCTGCTCAAAAGCCTTTCATATCTCCACTCGGAATGCTACTCGTCGTTTAGCATGGTGTAAATGACATTTATCGTGGACCGTAGATCAATGGAAACGGGTCCTATGGACTGATGAATCCAGATACACGATCCATCAGTCTGATGGCCTTGTGTGCGTATGTCGGCAGCCGGGGGAACGTTATTTACCACAATGTACTGTTCCTACAGTCAGGTTTGGAGCTGGCAGTTTACTCGTGTGTGGGTATTTTTCGTGGTATGGTCCCGGCCCATTGGTTATTGTGGAAAAACCTGTTTACCAGGACGTCTACCCAGATATTCTGGACAATTGTGTCCTACCAACTCTGTGGCAATACTATAGAACTGAGCCTTGTTGGAACCAGCAGTATAATGCACCGAGCCTTGTTGGTACCAGCAGTATAATGCACCGAGCCACTAGGCAAGGACTGGTACGGCGTGGTGTGACGATAAATCCGTATCGTGTGTGGACTGGCCAGCACAGAGCCTTAATCTTAATCGCATAGAGGACCTATGGGATGAATTACAGCGCCTCATAAGAAGTTTGGAACCAAGGCCTACTAAGCAACAGTTAGCGGTAACATTATGTACTGAATGGAAGCGCATACCTATCGCTGCGTTTCAAAACCTTGTCGAAAGTCTGTCTCGAAGGGTCAGTGCATGCATTAAGGCCAAAGGTGTACTGACACTGTACTAATGTATGTAAATAAATGCTATGTTGTGTTGCTTTTCTAGGTATCCGGTGACTTTTGTCAATATAGTGTATATACTTGCGAGAACGATGCGAAATTTCGTTTCATCCTGCTAAATTCAAACTTCAAATGTTAATATTTATGGGAATGAATTTTCACCGTAGCTTAAACTGCTCGTCGCTTCTACAACCTATATAGTCTCGTCATCCTGTTTACCAAACTTGTCTTTCCCAATGTTTATCCAGCGAAAGTCCATAATTGATTGATAAAGTTCCTCGCTCTCTGTCACGAGATCAACAAAGCAGCGTGGAAAACGCAATAGAAAATAATCAGCTGCGGATAAACACAGATGCAGAGGAATAATTAACACCTTTTTAAAGAATATAGAGGGTGTTCTCTTAGATGTATAATGAGTATATATTTAATCTTGGCAATTCCGCTTTTACTCGGTTTCTATATTCCTTGTAGTGTGATCGCGTTATCATTTTTGAAAACAGGGGGAAAGGCCATGTGCAAAATAAAACGATATGTTCATCAGGGCATAGAATTCACAAGGAAGAAATATCTTTAATTTAATCGCTGGCTAGATTCCACGCAATGCTGGCCGTTACATCAGTCCACTCTAGATTGAAACAGAAAATCATCAGAAATTCTCAGTCGCTATGAGATACACACCATCCTCACTTACAAACGAACCTGTGATGTTAAAATGGCATTACAAATATATATTCTTCTTCCAACATTTTGTATCGCCAATTGACGCTATAGGTTTTCCTCATCTCTTTCCAAATGTTCCTGTCCTAGGCTCGTCTATTCCACAGCTTTCATACAGTTTTGCTTATATCATCCATCCATCTTCCCTATGGTCTTCCTACGTGTCTTCTTTCTTTATATGGTCTCCTTTCTGTTACTATTTTGGTCCATCTATTATTTTCCATACTTGATACATGGCCAGCCCATTAACATTCTAATTTGAGTATCTTTTCCTCTATGTCTAAAACATTTGTTCTGGATCGTATATCAGTATTCTTATCTTTGTCTTGAAATCTTATACACTATCTAGCAACAAGTAATTGGACACCTGTGATAGCAAAGGAAAACGAAGTTTATTCACCTTCAATAGTTGGTGGAGCCTCCACGAGCGGCGATTACAGCTGCGACCCTCCACGGCATACTCTCAACCAGGCGTTGTACGACGGCTAGCGGTATGTTCTTCCACTAGGCTTGGAGAAGACAGGTCAGTTCCTTCACCGATTTCGGACGGTGGGGGCACCCCTTAAGTCGATGCTCCAACTCGTCCCAGAGGAGCTCGATAGGTTTAAGGTCCGGGCTCTGCGCAGGCCAGTCGATTCGATTAAGTCCATTGTCACCATAACAAGCCATGGTGGACCTCGCAACATGACAGGTGGCATTGTCATCCTGAAAGTAACACAGGTACACCCCGTAAAACTGCCACAACGTAGGAAGCGCATTACATTCAAAATGGTGCAGTAGGTCTCATCGTTGAGTCTACCAGGAATTGCGTCCAAGGGTCCGGTGCCAAAGCAGGAGAAACACCATCATAGCATAATTCCACCGCCGCCGAACTTCACAGTTGGCACAATACATTCCAGCAGGAGGAGTTCTCCAGGCAGACGCCAAACCCAGACCCTGCCATCCCAACGGTAGAGGGTGAACCTTGATTCGTCACTCTTTAGAACCTGTTTCCACTGTTAAACGGTCCACTGCCGACGTTCTTTGCACCACGTTAGCCGAGCAGCGCTATTGGACTTGGTGATCAAAGGCTTGTAGGCGGAAGCACGTCCATGATAACCGAGCAGATGGGCTTCCTTACGGACGGCATTCATCGAAAGAACACTCCCGGATGCCTGTTGAAACTCCTCGCGGATGTGGCCCATCAATTTGGTGCGGTTCGTCCGAATTTCTCTGGCCAGCACCCGTCGTTCTCTAACTCCCAGTTTTGTGGGTCTGCCAGGTCGGGGCACATTCCGACAGTCACCTCTCATCTTCCACTTGCCAATCACGTAGGCCACTGTCGATTTCGGGTACTTCAACTTGCTGGATATGTCACGTATGGATTGGCAATTTCTGTGATACCCGACGATTACACCTTTCTCGAAATCAGAGAGCTCCGAACTGCGTGGCACCTTGCATGCGACTGGTTGCGTTGTTGCTTCCCACACGATATTTAACGGCGTCGGCCGTGACGTGTATCAGGACCACAGATATCGTCGATTGCAGGGGTGTCCAATTACTTGTTGGAAGATAGTCTATTTAGTAGGGAGCTTTCCGTTTTACGTTGGGTGTTTTCCAATTTATCTAAGATGTTTTTATTGATAGGCCAGGTTTCAGAGCCATATGTCATAATGCTCATTATACGCCGATGAGCCATTATATTAGGACCACACCCAGCCTAGAGACCGAACGGTGGCGCAAGTGAAGTTCACAGAGCAATATATGTATACAACCTGAGGACCGGCTTTAGGTTAGTAGAGTGTTTGAAGTAAGAATGGGAAAAGCTGTCGATATATCGGAGTTTTATGAAGGGCAAATTGTGATGGCACGGCGCCTCAGAACTACGATCTCAAAAACGGCGCTGCTTGTGGGTTCCTCCCGTGAAGCTGTATTGAGTACGTATAACAAGTGGTGCACAGAGGGCCAAACGACGAACCGTCGTCCAGCCGTGCGTCGTCAGCAGAAACTGATGCCAGAGAGTAGTGGTGACTGTCGCGCATTGTTCACAGCGACCGGAGGGCCACAATGCAACAAGTCACCCGCAGCTACAACATTCGTGAACAGGGCAATGTGTCACAGCACACAGTCTGTCGCAGCCATGGAGCTGCGTAACCAAAGACCCAGCCGGGTCTCCATGCTCAATGCACGTCATCACGAACAATGGACGAAATTGGCGCAAGATCATCGAGATTGGATCGCGGATGATTGGAAGAAAGTGGTCTGGTCTGACGAATCCAGATTCCTGGTGCATCACGTAGACGGCCGAGCGCGGATACGCCGATTACCAAAGGAGGCTATGGCATCTGGGTGCACTGTTAGGCGGAAACAGGCCGGCGGTGGCGGTGTTATGCTATGGACGATGTATTCTTGGGACACATTTTAGGCCCCATTATCCCAATAGCACAATCCCTTACAGCTGTCAGGTATCCGAACATCGTTACGGACCAAGTTCACCCATTCATGGCAACTGTGTTCCCTGCTGGTGATTGCCATTACCAACTGGATAATGTGCCATGTACCACTGCCAGAATCGACAAGAAGTGGTTCGAGGAACATGCTGGTGACTTTCTGTTGATTATCTGGCCTCCAAATTTACCTGACATGAACCCAAGTGAACATTTGTAGTTCGACTTGGAAAAACGAGTTCTCGCTAAATCACCACCACCCCGAAATGTACGAGAACTGGAAGACCTGCTCTTGACATTATTTTACCAGACACCCCAGGATACCTACCGCCACCTCATAGAATCGATGCCTCGCCGGGTGTTCGCTGTTCTTCCAGCCAAATGTGGTACTACAGCTTATTAGGTAGGTGGTCATAATATAATGGCTTATCGGTGTAGACAACACTTTGTGTTGGTCATATGCAATCAAAAGTTTCGATACACAGTTCATAGAAACTCCTAAGACTTTTCATTCATCGAGGGACGTGTGCGATGTTTCTCTCATGCGTGCAACTGTCATTAATAAAGCAAGTCAGCAAACCTTTTAAATCGTGTGCTTCTGGATTATTCTCGTTTCTCAAATATTCCCATAAGGATGTTTTGAAGAATTTTGGAACACGTAACACATATTGTACAATTGTTTCAAATATGTACCTTCATCGTTCTGAGCCTCTCAGGATTTAGCGAAATAAGCGCATTTAGAGTTCAAACTGATTTGTCACCAAACTCTTTACAAATTTGTTGAATTGTTTAGTAAACGATGTTCTGAGTATTTAGGGACGTAAATGTGATTTCACATAAGTGAAAAACTTTTATTTGCTACGTTCGTCTTGGCAGTGTTATGAAAGCTTGTGAATAGTTGGAGAAACACCAAAGTGATATTAGAAAGTTTTAATTACCCAGAAAACTGTACTTAATCCATTTAAATGGAAAAGGAACGCGAGGAAAGATTAGCTATCCTTTGCGTCCGCATTTGTAATTTTGAACCATAGTAGTCCAAGATTTTGAAAAGATGACGTGCTATGGAAAAATGTTATTAGCCGAACATTTGAGGACATGTACAAAGATGATAAAAAAGAAAGACAATATGATTTTCTCTGCATGTGAATGAGAATTATAGGAACTAAAACAATACGGTGAAAGAAAGATGATGCGAGAAATCTCAGCGTTATTGTAAAATACACTGCTCAAAAGAAAATAAGAGAAATTGTAAAAAAAAATCATGTGCAGCTGACATCGTTAAGCGTAAAATATTATTTTTATGCAAGATACAGTAGAATATTAATTAACATGGGTAAAAAAGCACATTTGCGAATTCTTATGCAATATTATCATTTAATGAACATGATGCGATGTATTGGGTTGATGCATAATTTGATGCCGTTGTTTTCACCGCACTAAGGAATGAAGGATACATCAGAAGGCAAAACTGCACTACATCACTGCATCAGAAGGCAAAACTACACTACAAACCACCCTACATTAGAAGGCAAAACTGAATCAATCAACTATGTATCCCCCCCATTGTTTACGATGGTGTCCCAACGTCTGGATAGGTCTGCAATGCCATTCTTGAGAAAACGCGCAGGTTTTGTCTGCGAAGGAATCATCAAAGAAATTCTGGAGATCAACACCATTGTTGAACGTTCTGCCACGGAGTGCATTCGACAGAGATCAGAACAGGTGATTGTCTGAAGGAGCGACACCTGGGGAATAGGCCAGATGTGAAAGGATCTCCCGTTTCATGTCCTTAATGGCCATTGTGATCATGTTTGTACCGTGAGGGCATGCGTTATCATGTTAGAGAAGGACAATATATTGGTCGTCCGCCGCCGTGGTTGCTCGTGGACGACCACTGCTAAACTCTTGGACAGCTGTTTCTGTCGTTTGAAATGCTCTCCAAGCTCGTGAAACGATGCTGTGAGCGATCCCGAACTCCTCGGCCACACTAGTGACACTTCGACCTTCTTCCAACTTCCCAATGACGCGAACTCGGGTAAAGTCATCCAGATGTCGTCTATTGGATTGCCTGTTGGCCAAATCACACAGTGACAGCAACTCGACGTCGTTCAAACCGATGTACACCGTGCAATAGCTTTCACCGAATTGCTCAGCGTACACCGCCCGTGTGCTTTATACCCTTCCGACCCCCCACGTCATGCTGCATATATGCGCCTGCCCTACCGTACCGGACCCTAGTCTATCTCCTGAGTGGTCTTTCGGTCAGTTCTGCCTGCTCGTTCCGCTGTTATGCTAATTTCTCCTCTTCGTCCTTGATTTTTGCACACCAGCGTACTACACATACCAGCCGCTGAATTAGTAAATTTTATTCTATTCTAAGGTGGAACTTCTTTCGCCCGAATTGCAGCACGTATGCTATTTGGCATAGATTCCACAAGGTCATGGAGTGCATCAACGTGTGCAGCATACCAGGCGCACACCGTACAGTTCTTTACCTGGCTTAGATTTGACGGAAGCGGACTTAGCTTTCGAATTTGTATTTTGACATGTTCCATACATTCGCGATGGAGTGTCGGGCTTTGTGGTAGCCAGAGAAGATGGTGGTAGTCACTGCCATTCACGCTGAACCACTGATGTATACATCTTGCGCGATGGGAAGTAGCATTCTCGACCATGAGACAGTCGTCACCTTCTGGATAAAAAGTCATCATTGCAGGATGGACTTGATAGGCAACAGTGCTCAGAGAATTCTTGGAGCATTTCTGACTTTTCAGCAATATCAGGGGATTTGTTTTGTTCTAATAGAAAGAACCCTCCACCCTGAGACCAAATCGATAACCTTGAGTTGTGATTACAAGGCAAGCTGGTTCCATTCCTGCATTAGACTACCGCCAAACTCTCTGCCTACCGTCTGTACAGAACAGAGTGTACCGAGACTTGTCGGACCACATGACTTTTTTCCAGTCTTCCAATGCCCATCTATGGCGTTCCTGACACCGCTGTAGACAAATTTTCTGGTTCTTCGCAGAAATTAGTGGTTTCCATATAGGCTAGCGACTGCCAAAACCTGTGCTTTGCAATTCCCTTCTCATGGTTCACATTGATATATGAAGAAGCCTTCACCGAATGCTTCGGTAAATTGCTGCATACACGAAGTCCTGTTTCTCCGTACAATCCTTCTTAGGCGGTGGCGATCTCGTTCTTGACAGATTGTCGTCGCTCCACAGTTACGCCGTTTAGACAAGCAACGTGGGTTATTTTTCCACTGATTAAAGACCCGGGACATCTCACCTTTTTTTAAAGTAGTCAGCTCTGCTGTTTTCAAAGTCGTTGCTCCCGCCAGTCGGGTACCCCACGATAAGCCTGTAAGGTGACGGAGTCAAGCCCCAAATAATTATTTTCATGTAGCAACCTTTTCTGTATCAATTTATTATTTCAAGTGTAATGCAATGCAAATTCCAACGCACGTGTGAGACACGTGGCGCGTTTCTTTTGTACGCCGTATTAGGGAGTGCCGAGCCAGGCATGTGCCTAGCGGCATCTCTTGACATTGAACTGAACGACTGGGTATGATGTATCGGTGCACGGTCACGGCTCCCAGAGAGAGGTGAACTCCACGGAAACGGGATTGCAGAAAGGCGGAAGGTGGGAAAGAAGGATAAGGTTATAAAAGGGAGTGACGCGTTCACTCGAGGGAGGCTTTTAGTGTTTCGCCTTCGACGTGGTCGGACGGCGTGTTCGAGCAAAGAGTGTCGGTTAGACCTCTCGGGGATTTACTTTTGGCTGACGGAATTGTCAGGGTTTTTCGGCGATCAGAGATCGACCAGGATTTGGACGGGTTGACGCAAGTTAAACATGGCGGAGGGTCTTCCGAAATAGTAAAGTGTACGCCATCTGGAAACCTTTTGACACGTGGAGATAGCTAATGTAACGGAGTTTATTTTCTCATTTTTCAAATTTTGTTACGTCTAACCAAAGACTTGTTATTGGAGTTACTCGTTGTCTTAGATATTAAGTAATTGTTTCAGTATTTAAGCGATCAAGTTCAACTCGACTGGATCCAAAAGAAACTACGGACCCGTTTGGGAGGTTCGGAATCAGTAAGGCATACTGGTGGATTTAACTCAGCAGTGCCCGACAAAGCCCTTTATCAAACTCCGAAAGATCCTTTTTTTCTTCCTTTGTGATCAGCACTACTAACGATCACTGACGAGCAGCAGTCTTAAATAGCTGCCTGGTTGACGTGGTAATGCACGTGACCACGTATTCTACATATACTCTGCGTAAGTGACGTTTATGTACATGAAGGTTTCCAATTAAGTGGCTGGTTTATGTTTATGTACGTACCTTATTTTCAAAGAGAAATTAACAAAGAAACCAAGAAATAATTTGTAGACACAACTTAATCCCTTCGTTTTGCCCCTGTAATTTAAAGTCATGTCGTCTTTCTGAAATCCATCACTCTGACACTTTCATTACTCTGATGACTCTAAAAACGACATGGGAGCTACTGGTGCTTTTAAGTTTCCAAAACATCCCCTCCCATGACATATCCTGCTATGTTTGCTTATTTTCATGCGCACTCACGCTCGCAGACACCCACGAAACGTAATCAGCTTATACGTTTTCTACGGAGGTTTAAGAAATAAAGGTAAATATTTTGAAAGTGAAAGCTCTTCTGATCGTCGTGACCAATGCTATGAAGCTCGGATTAAAACTGATGTTTCTGATTTTTAATCTTTCGAAAGAGACAGATCTGCGCGATATATCCTTGAAACCAGGAGCAAGTTACGCATTTGCACATCCCAAGGGCAACCTCATTTTGAGGACCCCTCTTAAAATTCAAAATAATATTTTTTAAGGATGTTAAACTAAATTGCGTGAATTGAAAAATACAAAATTTATTATTTTTTAATTAAACAAAATCGCATGCCTCTAAGAAATCACATACTCAAATAAAAAACGATATCACATTCTGTTTCTGATTTAATGTTTTTAAATAGTAAGTAAAAAAATCACACTCACGTGAAGCAATTCGTTTCTTATTTTGAAGCATGTGAAATACCTGAGTTATGTGGAGTACATTTACATATTAAAATCGCAATTAAGTGGAACTTTTCTCGTTTTATGTTTAGTGAACTTATGAAAAAGAGATTCATAATGTAATGATTGATCAACCTTGTGTAAACTTTATGAAGGCAGCTGACTTAATAAAATGTCAATAGATTCCTGTCAATTGGGTCATCGGTTAATCGGAAACGCCGTTTATAGGGGCAATTCTTCAAAACCATCCCAAATCAGCTCTTTGAGATAAAGCATCTCGTAATTGGGACAGCCGCTTAATTGGACCAAAGCGCTCTAGCCCCAATGTGACCCAATTAACCGAAATCAATCTACTGTACATAAATAATTTTAACCATCGATTATTCACAGAAATCAGAAGTGTGTACACAGAATTTCCTGTATATACTGGTCAGCATGTAATATTTCCTCAATCAGGAAACTTGAAAATTGCATTGCCGTGCAACACGAATCGTACCCGCATTTGCTGATTTCCACTCGAGCATACTATCCAATATACCATCCAGGACGATGAAGTTCCAAACAACTAAAACTAAGCAATTATAGCTTATTATTATTTTCTGTTTGGAGATTTAACAACCACCGTGAACAACTTAGTGGTATATTAGCATTCGCCCGTCCCTAGTTTAGGGCCTCGGGTTCCAGGGAAGTGAAAGAGCCTGTCCCGTAAGACAAACACAACATCCATGCCTTTGCTGGATTTGAACCCGGACCCATCTCGGACGAATGGTCAGAAGCCAGCGCTTAAGCCACTGTCCCCACAGGGAGGCGCAGTTGCTTTGGAACCTGAACACCCTCAGATTTCGATCCTGGATTTGAAGTAAAAGATTTTTTCGACAAGCGAATTGTTCAGATTCCTTCGACTGGGATTTTTAGATTCCTAAGCTATAATTGCTTAGCTTCGGTTGATTTCAACTTCGTTGCCGTGGGTGGTGTAGTGGATAACATGCTGGAACGGAAATCGGGAGATGCGGGTAGTAAAGTACAGGTAATTCAGTAGACAATGCTGATTGCTGTGAACAATCTAATGAATTTCCCCTGTATTTGTGAGGGATATATATATTTTTCCTCAATTTCTAGTTTTTAACCCGTTGAAATACGAAAAACCATAGTTAGCTACTGGCATTATAAACAGGTATTGTTAAAAAAATATTTCAAAAAGGTTTTTCTTCGAGGATTTAACGAATGACTACAAAACAATACTTTCAGGAAGCCTTTTGTACCAGCTTTGGTTAAATCATCACCATCATCATTGACAACCGTTATCAATCCAATGTTGGATGAAGGTCTCCCCAAGTTTCTTCCACAACGGTCTCTCTTGAGCCACTCTCCTCCATATCACTCCCCTCATGTTTTCGAATTTCATACATACATCTCCCACCTGGTCTTCTTCTGGGTCGTTTCCTGTGCATTGGAATCCAGCCTAAAATTTCGGTTGTCCATCGGTGGTCCGTCTTTCTGGCAACATGTCCAGCCCTTTGCCATTTCAGAGATTTTAGTCTGATCATGATGTCTTCCACTCTTGTCATTTTCCTTATAAATGAGTTCCTCCTCTTATCTCTCCCGCTTACAAATCGCATGCACCCCTTCATTGTTCTTTGAGTGGTCTTCAGTCTTTGTATGTCTTTTTCAGTTAAAGTCCAGGTTTCTGCTCCATACGTAAGCACTGGAAGGATGCATGGGTTAAACACCTTTCTCTTAAAAATTGTACTGTATCTTCCAAAGCTCTCCAACCAAGTTTTACACGCTGATTAATGTTTTAATCCATATTGTCATCATATTGATTAAATATTATTACTTAAATCCAGTTAAGCTTTGATCAGGATAACTTCCTGCTGTACTAGTAAAAATGAGCATTCGATGTTGAAGCAGTTCCGTTCAGAGCGTGTGAAATTCTTGCGCACTATGAAAACAGATGTGACGTACTACAGAGGTGAAAACATGTGTCAACATGACAAATCTGCAGCGAGACATTCTATCCGCGTAGTTCAGTTTGAAGAGCGACTTACTCCGGAGTGAGTGGGACACGGATTCGATGTCCGTCGCTGACGAACTTGTGAATCATAGATCAGAACTGAATATGTTTTTTTCATCGTTATTATTATTTCGAATTTTTTATCAATTGCCAAAACGTGGATAACAAGTTAGTACAATCATGCAATGCATTGACTATGACACGCTTTCCAACATACCAGAAATCATTACTCAAGTTATGAGGATAACGGCTGTGGAATAAATCTCGCTCCTGTGCCCTGACCTTTGACCCCATATCGATGGTATTCAACAGAACCCGTTCAGTAAGCCTCCGGAACAACATACTAAAGTTTTGTCGCAATAGAAGCACTTTTACGTAAGTAATGACGCATAAGGACAATGGAACGTATCTCGCTCTTATGTCCTGACCTTTGACCCCATTTCGCACATTTGCAGTAGGGTTGGTTTTCAGGTGGTTCCCTACCACTTACTAAAATTTCATCGAGTTATGATGCATAAGGGCAATCGAATGGGTCCCGCTCATATGTCCTGACCTATGACCGCATTTTGTCCATTTTCAATGGGGTTCGTCCCCAGGAGGTTTTCTACTACATGCTAAAATTTCACCGAAATCGAACCGTTTTTAGTCAAGTTATGACGCATAAGAGCGATGGAATGGATCCCGCATCTATGTCCTGACCTTTGACCCCATTTCGTCCATTTTCAATAAGGTTCGTCCCCAGGTGGTTCCCTACCACATACTGGAATGTCATCGAAATCGAACCATTTTTACGCGAGTTTTCGTGCGGACGGGCAGACAGACAGACGGACAAAGCTGGAGCATATACGCTTCTTCAACTTATGGTTGGAAAGCGTAAGTAAAAAGATAACTAGCTTTCTGTTCGTTTTTTAAGGCACCTGCGATATTGTGGCTCGCTTCATGTGGTGTGATCCGCTAGTGCTTGGCCGCCACGGTGTTCCTGTGGTTTGAATTCCTTTGCGCTAGATATTTCTAGATTTCCACGCAGCAGTACCATTTGCAAACTAACTCGTCTTTTTTAATAGTGTCGAAAAAGAAAATGCTCCTATATCCCTATTATGAAACGAAATGAGTACTTTAAAATTCCTGTCATTTCACAAATTTCCTCTTATTTGAAAATCAGCATTCCACAGAGACTGGAAGAGCTTGACACCCTCTTACTATTACAGAGACAGCTCGTTCTAAATGAAGAAATATTTTTGTGTGGAAGTTTTTGGGACTCTGCATTTTTCAAATAAGAGATTATTGATTGGAGGCCTCTTCAAGCCGCAACGGTCCAACACTCGGAAAGCCCTCAATATAACAGCTATTCCAATACCCCCTCATGAAATATTAATGAACAGAAGTCAATAAATCTCCACTCAGCCAAAAGCCGTGACACTTATTTCTCTGTGTATTATTCACTGGAAGATATTTGTTCCTTTCTTTTTTTATTATTTAAATGCGCCTTTCGGAATCGGATCATTCCTGCATATGTCTGGGCTTAAATTCAATAAACGCGTCCGCCTCAAGAAATGCGCTGTGCCCGCACGGAAAAAGATTGCTTTTGATGTCTTCATGCGCCTTTATGAAGACTATTTTATGGAGGTACTCCGTGTTAGGGCATTTCTTGGAGTGGGTAGATTGAAACGCAACAAAAAAATTCCATTTCACTAGCGAAGACGCTACCTCGACTTATGAGTCTTTCTTCCTTAGATCTACCTATTTCATTTATTTTGGGCACTTATTTTTAAAACGGAAGCCTGTGCTGCAATAAATACGAATTTATGAAGACGTCTCAGACGCTTTTTTCTTCGTACGGAATTCTATCGCATTCTGTTCTGTTAGATATTCGAGTCCAAGAGCCTTTTGCTGTTGTTTTTCGACTAAGAACTGTTGGAAAATTTTATTCTTACATTTCTATCTGCTGTCAGGCTTTTGTTATCATCCGTGAAGCATTCGTGTATTGCGACATGAAGTCTCACGGTGAAGTAAGAGGTACACTTTTTGTACAGCATCTGGTAATACACTTTGAGGCCACAGGAGTCATTTTTATCTTCAACATGGTATACCGCTCGACATAGGAAATGCCACACGAGGAAGTACATTGGTGTACAAAAGTTGAGTTTAATCAACAAAGTGTTAAATTACAGAAACAAGAAGGCATAATGAAATAGACTGTTTACTTTACATACACAGATATCTTAGTAAGGAACTAAATGGCCAGGAAAAATTGCATAAAGAAATGATGAACCAGAAAAACGTACCAATACTCTTTTTTGGAGGTGTTTAAGATTTTGTACAATGGTCTAGTTACGCGTACGGTGCCCTCTTGCAGCGATACGAGTGCCACACCGGTCTCGTGCTGTTGACAAGGGAAACAAGAAGACTGTGGTACACTCCTGAACAAGAGCAGATCGGAGTTAGTAAAGCGTGTGGTGACCTCTTACAGCGGTACAAGTGTCCCACCATGTCTCATGCTGTAGACAAGGGAAACAAGAACCCTCTGTGGAAGCAAATCCCACTCCTGAACAAAAGCAGGTAGGAGGTCCTCGAGAGCTCTGGTAGGAGGTTGACAAAGTACAATGCATCTCCACGGTGCATCCCAAGGACCCTTTATTGGGTTGAGGTCTGGGTAATGCGCTGCCCACGTCATATGTTGGATATGTTTGTTCCCTTCCCGATAATCATCGATAATAGAAGTTCTATGAGGTCTCGAGTTATCGCCCATGAAGAGGAAATCAGGGCCAACATCACCCGAAAAAAGCCTTACGTAAAGATAAGAATTTCGTCCCTGTATCTCCCACCTGTTAAAGTTACACCATGGAGCTGAGTGCGCTACCAGACATATTGACCTCCACCAGGTTCCTTCCAGATGAGGACACGATGGCTCTCACTTTCGCGAATGCACCTGGATTCTTCGGAGAAGAGAACATTGGCCCACTGATTTTAGTCATAGTCGGAATGCTGTCTGCACTGTAGTATCTTGGCATTTCTTGCCGATGGAGTGAGTGGGATGCAACCTGTACGTCTTCTCGCGCATAGTTCATGTTCGTTGAGCCGTCTGTA
Organism: Macrothele yani; assembly: GCA_039090855.1. Classification (NCBI taxonomy): domain Eukaryota; kingdom Metazoa; phylum Arthropoda; class Arachnida; order Araneae; family Macrothelidae; genus Macrothele; species Macrothele yani. The sequence goes on along the minus strand of CM077015.1, from coordinate 16,599,139 downwards.
TACTGTTTTCCTTGAAACAGCTGGTCCACTAGCTGCAGACAGTTCTAAATCAAGCGCTGTCGGTGGCAGCGACTAGATAAGTCTTGCAGTTGTTGCCATATACTTATCACCCTGAGCCGTTGTAATCCCTGAATGACTTACCGCAATTTTCTCCCCAAACGCTTGTGATCCCTGGAAGACCTGCCGCTGTATTCTCCCCAAACGCTTTGTTAGCGTTTCGAGCGCCAATTCCTGTAGAATGGTCCAGTTTGAATTCATACAGGAAGATGACGCTCAATCCGGCGTCTGCATGTTTCCTTTGCAAGACACGTTACGTCCAAACAAACCACGACTGAACCTTGTTCTTCATACGTGCTAGCTATTTATAGTTACTCTGTGGCGTAATACCCGCAACACCTGTGGGTGGTTCCATTCCGCTGTGGTGGGGGTCTGTCTCCACTGCTCGTTCGCGCCGGTCATTTCATTCGCAACAACCCAATAGAAAAAAAGGTAAGATCCCAGTCTGCATAGGCTTCGTGGTTTTCATAAAATTTGCTGACATTACATTGAGATCCTAGCTCAGTACCTCTGTAAACTAGAGCTTATTGTCTATATAACTTCATTAACTCCTACGAATTAGCATTTTAGTAAAACTTTCCTTATACGTGTGCATCGTAATAACTCCCATAACAAGAGTAATGTTTTGAGTAACAGTTACTCCGAACGGAATAGACGAACGTCAAGATTTGTACCTGACACATCGTATCTCCCTAGGTAAAACACCAGAATAGGATGGTATCAGTCATTCATTAAATTGCAGGATGTTGAATATGATACTCGTAAGATCAACTTTGCTTGAGTAGAAATCTTCCTATGAGATATTAAGTAAAAACTAAAATATACAGTATGTAGTCATACTTTTTCAGGCAATGTATCAGTCCCAACAATAAATTCGCTGTCTTGTTTTAATTGGAATAGAATCTGCAAGACACATAATAATAAATTTATTATTCGCGCGGTCTTACATTCCTCAAATATGGACCTTAAATTATACAAATTTATGTTTTTTTCAACATGTTTATTGAGAAAACCAGGATGGAGGAAACAGAAGACCTGTATTTACAGTGTAAACAGAAACATAATTGACGACATATGTACAATGGTGATGGAAAATGTACAGATGCTGCTGCGCTATATACAATGACAAAAAAAATAGATAAGTGTCATCACGGATATAAGTTGAGCTACAAAAGTGAGCGGAAACAATGGTGTATGAGCAACGCACTAGAGATACACAGTGAAAGAAGCAATATGATCAATTCCAGTAATAGGTTGTAACAGAGATAAATGTATCGTTAAAATACTATGTACATTGCAGTACTGACATGAAAAGGTTAAAAGAAAAGATGTAGTGCAAAAATTGATAAAAGTAATATGTGTAACGTGTATACAAAGACAGTAACAAAATACATAGACGGGTAAACACTCTTCACAGAGAGCGGGTGGGTACGTCACAAAGACATGGATGATAGAACCTGGAGAAATACAGTAACCGACAATCGTTCTTTAGGAACAGAAAGCTACGTCAGACAGTCAGTAGAGTAATATGTAAGAGAACAGTTCCCAAAGAAGGAGTTGCAGATGAACTGTGGGATCAGTAAACCAGGTTCGATATGGTGACCAAACCTGGAAAAAGCGACGTTTCTGAGAGTCAGTTGAGGCAGACGCATATGTGAGGCGTAATCGCGACAGAAGGCTGTTGCGAAAGATACTACACATTGCATCCCCAGTCTGAAAGACGGTTGGTGGGTGTTACTAGAACAGATCGAAGCTGTTGATGGTAAAGATATGTGACGTGGCAGGCTAGGATGAACACATAAGCGCTTGCTCTAGGTAGCGGAGTAGGTGGTTTTGTTTAGTCTCTAAATGAAAAGTTGAGTGCGTACAGATGTTGTACCACAGTGTATGCAAGATGATGGAGTGATAGAAGCACCGGACAGAAGAGATAAACATGGGGTACATCCGCAGGCATGTGACAGAAGACACAGGTTGGAGATGTGATGTGGGTCATTCGATAGAGCGTGGCTTGTACCGGCAGGCGACGATACAGAAACAACCAATGGATATTTCTCTCCATCGGTGTAGATAGCATAGATGAAACCGTCGACCACACGCACGGTAAAGCTGTGGGTGGAGCATCTGGAATCGGAAGTGGTACAGATGATGATGGAGCACGAAGGAAGCGATAGAGGGAAGAGACAGAGAAACTGGAAAGCGGGAGAGTAGAGCCTTGTAAAGTGAGAAAGACGGGAAGGGGGAGGGAAGCGGATGGAACGAGGGACAGGCTTGTAGGGGAAGCTAGGTCAGGGTAAAGTGTGAAACTAGCTGTACGGATATCAGAGTAGGGTGAAAGACAAGAAGGAGTGCTAGGAAGCATAGGAGAGATGTCAGAGAAAGGTTTCCACAGGAGATCAGTGGTAAGAAGGTCCCGAACAGTCACGACTCCTGCAGGGGGCCATGAGAGGTCGGTGAAGTGAGGGGCGTCAAGGGGATGGATGACGGAACAATAGAAAAGCGGTTGGGCCAAGAGTTCAGTGGTAGAAGCAGGAGGGACACGAAGAAGAGGCAGAGAGTGAAGAAAAGAAAGCGCTTCAGGATAGAATGAGGAAAGACGAGAGCGAAGAAGAGAAAAGTGATTCATCCACACAAGTGTGGTAATAGTGAATCTTGGATTTCGGCGAGATACCATCCCATCCATAGTGACTGTAGCTTAATTTGGTGAGGCTGTCAGGATACGGAGGAAGGTGATCACTCTATGAGCTCTATAGAGAAGCACAACATCTGTAAGGGAAATTCCTCCTGTAGAGATCGGGCGACAGAGTGTTGAGACTTGAACCCAGTGATGGTGTGTCCAGATGACTTTGGACACAATTCTGGTAATCTCCTGAAGGTAATAGAGAGGTTGCTTGAGGACTGTCGAAGTATAAAGGCACGATGAGAGGAGGTAAGTACGAGCAATTCTCGCTCGAGTGACATAAGATGTGCAGAACTGTGTGTTCCTCCAAACGCGTGTGAAGCGAATTCCATGTAGCATTCCTCGCAGCCAACTGGTACCATGAGAGACACAGCAAGTGTTGCTTCTGCCCATGCGCAGTCCCGTTGCTACCACCTGCTGTTGGGGTTGCATTGGTTGTCAGCAACGAGCCACTAGTGGCACTTGCTTGGAGGCCTACAATTCATGGCAATGCTGCAGGTCCATCAATGGCTCGCCAACTGATAGCGCTGCCACCAACGGACCTCTACTGAGCCGTGAGTGGCAGATTTCTGCTAGCAGTGACCCATCACTGCCAGCTGGTGGCCAGCAGTTTCCCAGCACTTGTGTTTTTGCTGGGCTATAGCAGTTTCAAATAGTTTGATCGTTTAATTTATTTATGCATTTTGGGACTGTTTTCGCGGAAAAGGAAATATATTTTCAATCACAAAGTGTGTCCCGCAGTGACTTTTTATATTCCTTATTTAATGTTAGACAGCCTTAGACGAAATATTCATTATTCTAGCCGTTAACTTCCGAGTTTCTGGTAGATTTCAACTGCTAGTTGTAATCACTAACAATGTGAAATTTGAACAGCGAGCCTACAAACAGATCTTTGCCGGTTTCGTAGAAAAAGCGAAATGTCGAACAAACTATTGTTCTGAGATCTTATTAAATGCAAGGATCACTGACAACAATCCTTTGCCGACATTACTCGAGTGCAAATGAAGTCTGGAATGCTATTAACGGCTCTATCGGCGTTGATGAAAGTATTAAAAGAACAAAGAAATCCTAGAGTTCGAAGTTTCTTTTTTACGATGAAGTTTCGAGTTTCTTCAAAATGTTAAGTTAAAATTCATTGAATTTGCGCACTAATGCCGAGAAGACGGTAAATTTCCCCTCCCTACTCACAGACACCGAGAAAGAAAAGATAAAACTGCCGGACAGATTTTAAGAACATGCCACACGTTTCCCAGACTGTGTTGCAAAACTGAAAAGTGATCTGCGGAAATGTCAACATCGGTAGGAAATATGATGAGCACAACCGACTACCTTCCATTTCCTGCAGGCAGCACGGCTGCAGGAATCAATGTCCCTCATGGGATGATACTTTTGGGAAATATTTCAGATATGCTGCATATCAAACAATGGTTCGTCATATGCACAAGCAAAAAGAAAAGAAAAATAAACACGAAGACCAACCAGTCATCTAAATTACAAAAAGAAAAAAATTTCAAGATTTACATGCTTTTTGATTTTGTACATTTAATTGAGTTCATGAAAAAACCTGCAAATGCACCAATGAGCCATTCCATTATGACCATCCCCAGCCTAGATAAATGACCGCGCCTGGAGACCGAACGGTGGCGCAGGTGTAGTTCACAGAGCAGTATGTATACAACCCGAGCACCGGCTTTCGGTTAGTAGAGAACTACGATCACGGAAACGGCGCGGCTTGTGGGTTGCTCACGTGCCGCTGTAGTGAGTACGTATAAAAAGTGGTGCACAGAGGGCCAAACGACAAACCGTCGTCCAGCCGTGCGTCGTCCGCAGCTCACTGATGCCAGAGGAGAGTGGAGACTGTCGGGCATTGTTCAGAGCGACCGCATGACCACAGTGCGACAAATCACCCGCAGCTACAACAATGGTGATCAGGGCAATGTGTCACACTACACATTTTTCGCAGGCTTCTCCGCATAGGCCGGCGTAGCCGAAGACGCTGTCGGGTCTCCGTGTTCACTCCGCCGCATCACTAACACGCACGAAATTGGCCCAAGATCCTCGGGATTGGACCGTGGATGATTAGAAGAAATTGGCCTGGTCTGACAGATCAAGATTCCTGGTGCATCACGTAGACGGCCGAGCCCGTATACGCCGATTACCAACGAAGGCTGTGTCACCTGGATGCACTGTTGGGGGAGAAATCGGCTGTCCTGTCGAGGGCGTTGTTGTGCAGTGGGCGATGTTTTCTTTCGACAATTTAGACCCGATTATCCCAATAGCACAATCTCTGACAGCTGTCAGGTATCTGAAGATCGTTGCGGACCAAGTTCACCCATTCATGGCAAATGTGTTCACTGCTGGTGATGACAATTACCAACAGGATAATGCGCCATGCCACACTGCCAGAATCGTCAAGGAGTTGTTCGAATAACATGCTGGCGACTTTTTGCTAATGCTGTGACCTCCAAATTCACCTGACATAAACCCAATCGAACATTTGTGGTTCATTTCATTTTTCATTTCATTTATTTATTTTGTTCTAGGGTTACATTTGACTATATTATATTTCAAAATAAGTAAGTTTTATAACATATAGTATTAAGAATAACAACGTATATAATGTAAATACTTATGTACTTATGTACAGGGTAAACACAGAAGAGGAAATTGAGTAATAGGCTATATATATATGTATAGCCTGAGTGAATCCCAATTCCCCTAAAGTATGTAGTCAAGTCAAACGTCCTGCACATATAAAATTTTCTCATATGTAGTCTGATTAATGAAATTTACCATAGAATTTTGTATTTTAATTTGTTAGCAAATATTTCTTCAGTTGCTTTCGAAAATAATTATAATTATTGATATGTGTTAATTGACGAGGTAGGTTATTCCCCAACATCAATCCCTGGTAATTAATAAATCTTTTTGTGTTAGGTGTTCGGCATTGGTAATAAGAATACATTTCTCTCTCTTGTTTGATAATCGTGACCTGCAGTATTCAGTTGACTTAAATGTTGATACCTATTCTCTTTTATCCTTTTATACATAAATCCTAATAATATAAATTGCCATAAATTCTCAATATCTAAATATCCATATGGATTCATACGTCCCCTCCATATTCAAATTAATTCCCCTGAAGTTATTTAAAATTCTGACCATCCTATTTTGTAATGATTTTAATCTATATAAATTTGTCTTAGTAGTTTGCCCCCATACGAATAAACAATAAGTCAAACATGGATGAATCAGACTGTAGTACAACATTTTTAATGTTTTGATTGTTAAATTGTTTGAAACTCTCGTTAATAAATCCAATACCCCCGAAATTTTGTTTACAATAGTTTGAATATTTATATTCCATTTTAAATTATCCTCGATTATTATTCCCAAATATTTTATATTCTTTACTATTTCAAGGGTACACTTTACTCCACGCAAATAGATGGTGGCTCAATAATCTGTCTATCTTCCTGTTTGAAAATCATAATTTTAGTTTTTTTTAATATTCAAACACAAAAAATTTGTGTCCAGCCATTCCATCAATTTTTTAATAAATTTATTACATTTTGTTTTTGCCTCATTTATATCTGCACCCGAAATCAAAACCGTGGCATCATCAGCAAATAAAATAAAATCCTCATTAGGTTCAATGTAAAAAATGTCATTTATATAAATTAAAAAAAGTAATGGTCCCAGGACTGAACCCTGCGGCACTCCCATATCATTAAGCAACCCATGCGATTTCATTTTATTAATCTGCACATACTGTTTCCTGTTATGTAAATAGTCCTCTAATAAATTGTAATATTGATTTCTTATTCCATTATCATAGTGCTTATCCAAAAGTATTCCATGATCGACCGTGTCAAATACATTTGTAAGGTCCAAGAATACCGCAATGGTTACTAATCCCCTTTTTCTATTATTAATTATGATATTCTGTAGTGTTAAAATAGCTATTTCTGTTGATTTTTCCTTTTGAAATCCATACTGATTTTTATTGATTACATGATATTTCTCAAAAAAAGTTTCCTAATCTTGTACATAATAGTTTTTCCAAAACCTTAGCAAAAAAAATAAGTTAGAAATTAGTCTGTAATTATTTATATTATCTTTGGGCCCAGTCTTATGTTTTGGAGTTATTTTTGTTATTTTTAATTTATCAGGTATTTTGCCAAATTCAACACTCACATTAAATATATGACTAAGAGGTTTAGAAATTCTTTTGGATAACCTTTTAATAGCCCTTGGGTGTATATCATCTGGTCCCACAGACGTAGATTTAATATTTCTAATGCATGCCTCAACCTCAGCTGCAGTAAAATATTCAAAATAACACGAATTTTGTAAGGTTTTGTTGTTGGTCAGTAGATTCCGATTTTCTTTATTATTAGTTTTAATTTTATTTTTTATTTCTTTTGGGGCATTTATGAATTAGTAATTGAATTCATTTGCTACAGATTGAGCATCAGAAACCCTCTGACCACCATTGCTCAATGTAATTGTTTCAGTTTTATTTTTTTTTCCTTCCCAACATCTCATTTATTTTTCCAAATAATTTCAGTCGATTTTGTATTGAATAGATCGTTACAGTACAATTTTTATTTTTTATTTAATTTCTTTATTAAGCAAATTTCTAAATTTTTTGAAGTTTAATAAATCAGTTTGTTGTCGAGTTGAAAGAATTTTTTTAAGCAATTTATTTGTTTTATTAATTTTTCTCATTATTATTTTATTAATCCAAAGTTTTCTTGCCCTTTTAGGCTGTGTTACATATTTTATTGGAAAACATTCATTATAGACTGCTGCAAAGTGATCAAGAAATATATTATATAATTTTTCTGGAGAATCATGTGTTGTAATACTATCCAAATTTATTTTTTGAATTAATTCATAAAATTTAACCATATTAATCTCACCCAGATCCCTGATTTCATGTTTTACTTTAGTTTGGAGAGATATTAATATTTTATTATGAATTAAATAAGTAGGTAAATGATCACTCATATCATAATTTAAAGCACCAGCATATATATAAATAGTATCAATGTTAGTTATGCATATATCCAAAATAGAACTGGAAGTGTCAGTGAGTCTAGTAGGTGAGTCTATATAATTCTTAAATCCATAAGAAGTTATAAGTATTAATAATCTTTCAGTATTTGTATTATTTGAAGCAAGATCTATATTAAAATCCCCCATAATTATGACTTGTTTATTTGATAATGTTGTGTATTCAAGATAGTTTGTTAACAATGTCAAAAAACTGGAGATATTTCCGCTAGGTGGTCTGTAACAGACAGTAAAGGTATAGGCACCACCCTCAATAGTTAATATTTCCATATCATGATTGACTGAGAAAAGACCATAACTATTTTTAAGGTAAATAGCCACTCCCTCCCCAATCCTATCAAATCTATTTATATTATACAACCGAAAGTCATTTAAATATATTTGATATTGTTTAGATGGAAACCAAGTCTCAGTAACACAAAGAATATCTATATTTGAATTCAATGACCTAATTAAAACTTTCAACAATGTTAATTTATTTATCAAACTTCTAGCATTCACATGAACCAGTTTTAATCCACTATGTGAAAAAATTTTGAAAGCATGTATTCAAAAAATCTATTTCAGTGTAAGTATGTGTATTCATTTTCCTGCTCCTAGGTTACCACAAATTAGAATTTGTTACTAAGTAATATTTTTAATTAGTTTCAAAACATCTTCATAAGTTGTAATAACATGAACTCTGTCAGTGTCTGATTTCCTAATAAGAATTTTCCCATGTGAAAACCAAACGTACCTAAAGGAATGTTCAACTGCAAAAGTTTTTACCCTTCAGAATAGTTCTCTGTTATATGGTGTCATGTTTTCATTGATGTAGATCCTTGAATAACTTTGAGACACTCCAACCGCTGAATTTGTATTTTTTTCCTTTCCGTAAGCCACTTGTCACGATTTGTCCTTGTTGTAAATTGAACTATTATTTTCTTGAGTTTTTTTGCCTCCTGTTTTGATGGTATCTAATGAACAACATTAACATCTGAATATTTATAATCAAGAATTTCCAATTTTTGAGCTAATAAGGTAATTATCTCTCTAAGTCTTCCCTCAGTAGTTTTGGGCTCCAAATCCAGTCCATGTATTTCAATATTTCTGTTTCTATTGTACTGATTTAGTTGATTTTGTTTCTGTATCATATCATCAATTTTGTCATAAAGCTCACAGTTTACTTTCTCAATTTCACCAATTTTAGAACTCAAAATTTTATTTCCATTTTCTAGTTCAGTATTTTTTTCAATCAAGTCATCATCAAAGCACTCAAAAATTCCATAGCATATTTCAAGTCATTTAATTCTTTTTTTATTTCTGGAATGATATCTATTTTTTTATTTATCTGTACAAGTGCTATATTAATTTTTTCTAGGTCACTATTTCTATCTATTTCTCTATTATTAGACTGAGGTCTAGAAAACTGCAAAATCTTATCTCCACCCTTCTTTCGACTGTCATTTTCTTTATCATTGTTATCAGATGCTTGAAGTTGCTTGTTTACACATCTAAAACACTTATATTTCTTTTTCTTAGCACTAGACATAAGTCTAAAATTTTTTTCTAATACACCAAGACATTGATGATGATATTTACTACCACATTCAGAACATTCCAAATGCTCTGGGGTCATATGCTGAGACTCAAAAATCTCAGAGGCACACACATCACATTTACTTGTTGAAGGCATATTATTCCTCTCCCTATTTCAATAAGCAATATATTATTATTCAAAGTTTGGTAAGCGAAGATATATAATACTATCAAGAAACAGAAGAATTCACAAGTTTCACAAGAAAAAAAAATTCTCATCAATAACACCTCCAAGCCATATTCAAGCAATAAATGACTCCCTATCATATAGATATTTAGTGAACAGTATATTCATTATACTGTATATCATCCATAACCAATAGACATGGAATGTTACCCCATATATTATAAGTTCTCAATGACAATTTTTTCATAATGACAGTCTATAATAAATACAAGTCTAAGTGTTTTACCTTGACACAATATCCTGTAGATCCTGTAACAATGCTCTGCACAAACTCTGCATACTTGTGTCACTGCCTTAATCCATGTATATGTGTTGCACAGTTCTGTTAACACACAATATGCACATATCCTTTTACATTAGCTTGACCCACAGGAACAGTATCCAGTTGTAGTATCAGTACCACACATGAAATCACAGTGTCTGTCCCCTCACCCCTTTTTTATAAGCCAACCATTTCGATATTCATACAGAAATTCACCATTGAGTAATTTCCAATCTGTATTCAATTTAATTTAGGTGAAATATATATTTCTTAGTACACACCAATTAGAAATTTAATAGAGAGAAGGTCAACAACGGCATCCATTTGCAATAGCTTGACTTGACTCGTTGGATTTTTTTTTTATTGGAGGTTTAACGACCACCGTGAGCAACTCAATGGGCTATAAGCAGTCGCCCGTCCCTAATTTAGGGTCACTGGTTCCAGGGAAGGGAGAGAGCCAGTGCCGTAAGACAAACACAACATCCATGCCTCACCGGGATTCGAACCCGGACCCCGTTCGGACGAATGATCAGAGGTCATCGCTTAGACCACTGCGCCACCGGGGCGGCTCGTTGGATTTGGAAAAGCAGTTTTGCGCTTAATCACCACCACCCCGAAATGCACGGTAACTAGAGGACCTGCTGTTTGCATTGCGGTACCAGATACCTCAGGATACCTATCGCCACCTCATTGAATCGATGACTCGTCGAGTGGCCGCTGTTTTGCGGGCTAAAGGGGGTCCAACAGCGTCTCAGCAAAAACACAAGTGCTGGGAAACTGCTGGCCACCAGCTGGCAGTGCTGGGTCTCTGCTGGCTGAAATCTGCCGCTCACGGCCCGGTAGTGGTCCGTTGGTGGCAGCGCTATCAGTTGGCGAGCCATTGATGGCCCTGCAGCATCGCCGTGAATTGTGGGCCTCCAAGCAAGTGCCACTAATGGCCCGTTGCTGGCAACCAATGCAACCCCAACAGCAGGTGGAAGCAACGGGATTGCGCATGCGTAGAAACAACACTTGCTGTGTCTCTCATGGTACCAGTTAGTTCAAGACGAAAGCTATCGCCATCGTGTTATTTTATTGGATGTTATAAAAAAATCCATATGTAGAGAGGCGAATTAATTTCCTAATGAAATTTTACGTCGACGAAGATATCAGATTAAGCCGTGAAATACTAGATTACAGCCATGAAATATGAATATATGAAATACTAGATTACAGCCATTCCCATGAATAACAATTCATGGAATGGAGTGGATGAATAACAAGAAAAAATTTGACACCGCTTGAACCAAATGTCCTGGAAAACCATTAAAAAAACATTTGTTGAAAAAAAAAAAAAAGAATTATACGCATACAAATTTTATTAATTATTTGAAAGAAAAAAAGCAATGCTATGTGGTGTACTCATCCATGGGTTGAATACACAAGACTGGGAGGAATTCGCTTCTAAAAATAACGAGAAGTAAAATAAAATATCTTTCCTCTTTAAAACAAATGTAGCTTCGGACAACGGAAAGGAAAGAGACAACGTTAAAAATGGAACAGAATGTGACATGAACCCGGGTAAATATATATTTATTTAACAATCTCTTTTCAAGACGACAAGGACACTACAAAACTTTGGAAAGCGACTCTAAGTATGTACACTCCTTGAAAATGAGTGAAGTTCAGTTAAGGTAAAAAAAAACCTATCGTTACGTTGAAAAAAATAATTTATGTTTTATATGAAACTGACTTTTATGAAAAATACCTCGCAATATTGTAAAATGAAAGAGGGAGCATTCGATTACACATTGCAGACGAAACAGACAGCTTCAAGCATACGTTAGGGCGTGGCAAATTAGTCCGGTCGGTAGAGTGCTCAGCTACCACGCCAGCGGCCCTGGTTCAGATGCAAGCGGGAGTTTTTCCGGTCTGTTGAGAAAAATTTCACCAGCGCAGTGCGATAATTCACAAGTTTCGTAAGGGTAGAAAAAAAATTGTAGCTTCGGGAAACTGCGGTTACCCTTGATTTTTTTTTTTATTATTATGGCTACTACTGGGAAATTGACGGAAAAGATTCGGCAAGCCACCAGTTACGTCACGTGGTTGCCGGCTGCCACTACCGGCAAACTAGCGGACCTCATTAGGCTAGCCATCATTTCTGGCACGTGCTTGCAGGGCCACTGAAGGGCCACATGTGGCATATGACAACTGATGGGGTGCCAACTGTTGGCGTGAACTGCTGGCCCTTCTGTTGGCCTCCCGGACATTTTATTGACGGTTCGGCAGCGGCAACATAGTGCTGGGCCATTGCTGGTAGTGCTGGCCCAGCAAGACTGTTTTTGCTGTGTTATCAGGTAGGTGGCTATAATGCAATGGCGCATAGGTGTAAGCTATCCTTTGTTGTTGTATCGTTATGGCTAAATACATCTGATCCATTCCTTGTACCATACATAAGGCTTGCCTTCTAACTTAAGCCAAAGCAATTATGGATTTTGTGATGCTGAGGTTACTCCCAAACATTTAACATACAAATTTTAAGACCATAGTTAACAGACGCAGCTGACGTGGATTTGTAAATTTTAAGATTTGTTTCTCACAAACAGTAAAGAGCGTTGCAGAAACAAACAGTTATCAAGAACCAGGAGTAGTGACGAATTCTTATAAGCTTACATTTTTTTATTAGAGGTTTAACGACCACCGTGATCAACTCAGTGGGCGCTAAGCAGTCGCTTGTCCCTAATTTAGAGCGACTGATTCCATGGAAGGGAGAGAGAGACAGTGCCGTATGACAAACACAATATCCATGCCTCAACGAGATTCGAACTCGGACCCATCTCGAACGAATGATCGGAAGCCATCGCTCAAACCAGTATGCCTGAGCTTACGTTTACTTTGAGTAAGAAAGTAAAGGACATTTGGTAATGAACGTGCTTTTTTTTTTTTTTTTTTTTTTTTTTATTGGAGGTTTAACGACCACCGTGAGCAACTCAATGGGCTATAAGTAGTCGCCCGTCCCTAATTTAGGGTCACTGGCTCCAGGGAAGGGAGAGAGCCAGTGCCGTAAGACAAACACAACATCCATGCTTCACCGGGATTCGAACCCAGACCCCGTTCGGACGAATGATCAGAGGCCATCGCTTAGACCACTGCGCCACCGGGGCGGCTGAACGTGCTTGTCCGTTTGCAACTGTGTTTTGGTGGTTAAAGAAATTCCAGTTAGGAGTTTCATTGAGGTTAATCTCACTCGTTGAGACTCAAGAAAGTAACTGCCGATGCAAAAGATGCACTCATAAAATAATAAGGAAAACCACTAGCATACGATTCGCAGTATGATCTACCAATTTTTTCGACAAACAACATTAAGAACTTTTCTCGTTTGATGCCACACAAATCACATTGTTTCCAAAAGTAGAGTATGAGAAATTCTGCCGTAAATTTAATGAGGTATTACGGGGAATTAGCATTTGTATCTTTAGCTGCGAAACAACTTACTTACTGTCCAAAAGGGTGCCATAAGATGGCTTTGATGTGACTACAAAAATTAATGTCAACTGCATACAGAAACAACTTGGAGAATAAAGCAGTTTATAGAAGCCTTGAAACGCAGTCCGATCCGTCGACAAAGTCAATGGTCCTGGAGATATTGTCGAGCATACCGATTGCAGAGTTGCGGTACATAGTCGAGTACTTGCGTAAAGTTTTATTATTAAATTCAATAATCGGTACCTAGAGGTATTTAGATGATTCGAATGGGCATGCAACCATAACTCCCAGTACGTCTGTCGAAACGTTCATGGAAAAGCTGTTTTGGTGCTCATTTTACTATGTTGAATGTGAGCTTTTGCCCACGGAATTGCTGGCTGAGGTTGGACTAATTCAAGGTGCCATTCATGTCGGAACTTGGTTCGTCTCTTAGAACGTTCTGTAGAAACGCACACGATGTCATGAGGGTTCTTAAGTACGAGTCATTTACCGAAAGCATGTCGGGGCTCTCAGTCAGTGGCTGACAGCACGTGCATCTGCTGAATTCATATGAGTTTAGAAGTACACTATTTATTAAACCTTCCGTTTTGCTTTACTTTCCTTTACGAAAACTTTGGTTCCCCCTCGGTATGTTTTCTGTACTTACTGAACGTCACGTCAAAACTTCCAAGAGTGTTGATGTTTTTCTGGCATCGCTGGCCATCAGTCAACTCCAGAAGGCTGAGATATACAAAACAGAACGGTTTGTCTGAACGGGTGAGTTTAATATTAGCATGATGATTTTCCAATGTTACTAATGATTGCCATTTTACCGTAAGTAGATTGAAAATTGTTTTATAGCTTATTTATATGTCAACTTACGTTACTCTTTGTTTAGGTTTGGCTGTGGCAGTGTAATGAATAGTCTTCTACCAATACAATAATCATTTGTCATCTTCTATTAGAAATTGTGTGCGAGTCCATCGTACTGTTGTGTGCGCCAAAGATGAAAGAATAAAGAGTCTGACTTTGAATAAAACTGCATGTCGTATTTAATACCATCGTTATGCTCCAGTAACATGTACTTTAAACCTGAGCAACATTATCGAGTACAGCTTGTTCTCATGTAGCTTTTCTCACACAAGACTTCTGTAATGTTCAAAGAACACTGCTATCTTACTTATTCTCGTTATTGTACCTTGCGCCCAATACTCAGGCACCATTTTCCATTGAAATTATTAGAGCTATACACTGGCAACTAAGGTAACAAGTCTCCCATGCCCCGGCAACCTTTTGTGAACATTGAAAAATATCAGAAAATCCGGCGCACGTCATCCAAAGTACCGCTTTCTGCACAGGCTGTCTCCTGACAGCACTGCTCTTTGTATCTGCTCCCAACACCACATGAATATCAGCAGAGCCAATATACATCAGGCGACATATCATTATCATCACTTCTGTGTCCACGATTCAATGCGTCCTATATGAAGAAGAATCGCGATCACCGACTGCCGAAGGATATACGTATATAGACGTCCTGGGTATGGCGTGTCAATTTGACTGTGTAAAGCTCGTGCAATGTGGAAAGGGAAGGACTTGACAGAGTTAGAACAAGGAATGTTTTTAAGCGCTTGGAAGGCGCAGCCGGAATTTCAGATGCCGCAGATATTTTTGGCTGTCCAAGGGCAGACGTAGAGCAGGTATGGCAGAAATGGTCCAATGAGTAACAAAAACACCAACCAAACGTACTGGCAAGGGGAGACCACAAATGACTGAGAGTCTCGGCAAGCGTTAGTTTGCATGTGCTGTTCAAAATAGCAGAGGGCTCACCAACTGTAAATGTACAGCAGATTGAAACTAGGGCGCATTTCCCAGGGCCACATCCAATGAAAGCACTTCAGGATGGGACTAAGCAATCCGCGGCAAGTTCATATGCCCATCTACAGCTCAGTCTGCAGTTGGCAAGAAAGTACCGTGACTGTACATTAGGAGAGCGGAAGAGAGCCTCCTGGTTAAATAAGTAAAGGTTCCAGTTCCAACAAGCCAGTGGGTGGTCGGAGTTCGACGCCTTGCATGTGAACAGCAGCCTCCAGAGTGCACGGTTGGACAGAAGCCGGCAGTCGGCAGATGCATCACCGTATGGGAAATATTCTCACGGGCATCACTTTGTCCTCTCGATCCTACCTAGGCATGTTTTCGGACCATGCGGTGCATTCCATGGTGATCATGTACCCGGAGGACATTAGACGTTTTCAGGAAGAAAACGCTCCGCGGCACAAGGGCGGTATTGTTCAGGATGGCTCGGGGATCACGACTAAATATTTCCTTTTCTCTCCTAACCCATGAACTTCCCCTCCATGGATGCCAACGAAAATTTGTGTGGAGTCGTGGAAAGCATTTAAAAAACGTCTGATATGATGTAAGGTGATGGAAAACGTTGCGTAAAGTAGAGGAGTCTATGGCCCCGTTGGTTCAAGCGGCTGTTTTGACGAATGTCGTGCCCACCAGCTATTAGCTCGGCGATCATAGTGTAACTATCCGTGGCATCACCTAAACTTAAGATAGTGGAAAATCCGTGTACTTTAATCATGCATTTAACACAGACTGCGTCTCCATATAACATTTATGACATGAGCCCACCACCATGTGACTGATTAGCTATGCGCATGAGTATGTTCCGTGAGGAAACATGTGAAGTAACTACAGAGCTTATAGAACTTTATGCGCACGGAATGGATATTGTTCTTCGTGTCGTGCAGAATCTAATGTAGGGAATGCAGTCAGCAGGAAGTGTAACATAGCATTAATTTTTTTCGCAATGTGGAAACCCAGCAACGGCCGCCCCGGTGGCGCAGTGGTCTAAGCGATGGCCTCTGATCATTCGTCCGTAAGGGGTCCGGGTTCGAATCCCGGTGAGGCATGGATGTTGTGTTTGTCTTACGGCACTGGCTCTCTCCCTTCCCTGGAACCAGTGACCCTAAATTAGGGACGGGCGACTGCTTATAGCCCATTGAGTTACTCCCGGTGGTCGTTAAACCTCCAATTAAAAAAAAAACAAAAAAACCCAGCAACGACTCATTCTGTATTTTGTTTGGAAGTTTAAGCACCACCAGGAGCAACTAGGAAGGCTATCCCGAATTTGCGGCCACTGGTTTCAGAGAAGGAAGTCGAACCCGGGCCCGATCTCGAACGGATGATCAGGAGCTACAGCTTCAGACCACTCGCCCACCGGAGCGGCTAACAACTCAATTTAGTTATCATTTTTGGTTTAGTTCCGTGCGAGGACAACGCTCATGAATCATGGCAAGCTATTAAAGGTCGTTCTGTGTAATGTCAAAAGTCGTTCAGAATCATCCGGATAAAAAGGGGAAATTCTAGCTTTTTTTGAAGCAGATTTTAAATATGGAAGAAATGTGGGTCTGAGGAGAGACGTTAGATATCATAGGGAGACCAAGAACATAAAGGGAATTGCTTGCAGCTGAAGATTCATGAAATGTAGTAACAAAAATATTAGTTGCTCATATAAGTCGCTAAACTTCCAAAAAATAATCAAAAGTACCATATCCTTACATCTGCCACGGAATAGATATATCAAGCAAAGATGTCACATATGTCTCTACATTGAACTTCTCCTTGAGTTTCTGTTCTTATGTACATTTTGTTAATTTCTCGTTATATTTTTTTCTCAAAGGCACATCAGAATGGCCCAACAGCTACGACTGTGGGTATAAGGCCCATCATGTGTGCGGGTTAGACGAGATACCTGTAAAGTCAAACCGCACGTTATCGTCGTTATTACTTCGTTGCTAGCACTGACGACAAGTCGTACGTCGAATGAATGTTCTATTACTAAATCTCAAATCACAGATAAATTTTCTGCAATACAGCATACCCTGAAGAGCAATTGAATTAGAGATACCTGTCTAGTAACGTGTAGCACCAGTTTTCGCCCTGATGATGGCGGCGATTCGTCTCGGTATGGACTCGACAAGACACCGGAAGCCATACGGATCCACGAGCCATGAACAAGCTCCCACAGTTCACGAAGATGTGATGGGAGGGGGGGGGGTCAGAGTCTCGAACATCCCTGGCGATGACATCCCAGATGTGCTGGATGGGATTGAGGTCAGGTGACCTAGCTGGCTAAGGCAGCGAGGTCACGTCGGTGGAGTGTTCATCCAACCATTAAGATACAATTCGGGAGCGATGGCACGGTGCATTGTCTTGTTGCAGGATTAGGTCCCAGTGGGATGTTGAAGACGCATAAACGGGAGCAAATGGTCGTCCAGGATATCCCGACAACGTTGACCTGTGAGGGACGATGTCACACGTACCAGGGGTCCCATTTCTGTCCACGTAAACAGTCGTCAGACGAGAATGCCACCCCCACCAGCTTGAAGAGTACCCTGCTGGCAAGAAGGATCCATGGCTTCATGTGGTTTGCGCCGTACTCGTATCCTGCCATCCGCATGTACCAACGTGAATCTCAACTCATCAGTCCAGGCAACATTTTTTCACATGTCTAGGGTCCAGTGGCAATGTTCACGCGCTCATGCTAATCTTTGCACCCTGTGATGTGCGGTCAGCAGCGGTACCCTCGTGGGACGATGGCTTCTGTACCCCATAGCAAGGAGATGGTTCTTGGTGGTGTGGCTGCTTACACGTTTTTGTGCACCAGCGTTAAATTGCCGAGTGAGTTCTTGCACTGTGGCCCGTCTATCCGCTGTTACAATGCGAGCTAGCCGACGATGACCCCACTCATCCACACGCTGTTGTCTACGGCAGTTGGCCCATGCAGGGACAGTTTTACCGGATTCGATGTACTCACGGCGCACCCGTGACACAGTGGCTTGAGAAAATTCCAGTACCTGCACGACTTCCGAGATGGAGTGACCCATTCGTCGAGCCCCGACAATTTGCCCACTATCAAATGCGCTTAGATCCTTCGTCTTACCCATACCGCGTCCGACTCTTACTGATTCCCGTCGCATCACTCCTTATATTGTTAGATCGCTGCATTCGTCATGTCGTTTCCGTTTACAGGGCCGCCCACAGCGCCTCATTTGCATAACGCCAGCTGTCTCTAATTCAATTGCTTTTCACTGTAAATGTATATTTATAAGTTCCTCTTAACTTCGCTTGAATAACTAACAGAGGAAAATTTATATTACAACGTGTAAAGGTAGCGAAAATTATACATACAACTGCTGAATTTACCAATGTATAAATTTCTCACTAGTTACTGCACTTGCATTTGTATTCACAATAATCTCGTATCCGAAAGCGAAATGAGATATGTATCTTAGAAATCTATTTATTGATAAGCATTAATTACACGTTCTTAATATACACTCATCGTCAAAACAATAGTTACACCCAGAAAGAGGTGTCGTATTGCAATGCTATTCGGGAGGAAGGTAAAGGTTACCAGGAACAATAAATTATTAAACATTGAGACTGATATGGGCAATATTTATTGAGCTACACGCCGATAAGTAGTGTCTCTCAGTATGGCGTCGGGCAGCCATGTTTGCTCACACAGCATGCCAGAGGTCTCTGCATGGAGTTGTTTAGGTTCCCAGTGGTGTCCTGCTGTAAGCCATCCCATGCAGCTTGAATCTTCTCACGCAATTCCTGCAGATTGTGCGGTAGGGGTGGAGTGTGGATAGCGCGTCCAATAGCATCCCATACATTTTCAATCGGCGATAGGTCTGGCCATGCGGCTGAACATGGCAGAGTGTCAGTGACTTGAACGTAAGTTCTCGAGACAGCATTAGTATGCGGACGAGCGTTATCCTATTGTAAAATTGCACTGGAATGAGCATTCAGAAAAGGTAGTGTCACTGGTTACAGGAAGTCATTAACATAGCGTTGGGCTGTTAAAATGTCTGTAATGAATACCAAAGGTGATCTGGCATCGTAGGCAATTGCATCCCACACCATGACACCAGGTATCCTGGTCATGTGACGCTCGACAACAAAACGTACATCTGGGAGCTGACCACGGTGCCTCCACACACGGATTCGTTGGTTGTCTCCTCCAAGACAAAAGCGGGACTCGTCACTGAAGATCACCCGCTGCCATTCTGAGTGGCTCTATGATAGTCTGGCACGGCAGCTTTGCAGTCTTTGACGACGATGCAATGGTATTAAGGGCAGTTGTCGCAACGGCAGTTGTACGATGTGCAGCCGTCTGCCAATGGTGCTGGTAATAATTGGACGATACATTTAGGGCACCACTGCTAGCTGAATACCCACAGTCGTAGCTGTTGGGCCATTCCGCGTATGTCGGAGAACCCGTCTGTCCTTTCTCTCTCCGTTTTTCGTCTAGGTCTCCCAGACACTTTCTGTCGCTGTTGCGTGCCTTTATCTATCCACTGCTGACAACAGCGTGATATGGTGATATCTGTACGACCGGTATGGCGCGCAATACGGTGATAAGACCATCCCGCATCTCAGAACCCGACGATGTGACCTCTCTCGAACTCTTCCAACTGCTCGAATTGCTTCCGAACTTTTCTGCAAGGGATACTTCACTTACAAAGGATGCAACCGACACAACAGCACGAGTCAGAATGGCAAGCAAGCGCAAGGGGACGGCCTTATATAGCCTATCAGGCACAGCGCTACGACCCGTCTTTGCTTGCGTCACAAGCGCGGCTGGGCATGATTCTTGAATCATTTGTATCATGTGCAGCTGGGCATGATACTTGAATCATTTGTATGTCTCACGATGTCAAACCTACTCACCAAGTTTTATTCCTATCGGTTGCTATTTCTGGTTGCGACTATTTCTTTTGGCAATGAGTGCGTTTTGGCTACAAACTTTCAGCGTTCATTTTTAAATTATTTGGACATTACAACCGAGATTTCAGAAGTATCCCTTTCTTAATCACCAAAATGACTTTTTAAAATTTGCAGTGGGTTCGAGTGGAAAATGTAACCAGGAGATATTAATTCATGAAAGGAAGTTAAATGTTCCCAACACAGCGGAAGCTGAAAAAAGCAGGTTTATTGACGATGTTCATAAATGTATTGCTTTCATGCTTCAAGTTGAAAAAATGATACCACCGCTTAAATTAATGAAATATTGATGTGAACATCAAAACAACAAAATTATTTTGGTAATGGAAATTATAGACATTGCGAGGTTCCCGAGCTCTGTAAACTCCTGCTTAAAAAAAGGCCACCCTGCTAGCAGTGAACATGCCATTGAGTGCTGTCGTCATTACCTTAGGAGAAATCATTTAAAGTAATTTCAATTTTATGACCGCCATTCATAATCTTTTTTCCATTACCCACGATAATGAAAATTTCATGTGATGTGTACTACAATTGTGTGCCTTTGTTAAGAATTCAATTAATTTCATTACACGCAACTGAATTAATGCACTCTGGAATTTTCCTATTTAGCTGTTCTGAGGAATATATTTAGAGGAAATGATCCCGATTCTCCATGGGAACGACTAGGTTTTTGAATTTCATCATGTTTGAAAACCACATGCCTTCTCATTTACTATCTGATTTAGATTATCATTGATATAAATTGACAAGGTTTTATCAAAATAATGGAAGCACTTACTGTTTGTGGAGACCTTTTTATTAATAAGCTGGAGACCCACCTCAGGCATTCAGAACAGAAGCAATTCGGCTTGGAATAATCTTACCCAAGTCATGCGTATACGATAATGGAATTTGGGTCCATTTTTCCTGTATAATATGTCCTAACTGTGCCAGTGATGTTGCAGCTGGAAAATGTGATCTGTCCTTTCGCTCCAAGCATTCCCACAAATGTTCAATAATACTATGGTCTGGATGTTGACTGGCCAGAGAAAATGCTGTACCTCGTGCTGTGCAAACCACAGCTTGATACGTTTCATACAATGCACAGGTGCATTATGTGCTTGAAACCAGAACCGGGCATTAAGGATGCAACATTGGGTGCAGGTTGTACCCATGAATATATATATATATATATATATATATATATATATATTCTATTAAGAAGAGACCTAAGCAAAAAAAATTATATATTTTTGACTCATACCAAGTACAACATAGAAAGGGTTATATGTCTACCGGTGTGAGTAAAAGGAGAAAAGATAAAAAATAAAATAAAACAACTGAATGTAGAAAGTGTCGAGAATACTGAGCCTTGGCTTTTTCAAGGACCAGCAAAAACTCTGCATTTTCTCACTTCCACAAAGACCTAGTTGGAAATGGGTTTCTGCAAAGCCATGGATGCAAGTTATAAGCCCACCAAAAATTGTTTTAAAATTTATATATATGTCATGACCTCCGCAGAGTTGTATGACCTAGCGCTAGTTAACAATTTAGCTTACATCCATAACTTCCATGGCCCGACCCATGCTCTTCATCTGTTACTATTAAACAGAGAGAAGAAGATTAAAGAGAACTCAAGTTGTGAGAGTGACATAATAATTAGAAATAATTTTCAGCTATAACGAAACACCAAGTTCGCCTGAGGGAGAATATAAACCTGAAAAGTAATACAAAAGAATTCCAAATTTTTACATTGCAATTAAAAAGGAAATATTAATTTTTTAAAACTCAGATTTTTGAAAGAAAACTTGATTCTAAAACCCCCTACTCCGCAACTTCTGACAACACAAAAACAAGAATAAATTAAAGACAATAATTAACTAAAGAAAAGCTTTGTGAAAGTTATATGACTTAAACGATTAGTTGCAGTATGTACAAAGTATTTCAGCAGTGCTTTTAGTGCATAATTAAGTAGTTATTAAGACCTTAACTACTTTGAAAATACAGCGCAAAGTAGTGGCAAGATCCAAGAGCGATGTACTTATTTATTTACTGACGCCACGTATTTGGAGGATTTTCACCTTAATCTGTGCATAAAAGACAGCAAACAAAAAGGAAAAACTTAAGCAGATAATACACTTCGCAGGTGGCCAAGGAACGAGAAGCGATTGTTTCTGTCCATTCGTCCGAGATGAACTCGAAACGTGGGTTAGGCAGGATGGTGCGTTTGTCTTACGGCACTGGCCCTCCCCTCTCGATGGAACCACTGGTACCTAATTGCGGATGGGCAACTTCTTATTGGCTACTGAGTTCCTCACAGTGGTCGTTAACTCCCTCCTTCTTTCCCCACACACAAAAGAAAAAAACAGATGCTATATATCACAAAAATGTCTGGTTCCGGAAGCTTGAAGCATTCCTTGTAAAATACTATTTCTATTTATTGGCACCGTTTAGTTTCATTTAAAAATAAAATGTTATACAGTATATGGAGCATATACAGGGTTACAAGGAAAGTCCGTGATCAGGCCAATATATCACGAACTTTGGCAGTTAGAGATTTACGTCTTGTGCATTTGTTTAGAAACCCCTATGGTGCCCACAATAACACCACGAAGAATCCCCTGGCCCACTTTTTTGGGGGGGGGGGGGGGGGCTTTCGCTCCCTACTTTGCAGATAGGGCAAAAAAGTCAATTACAAACTTGTTCAGCGAGCCAAAATAGTTCATACATGGTTTTTTCCCATAACAAAAGATGGAAGGCGACTCTCCAAATGCGAAGAAAACGGAAAGCTACCTGAATCGCAGTTTCCGAAGCATATTTGCATGGATTTCAAATGTGCTTTCTGCTTCGTCGTTAGAATACAAAAATGATAAAACGATTAGTTGCAGTAAACGATTAGTTGCAGTATGTACAAAGTATTTCAGCAGTGCTTTTAGTGCATAATTAAGTAGTTATTAAGACCTTAACTACTTTGAAAATACAGCGCAAAGTAGTGGCAAGATCCAAGAGCGATGTACTTATTTATTTACTGACGCCACGTATTTGGAGGATTTTCACCTTAATCTGTGCATAAAAGACAGCAAACAAAAAGGAAAAACTTAAGCAGATAATACACTTCGCAGGTGGCCAAGGAACGAGAAGCGATTGTTTCTGTCCATTCGTCCGAGATGAACTCGAAACGTGGGTTAGGCAGGATGGTGCGTTTGTCTTACGGCACTGGCCCTCCCCTCTCGATGGAACCACTGGTACCTAACTGCGGATGGGCAACTTCTTATTGGCTACTGAGTTCCTCACAGTGGTCGTTAACTCCCTCCTTCTTTCCCCACACACAAAAGAAAAAAACAGATGCTATATATCACAAAAATGTCTGGTTCCGGAAGCTTGAAGCATTCCTTGTAAAATACTATTTCTATTTATTGGCACCGTTTAGTTTCATTTAAAAATAAAATGTTATACAGTATATGGAGC
Organism: Macrothele yani; assembly: GCA_039090855.1. NCBI lineage: Eukaryota > Metazoa > Arthropoda > Arachnida > Araneae > Macrothelidae > Macrothele > Macrothele yani. The sequence goes on along the minus strand of CM077015.1, from coordinate 16,575,604 downwards.
ATATACAGGGTTACAAGGAAAGTCCGTGATCAGGCCAATATATCACGAACTTTGGCAGTTAGAGATTTACGTCTTGTGCATTTGTTTAGGAAACCCCTATGGTGCCCACAATAACACCACGAAGAATCCCCTGGCCCACTTTTGGGGGGGGGCTTTCGCTCCCTACTTTGCAGATGGGGCAAAAAAGTCAATTACAAACTTGTTCAGCGAGCCAAAATAGTTCATACATGGTTTTTTCCCATAACAAAAGATGGAAGGCGACTCTCCAAATGCGAAGAAAACGGAAAGCTACCTGAATCGCAGTTTCCGAAGCATATTTGCATGGATTTCAAATGTGCTTTCTGCTTCGTCGTCAGAATACAAAAATGATATGCGTGGTCAATATGCCAACACTTCGTGAACAAGTGACGGGAAGTCGAAAGCATTGCTACGTACGCACGTCAATTAGATGTGCATACAGTTTATAACGTAATTGTCTTTTTCGTGCAGAGATATTGTCGTTACGTTATGTCTAAACCATTAGATAAGAATAAGACGCAATAGTTCCTAATTACATTTTTACGGCCAGACGAATCATAAACATAAGTCAACTTACGAAAATTCTTTCTTTATTCCATGGTACAATTTTATTTTAAAAATCAACGTTTACCACACACATCCACCACACCAGCAACTGCGCTCTCGTCCTTTTATCTATCGTTCTTATCTCATACATTCATACGTCACGTTCACTCTGACCTCAAATGTTGCCAACCTCATTATCGTTTGAGGGAAAAGATATAACGTTAAGTTTGGAAGTATAAGCAGAACAAACTTAAATTTACATAGGAAAAGGAACTAAAAATGAAAGTTTATTTAGTATATACATCACAAGTTTTCCTATTGGACGAGTGTTTCTTTTTTTTTTTTTTTTTGATTGGAGGTTTAACGACCACCGTGAGCAAATCAATGGGCTATAAGCAGTCGCCCGTCCCTAATTTAGGGTCACTGGTTCCAGGGAAGGGAGAGAGCCAGTGCCGTAAGACAAACACAACATCCATGCCTCACCGGGATTCGAACCCGGACCCCGTTCGGACGAATGATCAGAGGCCATCGCTTAGACCACTGCGCCACCGGGGCGGCGACGAGTGTTTCTCCACTTTATACTATTTCTCCTTGTTTCAGTGTATTCTTTACTGTATTGGACATCAAAGTCTGATATTCAATATGTCAAGGAACTGAGTCTTATTTCAGAACAAGAACTGTTGATAAGGTTTGTAGGAAAACGTTTCCTTTGAGCTTTCATTTACTTAGAACTTACCAGTTTAAATGAGTTCTAAGTAATAAGTGCTTGTCTAAATACTCTGTCGTTCCTTCCGAATGTTGTGCTTTTCTTGGGGCAACATTCCCGGTCCCTTTCCATCTTTTGTTATGGGGAAAAAACATTTATGTACTATTTTTGCCTCGCTGAACAAGTTTGTAATTGACTTTTTTGCCCCATCTGCAAAGGGGGCGACATAGCTCCCTCAATCCCCCCAAAAAGGGGGCAAGGAGATCCCTCGTGGTTTTATTTTGTGCGCCATAGGGGGTTTCCTTTGCAACTGCACAAGAAGTAAATCTCTAACTGCCATAGTTCATGAGATATTGGCCTGATCAAAGACTTTCCTTGTAACCCTGTATATGCCTTCACAAAAAATCCTCTTGGACTATGTCTCTCACAAGTACCCAGTATAATTTGGTTTGGTGATGCCAGTCTTTTTTTTTTTTTTTGATTGAATGTTTAACGACCACCGTGAACAACTCAGTGGGCTATAACCAGTCGCCCCATCCCTAATTTGGGCCGCCCCTGTGGCGCAGTGGTTTAAGCGATGGCCTCTGATCATTTGTCCGAAAGGGATCCGGGTTCAAATCCCGGTGAGGCATGGATGTAGTGTTTGTCTTACAGCACTGGCTCTCTCCCTTCCCTGGAACCAGTGACCCTAAATTAGGGACGGGAGACTGCTTATAGCCCATTGAGTTGCTCACGGTCGTCGTTAAACCTCCAATCCAAATTCAATCCCTAATTTAGGGCCACTGGTTCCAGGGAAGGGAGAAAGCCAGGGCCGTAATACAAACACAACATCCATGCTTGTGTTGTCTTACGTGGTTACGAACCCGGACCCTTCACAGACGAATGGTCGTAAGCCAAGGCGTAGACCGCTGCGCCAGCGGAGTGGCGTATATCAGTCTTTAAGACAATGGAAATGGGATGAACGTACGCGGTTGAGCCAAAAAAGTGACCACTCCTGATGTAAGAAGGAACCGTAACCACGAGCCAGAGGGAGTGCGTAGCAACTTATGCAAATCGTGCAAAAGTTAAAAGGCATTTAAAAGGACAAGAATTCGTCGACGGTGTGCAGTTTGGCGTGAAAATGGGAAAAGGACGTGGCCTAACAGAGTTTGAATTGGGAGTGATTGTTGGCTACCGACTGAATGGTGGTAGCATTACAGAAACAGCCAATATTCTGGGCTGTTCACGTGGCGTAGTTGTTAAAGTGTTCCAGGAGTGCAAAGAAATCAGCAAAAATTGCAGTAATCGAGGTTATAATGGACACCCACGGAGTATTGACGACCGTGGGCAGTGGCAGACATCCCGACTTGTACGATCCAACAGACGTGCCACAGTGGAACGACTGGCCTGTTAATTCTGGTACATAGAGGAGCGTATCACGGACCACAATCCCACGAACTGTGCTCTCTGTGGGTCTCCGGAGCCGCCGTCTACTCAAGGTACCCATGCTAAAAGCCAGACATTGACGATTATGGCGTCATCTTAGAGGTTGCATTGGACCACCGAACAGTGGAAGAAAGTCCGCTTTTCAGACGGATTACGTTTTCTGCTTTATCATGTGGATGGTCGACGGAGAGTACGGCGAAGCACTGCTGACAGAAATCATCCCGAACGATGCTCAAGAAGGAACAGGCATGAGGTGGCATTATGCTCGTGTGTGTGGCATATTTTCCTGGAAATCATTGGGAGCAATCATCCCCCTCGATCGCACGATAAACTCTTCACTCTACCTATCTATTGTGGCGGATGTCTAGCTTACTATCCTGGCCACCCCACTGAACATCTGTGGGGCTATCTTGCTCAACAGGTTTAACGTGGGGATCCACTACCGATGACTCTTGATGATCTGCGAGAATTTCTGGTGTCTGTGCATGGTACAGAATCTCTTTAGCAAGGTTCAGATGCCTCACTGAATCAATGCCAAGCCGTATATCTGCGGTATTGGCGGCACGAGGTCATACCTTATACCAACAGCTGGTCATAATTTTTTCACTGGATTGTGTATAATAAAGCACAAGTATCAATCTCATAGGACAGAGTTTCAGAAAAGTTATATTTTTGATGGGATTCGCCGATAGTTTTCAATGTGTGTGGATGAATAAATAGTGTCAGAGTATGTATTCTCAAGTACAGTACATTTGCTTTCATTAATTAGTAGTACGATCTCAATGGAGAGAAGCAAGAACAAATAACAATGAAAAATTGGAATTGCGAAAATTAAAACTTGATCCGCTTTAATGGAATTTTCAACCCAGGCGAAACGCTATGTGAAGGAAAGAAAAATAACAATAAGTAATTCGTAGAGATGCATCTTAGTATTTCATCAGTTTCCTGTTGCAGAGAAAAGGAAATTTTGTATCATTTATCTTTAAGCTGCAGCAAAATAATAAAAACGAGGAAGTACGATAAATTTTCAGCCTTTGCGTCACGTGGTTCCAGGAAGAAAATTAATTGAAATATATAAAATATTGTTTCGTAAAGCTAAAATGAAAGTTAATATAGTATGATTTATATTTGAATAACGCCAAGTTTTATTAAACGAAATCTGGCAACGGCGTCAGCTGGAAGCGTCTCACAGAAGTAAATCACTTAATGAAAATAATCTAAATTATGAAGAATGAAATATTTTTCTTATTAGCAAAGAAATAGCGGTGCATATAGATAAAAGAGTTTAAAGAAAATATGTTTTTGTGTTCATATCTGTTGCTTTAAAATTTAAGGAGGTATTACCGCAAAAATATAATGCTTGTGACTATTTTGTTGGTTTCATCCTTTTTCTGGTTGCCCTCCTTTTCCGGGGACAAGCAACTCTGAACGAACGACGAACGACTGCTGTAGAAATCATGGAACAAGTGCAATATTATTTGCAGAGCAATCAGAGCTGTCTGAATTACCTAGTTTACTGTCCAACATGTAACGTCATATTGGAAAATTTGAAAATTACATCACCCGGGAGCCAGTGGCGTAAGAGACACAACGTCCCCCCCCCCTCCTCTTGCAAGTTTTACTGCAGCACCCCTAATCACAGTAGTTTTCCCAGGTTTTCGAACACAAGGGGGGATACATTTTTCGCGGTGTGTGTGTGTGTGTGGTGGTTGGGGGATGGGTGGCAAAAGGGGTTAGGAAGTCAGGGAGAGCGTCTGCAAAAGTAATAGTGGTACCTAGAGCCCTGTGGTTTTAACTTTTTAAGTAATAGATTTGACAATATGTGTAGTTGCTTTGTTCAAAACTGAAATAATCACTTGAAAAAATCATCAACACGTGGCAGATTTGCGGCTGCTGTGAATAAATTGTTGACACCTGTCGTGCACGTAATCCTAGGTAACTGACTGTTTTCCCACATCCTCCACTTTGAATCTTACTGTGGCATCGCTCTTTTCCTCAGCTGCGCAGAGAGAGGGCGATTGGAGAGCGATCGTATTATTTACAACCCATTGCAGAGCAATCGTATTCCAGCCCGAAGTCAAAGAGCCGAACACTTGCAATCTGTAGGACATTCAGTGTTTTAAAAGTGAAACTAGGCATTTATTTAGGCAAAGTTAAATATACAGTATCTTAAAGCAAAATATGAATCTTTGGGTTCATTATTGTGCGTCATCGAATTTTTTATAAAACTATAACTGGCAGCTTACGCCCCTTCGTTACTTTCTCCCCCCGCAGCTGAGGGGGCTGCGGGGTGGTAGTTACGCCACTGCTTGGAGCGGAAATTTAACAAGAAACTCCCGATTACCGTTCAAGCATGCTATCAAGCATGCTATTTTTTTATTTCTGATATGATGTTACATGTTGCAGAGTAAGCTAGACAATTCTGGTTACGCGGACTGCCGTGTTAATGATCCTGTAGTTATTCTATGCACTTTGGAAGAACATGTTTTCCATAAATTTCATATTTCAGACACAGGAGATCTATTTATCAAACGAGGAAGCATAAAATTGCTTCTCTTGGCGAAAATCTGTTGTTCAGATTCTTAAGCTGTAATTACATAGCTTTAGATACTTGTAACTCCGTTGTCCTGGGCGGCGTGACGGATAGAATGCTCCTAAGGTCGGATGTCCTGGATGGTGTGAAGGATAGAATGCTCCAATCGGATGTCCTGGATGGTGTGACGGATAGAATGCTCCAATCGGATGTCCTGGATGGAGTTTCAGATAACATGCTCGGAGGGTAATCCTATGTTATCGGTAGTGTTACGGATAGCATGCTCGGAGGGTAATCCTATGTTATCGGTAATGTTACGGATAGCATGCTTGAATGGTAATCGGGTGTCCAAGGTGGTGTTTCGGATAGCATGCTCGAATGGTAATCGGATGTCCTGGATAGTGTTATGGATAGAATGCTCGAATGGTAATCGGGTATCCTGGGTGGTGATACGGATAGCATGCTCGAATGGTAATCGGGTGTCCCGGGTGGTGTTTCGGACAGCATGCTGGAATGGTAATCGGGTGTCCTGGGTGGTGTTACGAATAGCATGCTCGAATGGTAATCGGATGTCTTGGAGAGTGTTACGGATACTGTGCTCGAATGGTAATCGGATGACCTGGGGAGTGTTACGGATACTGTGCTCGAATGGTAATCGGCTGTCCTGGGAGGTATTACGGATAGCATGCTCGAATGGTGATCGAATGTCCTCGGGAATGTTACGGATACTGTGCTCGAATGGTAATCGGCTGGCCTGGGTGGTATTACGGATATCATGCTGGAATAGTAATCGGGTGTCCTGGGTGGTGTTACAGATAGCATGCTTGAACGGTAATCGTATGTCCTGCTGGATGGTGTTTCGGACAACATGCTGGAATGGTAATCGGGTGCCCTGGGTGGTGTTACGGATAGCATGCTCGAATGGTGATAGAATGTCCTCGGAAGTGTTACGGATAGCATGCTCGAATGGTGATAGAATGTCCTCGGGAGTGTTACGGATACTGTGCTCGAATGGTAATCGGCTGTCCTGGGTGGTATTACGGATAGCATGCTCGAATGGTAATCGGGTGTCCTGGGTGGCGTTACGAATAGCATGCTCGAATGGTGATCGGATGTCCTGGGGAGTGTTACGGATACTATGCTCGAATGGTAATCGGGTGTCCTGGGTGGTGTTACGAATAGTATGGTAGAACAGTAATTGTATGTCCTGCTGGATGGTGTTTCGGACAGCATGCTGGAATGGTAATCGGCTGTCCCGGGTGGTGTTACGGATAGCATGCTCGAATGGTAGTCAGGTATTCCGGATGGTATTACGGATAGCATGATCGAATGGTAATCGGGTGTCCCGAGGAGTGTTACGGGTACTATGCTCGAATGGTAATCGGGTGTCCTGGGTGGTGTTACGGATAGCATGCTCGAACGGTAATCGGATGTCCTGGGGAGTGTTACGGATAGCATGCTCGAATAGTAATCGGGTGTCCTGGGTGGTGTTACAGATAGCATGCTCGAATGGTAATCGGGTATCCTGGGTGGTATTACGGATAACATGCTTGAACGTTAATCGGGAGATGCGGATAGATTTACGTCACCAGCAATCAAATTACCGGCGAGCTGTGCTACAGTAATCCTTCTGTTGACCCCTAGCATAGGGTATAGCCTTCGCTTATTTCTAGCATTGATGAGTCGTAGTCGGCCCACACCTTCCCGGCGGTTCGTAAACTTTCCCCCTCGGACCACGTTTTGAAGGTACTTGCAACTACAGACCCTGAGCATCCCACAAGCCTTGCCGTCTCGGAAATGCTCCGACCCAGTCGTCTAAACATTACAGTTTTGTCTGTGCTAAACTCGTTTAAGTTCACTGTTCTTCCCATCTGAAGAACTGTTGCAACACTGATTAACAGAGCTCAGTTTAAGCTGTTATTTATACCGTTTCATATCCTTCACACGCCCCGCCGTTTACCTCCAGTTACTTGGATTTGCATAAAGACACGCTTATCATAATGTGATGTCTGTTCGGTGCATATATATGCAGGTGAATCAAAAAGTAAGTTTTACTTATCTCCATCTGGAGTTGAATTGCAGTCAGACCGTGTGTGCTTGGAAGCGAAGTAGACGGTACGTCGGAGCTGCCGACTGGAAGTGTTTCAGTTCAGTAACTTCGCAAGGCGTGTGCATGAGGCAGTTCGTAATGGCACATCAACTGTATTCTTACTCCAAATTGGAACATTCGATTTTTGTTGGCTAAGCACCTAAATTGCATTGGCATCCATCGTGAAATCAGTGATGTATATGGTAAAAATACCATGTCTCTTCCGGCCATTGTAAAGGGGTGCTAACAATTTGGAAATGGTCGCACAAATTCAATGGACGAATACCGAGAAGGCAGACCCTCAATATTCAGCACTCCGGAGTATGTTGCTGCCGTTGACGACATGATACGATATAATAGGCTTATCAAAATCAAGAAAAATGCCAGTACGTTAGGCATTTCGTACGGGAATGTACATTACATCATCCAGAAGCAGCTGGGATTTCGTAAATTCCAAACCGATGAGGGTCTGAAAACTGAGGTCCTAAACTGGTTGCACCAAACTATATATAATTTCTGTACAGGTATGAGAAAGTTAATTACACGTTCTGAAAAATATTTACAGTCCTTAGACGACTACGTATGTCAAAAAATGAATAAATGTTGTGCCTTTAAACCAACATACATCCATTGAGTATATCTCTTTATTTGTTTTTTTATTCAGCAATGTAATTAACTTTTTGATCCGCCCTCGTGTATATATGTATACTGTATACACTCAATGGACACAACATTAAAGATGCCTAGCTAATAGCGTGTCAGCCCTCCTCCGGCATTAATAACAGCGTGTACATGCCGAGGCATCGATTCCACCAGATGCCGCTGGGTATCCGGAGGTAATGCCAGCCATGCCTGTTACAACAATGTCCACAACTCGACTCGAGACGTCTGCCTGGGATCCTTGGACTTGATGTTCCGCTCCATAGAGCTTCCACGGGGTTTAAAACCGGGGACCTTGGGGTCCACTGGATAGCTTTAAACACAGATCAGTATTTCTTGAACTATGCCTGGGTGATTGCGGCCCGGTAGGGCTGCGCATTGTCCTTCTGAAACAAGTTATCTGCTGCAGGATGATAGAAAACCATGAAAGGGTGTAGCTGATCTGCCAGCATATTCTGGTAGTATGTTAATAACCACTTCAGACACGTTAAGGGACATAGTGTCTTCCATAAGAATGTTCCCCAAGCCAACACAGAGTTACCACCGCCCTGAACAGAGCACCCGTCAGTTCGGCGCAGGTGAGAAAGGGTTTCATCTAACCACACGAGGCAGCGCCACTTTTCACAGGTCCTGTTTTGAGGTTCCTGGCACCAGGCAAGGCGTAATTTCCGATGGCCACTGTTGGGAAGCCTTGTTGTCTGCCTATTTGTCGCTTGCGTTCGGTGTGGGTCTGTTCCATTCTGCGCGGGGGATGCCCATGTCTACGGCCCATCGTCCCTATCTCTAATGTTTTGTCTGCTGAGTGTGCAGATGCACACACATGCACACACACACAGCGTAAGAGGGAATTATTTATAACATCTAGGGACACAATTTTGGAATCTGTTAGTGCTGATCCAAAGAGAAAAGGTCTGGAGTTATTGTGTTGATAGGCACATCCACAGGCACGCAAGAACGTATCATCATTCTTAGAGATAAAGTACTTTGAAAAACAAGTTAGTAAAATCATGCAACGCATTGATTATGATACGCTCTCCAAGATACCAGAAATCGCACGGAGAGATACCCTCTTCCCTACCCTGACTATTGATTCATTCAGTATACCTCCGGAACAACATACTAAAGTTTTGTCGCAATAGAAGCATTTTTACTCAAGTTATGAGGATAATGGATGTGGAATAAAGCTCGCTCCTGCGCCCTGACCTTTGACCCCACTTCGATGATATTAAACAGAATTGGTTTAGTATACCTCCGAAACCACATACTGAAGTTTTGACGCAATAGAAGCATTTTAGTCAAGTTATGAGGATAATGGCTGTGGAATAAATCTCGCTCCTGTGTCCTGACCATTGATCCCATTTCGATGATATTGAACAGGAGCGGTTCAGTGTACCTTCGGAACAACATACTAAAGTTTTGTCGCAATAGAAACATTTTTAGTCAAGTTATGAGGATAATGGCTGTGGAATAAATCTCGCTCCTGTGTCCTGACCATTGATCCCATTTCAATGATATTAAACAGAATTGGTTTAGTATAACTCCGAAACAACATACTAAAGTTTTGTCGCAATAGAAGCATTTTGGGTCAAGTTATGAGGATAATGGCTGTGGAATAAATCTCGATCGTGTGTCCTGAAATTTGACCCCATTTCGATGATATTCAGCAGATCGGGTTCAGTATACCTCCGAAATAACATGATAAAGTTTTGTCGCAATCGAGGCATTTTCACTTAAGTTATGACGCATAAGAGCGATGGAATGGATCCCGCTCCTATGTCTTGACCTTTGACCCCATTTCGTCCATTTTCAATAGGGTTCGCCTCCCAGCTGTCCCCTACCACATACTAAAATTTAATCAAAATCGAATTAATTTTACGTGAAATATCGTGCAAACCGACAGACGGACGGACGGACGGACGGACAAAGCTGGAGCATATACGCTTCTTCAACCTACGTTTGGAAAGCGTAGAACAGGAATTCACGTTAACAAATAAGTCTTGGCGTATTTTTGCTCTTTCTACCATAAGTAATCATTCATTCTGAAAAGGAGAAAAGAAGCATGAGATACAAAGCGATTTTGCCCATGTCTAAGCAATCCTCAGCTAAAAGTACATAAAAATAATACTGTATGATTGCAGAAAAAACTCCTCTCTGTTACAAAATGTTTAGGTTGTTAATAATAACACGAATTAACTCTGTTCAGGCAACAAACATGCATCTAAATTTTGCCGTAGGTGAATTTTTTTTTAGCATTGCAGCCCACAAATGTGAGTTGATATTTGAGCGGCAGGTGTGCTGACTTTCTGCTTAACAGACATTTTAAAAACGTACTTTTCCGATTTAGCGGAAAACTATTGTTCGTAAGGATCCGTACAAAAATTTGCTTTTTTTGCTTCGAGAAATACCGCATCTGCTTGGTCTAACGTAGAAGTTTATTTCAACGATTCCCAATCACGCAATTTTCTCGTTACCTGAAAGGAAAAGAAAATATTTTTCATCCGTTTGCATGACTCATTCTAAGCGTTAAGTCACCTAAACTAGCCTGATGCGCCTAAATTAACATATACGACTGCAGGAAAAAAAACTAAAAATAAACAAATCTTAGCACGCTAGTCTGATGTATGCAAAAATTATAATAATGATGCAGCAGTTGAATCTAGTAAGATTTCTCTATACAAGCACGAAACGATTACATGCATTTCGAGCGAGGACGAAGGATTATTCTTTCAACAACTTACCTTTACCTTTTCTTTTGTTTTATTTTTATCTTGAACTGCTATTCGTGAATAAAAGTTTTGCATAGCACATAAGAACTTCGGACAGAATGCATTATAACGATTTTAAAAGGTATCAACAGGTCTGTATTAAGCTTCACTCGTCGCCAACTTTACAAAGATAAATGGAAATAGCAGTCTTACTGAATACTGTTCTTTTTTCTTACCCGACCTCACGAAACTTCCTTTTTACATTCCTCCGAGTATAAAGCTTTATCAGTGACCAAAGTTCGTGGAGTCTGCGTGAGAGGGCATTTATATGTATGAAGAAAAGTAAGCAAGCATGCCATGCGTTTATATTTTGCTCGCATTATCTTCCAATTTCAACGCACATGTTCCTGCAAAATAAAACACGAGTTATTTAAGTCTATGGATAGCTGTCACCTGAATTAGAGTGAATTTCGTTTACAAACTACAAACCACTACATTTGAAACCTTTATGCAGATGTACGTAAACGTCACTTACGCAGCGTATGGGCAAAACACGTGGTCACCTGCATCACCACGTGATCTAGGCAACTACACTGCTGGCCACCCAAAATGCAACACCAAGAAGGACACGAGATAGCAAAGCCAGATTTACTGGACTCATAACAACAAATACAAAGATGAAACGATTGAGCTTAGAGGCCCGTGCGACTTGCGGAACATGCAGACATCAATAGTTCGTGTGGCCCCCATGGATGGCAATAACGGCAGCTACACGGCGCGGCATCGAGCGAAAGAGGATTTGGATGTGGGCTTGGGGTATGTCGGTCCAGGCTGCTTCCATACGTTGCGACAGTTCATCAGGCGTAGCCACAGCTGGTGCTTGCCGGGCCAATCGGTTGCCGATCAGCGACCAGACGTGTTCGATGGGCGACATATCGGGAGAACAGGCTTGCCACGGCAGTAGTGACACCAGGTGGGCCGTACACGTGCGGGCGCGTATTGTCCTGTTGATGAAACGTGGCCGCTGGGAGGTCCCGCAGGTAAGGGAAGACTACAGGCTCCAAAACGTCGGTGATGTAGCTGTGTCTGTTGAGTGTACCGGCGATGCGCATCAGTAGGGTGCGGGTGTCCTATCCAATTGAGCCCCAAACCCTAACGCCAGGCGACGGACCGGTATGGCGATGCATAATGCAGGCATCATACAGTCTCTCGCCGCGGTGCCGGCACACGCGGATCCGACCATCGTGGTGTTGCAGGCAGAAGCGGGATTCGTCGGAGAAGACAATGCCGTGCCATTCCGTAGTCCAGGTGCGGCGTTCAACGGCTCACTGCCGCCACACTCGCCGGTGGTGTAACGTCAATGGTAACCGGAGCAATGAGAGCCGTGCGACAAGTCCCCGCTCCTGCGCACGACGTCGAACCGTACGTGCTGACACAAGTTGTTGCGCAACACACCCTAATTCCTGCGCTAACGTTCGTAATGTGGCGGTGCGAGCCGTCAATGCCCGCCGCACAAAATGGCGGTTCTCTCGTTTGGTGGTGTGCCGCGGCTGCGGCAATCGCTCACGTCGGTCCGTCCGTCCCTCCTGCATCCATCGAATCCATACTTGCCTCACTGTGGCTGGATGTCGTACCACACGGGCGCCGATGTCTCGGCACGATAAACCGCTGTCGCGATAAGCCACTATTCGTGCTCTGTCGAACTCCGAAACGTGCTGGAATGATTGCCGTATTCTGCGACGAGGCATCAGGAAGCTTTCCACGCACAGGTCCGGCGGCAAAACACACTTCCACTACTTACACCCGGCCTTCTGTGCACCCTTCTTATAGTGCTTCTTGGTGGCGTGCCGGGTGCACATCTTTGTATATGCCCTGCAATGATAATCGTTTGCATGTCCTCCGGCGGGCGACGCATGCTGCGATTTTCAGGACAATCGGATGCTTCCTTCTTGGTGTTGCACTTTGGGTGGCCAGTATTAGCCACAATGGGAAAAGCAAAGGATCTTTCGGAGCTCGATAAAGGACCTTTTTTGAATACCCTAGAGGCTGGAGCGACGATTTTGAAAACAGAAGAGCTTACTGGTATCTTAAAAAATGAGATATCCCGGATCTTTAATCAGTGGAAATACACAGATGTCCAAAATTAAGGTCACAAACACATATTCTGTGATATCTTGAAAACTAAATGGTTTATTGCAATGAAACTTGGTACATAGATGCCTCATACTACGAGACATGCAATAGAAACAAAACAAAAGGAACAGGAGGGAAATTACGTGCGATATGCAAATTATTGTAGACCAAAACCGGTCCAAACATGATGCATCATATCTCGAGACCGGTCTGGCTAATAGGGAGTGTGGCCTCCCTGCACAGCTTTACAAGTCGCACAACGAGCCCTCATACTGTAAATGAGGTTGTTGATAACAGCTTGTGGCAACAAATCCAATTCTTCTAAAAGCGCGGATTTGAACGCCTGGAGAGTACTGGGAGGGAGTTGACGTCATTCAATGGCTCTTCCTAGAGCATCCGAAACATGCTCTATAAGATTTAGGTCCGGCGACGTTGCTGGCCACACCATCAGGCAAATATCCTCTCCCCCCCCCCTCAGAAAATCGTCGACAAGCTTAGCTCTCTGTAGCCTCGCGTTATCGTCCACAAAAATGAAGTTCGGTCAGACAGCTCCCCGGAAAAGCCTCACATAAGGTTCAAGGACCTCATCCTTGTAGCGCTGTGCGGTCACAGAGGCCCCATCGAAGACGTGCTGTGATGTACGGCCGTCCAACATGATGCCTGCTCCCCACAAGGATTCCACTTCCGCCAGTGTGGTCGATTTCTCTTATGTTGGAGGGATGATAGCGGGCCCCAAGCTGTCTCCAGATGAAGACTCCTCGAGAATCGCTTTTTGTACTGAATCTCGACTCATCACAGAAAGGTACAGAGCCCCAATCTTGCTGTGTGCAAGCAGAATGTGTTTAGATTCACGAAAGACGAGTTATCTTCTGCGATCTGGTGAGAGGGACACACACCACTGGTCGCCGGGCGCAAAGGGCCTTCTCTGCTAGGCGTCCGTATACAGTTTGCCTCGAAAGTACTGTTCCAGTCGCAGCTGCCAGGCCTTGAGAGAGGTCAGTAGCCGTCATTCGTCTATGGCATTTGGCAGTTAATGCTACGTAACGATCCTCGGCAGGTGTCGCGGCTCTTGGACGGCCTTGACCGGGCCTCTTGGTGATGGTACTCTTTGTTCGAAATTAGTGCCATTACCTGGATATCACCTTTCGTGAAAGCTGTAACCATCAAACGACCTCCGCTTGAGACTGGCCAGCTTCAAGTCTGCCGATTTCTCTCCATCTTAGTCCATCGTCTAAACGATTTCGAGCACCCCGTCCAACTGAAATCACTCAATATTGTGATTGTTCTTGAAGAAACACAACTTTGAAGACGAAATTCGCAGATGCATAAAACGGTCACTTTCACATTTTCTTACCAAACTCACCCTGTTAACCGTTTAATAAACAGTGGACGCTTGCATTCGATTCACCGTTCCCCAAAGTATATATGACTGCAATTTTAACTATTTTACTGGTTACTATTTTGACTTATTGTAAAAAATGTGTTTGTGACTATAATTTTGGACATCAGTGTATTAAAAATTGGGCCGCGGATGGCGTAGGGGTTAACGTTCGTGACTGCCACGGAGGAACCTCAGGTTCGATCGCTCGAACCACTGAATATCCGCCGTGCGTCGGATGGGCACGTCAAGCCGTCGGATCCCGGGTACTGGTCCCCGGTAGTAAATAAGGATGTCTTCCTCCCTCTTTCTAAATCACTTCCGTGTCACTAACCTAATGGGCACTCTAGCCCAAATCTCCTAGCTTTGTATTTCTAGGGGTTGTTTAAAACTTGGGGTCAGACATTCCCTTCGTAAAATCCTCTAGATATGCTATGTTATGTAATTGCGAAAAGTAGTATTAGCCACAATGGGAAGAAAAAGAATATTTCGGAGCTCAATAAAGGACATTTTGTAGATGCCCTAGTGGTTGGAGCGACGATTTTTAAAACAGCAGAGCTAACTGGATCTTTAATCAGTGGAAAAATAAACCACATTGCTTGTTTTAGAGGCGGAACTGTGTACAATGCTTGACTTAGAGGTGGAACTAAAACCACATTGCTTGCCTTAGAGGTGGAACTAAAACCACATTGCTTGCTTTAGAGGTGGAGCTGTGCGCGATGAGAATGTGTCAGGAACGAGATAGCCGTCGTCTGAGCAGGTTTGAACGGAGATACAGGATTTCTTGTGTGAAGCACTCAATGAAGGCCGTTCCCGACCATATCTCAGCAAACTATGCGCAAGGAATTGAAAAGGTTCGGTATTGGCAGTCTCATGCCTATAAGGAAACCACTGATTTCTGCGAAGAACGGAAAATTTCGTCTTTAGTGGTGTGAGAAACACCGTGACTAGACACTGGAAGACTGGGAAAAAAATCATGTGGTCCGACGAATCGCGGTACGCTTTGCTCTGTACAGACGGTAGGCAGAGAGTTTGGCAGGAGGCCCATGACAGAATGGACATAGCTTGCCTTGTAAAAACAACTGAAGATTCTGGAGGTGGTGTTATGGTGTAGAACACATACTGTTGGTAGGAAAATAGTTCTCTGAAATTGCAAGAAGGTCAGGTGTCCTTCAATCACTATCTGAACATTGTTATCGATCAAGTCCATCCTGTAATGTTTACTTTTTATTCAGAAGGTAATGGCTGTTTCATGGACAGATGTATTCAACAGTGGTTCAGCGAGCATGATAGCGACTTCCACCATCTTTCTGGGCCACCACAAAACCCTAAAACGCATTGAGAACGTATGGGACATGCTAGAAAAATAGATGCGGGAGTAAAGTCCTCCTCCGTTAAATCTGAGCCAGTTGAAGGACTGTGTGGCGAACGCCTGGTATGCTGTAGACGTAGATGCACTCCAACACCTCGTGGAACCTATGTCAAACCCCATACCTGCTGTAGTTCAGGCTAAAGGAGGTCCAACCCGGTATTGAATAAAATTTTGTAATTCAATGACCCCTGTGTGTAAAGAAGGTTCAACCCCGGTATTGAACTTCTTTTTCCGAGGTAATATTCGTCATTTGCGATGCTGCATGGACTGTCGTGTTTCACCGGAGACCACGAAAGTGCAGGCAGCATCCGGTTGCCAGCCCTGCTGCCCTGAAGAAATACTTCAGTGAATCTGGCACCGAAGCTTTTGCATCGTAGCTTTTCAGTTATAATATTTTTTGAAAATTGTCGAAAGTCGCACGGTGGGTAATTGGGGGCTTCTGCTGTTTCTTGCAAAAGCATAAATACCTTATAGATCAGGTGAGGTCTTATGTCAATATTTAAATTCCTTGAGCCTTCGAAATATCGCTAATTTAGGTAAAAAAAACTTCCAGTATGTGCCTTTCAAGCTGTATGGCAGTTTTATAGCAATATGGCACAGCAGTAATAAAAAATGAATCGCACAATGTTGTTTTCTTTCTAAATAAATGGAGTCTATAGGTTTGTTCTTAGTATATAGCCCTGTGCGATCAACTGAGGTTATAAGGAGTAATCGATTCCTCATTTAGAGCCATTCGTTCTCGGAAGAGGCCTTAGGACAAGTACACCACAAATATAGGGTGTTTCAGTAGGTAGTCCCTCCAAAGAATCAGTCATAGTTTTGCAAAACCCTCTACTTAGAATCATGACATGTGGTTTACAACGTACCTTCGTTCATGGGAATGTAGCACCATTCACAATAAATGCTGCAAATGTCCTCCAACGACTTCCAAACACACTCGAATGAGACGCAGCGTATTATCGAAGGTCCTCCGCAGCATGCCGTGATCAATAGTCCCGGTTGCAGCACTGGTGTTGCTTTCTAAGTCTTCTAACGTGCGAGGCTTATCGCCATCAGCACGACACTTCAAAATTCCCCGTAAGAAAAGGTCTGGAGGAGTCAAATTGGGTGAACGAGGAGACTACAGTCCTTTGGAGACCACTGGGTCACCGTAGAAAAAGGAAATGTCAGTCATGCTCACACGGGACGTGCAGCATGTCGCTCCATCCTGTTGACAGTACCCCGTTGTCAAATCGATGTCAGTTAACTGGCCCACAAATTGTCTGAACATATTCACATACGACGCCAAGTTCATTACGCTCCTGATGAAAATGGGTCCAATTATTCTGGTTCGGCACACAGAACACCAAGCATCGACTTTTCCAGGATTTCGTGTAATTCATATGGAGTATCTATATCCCAGATGCGGGAGTTTTGGGAAAAGACACACCCGTTCATATGAAACCATGCTTCGCCAGTGATTCATGGGAAATTCAAATTGTTCGGAATTGCGAATAAAAATGTAAAGAACCAGTGACAATAAGACACACGCTTTTCAAGATCCGGTTCTTGCAACCCTTGCACAGCTGACATACGGTACGGATGAAGCAACGCTTTCTTCGCGGCTCTTTGGCACGTGGAAACAGAATACTCAGCTTCTTGTGATAAATATCGTAGTGACTTCGTCGGTGATGCCAGCAGCTCGTGCTCCACCACTTCGATTTTTCCCTCGGCTAAATGAGGACGTCACTCCACTCTATTGGCTCAAAACACTGCCCGTGGTTTCAGATTCCTTCACTAACCTGGCGATGTAAAGATTTTCTGCTGCTTTTCTTCCCTGAAACTTCTTTAGGAATTCACGCTGTGCTACCTTGGTAGACTTTGTTATCCAGTAAATTTTCGCAATAAACACCCGCTCCGCAACGGTAAACACAGCCATCCTGAACGACACAGTTAAACACGCAGATTGCGTCCGGAAAGGATTATTGTGCTCGGCCATCTGGTGGGGTGGCGTCACAATGAGTCATATCAGGAAAATCCATCCCGCGCATTTCTCAACGATCAAGGTCACTCATATACCAAACGTTGTGTTTCTATGCAGAGTGAGAAGAAAATAACAGTTAGTTCTTTGGAGGACTAGCTCAGTCAAACACCCTGTATCTTTTCCAAGACTCGAGCTCTTCAACAACTTGGACGACTACCGTTAATCCACTTGTAGAGTCTTAACTTGTGATAGCAGCGGTTTAAATTATTAATTAAATATTTAGTTAATATTCGCATCAAACTTCTTAAAATGTATTTACACTTCTTAAAGGAATGTGTATCCTGCCAAGTAGAAAGAATTAGCAAAATGACTAACGAGAACGTCTTCATTAATTGTTCCATTTACGGGAAGTTCAAAGGAGCATCAATATAATCAACTGACAGAATCTCTCGCTGGAATCAACACACATATCAATTGTACGAAAGCAATACGTCTTCGTTAATCGCCTATGCACTATCTAATCAAAAGTATCCGGACATTTGCCTTCCATAAACTTCCCGTAACAGGAAAATGATTAATATCGAGTCGGTCCAATCTTTGCTGCTGTCCCATCCTCCACCTTTCTAGAAGGGCTTTTAACTGGATTTTGGTATGTTGCTACGGGAATTTTTCTGCCAAAAGAGCATTATGAGGGAGGTCGGTCACCGATATCGGGAGATTTGGCCTGGCTCGCAGTCGATGTTCGAAACTCGATGCAGCACATTTGACATGAATTTCGAACAACTCTCCTATCTGCAAGTCGCAGTCCTAAGTTCCAGACTGGCGACTCAATCAGAATTGAGCCTACGCGCATTTTCTTTAACGAAGCCCATATAAACGCACCTCAAACTGTTACACAGCCTCCACCTACTTGTATGACCCTAATTTGGGAAGCTGGAGTCATCGCTTAGCGTGATTTAAGCTTTACACTCACCTGTCAATCGGCGTGATACAGTTGCAGCCGTGATTCTGGAACCTGGTCAGACCAGAAGACATGTTTTCAGTCCGCCGCAGTCCAGTTGCGATAGGCCTTTGCAAACTTCAGCCTAATTTCTATGCCGCAGCTACGCTACCTGGGCTCAATTCCCTATATACTAAATGTTTCCTAACAGCTCGGTGATGAACCTCGGTGTTGGCATCAGGTCTCCGACGTCTTTATGTACCATGCTTAAGGGAAACACTGACAAGACCCCACCTTCCAATGAAGCAGGTGTTTATGCCATTCCTCTACTATATCCGGACGGCTCCAAGCGATGATACATTGGAATGACTAAACGTTCATTTAGAGTTAGAGTCAACGAATATAAAAGGGACATAAAGAACGGCAAAGAAACCACGGCTCTATCCAGAGAAGTGAAGTCCAAGTCCACTGCTTCTATGTGGGATGACGTAAAGAAATTAGCTTTCTACTCCACCAGAAAATATACCGCCATTCGCGAAATTTTGGAGATCGTAACAAACAGCGAGTCGTGCAATGTTACCGTCTAACTGGAGTTGCCACGAATTTGGAACCATTTCTGCAAATAGTGATTCTTTATTTTCCTTACATCATTCTGCGTGCTAAACGACCATAACGCCTCGTGTCTTTCAATACCTGATTACGTTCGGATCTCTTCGTTATTGACAAGTCAAGTCACCGCGTTCAAATTGTTGAAGCGTTCTATTGTTCAGTGTGCAGTTAGCTGTCTACTTTCCTTGAAAAAGCCATATGGTTGATGTGTGAAAGCTTGGAAATTTTGATTTCTATTCTACACCAAGAAATTTGGGATATCTAGTATAGTTATACTATTTAAGTACAGTTGGTGTATAGTTCCTTTTTATTTAATTCAGCCAAATTTTTCGGTGTCTTGCAGTCAAAAATGCACGTAATCTTTGCATACACGGGAGACGGTGTGGCGTGATAATTCCAACAGTTCACCAGTTGCGGTGACTGAACAACAGGCCTTTCTCGTGACTTCTCCCTGACCAGAGTCAGTCAAACTCACTCACGTCGCTGACTTAACCCTTGATTACTTTTCCTTGACTTGTTTCCAGTACTTAAAGGAACTGTTCTGTTTAGAAGCATTTCCGGTTTCAGCGCCCCGCGTGACTTGATACAATACGGAGCTGACATATTTTTTATCGTGTTTACAACGATCAGCCATTACATTATGACCACCTACCTAACAAGCTGTAGGACGCCCTTAAGCCCACAAAAGAGCGGCCAATCGCACTCGGTGAAGCATCGATTCGACGAGGTGGCGATAGGTATCCTTGGATGTCTGGTACTTTAATGAAAACAGCAGGACCTTCATTCCCGTACATTTCGGGGGCTGGGGGGTGAGTGGTAATTTAGCGCGAACCCGCTTTTCCGAGTCGAACCAGTGATGTTCGATTGGCTTCATGTCAGGTAAATTTATAGGCCAGGATATTAACAGAAAGTCACCAGAATGTTAGCCAGAATATCTGCCAAGCTGTCAATATCGATCGCTATAATTCTTCATTTTCATTATATCAGTAGCTGCCGAGGAATTTATAAACAACAATTGACTGTATGAAGGGTTTTTACCAGTACGTGGTAACAAATCCGTGCTGCACTGGTGAACATGTCCCTGAATTTTAAAGCAGTATGAACCATTTCCTGGAGTGTACTTTGGTGTGGCCGAGATTGAAGCGAATGACATCGCACTATTGTATTTCTGGGTGCGTTAGACAAAATTAAAACTGTTCAGAATTAAGTCTTTCAGACCAATGTTTAATTACAGCCAAGCTTTGCTCATGTATGGCAGTTTCGTCAAATAAAACTTTTCGGAAAGATAGGTTGCCCCATGAATTATTGCGATAACACTTATTACGTGCTCTTAAAATTTCTTCCCTCACGTACATTGCGAAAAACACGCCTTCGCAGCTGGGCAGCAGTGTTGTCCTTGGCAATAGCCAATCAGCTCCCTGCTACCCCTTTCCAGCTTAGTTCGCGGTTTGCAGTTGCCCAAGGTCGTACGACGTACCCGTCTGCCCACGCTGCGATAAGACGAAGTCGGAGTACTTCGCATACTTAGCTAGACTGGGTGTTATGACATGTACAGCAGTAAGCAGATTAAATTGAGAAAAAAAAATATTTTACTCCATTTTTGGGGATCAGGATCGGAAAAATCAGCCACCTCCCAATGTCGTACGACGTACCTATGTTCCGCAATTTTGTGCACCACTACGTAATTATATATCAGATTTGTTCACTCAATATGATGTTCGGCATTTTTATTTCGTTGCACTAAGTAGGAAAAGCTTTTTCTACGCTAGGATTAAACAGATAAAAACTTCCGATATGAATGTAAATATTCTCCAAGCATGGACATAATGGAAACATTCTGGGTAGAGCTGTGTACAGTATCAGGAAAGTTTGTTTTTACCATGAAGTGAGAATTTTTAATGAAATAAAACAGAAATTTCTCTCATATATAGTTATAATGAATTAGCTTTGTTTATCTTTTGCTAAGCTAATTATTATGAATGAATAATGCTCTACGCTTCAAAATAATGAATTCCCAAAAGGGTGTTGTTACTCGTTAATTATGAACTTAAACAAAGTCTCAACGCTGGTTATTTATATTAAGTAATCAAAGTCATAAACCTAACAGCCAGACAGAGGTCTGACAAAACTAAGAATTGAGAAAGACTGAACTTACAGAACAACTTGTTTATTATGAAGACTCCTGGTCAACTAAGGCACTCATATATCACTACTACATAACAACACAACTCCAACGCAACAACACAACTACAACGCAATCAACACAACCCTCAACTCCAACGCAACAACTACACAACACTCTACTTCTCGATGAACGCGCCTATATACGAGCTACCACCACGTCATGACTTACACTCATTGCCAGATCTCATTCAGCGGGGTGAAATAATATTTCGTTCAGTAGGAAGATAATTTACATAGTAAAATAAAATAACCAGAGATAGTAAAATCAAAAGGAAAGTGAATATAGAGTATACGTTACATCATCTCCCCCTTAATTTTTCTTCTTTTTTTTTTTTTTTTTGGTTTCCGAAAAATCTATCAATTTTGGAGTGTAAGTCTTACATTTCGATGATTGACGTTTCTCGATCTTTTTTTGATTTGTTGTTTGGTGGTAGCCGTATTTACATTATCAACTTGGCATAACAATTTACGAATCTGTATTCGACTGTGAAATTTGTAGTGTAGAACAAACCAAACCTGCATCGGCATACTTTCCTTTTATTCTGCCTAGCAGGAATCACTTTTTTAATTTCAAATTACGTGCGCCTCATCCGTGGAAATACATAACAACTGTATCAGCAGCGAAGATTGCCTGAAGCTGCCTAACAGTAACAATTTTATTATTTTCATTTCAAATTACGTTTGCCTCATGCGTTGAAATACAAAACAACTGTATCAGCAGCGAAGATTGCCTGAAGCTGCCTAACAGTAACAATTTTATTATTTTCATTTCAAATTACGTTTGCCTCATGCGTTGAAATACAAAACAACTGTATCAGCAGCGAAGATTGCCTGAAGCTGCCTAACAGTAACAATTTTATTATTTTCATTTCAAATTACGTTTGCCTCATGCGTTGAAATACAGAACAACTGTATCAGCAGCGAAATTTACCTGGAGCTGCCTAACAGTAACAATTTTATTATTTTACCCCTAAGCACATAGATATATATAAAAAAAGTGGATTAGTAGATGGACACAGAAGAAATATAAAAAAAAAACACACATATATACACAAAAAGAATGCATAGGCCCACACGAAAAAAAGAAATTCTGACACGCCAACTGGTCGAGCAGGAAAAACAATAAACTGAGAAAAGAACCTGTCCACGAGAACTTACTTATCTCGAGGACGCATAAAAAATTCTAGTGCGAAAACGTTTTCCAGGCCTAATGGGACTGGGGAAATCAGGTGGCTTGGATCTCTTCCGGGACGGTAATGGAACATCGGTCTGTTGTCGGTCAGGAATCTGGCGGTCTGGAAATCCCTGCGGCTGAGAAGAACGGTCAGGAACGTCAGAAGTCTGGCGGTCCGGAAATCCCTGCTGCGGCTGATAGGAACGGTCAGGAGTCTGGCGGTCTGGAAATCCCTGCGGCTGAGAAGAACGGTCAGGAACGTCAGAAGTCTGGCGGTCCGGAAATCCCTGCTGCGGCTGATAGGAACGGGCTCCCCCAGGCTTTGGATATGAAGTCCCTTGATGCTGGGGCCCGTTGTGTCCTTCCAGGATCTTTTTGGAGGGACGTGTCTCCGGCCACATCGCTTGTTTTCGTTTACGCCCACGGGGCATGATAGTAGTAGCCGGCATCGGCCCTGTTTGCCCTGAACGGAGGTTCCAGGGGCGAAACCCGGGCGGATGCAAAGATTTCTGCCTTCGTCGCTGTTGCGGCGAAGCAGATTGGGGAGACAAGTGACGTTTGCGCCCAGCTTTTGGTGGTGCTGGACGGTGTGGAATATTAAATGTTGGATTCATAACTGACAAATCCGAAATGTCCGACGCCTCTGAGTCGCTGCTATAATTCAGCGGTCGTGCAGGGCGATGTTTGGATTTGCCTATAGGAATACTTTCCGATGAGGTATTCAAAGAAGAAATATCCCGCGTTGGTGCAGAGGTAGCCGGAAACGGCGCAACAATAGTCTTGGCAATGGTTGGAGGGAAAGGAACGATACTAGTATTCGACGAACGCGAATCGAGCCTTGGTCTCACGGGAGAATCAGGTTGCGGTTGTAGAAACTCGTCTGGAGGGGGAGGGTGAAGGAAAAATCACTGGTGATTCGTCAAAAATGTTCGGTGGGTCGTCCACAATTTCTGGCGGTTGAACATGAGATATAGATTCTTGAGTCTGTGGAACAGAAGGTTGAGTAGGATTGATAATGAACTCGATATCCCGTTCGTGATACTTGCGACATTGATCAACATGTACATATTGAAAATTGTTGTTCGGTTTCTCCAGAACAATATTATTTTCAAAGACATTTGCCACCCGATATGGACCTTCGTAGCTGGGTGCAAATTTCTTCACTAAAGTATGCGAAACAGAAGACTGGAAGTGCGTTTCCACGAGAGTGAGATCTCCAACGACAAGATCTGGTTCCCTACGCCTAGAATTATAATATCGTGCTTGAGCCGCTTGTGCTCCTAGCATTGCAACACGAGCTTTTTCTGCCATAATGTGTACTGATTGCGGAGTTGGTCGCTGGTTTAATTCGTCGATAATCCCCGTTAAATTTTCAAAAGGGGTTTTAATTTTGCGACCCAGAAAAAGTTCTGCAGGAGTAATTTTAGTAGACGCGTGGACAGACGAGCGGAGGGCGAACGCAAAAAGTTCTAAATGTTCATCCCATCTTTCATGGTGGTCCATTACGAAAGTCGCAATCATTTTCACTAGCGTTCGGTTAACGCGTTCTGCAGGATTACTCTGGGGATGATATGGGGAAATGAATTTGTGTTTAATGTGTAGTCTCGCACACATTCTTTCAAAAATGTCAGAAATAAATTGAGGACCATTATCCGAAACTACTTTATTAGGTGCACCATATCTAGAAAATACTTCATTAACTAAGACATTACAAATAATCTCAGCCGTAGCGGCTTTAATGGGAAAAACTTCAACCCATTTAGAAAAATTATCAGTTAGTACTAAAACATAACGAGCTTTATTTTTAACAGATAATGGATAAGGTCCCAATAAATCTATGGAAATAATATCAAATACATGAGAACTTGAACTAGATTTCAAGTGACCGGCCGGTCTTACATTACGGTAATTATTAATCTGACACAAGTGACATGATTGAACGTATGCGAGCACACTTTGGTACATGCCAGGCCAATAGGCAACATCCCGCAATTTACAACGGGTCTTGCGAATACCTAAATGGCCTGCAAGAGGTTTGTCATGAAATTCATTTAAAAGAGCCATTCTAAGGGTTCGCGGAATACATGGGCGAAACTCTGCCCTAGTAGTCCGAGACTTTGTATAATAAAGAAGACCCTCTATTACTTCAAAATGTTGTGACCTTCCAGCCAGAGAAGGATCACTTTGTGGGGGCGAACCCGCAAGCAAAAAATTGTAAATATCCCCAAAATCTGGATCATTTATTAATTCTGCCATTATCTGCTCCCTGGATGTGATATCAGCTATCAGAAGTAAAGGCTGACATCCAGGAGTAGTTTCGGTGGGGACCCCACTAATCGGAACGCGAGATAATGCGTCCGGTAATTGATTCTTATTACCTGGCTGATACGAAATTTTGATATTGCTCTCTTGTAACTTCAGAGCCCACTTCATAAGTCTTTGAGATAGGTGTTTAGCAGAATTCAAATACTGAAGGGCAGAATGATCCGTAATTATGTTAACTGTCAATTCGTTAAGATAACATTGAAATTTATTCAGGGCATACACAACAGCAAGACATTCACGTTCCGTAGCTGAATAATTGCGTTCAGCTTTGGCTAAAGTACGAGACGCAAAAGCTATTGGATGCCCAGCTTGTGACAAAACGCAACCAAGACCAACTCCGGATGCATCAGTATAAATATCAAATTCTTTAGAATGATCCGGGAAAGCCAACACCAGAGGCTGAGTCAATGCAGACTTCAGTGTTTCGAATGCAGCGTTAGCTTCAGGTGTCCAAATAAACTTCTTGTATTTACGCTTTAAAGCATACAATGGCTCACATATTGTAGCATAAGCGGGGACGAACTGCTGATACCAACCGGTCATTCCCAGAAAGCGGGATAGTTCTTTTGCTGTTTTAGGCCGAGGAAAGTCAGCAATAGGCCTAATTTTTTCATTATCAGTGAATAAGCCGTGGGGAGTAATTTTCAACCCCAGATATACAATCTCGTCCCTCGCTATCTGGCATTTACTAGGTTTTAACGTCAAGCCAGCATTGTATATAAGTTGGAACACCTGTTTGAGCAGAGAAAGGTGCTCGTCAAAAGTCTCTGATGTGATAATAATATCATCCAAATAGACATGCACATGTGGACCCAGGACAGGTCTGAGAACCGTGTCCATAAGCTTTTGGAAAGTAGCAGGTGCAGAAGCTAAACCAAAAGGCATACGTAAATATTCATAGGCCCCAAAAGGAGTCACAAAGCCTGTTTTATCGACCGAGTCCGGATGTACTGCCACCTGCCAATATCCACTCGCCAAATCCAAAGTTGACATCCATTTGGTTGACGACAAGTCATTTAGAATATGTGACATGACAGGTAGGGGATAATTGATTGTTTTTGTGACTTGGTTGAGTTTGCGAAAATCTGTCACGAAACGAAATTCATTTGGTTGTTTCTTTGGAACCAAGAAGGCAGGAGCCGCCCAGGCGCTTGTTGATTCCCTGATTATGCCCTGCTTAATCATTTCCGCAATTTGACGTTGCATTTCCTGTTTTTTATGTGGAGCACAAGGGTAAGGTTTCGTCGCAATGGGTTTCGAACCATCAGTGTCAATAACATGATAAACCACCTGTGTGAAACCAGGTTGATCCGAAAATAAACCAGGGCTTTCCTGTAAAAGGAGAGAAAGCTGGTCTCGTTGCCCCTCATTCAATTGGTCACTCAACAATAAACTCGTAATATCTACAGGAACCGTCGGAATCATTTCGACAGGTTCCGGAAAGGAAATCACATGTTGTACAAAATTCAAAGTTATTTGAAACTTGTTAATAAAGTCCATACCCATGAGACATTTCACGGGTAGCTCGTCTATAAGCAGGAAAGAATGTGTAAAACGAGCTTTTCCCAGCCCTAAAGATAATGTGACAGTTCCTGAAATACTGAAGATTTCGTTATTTGCACCTCGCAAATACTGCGTTGCAGGCTGAACATGTATTGCAGAAAAAACATCATTGCAAAACTTTGTATTTAGGGCTGATATCTCAGACCCAGTGTCGAACTTTGTCTCGACAATAATGTCTTCAAGTGTCAAGAATACATCAGGCAACTGAGGAGTTTGAACAGTCACTAATACTGTTTTAGGGTCAGGATGTTTGGTATCAGGAAGCAGGACCGACCCTTCGTCTACTTCCTGTGGAAGTTTAAAGGAATTCTGGTGGTGTTATCATGTGGTCGGAAACCTCGACCCTGCCGGGTATCGGGAAAATTTTCACGATAAGGAAAATTGCGTGCACCCTGCGTCGGGAACTCCGCGTGTCTGTTGAGATTTTCATTTTCGTTACGTCTGCCCTCAGCACGGGCAGAAAAATTATTATTGCCCTGAGCATGATAACGTTCCGAATGCTGCTGAGTGGAACGGGGTCGAGCATACTGTGCATTATGACGATACCCCGTAGCTTGCTCCGAAACTCGTTGCTGGTTCGCCACTCTTCTGTGTGGTGGAACGTATGAAGCTTGGGTGGGCACGTGTGTATGCTCGCGCTGAAAGTTTTGTCTATTATGCCGCTGAGGGTTTTCGGAATAAGCCTCGCGGGGTGCCCGAGCATGGTGAGTTGCAGCATGTTTGCCATGTCGCTCTTCATACGTGCGTATGAGGCGAAGGCATTCATGAATAGTGGTAGGGTGTCGAACCTCAAGAAAATCTTGCAAGAATGGGTCGAGCTGCTGTACGAGGGTATCCAACATGTCAACATGACTGGCATGTGGATCCCATAGATTATATAGGCGTGTAGTTTCCAACGCAAATGCAACAGGGCTATCATTGGGACCCTGCTGACGAGAAAACAGCTGTTGGGCAAGGCTAGCTCGACTGAGGCCGAAAGGAAAGACCTCCAAGAATTCTGCACGGAAATTCTCATAATGAGAATCCGGGTTCGACCCTCGCCACTGCCGATACCAGGTCTTGGCGGTATCTCTCAAGCAAGTTCCGGCAATTTGGACCTTGCAGTCTTCCGGAATATTATATAAATCAAAATGGTCTTCCAGATCTTCGAGGAACTTTAAAGACCCCTCCAAACCATTGAAATGAATTGTGCCAGCATGCGGCACGAAATGGGCAAGCATTCTGCTTCGCTGAGAGGATTGAATTCCCTCAGCTACGACCCGCGACTCAGAGTGATAAGAAGCTGGTGCATTACGAGATGGTGAAGAATGCTTGGGTATGTGTAGATTATTCATATCCAAGTCAGAGCCACAGGCTTCGTACAAATTGTCCAAACAAAGACCATTACCCTCGAGACTTGCCGGAAGGTGGAAATTTGCAGTAGTCTCAGGTAAAGAAGCCATGGGTAATAATAGTCAGGATCTCGTGTTCGAGAAAAGTTCGGGCGCCAATTATAATGAATTAGCTTTGTTTATCTTTTGCTAAGCTAATTATTATGAATGAATAATGCTCTACGCTTCAAAATAATGAATTCCCAAAAGGGTGTTGTTACTCGTTAATTATGAACTTAAACAAAGTCTCAACGCTGGTTATTTATATTAAGTAATCAAAGTCATAAACCTAACAGCCAGACAGAGGTCTGACAAAACTAAGAATTGAGAAAGACTGAACTTACAGAACAACTTGTTTATTATGAAGACTCCTGGTCAACTAAGGCACTCATATATCACTACTACATAACAACACAACTCCAACGCAACAACACAACTACAACGCAACCAACACAACCCTCAACTCCAACGCAACAACTACACAACACTCTACTTCTCGATGAACGCGCCTATATACGAGCTACCACCACGTCATGACTTACACTCATTGCCAGATCTCATTCAGCGGGGTGAAATAATATTTCGTTCAGTAGGAAGATAATTTACATAGTAAAATAAAATAACCAGAGATAGTAAAATCAAAAGGAAAGTGAATATAGAGTATACGTTACATAGTTTAAACGACATAAGAAAATGTTTCGTACCTTCTGATAATTACATTTTTTTCTTTGGCACAAGGGAATTCAGCCTACTTCAGCTGTCTCCTTCACACACAGCTTATATGCTTTGGATCTAATACACTTCCGCAGAACAATATCATTTGTCGCTATTACTCTAAAGGAGTTTTACTTCCTTCTTACTTGCTTTTATTGAGTTCAATTTCTTTCCTTTGGCTGCTGCTTTTTTCATCTGATGTTTTCTATTTACGAATTTCTGTTGGCTGAATCTACCCCAAGAATTCTTATTTCATTTTGAAAAAAGTTCTTCACCATTTATCTCTTGCTATTCTTTGTGAAAGAGATTGTATTTTAGCATAGAGGAAAAGAAATCTTCCCATGCGGCACTCCAGTGTGAGAGCAAACTTTTTCTACGAGTATTTTTTTCATCGCCGATGCAGGGAAAGGAATCTAAGAGAACCTTTCTTGAGCCATTGGAGAGGATTTGAGCAAAGAAAACTTGAATTCTGCAGCATAATAGCTGATGCTATATTAAGCTGTAAGCTCACATGTCGTTCTTCTTCACTTGCCTAGGTGGATTCTTGACTAACGCAGCTATTCTTGTACTAACCTGAAGAGCACTGCAAAAGGCCGCTGTTGACCCATGAGGTAAGTCCTTCTGAAATATCTACTCAATAAAATGGAAATTATTCTGAAAAGAACAATGAAACAGAAAAGCTTCTAATTTAGGGATTAGTTGGTTAAATATATCTGAGTTTCAGTTCATTAACAGGCACAGAATGAAGGAGGAATATGGAATTAATTGTTCCAGTTTGTATGTGCTGAACAAGTAAATGATAAGGAAGTAGCTGTACAAGGAGGCGAAGCTGTTGATACAATGATTGGCCAATTTATTAGATCCACCTATTATAATGTGTCAGACCATCTATAATAAAATGTGTTGACACTTTACCGTAGTGGTGATGCTGTCTATCCTGTTGATAGACACCATCACCACTAGGGTAAACGTCCAACACGAATGCATGCATGTGGTCAGCGAGGATGTACAGGTATCCATTGGTGTTCAAGGACCCATCCAGTGGTACCAGCGTTCCCAAGCCATAGGAGAAAAACATTCACCAGACATGCACACTGCTACCGCCGGTCTGTGTTTGACCGGCAAGAGTGTCCGGGAGTTGGTTTTCGTGGGTCGGACGCTGTGTCCGCTACCACCCGTCACTTCGGGGGAGTAGAAACCTCGATTCATCGGAGAAGGCTACTTTTTTCCACTCTTCTACTGTAAATGACGGTATTCCCATGCAAACTGTAGGCGTCGTTGCCGACGGACCAGGGTTAGCATGGCGCCTTGACGCAGCGTCGACTCCGGAAACCCATGCGTAACATTGTTCGCTCTAGTGCTATCGGGGACACGTACCTGGATGACCCAGCGTTCATTTGCGTAGTCAATTCTTGTCCTTTACCAGCCGATGGAAGCTAGGTTCTCCTCTGGGGTCGATGGCCTTTGGGGCTAAACAGTTATGATGTCAGGAGGTACTTGGTGTTCCAACGGTCTATTCTTGGCACACCCTTACTACAGCATCTCGCAAATAGCCCACGATGGCCGCTGTTTCCGAGATGCTTCCACACTTGGCGCAGTAGCCGATGATCACCCTTTTTTGAACTTCCGTCGAATCACTTCCTCTGCCCATTGTACTCACGTCACGCACTGTAGCTCATCTGTACTGGTCGGCCGCTTATTTCTCCGTGTGATCGACCTTGTGTCGTGCATTCTGTGACGCGCCTGGGCGGGTACACTGTAATTCCGGTGGTGGTCCTATAATCGTGATGCGACCGTGTTTATATATATGTTACGGGTATGCAAACGTTTTTGCCGTTTTAAGGAGAAAGGAGACAGGAACAATCACGAAACCAGTACACATTTATTCAACGAAATTTTGGCCGTTAGCATCCATGACCTTTTACCGCTTTTCAGACAACAAGTGAATTCCCCTGTGATAGAAAGACTCGTGTTTTGAGCTTAACAACGCAGTGACGACATCTTCTACCTCTGGAACTGTGGTGAACCGCTGTTGGGCTAAGGCATGTTGCATAGAGCGAGACAGACGAAAGTCTGAGGGTGCAATGTCCGGGGAGTAAGCCGGGTACGGTAAAACCTCCCAGTGCAACTGTTCAAGGGTTGATTTCGTGGTGGCACCGCCATGTGATCTGGGATTATCGTGTAACAGGATGACTGGGCGGCGTCCTTTACTTGGACATGGGTATTTTTGCTCGATTGTGGCTTTCAGTTTCATCAACTGATCGCTATATCGTTGTGCAGTTCGAAGTACAGCACTCCATGCATATCCCAACACACACAACACCACCTTTGTCCCGTGGCTATCCTGCTTTGCAGTGGATGCTGATGGCTGGCCTGGGTCGATCCAGGATAGCTTGCGAACGGGGTTGTCACAATAGACCCATTTTTCATCCCCGGTGACAACCTTCCACAAGAAATTCTTTCCTTGAAACCTATTAACCAACAGCATGCAAATACCGAATCGCTGACCAATATTACGCTCCGTTAAAGTATGTGGAACCCATTTACCAATCTTCTGGATGTTCCCCAAGGCCTATAGACGCCGTACCACCGTCGATTGAGCAACTTTGAAACGTTTCGCCAGTTGCGTGCTCGATTGTGTGGCATCCTCTTGCAACAGCGATTCCAGCTCCTCGTCTGCGAGTTCCTGCTGCCTACCTGCACGTGGCTTGTCTTCCAAGCTTAGATACAAACATACATACATATCACTAAGCTGTTCTCTGAGATTCAGAGGTTAGCTCCAAAAAGAAATACAAACTACCAGATATTTTTACTTATTGTTGTCGTAGCTTAGATCACCTTCCTTAAACCTGGCAAACCATTCTCGACACGTACGCTCACCCATATCTCCTTCACTTTACGCCTGACATACCGAACCGTATGCTGCCCTCACACTTTTCCCTAAATTAAACATGAATAGCAAACAGTGCCGCAAATGAACTTTATCAACTGCCATGCTTGGCTTCATATACGAACTGACAGCACGGGTCGCCTGCCGGTTAGACTCCTACAACGGCCTCTAGCGGGATGGCGGAAACTTTTGCATATCCTTAATATTATTTAGTAGTTATGATGTCTCTGAAACCCTGCGGTACTGAACATTCATACATTAGCCTTATTAATAAAAATTCATGTATTTGAGGATACTCCACCAATAAAAATTGGAAAGGGAGTGAGACAAGTTGGCACCATATCTCCCAAACTGTTCAACGTCACACCGTACAATATCTTTGAATCATTGAACTGGAAAAACCAGGGGATAAATATTAATGGATATTATTTAACTCACTTTCGTTTTTCTGATGACATAGTCATTTTTGCAACTACCTTTCAGAGCTACAGAGTATGGTCCAGGAACTTGCTGAGAAGAGTAAATAGATGGGATTAAAATGAATTTTCCAAACCCAAGATTGATCTACAATTCTTTTACAAGAAATGAAGATTTATCGGTTGACAGGGAAATCGGAAGGTGTACAGCACGTTTTCTCGTGTAGGTCTAATTTTTTTCTCAAATCGTCTTCTAAGTTGTTCTTCAATCCCTGCGTATGTGTGTATGTGTGTGTTTTTCTTTCTTTTGTTGTCTTAGTTCATAGTTTCGCGACCACGGGGAGCAATTCTAAGGGCAGTTGGCAGTTCCTAATTTGATATCTCTGGCTCCAAAACGGGAAGCGAACCAGCAGAGCTTTAAAGCAAACGCATCATGCCACATCTGGGACTCGAACCTATGCCCACTCGAACGAATGATCAGGGCGCTTGGACCACCGTGCCAGCGGTTCTTTTATGGGTATGCTTGCAATATGTTCCTGCTTTCAATATAATTTTCCAATTTTACAATTTCTTTGTCGGTATTTGAATTGAGTCCGTGTTAAGTCCTACCTTTCCAACCGATCCCAGTCTGGTATTTATTATAACCATGTTTCTGATTCTTATGTTGCCAGTGCCTGGAATACCACAAGGCTCTAATTTAGGACCATTCCTGCTTTCCATATGCATTAATTACCTTCATTTTTACATTGATGACACTTGTCTCTTGTTCGCTGATGATCTCAAACTTTATCGCAATGGACAGACTCCTGATGACTGTCTTGCTCTTTAAACTGACGTTAATAACCTGCTTCTGTGGTGTGCATTAAACCATCTCCACCTCAACATCTCCAAGTGTCAAGTCGTTTCCTTTTCGTGGAAAAGAAACCCAAATCTTTTGACTACAAAGCTTACGACTGTTCTCTTAGCCGGATGAACGATGTCCATGACTTGGGAGTCACGTTTTATTCGAACTTAGACTTTAAACGTCACATCAAAAGAACTGTACGTACAGCGTATAGAAATCTTTGATTTATCATGCGACATTCCAAGTATTTCTCGAATACTCAGACACTTATTCGCATTTTTGAGACTACGGTGAAACGATCATTTGTAGCCCTAGCCTCGTAACTCTTATAAATGAAATCAAGAAAGTTCAAAAAAATTCTTAGACATCTTTTTTACAAATCGACTGGTGTTTATATAGCGGACTTCCCGACGGATGACCTTCTGACATTCTTTAAGATGACCTATCTGCAATCGAGAAGGAAGGATCTCCAACTCAAATTCCTGTACGGCATCATCAATGGAGCTATTGGTAATATTTAAATTGTAAACCAATTAGGTTTCCGTGTCCCACGTTTACTGAGGACAAAATGTGAACCATTTGCAGTGCTATTTTGCAGGACTCGTAATGGAAATAATTCTAAGTTATGCAAAATATATAGACTTCACAACTCACTTGAAGAATATCAGGATATTTTTAATGTAAGTAAAAACCTTTTTTCATAAATCATGTTTTTCAAGACTGTAAATATCACTATGGCAATTCCTGTAACTATATACACTGAAGAGCAATTCAATTAGAGACAGCTGGCGTTATGCAAATGTGGCGCTGTGGGCGGCCCTGTAAACGGAAACGACATGACGTATGCAGCGATCCGACAATATAAGGAGTGATGCGACGGGAATCAGTAAGAGTCGGACGTAGTATGGGTGGGACGAAGGATCTAAGCGCATTTGATCGCGGGCAATTTGTCGGGGCCCGACGAATGGGTCACTCCATCTCGGAAGTCGTGCA
The DNA here is from genome assembly GCA_039090855.1 of Macrothele yani. Taxonomy (NCBI): domain Eukaryota; kingdom Metazoa; phylum Arthropoda; class Arachnida; order Araneae; family Macrothelidae; genus Macrothele; species Macrothele yani. The sequence continues at coordinate 16,542,054 of CM077015.1, read as the reverse complement.
GGCACTGGGATTTTCACGAGCCACTGTGTCACGGGTGCACCGTGAGTACATCGAATCCGGTAAAACCATTCCTGCAAGGGCCAACTGCCGTGGACAACAGCGTGTGGATGAGCGGGATCATTGTCTGCTAGCTCGCATTGTAACACCGGATAGACGGGCCACAGTGCAAGAAATCACTCGGCAATTTAACGCTGGTGCACAAAAACGTGTAAGCAGCGACACCATCCAGAACCATTTCCTCGCTATGGGGTACAGAAGCCATCGTCCCACGAGAGTACCGCTGCTGACCGCACATCACAGGATGCAAAGATTAGCATGGGCGCGGGAACATCGCCACTGGACCCTAGACATATGGAAAAATGTTGCCTGGACTGATGAGTCCAGATTCACGTTGGTACATGAGAATAGCAGGATACGAGTACGGCGCAAACCACATGAAGCGATGGATCCTTCTTGCCAGACCACATGAAGCGATGGATCCTTCTTGCTGTTCAAACTGGCGGGGGTGGCATTCTCGTCTGGGTACTGTTTACGTGGACTGAAATGGGACCTCTGGTACGTACGACATGGTCCCTCACAGGTCAACGTTACCGGGATATCCTGGACGACCATTTGCTCTCGTTTGTGCGTCTTTAACATTCCACTGGGGACCTCATCCTGCCACCAGACAATGCACCGTGCCCTCGCTCCTGAATTGTATCCGAATGGTTGGATGAACACTTCACCGACGTGACCTCACTTCCTTGGCCAGCTAGGCTACCTGACCTCAATCCCATCGAGCACCTCCGGGATGCCATCGAGAGAGATGTTCGAGGCTCCGAACCCTTTCCATCAAATCTTCGTGAACTGTGGGAGCTTGTTCAGGGGTCGTGGATCCAACGCTTCCGGTGTCTTGTCGAGTCCATGCCGAGACGAATCGCCGCCGTCATCAAGGCGAAAGGTGGTGCTACACGTTACTAGACAGGTATCTCTAATTTAATTGCTCTTCAGTGTATACCATCTGTAGGGATGTGCTTACAAAATAAGTTAATTCAGTGTTTCGCTGTAATGTGGAATATCAGTGTTTTAATCTAATGTAAGGGCAAAATGCCCTTCGTGTAGATATTTTATGTTATATCTTATGATATGTTTTTGATATTTGTTATTAGAAATATGAAATAAATTTAAGCAAAATTAAATATATAAAATTAAAACATGTGTGAGAGTTTTCCGATTCTTTTTTTCTGTGGAAAATATGAGGTCATCTTGATAAAAAAGACCGTATTTTCTGAGGAAAATGGTGTTCCAGTTACGATTGACAAAGCTTTAAAGTGATTCAAACATTCGACTGTCACTACAGCCAGCAGAATATATAATTTATCTTGAAGAACTAATTACGTTAATTAGAGTTGGGTCGTCTACTCTCTACATCATTTTACGCAAATGCAAATTTATTACATTTTCTAGATTCATGTCTTCCAGGGGAGGAGGGGAGAATAAAATATGGAATAAACGAGACTGTAGCTGCGAGGAATTTAATAAATCCGTAGACATTGCCGATCTAGCGATGTATTTGCTATGCCTAACTCTCGTTGGATATTTATTTAGTACTGATGTTTAAATACCTTTTCTTCATTTTTTTTTACCTTTTCTTCATTTTTTTACCTTTTCTTCATTTTTTTTTATCTTTTCTTCATTTTTTGCTCTCACATTTGCTGCATTTCAATTTCATCTCACCCTTGGGAACTTCCTTTGCAACTCGGTATACCCACTGGTCTTCAACGGAGGCTGTATACACTTTCAAGAACGACTTTCCCAGTTTTATCAACCAAAGAAAATTTCTGCTGGAAAATGTCACGGGATACTCGAAAGCTGTATGTGCTGAAGCTTTATTTCGATCTTCTCCTTCAAGATGAAATGGCAAGGAAATTTCATTTCTTAATGTGCTGTCTTTCTTCTTTCCCTTTCCACGGCGAAATTGCATACTTTCTTTTTTCGTCCTTTTTATGTCTTTGTATGCGAGAGATATCCTTCGCATATCTACATACGTAGTCATCTCACTTTGATTATTTATTGCTTTTTATACGCACGCACATCGATAGAGGCAATACAAGTGTTTTCATTCATACAGATTCCAGCACTAAAGATTCGATGTGGTATCTTTTGGTTATAAAAGTTTAGATCCAGCTACGCTCTCCACAAAGATGAAAACCCACGAGAGAGCGTCGTGGGATGCATCAATTTCTAGGTGTTGCATAGCAGATGGAATTACATTCTAAAGAAACTCTTAAAACAGCAGCAGCATTCAAAAGTTACTTCCCCGATATTGTGAAATATCTCATCGTTTCTCTAGCTTCAAAAGTGCGTCATTGATTTTATGAGTTTTGGTAGTTAAATTCAGGTGCCGTGAAATCTAGTTAAGTTCTGTAATTAATATTTCTTTTTTAAATCAACTTCATGCATTTCCCACTGTTAAGTGACACGTCTCGATTTTTTTACTACAAATGGTTTTGACCTTTCACGCAGTTCGTTCGTTAATTAACTTAATTAACATCGCTATCACAACAATTGTGGCATATCCCTCTAGTTCAATCTTCATTTTGAGTTTCTGGATTCTTATGTGAATTTCATTTCTTCTCGATAAAATTTTCTGACTTAAGGTGGACGTCAAGTAATCTTGCTTCCTATACGTCCAATGGGCAAACTTTTGTACACATTTTCTTCCCAATTAATGCGTTCCCAAGGATGAAAATTTGAGCATCGATTAAAATAGCTTCATTTTATAACTTGGAATACTTAATACTTTCTAAAACATAACCATAATTATGCAATCCACCATTTGTTTGTCTACTGACGTCATCAAAGTACAGGTCGCGCCATCTTTTTTCTGGTTTCAACACCACCGAAGGAAAAGTTATTGATTTTTAATACAATTATGGTTATGTTTTAAAAAAATATTAAGTATTCCAAGTTATAATATGAAGTTATTTTAATCGATGTTCAAATTTTCATTATTGGGAACAGACTAATTCTGAATGAAATGTGTACAAAAGTTTTTCCATTGGAAGTATAGGAAGCAAAATTACTTGACGTCCGCCTTAAGGACACAATATTTCCCTCGGTGAGTTTTCAAAATTAGAATCACTGAGTTAAAGGTCGATATAACTATAAGAAGTTCAATTTCAATTTCGTGAGGGCAGATACTTGTTATGAATTTATTATGTTTTTTGCATGTTCATAGCAGCATTTGTTGTTGTGAAGTGATTGGAAATCTATGTTGGGCTACATATTAATACATGTACAATGTTGTGCCAGTAAGACCAATTAACTGGAACATTGAAATTGTGTTACTATTTACTGATTCATTGACTCTGGATCGTTGAATAATATTCTATGCTTAATAGTGTTTAGTTAATAACAATTACAAGTTCATAATCTAGCTTGGAATCTTACAGCTCGAAAATTTCACGAGAGAAAGTTAAGCTTAACCTTTAAGCTTCCAAAAGTTACTTAAATATTCATATTTCCACAGTGACCAAGACAATATATTTTTGCACAATATAGAGCTGGGCGCAATTATACTTGTTATGAATTTATTATTTTATAATAATATTGAACCACTGTTCAAAAGATTATGAACTAAACTGCATATACTCTATTATTTAATAAATTTTGCACTAATCAGATGAAGTTTTTTTATATGCCGTTATAGAAAATTTGAGATTAATACTGAGCTTTGGCATGTCTCCAATTATTTTTGATTCTTAAGTATTTAAATGACGGGACATTGAATGCAGAATTTCGGGTATATATACGGTGGTTTATCAAAATAATGGAAACATTTATACTGCTTATGGAGAACTATTTATTAATAAGCTATATGTCGACTTTGAGCTTTTAGAACAGAAGCAGTTCGACATAAAATAGACTTATACAAGTCATACACATGCGGTAATGAAAGTTGGATTCATTCTTCCTGTAAAATATGTCCCAAATGGGACAGTGATGCTGGAGAGGAAAGTGTGATCTGACCTTTCACATAAATGTTCAATAATATTGGTCTGAAATTTAGGGGGCCAGAGTAGCTGCCGTACCTCACCCTCATGCTCTGTAAACCACAACTTGACATGCTTCACACGATGCAGAGATGTATTATCTGCCGCAAATTGGGGACAGTCATCAGGAACGACATTGGAGACACTTGCAGCAATGAGTGCAGGGGTCTCCAAAAATGGATTCGACCCTGAAGAAAACCCAATAGCCCTAAGGAATGCCACTATATGGCTCCCACAGAATCAGGGTTCCACTTCCATGCTTCACAGTCGGGATAGTATGCTTTTGCAGGTTTTCACCAGACGTACAATCCACCAGCGGTGGGTAACAAAGTGAAGCACACATTTCATCAGAACAGATGACACGTTGCCAGTCTTTAGTATCCCAGTTTTTATTTTAGTTGCACCACCTTACATGCTTTTTTACAATGATGTTCATAGTCCGAATTTTGTGGCTTGCAACATGGACATAAATACCGAAACGATGGTGTTTTTATAACGGAAAAGGGATCATTGCGATTGGTACTGCTATTTGTGGTGCCGGGTCGTGTGCTTCCGTTGTACAATCGGTGCCAACATTCACCAATTCCTATCAGACACCTTCGTACGGAGTTCCAAATTTGCAGATTTGGAGGCAACGACCTGTTCTTCTTGATAGGTAGTAATATTCTTACGGTACAATTCCTCGTTTCACCCATTCTATTCCTGCCGTTCTAGTTACTGAAGCTCCTGCTAGACTCGTGCCAATGATGCCCTTTTTGAGGTCACTGAGATCTGACATTGTCGACAATTACTCACCAACAGCGATTCTCAAGAATTTTTTACTAATATCCTTTCCTAATCCGTTGAAACTTAACCTTGTTAGCATACATATTGCCATTTGTTTTCTGTGAAGCGTACAGAAACTTCTGATTTAAAATGAAAAAAAGCCCTTCAATTCGTCAAATACCATGACACACTGATTCTACTTCTGTTTCCCTAAATGCAATCCAGTAGTGACTCAAGGAACTGCAATTAGTTTTAACGTGTACCTCTGAACAATCTACCTTTTTTATTGCTGTGTTGTCATGTAACTTTCGTTACTTCTTGGTTAAACCTTTTCTCACTTATTGTCACATTACTTCTTCGAACAGCTTTTACGATTTGGCTTCGCTGACAGCGGGTCTATGCAACTCCATGATAAATTATAATGAAATGCAGTAGAGTAGTGTTGAGTGGAGTTGTGTTGTTTTCAAAAAATGATGCTGTTTTTCAAGATTATAATGCGGCCATACACACACCTATAATAGTTAATTCTTGGCTTGAGGAGCACCAAGATGAACTTTAACATCTACCATGGCCAGCTGAATCACTGGATTTGAATATCATCAAACCACTGTGTTCAGTTTTGGAGAGAGAGCAGGGTGAGAAGCAGATTACTTCCTCCAAGATCTCTGAAGCAATTGGCTGAAGTTCTGATCGACAAAAGGTACAAAATTCCACTGGAGGCTATTCAAAAGCTATATGTATCTATTCCAAGAAGGGTTGAAGCTGTATTAAAGGGAAATGGTTGTCCAACACTTTATCAATAAAGACATATCACCTATTTCTCAGGTGTTCACATTATTTCGTTATTTTATTTAGGTTTTCATATCATTTTATTATTTTGTGTTATCTGTTACACGTACGTATATATTGGGTTGGAAAGAAAGTAATGTCTGCAAATGCAAGGCAACAGAAAAGTGCTAATTACCGTATATAAAAGTAAATTCAGTTAAAAATGTAGTCCCCATCGTTTGCGATGACGTACTTCCATCGTCTGCGTAGCTGTTGGGTACCGTCCCAGTAGAATAGTGGCGGCTTGAATCTCAAAGAAGTGAATAAGTGCGCGTTCGACATTGTTCTGTTTAGGGACCAGCTGGCCGTCCAGGAAATGTTCTAACGACCAGAAAAGGCGGTAGTCGCCTTTACCGGTCGTTGCAACAAAACTTGGCTGGATGTGGCAGCAACTCCCAGCCCAGGTCACTGATCTTGTGACAGGTCACCCGTGCTGTGTGAGAACTCGCGCCATCCTGCTCTTGGAGGACGCCTTTGCAAATCAGCAGTTCTGGTCGTTTCGACGTGAGCAAAGCGTGAAAATCGTCAAGCTCACGGCAGTACATATCCGCAGTGATTGTGGTTTTGTCCGGTAGCAGCTCAAAAAACACGGCACCCCACATATCCCACGAAACGGACAGTAAGACTTTACGTGGGTGTAAGCCGGCTTTGGGGGTTGACATGGGCTTCTGATTTCGGACCAACCGCTGTTTCTGGGAGCTAAACTTGTCATACAGGACCCACGTCTCGTCACCTGTCAGAATGCGGTCTAAAAACAGCTCAACGTATTCACGTGCATGTAGCGAAAAGCATGCACTCACGCGATTTGATTTCAGCTCAACTGTGAGTTGACGGAGTATCCAAACTCCCCGCTTGTGAATCTTCCCAATTTGGAGCAGGTCTGTGATAATGCACGTGTCCGTTGTCCCCAGCTGTTCGGTCAACTCCCTCGTGGTCACCCGTGGGTCGGTCCAAAATGGTCTTTAGCATGTCCATATCCACTGTTGTAGGACTTCCTGATTTGGGACGATCTGACAAGTGAAAGTTTCCCTCTCAAAATCGTTCGAAATGACAGCATTGACGATGTGATATGGCGTTGGGGTACGCAATGGCAATGTTCCTTGCAGCCCTTGAGGGTATGCTACCGAGACGAAACTCATACAACGTGCAATGGCAGATGTGCTCTTTGTCCACTTCCAAATGTTGGCTGGCTCTCATACTCTTCGCCTTCTGACAGCTAAATGCCACTCACTTAAGCCACCTACCTTCAGATATCATGCCAGTGGGCTGCTCTGTGGCCAATTAATATATATATATCATCATCATCATCATTGTCAACCATTATCAATCCACTGCTGGATGAAGGTCTCCCCAAGTTTCCTCCACAACGGTCTGTCTTGTGCCAGTCTCCTCCATGTCACCCCTGCATACTTTCGAATTTCATCCACCCATTATATATATATATATATATATACACTGAAGTGCCAGAAAAAACTGGTATACCAATCTAATACGTGGTAGGTCCCCCACGGAAGCGCAGGACTGCAGAAATACGACGGGGCATGGACTCCACTAGCTTCTAGAAATATGCTGTAGGCAATGCCCACCATACTTCCTGCAGAGCGTTCCACAATTCGAGTGTATTCCGAGGTCTCGGATTCCTGTGTTCGATAGCGCGTTGCATGGTATCCCAAATGTGTTCTATCACGTTCAGATCTGGGAACTTGGGTGGGAATGGCAACACCCCAAACTCAGAAGAATGCTCCTCTAAACATAATGTGGCGTCCCGACACTTGTGTGGAGGTGCATTGTCCTATTAGAACAGGCCCAACCCATCAGCATGAATGCAGGACATGAACGGGTGTACCTCGCCAGAAAGGATTCACACATAGCGTTGGCCGGTCACAGACGTTCGTAGACGTACCAGGGATCACAGTGAAGTCCAGCTAATCACACCCCATACCATTACGGACCCCCCACCAGCCGGTACAGTTCCCTGTTGACAGGCGGTATCCATGGCTTAATGGGGTTTACGCCACACATCAAGAGGGCATCAACTTGGGTGAGTGGCTTTTCTGGTATCAGTAAACGACTATCAGTAAACCAGTAGTCGACTGACCATGCTCCCGAAGCCACCGAAATCCAAACAAATGGAATAAAAAACTTCCCAAAATTACAAAACTGTAATAAAGTTAGGGAACAATAACTTATCCGAAGACGGCGTTAATCCTGTAGCCGAACTGAGTAAATCTACCGTAATTTCAAAGACTGAAATAAGAATGGAAGGAACACGAAATAAGTAACACTGAATTGGTGTAAATGAAAGTTAAGCAAATAAGGAGTATCCTAATTGTCCGAATCACTGAATTGGTGAAACTTACATTTTTTTTTTTTTTTTTTTTTTTTGGAAACCAGCTACTGAAACTCTTAATTTTTACCTGAATTAATGAGAGACCAGTGATCATCGTGTATTCGCAAACTGTTTGAATCGCGCAAAGTGTTTAAAACGCACATGCAAAATATACATCGTATCCTCTGATCGTCAGACCCTTTTTAGATTTAATCGCCAGATACTTTTCAGTTTTACTTATCAACGTGTTCTGAATTATTGCTCATTATTCTTGCATGCTTATTTTTACCATACAGATTTCTTATCGTGTTTACATTGATGCTTAATGTTAATTTTTTCTCATTGCCGTCTTAACACGAGCAATATTTGATTGCGTTAGGACGGCAATGAGAAAAAATACACATGTATGCTTATTGTTGTCGGAAGTGTTAAACAACGTCCTGAAAAACTCTTTTGGAATGCAAAATGATTTCTTAGAAATATCAATCTTATGTATTTGGCCCTTTTCTTTAATTTTAGCATGCGGTAAGAGTAAATAGGTTGCATTTGTACTCTAAACCAGAGGCCGTGTGATTACAAGGTTTCTGTGCAATATCTTCTATATATTTAAAGCGATTTCTTACTTCAAGAATTTCTAGATAATTTAGCAGCACCCGTAGCAGTGAAAATTGTATGGCTTTTAGGTATTGAAAGAAAATAATATTTCCTTAAAAGTTTGCGTACGTTACATATATACTGGAACATTTTGTATTAAACCTTTTCTGCCAGAAGCACAACACATTTTGAAAAAAATAATGTAAACAAACCTGCGTTTTAAGTTCCTTTGAAATTCGAGCACGTGTCGTCTGGGTTTTTTTCCCATGAGGCGTGCTACTAAATTAAACATCGAACTTCTTTAGCGGTTTAGTCAGTACTCTCTCTGAAATTTGCTTGACTCATGGGTTTAAAACCAATGCCTTTCTGAGGCAATACACTGAGTAAATATTCATAAGGAACATTTATCTTCCTTTGATGTTTAAAGGCATGTTTGCATTTCTAATTCGTAACGCTAATTGGAAGGACCTGCAAGGAGCTATCACAGCAATTTTCGTGAACCTCTAGGGAACAAAATACTTATTGAACAAAATGAGAGTAAGCCCAAGTAATAAGCAAAATACTTATCCGAGCATCGACATCCAAAATGAAGTATGTTGCAACAGTGCCTGCTTACTTTGGCAGAAAATGGAAAATGTACCTTCCGCTCAATGTATAAGAGGAGGAATTCTAATTTCCCAAGTGTAAGAAAAAAACTTAAACAACGAGGTAATTGCGACTTTCAAAATAAAACACCCGAAAAATGACGAAAACTATGAAATAAGAAAGAAAAATTTGAATGACTGGTATTGAGGCATAAAAAATTGCTAATTATGATTAGAATTTAATTGGCAGAGATAGTTCATAAAGTAATTGAAGATCTTACAGCAATAGTGGGTCAACCTACATTTTGTAAAAGCACTATTGCGGTCAGCGGGGACACACATTCAGAAATAGGCCGGATGATAGTATCTTCCAGTAGATACCTTGTGAAAACAGTGGGTTAACCCTACCTGTGGGACAAATAAACGGCGCGGTAACATTTCGAGGTAACATTCACATTTTCTGCTACGTTGTTGATTAGCCCATTATTGCAGTAAGGTCTTCAATTAAGACTACAGACTAAACTGCTGGAAGAAACACCAGTGGAAAATACAGTATCATGGTGTCCGAATGATACGAAGAGTTGATTTCTAATCATTCGCCGGAGATGAGTGGAAGTTCGAATCCCGATTGAGACATGAATGGTGCGTTTGTCATATGGTACTGGTTCTGTTCCTTCCCTAGAACCAGTTGTCCCACATTGGGGGCAGGCGGTTACCTATATAGCCCATTGAGTTGCTCACATTGGTCATTAAACCCCCAAACAATAATACGAGGGTCATTTCAAAAGTTTTACACACTGTGGGCTATCTCTTAAAAAACGAATTTATTTCACAAAATACCTTTACAAGCCATCGAAGTAACCTCCATGTTTCTTTATGACAGCGGCCCAACGTTTGGGCAAGTCTTGTATTCTAGTCAGGGCACCTCCATTGTTGAGGCGTTGGATAACACGGGTCACCTCATTAGAAACATCCTGAATCGTACTGAATCGTTTCCCGCGGAATAGCTTCTTCAGTTTTAAGAACAAGTCATTGTCTGGTGGGCTCATGTCAGGACTGTATTGGCGCATGTGGAAGCAATTCCCAACTATACTTTTCCAGAATGTTTCTAACAGTACGGACAACACGCGGCTTTGCGTTTTCGGGCAAACTGATGACACCAGCTTCGAGCATATCGGGCCTTTTTCGGCAAATCTTTGGGCGCAAAACAATTTGCAGAAACCTTCTGTAGTATTTCGCTGTCACGTACAGTGGTCCTCTCGGGCACTCTGTCTGTTGCTATCACTCCAACCATGTCATAGGCCATAATCATCATCAGCTTAACCTTCGATTGTTCGCGGCAGAATTTCTCCTTGGGTTGTCTTCCCGACCATGACGGAAACAAGAATCCCATTGTAACACCATGCTACGATCCACTACCCTAACCCCACAAACTTCACAGAAAGATTTATGAATTTGGGCGGGGGATTTCCCTCGCGAAATTTCAATTTTAATGTAGGATTTCTTAATGCATTTTAATGTAGGATTTCTTAATGCATTTTAATGTAGGATTTATAGTAGGATCGCTTAACATACACTGAAGAGCAATTGAATTAGAGATACCTGTCTAGTAACGTGTAGCACCACCTTTCGCCCTGATGACGGCGGCGATTAGTCTCGGCATGGATTCAACAAGACACCGGAAGTGTTAGGAAGCCATACGGATTCACGACCCCAGAACAAGCTCCCACATTTCACGAAGATTTCATGGAGGGGGGTCATCTCTCTCGATGGCATCCCAGATGTGCTCGACGGCCAAGGAAGCGAGGTCACGTCGGTGGAGTGTTCATCCAACCATTCGGATACAATTCGGGAGCTGCATTGTCTTGTTGTAGGATGAGGTCCCCAGTGGGATGTTGAAGACGCTCAAACGGGAGCAAATGGTCGTCCAGGATATCCCGGTAACGTTGACCTGTGAGGGACGATGTCATACGTTCCAGGGGCCCCATTTTAGTCCACGTAAACAGTCCCCAGACGAGAATGCCACTCCCACAAGCTTTAAGAGTACCCTGCTGGCAAGAAGTATCCATCGCTTCATGTGGTTTGCGCCGTACTCGTATTAAATTTGACATTATTTTATGAACCGAGTGATTAATATTCAATTTTAGCTTACATTGAGTTAACACACTTTTTTAACCGTTCGCAGAAACCTCAAACGTATTTCAGCTATGCATTTTTTATTGTCCAGGCTACACGCAGGTAGGCAGAACGTAAAGGTTTTATTTTTTATGCTTTTGCGAATCACGCAATGCAATATCAAAGCGGAAATGGAATATTTTTTTAGGCAAAGTGTTTGACATGAAAAAAGTGAATGAGTCTAGTACTGAATATCTCTTCTCGTATTTCCTTTCATCCTCAGAGATATGATGGAACTACGTTTCATCGCCTAAGTGCAATCAGTGAGACGCAGTCTACCAAAACTGAGCGGAAGTAATTATTACTCCGACGACATAAAATGCGTTTCGAGGGACCTGCAGATTGCCTTCGGGTTGTTTCCAGAAAATCAATTTCTGAGTTCAGTGGCTGAAAGCGAGAAATGCACAAAAGAGATTTCTCAGATATCAAACACGTAAGATAAAACTTTGAAATTGAAAAGGATAAAGTACTGACCGAACAATTTAATCACATTTAAACCTACCACAAATAAACGCACTAGCATCTCTGGGAATTTTAAAACTGCTGAGCAGTTTTCTCGTGATTACTTTCCTTTTTTTTTTAATTCAGAAGCTTTGTTTGACAACAGCATAATCTTTCCAATCGATCCACAGCATGGCATCGCAGCCCCGGAGGCGCAGTGGTCTAAGGCGTTGGCCTCTGATCATTCGTCCATAAGGGGTCCGGGTTCGAATCCCGGTGAGGCATGGATGTTGTGTTTGTCTTACGGCACTGGCTCTCTCCCTTCCCTGGAACCAGTGACCCTAAATTAGGGACGGGCGACTGCTTATAGCCCATTGAGTTGCTCACGGTGGTCGTTAAACCTCCAATCCAAAAAAAAAAAAAAAAAAAAAAAAAAATCCATGGCATCGCAGCCCCGGAGGCGCAGTGGTCTAAGCGCTGGCTTTCGACGATTGGTCCGAGGTGGGTCTGGGTTCAAATCCCGTGAGGCGTGGACGGCGTGCTTTTCGTACGGCACTGGTACTCTCTCCGTTCCCTGGAATCAGTGACCCAGAATTCGGGGCGTGTGAATGCTGATCGAGTTGCTCACGGTGGTATTTAAACCTCCAAAAGAACAAACAAACAAGAATTTCATGACACCAAATGTTCGGGTGTAATAAGTACGTTTTTGAATCCGTTCTGACGCAAATTAAATTTATCAAAGCTATTCAAAGTCAATGGAACCGGTATGGAAAACAATATATCTGACGAAAGAAAGAAGATTTTCAATCCGGTTTTTAATCCCTCAGATATTATTGTAAACGGAATCGTGAGCTTACGAACTCTTAGAAACAGAGATATCGACAAAAATAAGATGTGACTTTACGTCCTCTGGTGGGAAACCCATGCATTATTTTAGGAAGAAAGTATTTTCAAAAGGTTTATCCATATAAGCGGTATCGGTCGAAGAAAAAAATTAGTCGAGTTTTCAGGAGCCCAGATTTTGCAATAAATACTTCAGAAGCAGAAATTAACACTTATGACCCCTGGTGGCCAAACCATTCTTTACCAAACATTAGAAATTATGTGAAAAATATTTTCCATCAGGTTTTGTATGCGATGCAGGGAGAATTTTTCAAATCAGAGCTTTAGGAGCAGAAATAACGCAGAAAACGCAGTTTACCTTTCTGCCCCCTAGCGGAAAGTCTATGATTTACTTGAAACTTTTGAATTTATAAGAAAAACATTTCGCATCGGAAACACTATCCAACAAAGAAGGAATTTTCAAAATCGTACTCTTAGAAGTAGAGATATTGACAAAAATAAGATATACATCTACGCCCCCGGCGTAGAAACCATGAATTTTTTCAAGAAGAAAATTTTCCTAAAGGGTTTGTCGACATGAGTAGTATCGGTCAACAAACAACTTTTTTCAGTCGAGATTTTAGAAGCGCATGCTTTGCTGCAAATACAACAGAAACGGAAATTAAGACTTACGCCTCCTGGTGGCCAAACCATTTTTTACAAAAATTAGAAAATATGTGCAAACGATTTCCCATCAGGAGCTGTATGCGGTGCAGAAATAATTTTTCAAATCAGAGATTTAGAAGCAGAGATATGGGGGAAACGCATTTTACATTTACGTCCCCTAGCAGAAAGTCTATCAATTACTTAAAAATTTTGTAATTCTATGAACCACATGCCACACTAGAAACACTATCCAACAAAGAAGGAATTTTTCAAATCGAACTACTAGATATCTACAAAAATAAGATATAAATCTACGCCCCTTGGCGTAGAAACCATGCACTATTTTAAGAAGAAAATGTTTCTAAAAGGTTTGTCGACATGAGTAATATCGGTCAACAAACGACGTTTCTTTTAATCGAGAATTTAGAAGCTCATATTTTGCTGCAAATACAACAGAAGCGGAAATTAAAATTTACGCCCCCTGGTGGCCAAACCATTATTTTACAAAAATTAGAAAGTATGTGCAAACAATTTCCCATGAGGAGCTGTATCCGGTGCAGAAAGAATTTTTCAAATCAGAGATTTAAACGCAGAGATATAGTGGGAAAAGCCATTTACCGCTACGCCCCCTAGCGGAAAGTCTATGAATTACTTGAAAATTTTAAAATTATATGAAAAACATGTCACACAGAAAACACTATCCAACAAAGAAGTAAATTTTCAAATCGGACTCGTAAAAGAAGAGATATTGACAAAAATAAGATGTACATCTGCGCTCCCTATCGGAGAAACTGTAGAATATTTTAAGAAGAAAGTATTCCGAAAAGGTTTATCGATGTGAGTGGCACCAGTCCACGAAATAATTTTTTCAATCGATATTTTAGAGGCTCCGATTTTACGGCAAATACATCAGAAGCAAAAATTAACTCTTACGCCCCCTGGTGGCCAAAGTATTCTTTACCAAACATTTGAAATTATATGCAAAAGATTTTTCATCAGATGTATCCGCTGAAGAAAAAATGTTTCAGATCGGAGTTTTAGAAGAAGAGTTTTCGGGAAAAGTGTAATTTATTTTACGCCGCCTAGCGAAAAATCTATGCGTAATCTGAAAAAGTAACTATATCTAAAATACTCTTCGACATAAATGGAATCGAAAGATAATTTGATAATTTTTTTAATCGGATGCTTAGAAGCAAATATGTGGAATAAAACGTACTTTTGAATTCGACATCATCTGCATTTACGCCCTCTACTGGCGAAATTGTACATTGTAAAAAAAACGAAATGCAAGATCATCATTTGCATATTTCAAACTTTTCACTGCAAAAATAATTTTTCAAAAGGGACTAATAGTTGCAGAAATATAGCGGGTACAGGCGGACGGACAAACCGGTAAAAGAAGCACGATCTTTTTTTACAAAAGACGTACTAAAAAGAATGGCATCTTACTAGTTATAGGTGTGACGTAACACAGAGGTGAATCACGTGTCAGGACGACAAATCTGCATTGATACATTGCGTCTGAGTAGCTTAGTTCGGAGAGCAACTTACTCCGGAGTTAGGGGTGGATGTGATGTACTACAAAGACAAATCACGTGTCAAGACGACAAATCTGCAGCGATGCATTCCGTCCGTGTAGCTTAGTTGGAAGAGCAGCTGACTCCGGAGTGAGGTGGCGCGGACAAAACTTGTGTTTTCATATTAACGACCGAACGTAAAAGTGGATGTACTGGCAGTTATGTTCTTCGAATAATGTGTGATGTTTGTTCCACACATCGTCTGAAATTATTGGACAAATTTCTACTTCGCTTTAAATAAAAAAACAAGAAAGATGACACCGAATTTTCAGGTGTAATAAGCACGTCTTTTGAGTCTGTTCTGACGCACATTAAATTTATCAAAGCTATTGAAAGTCAATGGAACCGGTATGGAAAACAACAGTATCTGACGGAAGAAAGAAGTTTTTCAATCGGGTTTTAAATCCCTTCAGATATTGCTGTAAACGGAATCGTGAGCTTACGCCCTCTGGTTGCAGACTTGTGCTTTAAGAAAAACATAAATATATATGAGAAACATTTCGCACCGGAAACGCTCTCCAACACAGAAATAATTTTTCAAATCGGACTCTTAGAAACAGAGATATCGACAAAAATAAGATGTGACTTTACGACCCCTGGTGGGAAAACCATGCATCATTTTAGGAAGAAAGTATTCTCAAAAGGTTTTTCCATATGAGCAGTATCGGACCAAGAAAAAAATTAGTCGAGTTTTCAGGAGCCCAGATTTTGCTACAAATACAACAGAAGCAGAAATTAACACTTATGCCTCTGGTGAAAGAAGAAGATTGAAGGTTTAACGACCACCGTGAGCAACTCAATGGGCAATAAGCAGTCGCCCGTCCGTAATTTAGGGTCACTGGTTCCAGGGAAGGGAGAGAGCCAGTGCCGTAAGACAAACACAACATCCATGCCTCACCGGGATTCGAACCCGGACCCCGTTCGGACGAATGATCAGAGGCCATCGCTTAGACCACTGCGCCACCGGGGCGGCTGCCTCTGGTGACCAATCCATTCTTTACCAAACATTAGAAATTATGTGAAAACTATTTTCCATCAGGCCTTGTATGCGATACAGGAAGAATTTTTCGAATCGGAGTTTTAGAAGCGGAAATAGCGAAGAAAACGCAATTTACCTTTGTGCCCCCTAGCGGTAAGTTTACATGAACATTTTGAATTTATAGGAAAAAACATTTCGCATCGAAACACTATCCAACAAAGAAGGAATTTTTCAAATCGCACTCCTAGAAGTAAAGATATTAACCAAAAATAAGATGTGCATCTACGCCCCCTGGCGTAGAAACCATGCATTATTTCAAGAAGAAAATGTTCCTAAAAGGTTTGTCGACATGAGTAGTATTGGTCAACAAACGACTTTTTCTTCAATCGATATTTTAGAAGCTCATATTTTGCTGAAAATGCATTCAGAAGCGGAAATTAAGACTTAACCTGGTGGACAAACCATTTTTACAAAAATTAGAAATTATGTGCAAAGGATTTCCCATCAGGAGCTGTATCCAGTGCAGAAAGAATTTTTCAAGTAGAGGATTTACAGTAGAAGCAGAGATACAGGGTAGAATGCAATTTACCTTTAAGCCCCTAGCGGGAAGTCTATGAATTACTTGAAAATTTTGAAATTATCTGAAACACATGTCACACTGGAAGCACTATCCAACAAAGAAGGAATTTCTCAAATCGGACTCCTAGAAGTAGAGATATTGACAAAAATAAGATATCCATCTACGCCCTCTGGCGGAGAAACTGAGGAATAGTTTAAAAAGAAATAATTCCGAAAATGTTTATCGATGTGAGTGGCATCACTCCACGAAAGAATGTTTTTAATTGATATTTTAGAAGCTCAGATTTTATGGCGAATACATCAGAAGCAAAAACTAACACTTACGCCTCTGGTGGCTAAAGTATTATTTACGAAAAATTAGAAATTATATGCAAAAGAGTTTCCATCAGGAGGTGTATCCGCTGAAGAAAAACGTTTTCAAATCGTAGTTTTAGAAGAAGTGTTATCGGGAAAAATGTAATTTACTTTTAGGCCCCCTAGAGGAAAACCTATGAGTAATTTGAAAAAAGTGACTATATCTAAAATACTCTTCGATATAAATGGAATCGAAAGATAAAATAATTTTTTCAATCGGATGTTTAGAAGCAAATATGTGGAATAAAACGTATTTTTGAATTCGAAATCATCTGCATTTTCGCCCTCTACGGCGAAATTGTACATCGTACAAAAAAAAAACGAAATGTAGGATCATCATTTGCATATTTCAAGCTTCCCAATGCAAAAAGAGTTTTTCAAATCGGACTAATAGTTGCAGAGATATCGTGGGCACAGACGGACGAACGGACAAACCGGTAACATAAGTACGATCTTTTTTTACAAAAGACGTGCTAAAAATTGAGAGATAGATGATGTGACGTACTATAGAGGTGAATCACGTGTCAAGACGACAAATCTGCAGCAATACATTTCGCCGGTGTAGCTTAGTTGGGAGAGCAAGTTTTTTACGGAGTGAGAGGGCGCGTTTTCGATCGCGGCACAGACAAATTTGGGTTCTTCATAGGCCTCATGCTCTACGATTACATTTAGTTTGGGCGATTTAATATCATTACGATGATTTAATGTCTTTTTAAGGATATTAAATTGTTAATAGCTAAGGATTTTAGGGTTGCTTGTGAAACATTAGGTTAGGTATAATGCTTCAACTTTGAGCTGTAACGTTTAATTCCTTAAATGTCAACCCTGCTTAAGTTATGGACTCGTGAGTATAAGTATCAATCACTAGCATTTAAAGAATGAACGCGATGGCCTAAAGTACGGAATGAATCAACATAAATTAACGATTATCCCATCCTTTATTTCGTGGCTTGGACACTTCAGCACATGTAGACCACAATATCCATAACAGTCTTGGTGCTTCAAATCAGATCACAACATCAAATACAATTCTATCTTAACAAGTTGTTATCTCAAAGTTACACACTATCAAGGCGTTATTTCAACAATAAAGTGCTACCAAATACATTTGTGTCCAAAATTAAAGTCCGGAAGGCAATAACAATCAAGTAATCTAAAACACTCAATGAAAGGTTACGATATTCACAGGACATATGCAAATGGACACGAGAAACGAATGCCCGCAGGAAAATTTGCCTGTCAATGAACAAATTGCTGTCCAATATGTATATTGAGCTACATACTTAAAGCCAATGGTGAACGGTTTCGTTCATAGTGCGTCTAAGAAGCATTCCCGTGGCTGCAAATGCGTTCCTTATGCCTCACACACGTGTATTGGACGCTCTACGGTGGCAAGCAATAGGACGACTAGAAGCAGGCCAGTTTTAAGGCTCAGGTCGCATGTGATTTGAAATCAATTTTCATCCCAGAGTAGTTTCACGGTTATGGAAGCAATTTAACAACACCGGTGGGATATCTCAAAGGCCTGGCCAAAGTCGTACAAGGAGTACGACACGTCGTCGTGAGGACCGTCATGTTGCTTTAACCGTACGGCGTCATAGGTCCTATACAGCCCGGCAATTGTCTTCGGACCTCTTCGTTGCCACTGAGGCAACTGTACCAAAGCAAAGGATATATCGGAAGCTGAATGCAGTTGGCCTTCATATCAGGAGACCCCATGGTTTGTGTCCCGCTAACCGTATCTCATAGAGAGCTCTCTTGAATTGGTGCAGGCAAAATCGTTCCTGAATCCCAGACGAGTCGAGATTCAGTCTACAAATGGATTCTAGTCGGCACTTCATCTGGAGGGAACCCGAAATGATCCTGCAAATGTACGGAACTCCTTCGGAGACGGCGGTCTGCTTGTGTGGGTTGGCAATGTGTACAACGGAGCAGCATACCACCCCACGTGTTCGCAGGAGGAAATGTGAATGTTGAGCGATGTAGGGACGAGATTCTAGATCCTTATGTTAGACTTTTTCTGGAAGCTATCGGCCCCTCGGTTTCTTTTAATGTATTATAACGCTTGTCCCGCACAGGTCTTTGATTTCTTAAAGAGCGGTGATAGTCTGCGTATGGAATGGCAAGCCAGGTTTCCGGACCTCAAATCTATAGGGCATTCCTGGGATGGTGTCGCCGACACGAAGCAACACGTCACCCCCACCCAGAACTTTTCCCAAGCTACGCACCATTCACAATGAGGAATGGAATTCTTTTGCTCTAGAGTTCATTAACAATCTGAGGATGAGTATATATTGTCGTTGTGAGAACTGTTTGCCTTACGAGGTGACCGCATTCCTTATTAAGACATTTTAGGTAACATATTCGTCTATTATTATAAAATATTTATTACCCTTATGGGTGTGTCTCTTTACAGGCCAAACGTCTGTACCTACTGTTACGTGTTTTCCTTTTTATTTCCTTTTTTTCCTTTGGGAATGCCTTCCGAACTTTAATTTTGGACAACAGTTTAGCTCAAATCGTTATCCCGCTTTGCACTTCAACACCGCACCTGTGTTTCAGACAATGATTGGGTTTTATTCTCATTTGACTCCCCACCTGTGCAGTGGCGTAACTATCCCTAAGCGCAGTAATTTTCCCAGGATTTGAAGCACGAGGAAGGATGTATTTTTAGCGATGTGTGTGTGTGTGTGGTGGATAGGGGGAAGGGGAGTCAGGAAGAGTGTCTGGAAAAGTAACGCCGGTACCTAGAGCTCTGTAGTTTAAACTTTTTAAGTAATAGATTTAACAATACATGTAATTGTTTTGTACAAAACTAAAATAAATCACTAGAAGAAAGCACCCCTTGTACATGGTACATCTGCGGCTGCTGTGAATAAACGTTGGCCGCCCCGGTGGCGCAGTGGTCTAAGCGATGGCCTCTGATCATTCGTCCGAAAGGGGTCCGGGTTCGAATCCCGGTGAGGCATGGATGTTGTGTTGGTCTTACGGCACTGGCTCTCTCCCTTCCCTGGAACCAGTGACCCTAAATTAGGGACGGGCGACTGCTTATAGCCCATTTAGATGCTCACGGTGGTCGTTAAACCTTCAATCAAAAAAAAAAATTAAACGTTGGCGCCTTTCATGTACGTAATCCTAGGTGACTGACTGTTTCCCGACATCCTCCATGGGGAACCCCAATGTGGCCTCGCGATTTTCCTCAGCAGCGCAGAGAGAGGGCGATTGGAGAGAGATCGTATTACAACTCGGAGCCAAAGGGCCGAATAGCTTTTAATCTGTAGGACATCTAGTGCTTTAAAAGTGAAACTTGGCATTTCTTTAAACAAAGCTAAATGTACCTCAAAATAAAATATGAACCTTTGGGTTGATTGTTTGTTTGTTTGTCTTTGTGCGTGTTCCATTTTGTTCAAAAAACTATAACTGAAAGCTGCGGTACGCCCCTTGGTTACCTGCGCCCCCCCAGCTGCGGGGTCTGCGGTGTTGGTAGTTACGCCACTGTACCTGTGATGCCTAACTTGAAAAAACTTGTCAGGAATAATATTACGTCGTTCGGTCAGAAAACGTTTTACCGAGAAGATACCAAATTTGCATAGAAACTCAAAAGGAAAGTTAAATTAGTGGTATACGTCACAGCTCAACAGAAGATAAGTATGAACACTCTTCGTTATGAGGAAAGATTCAAATTTCTGGCTCACAAAAGATTTTTGAATACGGCAGCATTTGCACAAACACAACCCAAAGATATTTTCCGCCGCCCCGGTGGCGCAGTGGTCTAAGGCGTTGGCCTCTGGTCATTCGTCGGAAGGGGTCCGGGTTCGAATCCCGGTGGGGCATGGATGTTGTGTTTGTCTTACGGCACTGGCTCTCTCCCTTCCCTGGAACCAGTGACTCTAAATTAGGGACGGGCGACTGCTTATAGCCCATTGAAATGCTCACGGTGGTCGTTAAACCTCAAAAAAAAAAAAAAAAAAAAAAAAGATATTTTCCAAATTTTTTCTATTTGAAGGATTTAACACGCAACTCACAGGAACGCCATACGCTGTTAGGAGTCACATTTATTTTGTTAAGGAAATCAGCAATTCCATACACGGTCGTATCAGAATAATATGACCACCCCCGGAATCACAGTGTACATGCCCAGGCGCGTCACATAGTTCACGTGACAAGCTCGACTACATGGAGATATAGGCGGCCGTCCAGGACGGATGAGAGTCAAAGTGCGTAAAGTGAGAACAATGGGCAGCGGTAGTGATTTGACTGACGTTCAAAAACGAATGGTCACAGGCTAACGCGCCAAGGGTGGAAGCATCTCAGAAACAACAGACTTCTTGGGCTGTTAGCTAGGTGCTGTAGTAAATGTTTTCCCAGAATGGACCGCTGGCACAAAGAGTACCTCCCGACGTCATAACTATGAAGCCCTCAAACTCCATCGATTCCAGAAGAGAATGTCGCTTCCGCCGAATGGTAAAGAGCAATCGACGCGAAACATTGCAGCAATGGACCACGCAAATGAACGCTGAGTCACCCAGGTACGTGTCCCCGATAGCAGTAGAGCGAACCCTGTTACGCTTGTGCCTCCGGAGTCGACGCTGTGTCAAGCCGCCGATGTTAACCCAGGTCCGTCGGCAACGTTGCTTGCAGTTCACATGGGACTACCGTCATTGGATAGTGGAAAAGTGGAAAAAGGTTACCTTCTCATACGAATCGAGGTTTCTGCTTCACTGAAGTGACGATCGGTGGCGGATACAACTTCAGACACACTAGAACCAACACCCGGATATGCTTTTCGGCCAAGTACAGGGCGGCGGTGGTAGTGTGCATGCATGGGGGATGTTTTCCTGGCATGACTTGGGACCGGTGGACCATTAGATGGGTCCCAGAACGCCAGTGGCTACCTGCCCATCCTCGCTGACCACATGCCTTCCTTCGTGTTGGACATTTACCCTGGTGGTGATGGTGTCTACCAACTGCACAATGCGCCGTGCCACGTCGCTTAGGAGGTGCGTGGCTGGTTCCAGGAACACGACAGCGATGTCTCCGTTCTCCCTTAGCCGGTCAAATCACCCGACCTCAATTCCGTAGAGCACTTGCGGGCCTATTTGGATCGACAGGCTCGACGTTCCAACCCATAACCACGTCATGTACGGGACCTCTGCGCTTTGCTTCAGTCCGAATGGGCACGTGTGCCTCAGGCAACCTTCCAGGGCCTTATTGCGTCCATGACACGCTGTCTCGCCGTTTTTATCCGGGCGAATGGTGGTTATTTCCATTATTAGGTAGGTGGTCATATTATTCTTGTACGACTGTGTAAATATATCTGAAGTAAGAAAGTGTTTCCCCATCCCTATTTTAGGACCAAGAGCTTCAGGGAACGAAGAGAAGCTGCTAGCATATATTGTGTCCACGTGTTTCGAGGGATTCGAACCAAGGCTACCCTCATGACGCGACTCAAGCTCCCCTGTGTAAACCACTTGTTTGTAATATTGTAAGTACTGTTGGTTGCGCGCAAAGAGGAACCAGTGGCGAATGAAATGGTCTCATTTAAAAATGGAATGAATACTGTTTGTTATGTACACGCTTTAAGTTCTATGAAGTGTGACGTATATTCCTAATTTAATCTTCCGTTTGGGTGCTTGTATTCTTATGAGAATGTAGTTTCTCCTCCTTAAATATTTTTCTGACCTAACGTCACAGATTCCTTTCAGATAAATTTAACATTCGGAACAACTTGAAAAAAGTTCCAAGTGAAACTTATATAGATAAAATCGAAAGTTATTTCGCCGCTAGAGGGATTAGATGCAGATGATATTGAATTTAAAATACATTTTATTCCATATATTTGCTTCTAAGCATCCGACTGAAAAAAATCGTTTACCTTTATCCCTACTTCTAAAGGTAAAACTGCTTCTAAAACTTCGATTTGAAAACGTTTTTCTTCAGCGGATACCACTTCTGATGGAAAATCTTTGGCATATACTTTGCACTTTTTTGTAAAGCATGGTTTGGTCACCAGGGGGCGTAAGTCTTTAATTTCTGTTTCGGATGTATTCGCCACAAACTCTGAGCTTCTAAAATCTCGATTGAAAAAATTTGTTCGTGGACCGATACTACTCATGTCGATGAAACTTTTCAGAATATTTTCTTCTTAAAATAATACATGGCTTCTCCGCCAGGGGGCGTAGATTTATATCATATTTTTGCAATATCTCTATTTCTAAGAGTCTGATTTGAAAAATTCCTTCTTTGTTAGATAGCGTTTCCAGTGCGAAATGTTTTTCATATAATTTCAAAATTTTCAAGTAATTCATAGACTTTCTGCTAGGGGGCGTTGAGGCAAATTGTGTTTTCCCCAATATTTCAGCTTCTAAAGCTCCTATTTGAAAAATTCTTCTTGTATCGCCTACAGCTCCTGATGGGAAATGTTTTTAATATAATTTCTAATATTTGGCAAAAAATCGTTTGGCCATCAGGGGGAATAAGTGTTAATTTCTGCCTCTGATGTATTTGCAGCAAAATCTGAGCTCCTGGAAACTCGACTGAAAAAAATTCTCTCTTGGACCGATACCACTGAATTCTAAAAACCTTTTGGTAATACTTTCTTCTTAAAATAATGTATTTTTCCCACCCGGGAGCGTAGATGCATATCTTATATTTGTCGATATCTCTGCTTCTGAGAGTCCAATTTGAACAATTATTTCTTTGTTGGAGAGCGTTGTCGCTACAAAATGTTTCGGATATAATTTCAATTTTTTCTAACGCACAAGTCTGCAATCAGAGGGCGTAAGTTCACGATTCTGTTTACAGCAATATCTGCCCGATTGAAAAATTTCTCTAATTTCTTTCTTCGAGTCAGATAGTACTGTTTTCCAAACCGGTTCCATTGACTTTGAATGGCTTTGATAAATTTAATTCGCGTTAGAACGGATTCAAAAAACGTGCTCATGACACCCAAAAATTCGGTGCCGTCTTTCTTGTTGTGTATATGTTACCGGCCAAACCCAATTTTAGGACAAACTAGTTTATCCGAAGTGCCCTAGTACGAACTAGATTATACTGAAATAAAATTGAAGCTTCCAGAATAAAATGGTTTGGCCTAGTCTTAACTGGTTTGACCTGCATTTGCACTTTAACCTATATTACATCAAGACGGATCGAGGGTAAATGAAATAAATTATCACTTATTATGTACTCACCACATTTATTTACTCAGTATTGATTTTTTACACACCTAGTTTTACCATAACAACCTTTACAGAATATAAAATAAAATAACAACAGAAATTTAAAGACATTTTAATATACCTGGGATATGACAAAAGTAGTGCACCTGTGAATACATGGCACCAATCACTTTTTAAAATGACATCCTTTTGCCTTCACACAGTCCTTCAATCTCTGTGGCCACTCATCAATAGCTTTACGCAGAGTCTCCACAGGGAAAGCTGCTACTGCCCGCACCAAAGAGCGTTCGAGACTGTCAATGCTGGGATGTCTCTTTCTGCAGGTCATATGCTCCAGTGTGGCCCACATCTTATAGTCCAATGGGTTGAGGTCTGGGTTGCTTGAAGGCCAATCAACTGGAGAAATGAAGTCTGGCAAATTGGTCTGCAGCAACTCCTTGGTTGACTTGGCCTTGTGGACAGCAATCGTTTCGCTTTTAGCACCCTCTGCTCTTTCAGTTGTCGGGTGAGGAAGTTTCCAGTACGCCGCCGGTAAGCTGTCACCCTTAGGTCACTCCGCAGTACGCGTAACATCCACATTCTTGAAATGTTCAGCTCACGAGCCATCACTAATTTGTTTTATGACAGGATTTCATTGAATACGGGCTGCCACTACTTTCAACAGGCGAGTTTCCCTCTCGGTACGCGGCATACCCTTTCTGGGGCGATCTGAGACGGTCCCAGTCTCAAGGAACCTTTTTATGTTCCGGCAGACAAAAATTCGGCTGATGATCAGCTTCTTCAGTATGTTGAAAATCTCGGAAGCTCCTTTTCCAACTTTGTGCAGCGCTATTACAGCAACACGATTATCATAATAGCTCCACTCCACTGCAAGTACTTCACGAAACACGGTATCTCCTCTGTGACTGAACGCGCAATGGTTCACTAGCTGCTTTATGCCACCTGGCTGGTCCGTGACGTTGCACACCAGTTGCGCACCATCTGTCGAACGTTTGTAACAGTATTTATGCTAAGTTAATCAATAGACACAACTGACGTGGATTAGGAACATCAAACAAAAATCATCGCTCTTTCCACGTTTGTAAGCGAGTCACGGAAAAATTCTCATCGGCCGCCACCGGGGAACGAACCCAGGGTCTTCCAGTTACGCGCCGGACATGGCGGCTAGTCATTTTTTGGTTTGGCAGTTAGTCGTATGTGAGTCCGGAGAATTCGAGGCCGCTGTGGTGCAGTGGTAGTATGTCCGGCGCATAACTGGAATATCCTGGGTTCGTTCCCCGGTGGCGGCCGGTGAGAATTTTTCCGTGACTCACTTATAAACGTGGAAAGAACGATGATTTATGCTAAGACTGGGTAGACACCTATTCGATGAACAGGTTATCTACTTATTATTACACTGTGAATTGTTGTGGCATTTTGAGTTGCAGAGTATTAATTGTTTTTTACATAGACACATGTTCGATGAACAGGTTTTGGTGGAATTGCACCTAACGAAACTCTGTCCCGTCCGTACTGAAAGTTTGATAGCTTCAGTTCTCACCGAAATCTCATTCTCCTGATCAACTTCCTCCTCGTGTAAGAACTTCTGTGAGCAAATGTCAAACTCCGTTCTGAAAAATAAAAAAACAAAAATCATGTGATTTTGAAAGACTTAATGTTGATGCGAGCACTAGTCGCATGAACAAGAAGATAAAATTACAATATGGGCATAATTACCTGCAGTACAACCTCTGCAGAAGGCAATGTTTGGTACCAATCTTGTAAAGTCCGTCGTCATTATCTGAAGAACGACTCCAATAATATTTCTAAGATCTCCTTTGTCTTTGTCTTTGTCGGAGATGGGTATAGTAACGTTGTCTCAAAATTTGGCTGGTGGATGTGAATTGTCAGAAGTTGCTTCATCTTTTTGGCTTGTTTTACGAGGTTTACTATGGCTATTGTTCTTGCCTTTTGAATGTCCTTTGCGGCAGAAGAATTTTTATAGTCAGCTTCTAAAATGTTTTCTGATAATTCATTTTCATCCTGGTTATCATCTTCGAAAAGTTTTCGAAGGTCCTGCTGATCCTCAATTTCTTTGAGTAACTCCGAAGGCAATGAAGTAGTACTCTGGGTTCAGTTCCAAACATGGCCTTGTAAGGTGACTGTTTAATGCCGGAATGCAACGCTCGGTTCTTTGTAAACTATACGTAACTGAGCCCCTCCGACCATTTAGTTGTATTGTTGTCCTTTAACCCCGATCTGAGCCCATTCTCAATATTTTGATTAGCTCTTTCCACTGAGCTCTGGCTGTGCCGAGGTTTCACGTGCGTAATTTTAAGCTCGGGAAACAGACTTGTGAGTTCGGAAATTACATGATTCACAAATTCTCGTCCGTTGTCCGACTGCAAGATGCATGGGGCTTCTATAGTTAAAAATATGTCATTTAAATTGTAGGCTACCTCCTCAGCTCTCTTGGATTCCAACAGACGAAGCCAAACACATTTTGTTAAATGGTGTTGACAAGCCATTACAAACTTGAATTTGTCATCTGGTTGGGTCTGGAAGTCAATCAGATCGACTTGCCACCTACTGTTCATTTCCGAGTGCAGAATTGGCATGGAAACCAACTCCCTTTTCTTCTTTGTTTTCTTTCGTTGACACACTTCTCACATGGACAAAAAAAGCATATCATTTCCTTTGTGACATTTACAATTTTTTTAGAAATTTCAGCCAACATTCTGTTTCGACCACCATGACCCACAGCCACATGAGCTGCATCAATGACATCATATAATCCATCAGCTGAGAGATAGTATTTTATATTTTCATTTCCTTCATTTCGTGCGACAAGTTTTTTAAGCCTCCAATTTCTAGCACACTAAATCGTTTTAACCTTATTCGTTGTATGGGTGTTTTCTTTTCCGCTTTTCCAGCCTCCTCCACCTCTTGTATAAATTCTAAGTATTTGTCCTTTTTAAACACATTATAATGAATCGATTTTTTGCTTTCATTTTTCGAAATCTCCGTTAAAAATCTGTCTCTCCACTGTCTTTGATAACTTTGTCCACTACACGAAGCCTCATCCATAATGGTGAGAAACACAAAAGAATCACCTTTATTTCAGTACAATCTAGTTCGGACTAGGCCAAACCAGTTTGTCCTGGAAGGTCCACCTTTATTTCAGTATAATCTAGTTTGTCCTATCGCACTTCGGAAGAACTAGTTTGCCTTAAAATCGGGTTTGGCCGGTAACATATACGTAACGAATTCCATAATACAGAAGTCAAGCGATTTAAAAGAAAGAAGATTGACGTGAAACATCTGACAGCACATTAACGATTTGGTTACCAGGTAAAAAACTGAAACGTTTCGTTTGTCGTCATCGTAAAATATTCTTCGTGAACGAATTTTATGCCAAAGCGATTTAAACTTTCATGTTCGACTTTAGATTCGGGGAAGCATTTAACTGTCAGTCAGGTTATGTCATTCAAGGTTCCTGCCTCAAAGTCGTATGCTTGGTATTACGAAACAGTTTGGATGTTATATCATTACCTTCACCCGCCTGTGTCCCTGTACGACATTCAGATAAGTACAATCTACGTGCAATAAGTTCCAGGACTGGCAACATAACTGACGTAACAGTAGTATATCTGCCGTCACGTGTATACCAAAAGACAGCAGTCCTTAGCCAATCAGCGAACAACTGGAAACCTGTTTATACCTGTACCGACAGGCTGCGGTAATACACTATGGAGGCGTTCTCGTAAGCGTTCTCGTTCGATTTATTTTAGCTTTGGAACAGCAGAGAGTAAACATCCGTTTTTGTTGGAAACTTGGTAAATCAGCTACTAAAACTTATAGAATGTTAAAAGAACCGTATAGAGACACAGAATTATTCTGCAGCAGAGTTTTCGAATGGTATGTACGGTATCATGACGGGCACGAGTAATTTGATGATGATCCGAGATCTGGGCGTCGATCCAGTGTGTGGACAGCGGCAGACATCGAAGAGATGCGGAATCAGTTCAGGAAAGATAGCCAAATTACAGTGAAACTGTTAGCTGAGTCGGTGAGCATCTTATTTCATGATATTCCAATCGCGGAACTAGGAAAACGAAAACTTAAAGCCACATTGGTACCCCGCATCCTGAATGATGACAACAGGAGGCTCGTTCATCGATTTGTTCCGATCTGCAGGGCACTGCAGGTGAGGGTTTTGATTTTTGCTGCAGAATCGTTGCAGAAGATGAAACATGGTGCTTGCAGTATGATCCACAAATCATTGAGAGAAACCTACACACAGTATCATGCAGACATTACATCTATCCAAACAGCCTTAATAAAAACAACTTGAGGACATCCCGGAAAATCAGAAACGCTGAAAACTGTGTGGTGATTCAGAAGGGCGGTATTTTGAAGGTGACCAGCATTAATTGTGAGTATCGTACTTCTTTATATGCCTTACCGCGTCAGTCCTGGAACTTTTCGGACGTAGGTTGTATTAATCACCGACCACTTGACCAATGCTTAAAAAAGAGGGAAAAGAAAGGTTAATTTCTGTCCACGGCACACTTTTGTTATGCTTTCTCCCACACAGCACAGAATATTTCGTATATGTTACAAGTACGTAGCGCTGAAACATTGAGACTTTTCAGATACGTTGCGCAATGTACAGTAACAGTAATGTCACAGAAACCTTATGGTTACGCCAAAATGTCTTCAAATGTTACATAACTTTGAAACATAAACGATACGTTACAGTGAAAGGTCTTTGTAACTTCAGCATACCAACACATTGTTACTGGTACGTGTTTGAAATATATTTTTAACTTCAGCATACCAACACATTGTTACGGGTATGTATTTGAAAGATATTTTTAACTTCAGCATACCAACACATTATTACTGGTACGTATTTGAGAGACATTTTTAACTTCGTTAAATTACTGTTACGTTTTTGAAAGATATTTGTAACTTCGTTACATTACTGTTACGTATTTGAAAGATATTTGTGTCATCATCATATTACTGTTACGTATTTACTACGCTGAACATTATAGTTTTAATAAACTTTGTAAAATCACAATAAAAAATATTACAGCCGACAGCTGTTTCAAAAGCAACAAGAGTCGTATTACGAGTTTTTACGTTTTCACAGGTGAAACACAGTCCGCTGTCCATTGGGAACAGTAGCGGCGTTTATATATTGATAAAAAAAGAAATAAAAATCGGTCCCAAATGAGGGTGTCAAATTTCTATTATACATGTGGAATACACTATATTTCAGCGAAAAAAAGAAAGAAAATCAAATTTGACATTTCTCTAAATAACTACCAATGTGAAATTTCTCAGCTTCAAGTAAACAAAAACATGCTGGTATAGTATACTAATACAGCAACACAGCCATCTACTTAGATTTTATAAAATGCTTTTTAGAATTTAAAAATTATTATAATCAAAACAATTACTTACTTTCAGATGATCCTGAATCACAAAGAAAAAAAAGGATGAAATATTAAATCAACTAACTAGCTAATTCGAGTACGGCAGTATCACCAAAAAATATCCCAGTAGCACGTGGAAATACAACTGCGAGATTGCTTCGGTGAAATGGCATAAATGCGCATGCGTATTCACGCCGTTGCCTAACCAATAATCTTAAATATCGCCGGAATGTAACATCAAGGTAGCAATTATGTACAATGGAAACTAAAAGACAGTAGTATCGGTGAATGCTATTTTTAATGTAACCGTGATGTATAAAGAGTTATGTTCCAAAACAGATGTTGCTGAAACGTAATTGGGAGATATCTCTGAAAGTGTAATGGAAATGAGAGATTGTAACATTATTGATACATATCTGAAAGGTTTTGTGCTGTGTGAGAAACGTTTTGTGCTGTTGTACGATTTCGTACTTCTAACTAACATATTGTTTCCAAGATCGCTAATTGCTGATTTCACGCCGTCATTCGACCGTTTTCTACATATACATAGGTTACTGAATTAAAAACATTTACGTAGATGCACATAAACGTCACTTACGCAGCATATGTGCAAAATAAGTCATGTGCGTCCCCACGTGACCTAGGCAACAATTTAAGCCTGCAGCTAGTGGGTAATCGTCAGTAGTATTAATCACAATGAGAAAAACAAGAGATCTTTCGGAGTTAGATAAATGGCTTATATTGGGTGACCGTCTGGCTGGAGCGACAACTTTGAAAACGAAGATCTGTCTGGTTTCTTTACATGTAAGATATCCCTGGTCTTTACTCAAGGCAAAATAACTCACATTGCGTGTCTCAGATGCGTAACCGTTAGGAACGAGACCTCTGTCGTCTGAGAAGGTTTGTACGGAGTAACATAACTTCCTGGGTGTAGCAACTGACCGAAGTATTCAATGAAGGCTCTTTCCGACCCATTTCTCAGTGAACTATACTCAGGGAATTGAAGAGCATCAGTCGCATACTTATATGGAAACCATTCATTTCTGCGAAGAGCCGGAAAGTTCGTCTGCAGTGGCATCCGGAACACCGTGACTGGGCACTCGAAGACTGAAAAATAGTCATGGTATCTGGCAAGTAGTAGTACACCTTGTTCTGTACCGACGGCAGGCAGAGAGTTTAGCTGGATCCCCATGAAGCAATGTTCCCAGATTGCCTTGTAGACACAACTTTAGGTTCAGGAGGAGGTGTCAGAGTGTGGGACACGTTGTGTTGGTAAGAAACGGGTCCTCCGATATTGCACAAAGGTCGGGTGTTCTCCAATGATTATTTAAACATTGTTGCCGATCAAGTCCATACCGCAGAGGTGACATTTTACCGAGCAAGTGACGGCTGTTTCGTAGACCAGAGTGCTACTGTCAATGACACAAGATGTGTACAGCAGTAGTTCCGAAAGCATGAGAGCACTTTCCTCTATCTTCCCTGGAAGCAACAAAGCCTGGATCCGAACCCCATTGAGAATGTATGGGGCTTGTTAGGAAAACAGACCCGAGACCAAAGTCGTTTTCCATCAAATCTGAGCCACTTAAAGGACTATTTTGTGAACACTTGGTCTGCTGTTGACATAGATGATCTCCAACTTCTTGTGGAATCTATGTGCATACGTACTGTAAATCGGGCTAAAGGAGGTATCACCCGGTATAAAATAAATGTTTCTAACTCAGTGGCAGGTATGTGTAGGTCTACCCCTTGGTCTGTGGCCTGGGAGTTTAACTATTGTTTAAGCAATTTTTCATTTCCTATTTGATAATGCCCATACCATCTGAATATGTCTTCACTTTTCCTTCCGTGAAAAAGGAGCCACCTCTGCTCTAATATCTGCAATAGTAATGCTATTTCGCCGCCGGATCCATCTATTTTCCCCAGGTATTCCAATTACCACTGTCGTGTCTGGGGCTTCTATTCTCTTTCAGATCCCTTTATTTTGCCCTGAACTCTCGTTGCTATAATAGAGGGAAGGTGAAAATAGTGCATTGCAGTTCCCCAGCTTCTTGGTGAAAGTATTCTTATACAGTTGATAAAAGGCTTTCCCATCTCGTTCAGTTGTGTTGTCCACTTCCTTATCAAGGTTTCCAGTCTAAGCAGCTCCAAAACCAGTGTTGCGTAACATCAAGCAGTCAGCGGGGAACCATCCATTATGTTGTTTGGTATTCGCTGTTCACTGAATTATCTAGCATGCAATTTCCGGGATCTCTCGTCCTTTATCTGTGTTCGTACTGTTGGAATTTACACTGAAGGGAAAATATTCATAGGTAACAAACCAAGCAGAACATCACCAACAAAGTATAAGGCCAGGAAACGATACCATCTTTCAGTAAATTTTTATTCAAATCTTAAAAATCTTGTTAAATTTCATTGTAAAATCTTTTTAGCACAGCTTTTGATATACAAAGTCAGTAAAAATTTGCGTGTTATCATACGTATGTATGCCCGTCTGTTTGCGTAAGTTACATTTCTGAACCTAACAGACGTATTAGAAAAATATTTTCCTCATTGAGTAACTTGAAGTATAAGAATGATCATACAATTTTTTCCACGATGCAGAGACTTTCTATGAGGAGAAATAAATGCTCATGGTTATTTATCGCGATTGTTATGTCAGTTCATGTGAATGATGCGAAAAATCGAACTGATTCTATTCTACATAGCGAAACTTTCCTCTCATTTCCAACTTGAAATAATGCGTAGTTGTCTAGTGAAGTGTGTAAGATGTCTACTGCTTTGCCTTCGGTATCTCAGCTCCTGCGAGCCCGAAAAAGTATTCTTGCGTCTGACACCTCCGACTTTAAAATATGTTTGCGAACGTGTTTTACTTTGCCCAAAATAAACGGTTCTACGGCAATCAAAAAGACATCATTGCTCCTCCCACGTATACAAATGAGCCACGGAAAAATCCTCATCGGCCGCCACCGGGAATCGAACCCAGGGTCTTCCACTGGACTACAGCGACCTCAAAATTGTCCGGACTCGCACACGACAAACTGCCAAACCACTTGGCAGGTTGCCCCACGTGGAGCCCCACACAATGCTGGAGATTCACCAAAGATGAACAGCAGCAACCGAACAAATAAGTAGAAAGCGAATGAACAATATATACACAGTTGACGTTCATCTTTGGTGAATCCCCAGTATTGTGCGGGGCTCCAAAGGGGAAACCTTCCAGGTGGTTTGGCAGTTTGTTGTGTGTTAGTGGGGAATTTCGAGACCGCTGTGGTCCAGTGGAAGCATGTCCGGCGTGTAACTGGAAAACCCTGGGTTTGATTCTCGATAGTGGGCGATGAGGATTTTCCCGTGGCTCACTTGTAGACGTGGAGGGAGCAATGACATCTGTTTGATGTTCCCAATCCATATCAACTGTGTATTTATTACTCATTCGCCTTCTGGCTATAGGATACTAGCATGCGTAACACACAATAACATTCATTTGCTACAGCCAATGTTACCGTATTTTTTCAGCAAACATTTTCAACCGTAAATCCACTCCAAAAAATCCTACTGAAAAAATTTCTTTTGCGTCGAATAATTTTCTTTATGACGAACATTTTTTGTGCAGTTTTTTTACCTTCAGTAACGCGCAGTTTTCTGCTCAAACTGAGTTTTGGATTTGATGCCATACATCCTTTCTTAAAAGTCCGCCTCAAAAGTTTCTTACTTGCGTGTGATAGCTTTCCCTCTCGCGAACATAGTGCTCATATTATCTAGTTTTATGATGCACAGATTTGTCGCAAAAGGAATATATATATATATTGTTATAAGTCTCGCTGTCTCTGCTATTAAAATTTGGTTACAAACCGATCTAGGTTAACTTCTACTGTGCGGCACATTTTGATACATTTCCTCCCTTTTCTTTAAAAGCACATTTTTCCCGTTTTCGAGGTTTAACGACCGCTTGAGCGTCTAAGTCTAAAGTAAGTCTCCCGTCCCTCGTTTAGGACCGCTGATTCTATCAGAGGGACTGATGCAGCATAGATACCACCCATGCTTTATAAGACGCATCATATAGAGACGGTCTCGTTAGCTGGCAGATATATTTAACAATCAGTAGATGATTAACAATTTCCTGTTGACCCTCGTTGGCTGGCAAATTTGTTAAATAAAGGAGGGTTTAGAACCAATAGCATACAGTATACTGTACCTCACGTTTGGCACTAATAAGTAACACATCTGGTGTGGTTCTCGCAGCCGCCGTTGGCAATGATAAATCAAGGTTTGATTTTGCGTTTTATTTCTTAGCGCGTTTCTTGATTCTACGTTGACGCACGCACATTGTGGATGAGAATTGGTTGGCTGAAATGAGGAAAGAAGATATACTGCCAACACTTAAGAAGTCCTGAATTCGATCCAACAGTATTTCCTATCCATGGAAAGAGTACCACGTTTGGAGATAGGCATCATCGAATATGATTCAGACTTTCACTAGGTATACGTGACGGTTTTGAAGAATTTTTAAAATGTTTTAATTTCTCCTGACTGGTGCGAGCATGTAAACCTCTTTTCATCACTTTTAATTTGTATAGCCTTACGAAATTTGCATAAACATTAGAATGAACACACACACACACACACACACACACACACACACACACACACTCACACACATACACACATTGATGCAATCACAAATTATTCCGGACCCTATAACCCATTATTTCTATTTTTTCTAAAGCCCCGCATCCGCGTAAATTTTAATATACGCGAGGTTTCTCAGAAGCTTAACGCTCACTCGTACATGAGGAGTTGAGTGCATTTTCCTGCTTGGGACATGAAATTCGAGTGTTCGATGTTTTCTTTGAAAAGTTTTGTTCACACACTTAAGAAATATAGAAACAAATTAAGTTCATTGTACCACATGCTGCCTAGAAATAATACTTTTATAGTGCTAGATTTGAGTCTTTTCACAAAAGGTTTGTTCATATCATCTGAAAATTCGATGTCATTAGAGGTGACATTTGATCATTTGCATGACAATCACAAAGCTCTACATCACAATCCAATTTCTATAATGTAAATTTCGAATACCTATTTCAGGAAATTAAAGTAGCTATTGTTTCGTTCACTTATCCAAAATCCATTTTAGTTACACAGCTAAATAAGTATTTCAGTCTTTTATTTTGTATTAGGTGAACGTTTGTCAACAATCACGGGGGAAAATAAGATACTGTATGTAGAGTAATTTTTTAATTAGTAGGTATTCTTTTTGTTTGTGATGTCCAAATATGAAAGTATGGTTCTTGAACATTGCAACTATGAAAAAAGAGTACTACGTCACACAGCTGTACGTCATACACTGACATAATTCGCAGTTTCCATTCATGGAACACCAGCCCGAAAGCACTAAAAACTAAGAGGGACGTCGCAAATATTTCTTTCTTAGTTGGTGCTATGGTGATAACCTCACATCCGAAAAGCAGTTTCCTTTCGCTGAACACCTGAACGAAAACACAATACCTAAGCGTGTCGTCGCAAATTCATCTTTTTGAGCTGTTGCTAAGGTGACGGGATCTCATAATTATATCCAGAAAGCATTTTCTATTCACTGAACACTTGAACCAAAACATAAAATGCTAAGCCTGATGTCACATATATTTCTTCTCCGGTTGTTGCTATGGTGATGACTTTTTCCAATGCGCCACCAAAGTGGGACAAACGTTCAGACCAATCAAGTTATGTTGTTCGTGATTATGAGATCACAAATATACAGTAGCAGGATGCTGTAGCTTTAATGTACAGTCACAATTTACCAATTCTTAAGCAAACAGGATAACGAAGAGCTGTCGATAGTTACCCATCTGTTTGTTTGTATTTCAGAAAATTATTGTAATTTGAAGAACTTAATTAAATATACGTAAAATCGAAATTGAATGCTTTCATGTGTGGTGTGCAACGTAGACTATGTAAGAGTGCTTTCAAGAGATACAGTTCTCACATTTTTAGCGTTCATGTAACGATATACGAAGGTAAATCAAAAAGATGTTGCCGTATATTAAAGAAACTAAGAGGCATACAGATAACAATTACCTTATCTCTCAACATAGTACCCCTGTCGCTGAAAGCATATTTTATATCTGTCTACAAGCTTCTGGATTCCGCAGAGAAGAATGTTTGGGTTGTTCTTGCAGCCACGAATGCAGCGCTTCCTGTACCTGGACATCACTTTCCAAACGGAGGCCTCGCAAAGCGTCTTTCAATGGCGCGAAAACATAAAAGTCGCAAGGCACCAGATCGAGGCTGTAAGGAAGATGTAGTAATACCTGAAATTTCAACTCTGTAGTTGTTTGTTGAGTTGCCAATGCCGTGTGTGGACGAGCGTTGTCGTGCAGCAACAGCACTTTTTTAGATAACATTCCCCGTCGTTTTGTGCGAATTGCTGGTTTCAATTTGTCTTTCAGCCAGTCAAAATATGACAGACTGCTAATTGAGTCACACTGTGCTTGAAATGTATTCAACGATGGGTCTTTACATGTCCACAAAGAGAGCCAGCATTAATTTTCCTGCCGAAAGTACAACTTTGAACTTCTGTTTGCATTGGGAACTCGGATGTTCCCACTCCATGCGTTGACTTTTGATCTCGGTTTCGTAATGATGGACCCATGTTTCGTCCCCGGTGACAACCCTGTCCAGAATACTGGTATTTGACTCCTACCGCAGCAAAAACATTCTGCCAATTTCCAGGCGCTGCTTCTGGTGCGCATCATACAACTGCCGTGGCACCCATCTGGCACACACTTTATGATATTCGAGATCGTCATACACCGTTGAGAATGCAGAACCATATCTAATGTTTACAATTTGGGCGATCTCAGGCAGAGTAACCTTGCTATCTTCTTTAATGAGCGCATCGAGGCGATCCAGAGAGTATTTGTGCGAGAGGTCGACCGTCGGCCCGAGCTAGCTTCATAAAACACATTGGTTCTACCTGCTTGAAACTTTTCTATCCACTTGTACACATGTCTCTGGCTCATACACGTGTTCTCTCCATACTGCACAAGCCCACTACGATGCATTTCAGCGATTTGCACACTGTCAGCCCATAAAATTCTCATTACACTTCGCTTCCCGAGGATGGAGCATTCCGTCAAACGAACAGCTATGTTTACGCCCTTACAACTGCTGGGTAACTGCAGTTAGAAGATTAGAGATTACATCCGACACGTGTCAAAATCACGTGCCCTGCCCTCCCCAAATAGCAATCTGCCGCGCCTCTGCTTGCCTACGTAATGAGAGCATTGACTTTACTTTTTGATTCACCCTCGTTCAAGGCCCATAATGTGATTTCTCTAGAAGTACAATACATTTATGCGCACTTTGGTGACAAAAAACCTGAAAAGGGCGCTACCATTTCCATTATATAAAACCACAGCCATGCGGCAAATAGTGTTGTTCGTAAACGACGCATATATAGAAGCAGTTATCTCCGCAAGCTCAAGTAGTACCATTCGCAGTTCAGGTGGCAGCTAATCCGAATTTAAGCGATTTCAAAAGTGGTATGATGGTCGGCGCCCGGGAGATGGGCTACTCCATCTCGGAAATGACTACGAAATTTGGATTTACACGGTCAACAATTTCAAAGGCGTAGCTGGACAACCCAAACTGAGGGAAAACATCCAGACTGCGAGACCGGTGTGGCGGTAAAAAAGCCATAGGAGATCGTGGACAGCGACGTCTGTCACGCATCGTAACATCCACACGGCATGCAACATTGCCACAAATCACAGCGCAATTCAATGCTGAGGCCAGAAATAGCATAAGCGTTCGGACAGTGCTTCTGTTGGTTTCCGGGTGCCATTGTTGACCAGACGACACAAGACTGTGCGCCTCACCTGGATTCGAGAACTATACCATTGGATTCAAGATGACCGGGAAAGTGTAGCCTGTTCCGACGATTCACGGTACCAACAGTTTCGGGCAGGTGGCCGCCTCCGGCTGTGGCGACCATCCATCCCCACGGGGTAATGGATCCCGCATGCCTACAAGGAAGAGTGCAGACCGACGGTGGCTCGTTATGGTGTGGGGTGTTTTCAGCTGGCACGCATTACAACCCCTCATATGTCAGAAGACCACTCCGACCACTGGAGAATACGTAACCGTCCTTGGGGATTATTTGAATTCTTTCATGTCATGTAACCACTCCGATGGGTGCGACCTCTTACAACACGGCAATGAACTACTGCACACATCCACAGTTTCCTGATTACGACTGGACGAACATTCCACGGAGTTTGGCATCCTGACTCCCCCCCCTCCCTTCTCGTTCGCCGTGGGGACCAAGTCAGGATGAACAGCATTTGGGATGCTGTTCAAGTTGCCGTCAATGCCAGGAATCCTCCAAGGGCGAATATTATGGAGTTGTGGGACGCTCTTCAGGAAGCATGATGTGCACTGTATCCACAATACTACAGAGAGATCGTGCGATTCATGCCTCGTTGCGTTTCCCGACTTCTCCAATCGCAAAGAGGACCAACATTGTATTACAAGGTATCCCAGTATTTTTGGCACTTCAGTGTATAAAGCAAAAGAAAAAAACATAGAATAACTCTCTCACCCCGAAGCCTAAAACCGTTGCATGTGATTTGCAACGAACGCAAACAAGCATCAAAATGCTTTACAGATGGAATGAATTCTTTCCCTGTTTCTTGGTATTAGTTTTAATTGTTTGTTGTGCTTTTTCAAAAGCGTGTTG
Organism: Macrothele yani; assembly: GCA_039090855.1. Taxonomy (NCBI): domain Eukaryota; kingdom Metazoa; phylum Arthropoda; class Arachnida; order Araneae; family Macrothelidae; genus Macrothele; species Macrothele yani. The sequence goes on along the minus strand of CM077015.1, from coordinate 16,503,986 downwards.
GAGAAACCTGTGTTGTTAAAGAGTACTTAAAAACAAATTGCCTCGAAGCAAAATAAATAACATTGTTAGAGAACAAACAGAGCTTTGCACAACCACAGGTTTTTTTATTTGAGGACTTGGCGAAATGTAAGTACTAGAAAAACCGTCAGGAAAGATTAAAGGTCCTTCTTTTTTACTAAAGAAAGTAAGAATCTCATTTAATCTGAGAACGGTGTGTCTTGTTTTCCCCGGGTAACGATCGGTGTGCTTCAAGGAAGACTATAAACTACGATAAGAGGGGAAATCTTTTGACATCAATGTTTATCCCAAGCTGCTCTCTTTACTTGAGAATGTGAACACTTTCAGCAATGGCAGGCAGCAAAACAAGTTCTTGAGCTCACTAACAAAACCACACGGATTTACGCCTTCAGGGAACATTTCTTGGACAAAAAAGGAAGAAATGTGACATGGAGTGGGAGAATTTAACGGCATGTAATCTTAAACAAAGCAAGTGAAAGAAAATTTCATCTTTTATTGGGTAGTTCAGTCAGGTCAAGGTAACACGAAATATATTCTCTTGCAAAACAACTTGATTTATACAGATAAAAGACTAACTGTTCACATGCAGAATACTCCTTAAACAAAACTAGGGAGAGGTATAAAGAAATAGTCAAGTAGTTCATTCAAGTGATTGCATCATTTTGCGAGGAAGTTGAATGGGAGGACATCCCGTACTTTTATTATATCGGGCACCAATATGTTGGTAGATTGATCTGTGAAATTATTTTGTAGTATATCGACTCTATCTTCCATGATCATAGAAAAATAAAAACTGTTGTTCTTCCCCAGTAGGAGGTTACTAAATTAAATTTAGAGAAAGAACTAAAAATGCATGTCTCACTCAAGAGAAGTTGTGGTAGAACTCCTAATGAGGAAGAGCTCTTGAAGTGGTAGAACTCCTAATGAGGAAGAGCTCTTGAAGTGGTAGAACTCCTAATGAGGAAGAGCTCTTGAAGTGGTACAACTCTTAAGAAAGTACGTGGTAGAACTCCTAATGAGGAAGAGCTCTTGAAGTGGTACAACTCTTAAGAAAGTACGTGGTAGAACTCCTAATGAGGAAGAGCTCTTGAAGTGGTAGAACTCTTAAGAAAGTACGTGGTAGAACTCGTAAAAAAGTATGTGGTAGAACTTCTAAGAAAGTATGAAAAAAGAACACTAAGAATGTACGGATGAGTAACTTATTACATGTGATGCATTGAGAAAGTACTCTTTAATGCATCACATGCAATAAGTTACTCATCCAGTTCTCATGAACATCAGAGATTTCGCTGAAAGATGGTCTTCGCTGAGAAGCGTAACGCTGAAGCACCATTTTTCGATGGGGTGATGACAGCCATGTAAACTCTAACTGGGGAAAACTTCTCCCTTTGTTACACGCTGCAGTGTCAATACATGCTGTTGATATAAATGTTACCTCCAAGTTGTCTTGTCACGGGTGTATTTATTACGTACAAAATCTATTTCAACAATCTTTTCATCTGAACAAATTGTAGTGTTACATAAAACAACAAGTTCGCGCAGTCTTGAGGTATTGTTCTCACTTTGACACATAGCGTCCTAATCAACCCTGACATTCTTAGTGCTGTGTTAAAAAATAAGCATTTAGCCTCTTTAAAAACACAACATTCAGTTAATCTCTTCAATTTCGAATGTGCCAGATTTTTCTTAGCCAAACAACAAGTAGTCTTGTTTTTGCAATGGAGTATTTGTCATTCATAAAGTAGAACCTACTGCGCATTTTTTTTTCGTTTTCTTATTGTAACAGAGAAATATAAATACTGCGTAATAGAAGTAATTTAAAAAAAAATAGTAATATATAATATATAATATATTATATATTATATTATATATTAGAAGTAATTTATTTGGCTTGGATTTAGACAGCTGAACGTTGTGATGTGTTCACGGTAAGTATGTAGAATGAATTCAAAGGCTGAGATATAGCTTCAATGATGACGTCAGAAATATTGGGTTGGGGCAGAGCATGAATTTTAAAACTGCGATTTGGCATCAATGATCACGTTGGAGAACACTGGGATGGTGTACATGAAATGTCCGAAATGATAGTGAGACACACAAACCTTCATAAAGATATGAAGCCTAGTCAAAGTAGTTCCATTCTGTAGCGACACACTTTTTCCAACGGGACACAAAGCTGTGGATCCCACGACGACGAAATTCCGGAGTCTGTGAGGCAAAAAAGGGGGAAACGGGCTGACACAGGGTGTGTTCGTTTGGGAAGTATCTTCTCAGCTCAGATATGGTCCAGATGCCGGAGAGGTGATAACCCTCTGGAGCAAGGTATTTTAAATGTGTAGGTTGAGTCAGCATTTCGTAATCCAAGTAGTGGTTTGCTGTACGGTTCTTTGGGAGATATGCAGGAGGGCGTTGTCACGCAATATAGAAATAACTCATGCCTGTTGACCAAAACTGCGAGCTAGTTACAGAGAGTATTGTGCGTTTGCTGCATTTTAGCACCACAGCGATCAGAATTGATGGTCTCATCTGGTCGGAGAACGAATGACTGATCAAGCCTACAGCAGACCACCATGCGGGTTTATGTGTGGCTTTCGACGGTCTTTATAGATGGCTCCGTTTCGTCCAACCACAACGCTAGTTACTTAGGATTGCTGTATAGAACTCACTTTTCAACAGTGGTTACGATCCGATGCAGGAATTCCTCCCGTCTCTGCCTGTCAAGGAATGAAATGCACACTTCCCACCAGGTGTCTTATTGCCTACAATCAATTCGTGTCCCACTCCGATTTTTGAACTTTCTTATGGCTGCCGTGCGTAAACCAGGCCAAAACGCTGGGTTTAATGTTTTGGGCCACCATATCCGAGAGATGCCTGAGTTCGAAATCCTACATAAACATTACGCCCAAATGGTCTGTCTCCACTTTGACCGAAACCTGTGCATCCGCGGATGAACCTGGTGGCGAAATGAGACTCACAAGGAGATCAAATAATACACTGGCGTGCAAAAATTAAAGACAAGACGGTTTTTCGAATGTAACGTTGTGCAGAAGTGCTCCACATCGACTCAAATCATACCATAAGATCCCCAGGATGCAAGACTATGGGACAAGTGAGCAAAACCGTCCAGCAAAACTGTCCAAACAAGGAATCCAAATGATACAAAGGCACTTTATTGAAAAGGTAGCTTCAAGCACAACTGGACAGAAGACAGAAACGTCCATGTGACAGGCGGCTGCCAAGAAAAATCGAGTCTTTAGTAGGGGATATGATCACCCCTCACTGCGTTGCAGGATTTACAACGACTGTCCATGCTCAGGACGAGGTTTTCAGGGAGCTGTTTAGGCATCGCGGCCCATTCCTCTTGTAGCGACAACCGCATCAGCGGAGTCGTTGCTGGCGGCTGGTGACGTGCTGCCAAGCGTCTCCCGAGAAGGTCCCACACGTGTTCGATTGGATTTAGGTCCAAGGACCTTGCGGGCCAATCCATGCGTTGAATATCTTCACTCTCCAACAGCTCTGCGACAGCCACTGTACGATGAGGTGTAGCGTTGTCGCCCATGAAGAGGAACTCAGGACAGACAGCACCTCTAAACAGATGCACGTGAGGCAGAAGAATAGCGGACACCAGTGACGGAACCTCCTTGGAAGATGTGGAGGTCAGTACGGCTACCAAGCATGATACCGCCCCAAACGAGAACTCCGCCACCTCCAAACCGGTCCCTTTCGATGATGTTGGAGGTGTGATTGCGGGTTACTCTGCTCTCTCCAGATGTGTATACGTCCAGAATCGCCCGTCAGACTAAATCGGCTCTCATCCGTAAAGAGAACTCGACCCCATTGCTGATGTGTCCAGTTCTTGTGTTCCTGGTACCACAGAAACCGCGGTCTCCGATGAGCAGGCGTTAATGGCACAAGTCGTACTGGTCGTCGTGCAAATAGACCACATTTGTGCAGCCTCCTGGCCACGTTAAAACGCGATAACGGACGTCCAGTTGTCTCTTGCATGTGGCCTGCCATTTCTCCCCCTGTATTCCGTATGTTTCTTCTCGCGTGTAGGACAATATACCGGTCGTCCGCCGCCGTGGTTGCTTGTGGACGACCACTGCTAAACTCTCGGACAGCTGTTCCTGTCGTTTGAAATGCTCTCCAAGCTCGTGAAACGATGCTGTGGGCGATCCCAAACTGTTCAGCCACACTAGTCACACTTGGACCTTCTTCCAACTTCCCAATGACGCGACCTCGGTTAAAGTCATCCAGATGTCGTCTACTGGATTGCCTGTTGGCCATATCACTCGGTGGCTACAACTCGACGTCGTTCAAACCGATGTACACCGTGCAATAACTTTCACCGAATTGCTCAGCGTACACCTCCCGTGTGCTTTATATCCTTCCGACACTCACACCTCCCCCTACGTCATGCTGCACATATGCGCATGCCTTACCGTACCGGAGCCTAGTCTATCTCCTTAGTGGTCTTTCGGTCCGTTCTTCCTGCTCGTTCCGCTGTTATGCTAATTTCTCCTTTTCGTCCTTAATTTTTGCGCACCAGCGTATAACGACTTCGTGTTACATGAAAGAACATGTCACGTTGCTAGAAGGCACAACTTCGCTTGAGGGGTAAAACATGACCTCCCTCTGAAAGCGGACTTTTCATTTGCGCCAACGCAATAGATTACTGCGACCCTGATACAGACAAACACCAAATGGGTGTCTACGATCGTTTTTCTTGAAGTGCAAAGATAGAATGCAGAAAAAGACACATGAGATTACTGCACTAGAAAATGGTGCCTTTAGTTTCTGTATAAAATATTTGCTCAGCTGCCATTGCTCGCACTTGAGAAAAATATTAAAAACAATTAAGGACCCCCGCGATTGAAGTCAGACGACCTTCTGTTTTCTGGTCAAATTTCAGATTTGATTAGGGTGCGGTTCCAGAAATGTGCGAAAAACACTACCAGAGTCGACGAAGTTGAAATAGTTTCAAGTGCTTCTCAGTGGAGAAGCGTGTCTTGAAAGCTAATTCAAAAATATTTTTATCAGCAGAGAGAAATCCAAAGCAAGTTGGAAAACATATTCGAACCATGGAGAGTCACAGAAGTGCTTTTCATCAGAGGGATTTTTAGATATAAAATCAGGAGGACATTTTTGTATTGTTTTTCTAGGACTAGATTTCACAACATTTATGTTCTACAGTGCTATCTTCCTGCCGTCGACAATTTTTGGAGATGAAACAGCGTGGAACCACAATTGCTGATGATCATTATCAGCATGAAAATAATCCAGTCATAAAATGCATGAAAGGGACCGTTATCAACAAACCTGTGAATTGTGTTATCTGTAGCGTGAAGATCTTTATATAAATACATGGTGCAAAATGTGCGAAATATTGTCAGAAGTTGCCTTAGATATACACATGTAATCCACTGTTTAAATAGTCCCTGCTTTTGATATCGTATAAATAGCCAAGTGATTTTCATACGGCCACCAGATAAGTAACAGAATTCAGTTACTTCTATTTTTAGGAGAGCTTATCACCCAGTGAGCATTAAAATCTATATGGAGATGTGGGTCTCCAAATCTGGGCCAGTGACCTAGGAAAGGAGCAAAATTTGTGCCTCTGGATAAACGTACCAGCTATACTTCATCTTCGACTATTTACCGAAAGCTCCGCGCCTTCGGTCCCTTCGTTTCTTGTTTCAATCTCAAATTTACCTACATGTTCTCTCAGTAGAATTTTAGAAACAGCAGCACAGTAGTGTAAAGATAAAGCACATATCGAGAGCCAAGGGCTGTCCTATTCGCGATTGCCTCCCTGCAGATTTAGGTGTTTCAGTCCCACCAATTTGAGAGTTTTTGTGAATCACAAATTAAAGTCTCACGAAAGATATTTTTGAAAATAGCCTTCGAACTTAACCCTTTAACGACCAGGGACGTGACACCTTGTGTCGCTCAGAAATACCATAACGTCCGAAACTGTGTGTTTCTCCTTTCAGAATTTCTCCCTCCCTTTTACAAGTTAACTAAAGAAGCATTAGTGCTCGGTCACTGCATGAAACTTCCTATCTATAGTATTGGTGTGCATTGATCTTCAGACGTCTGCCAGGGACGTTCATTGCAGTCTTCCATGCGGAAGGCACGCGATGTCACGAGAAGAAGAATATCGCCTAGGAGATATCAGCGCCAGTTTTACTTATTTGTTTAGTGACAATAATGGTACTGAGGTTGATTTCTGCTAATACCGTAGAGGCTATGCAAATTCAAATAATATCGCCCGCGAGATACCTGAGCCTGCTATACTTATTTGTTTAGCGACAACAACGGTGACTAAGGGTGATTTCTACTAATACCGTAGAGGCCGTGTAAATTCAAGTAATATCGTCCCGGGAGATACCAACGCCTTCATTACTTATTTGTTTGACGACAACAATGCTGACTGAGGGTGATTTCTGCTAATACCGTAGAGGCTGTGTAAAATCAAGTAATATTGTCCCGGCAGATACCGATGCCTGCATTACTTATTTGTTTAGCGACAACAATGGTGACAGAGGGTGGCTCCTGCTAATCCCGTAGAGGCCGTCTAAATTCAAATAATATCACCTGCTTTACTTACTTGTTTAGCGACAACAGCGGTGACTGAGGTTGATTTTTGCTAATACCGGAGAGGCCGTGTAAATTCAAATAATATCGTCCCGGGAGATACCAACGCCTTCTTTACTTATTTGTTTAGCGATAAAAATAGTGACTGAGGGTGCCTCCTGCTAATACCGTAGTGGCCCTCCAAATTCAAATAATATCGCCCCTGGAGATAACAACGCCTGATTTACTTATTTGTTTAGCGACAACAATGGTGACTGAGGGTGATTTCTGCTAATCCAGTAGAGGCCGCTTATATTCAAATAATATCGCCCGCGAGATACCAGAGACTGCTTTACTTATTTGTTTAGCGACAACAACGGTGACTCAGGGTGATATCTGCTAATACCGTAGAAGCCGTGTAAATTCAAATAATATCGTCCCGGGAGATACCAACGTCTGAATTACTTATTTGTTTAGCGACAACAACGGTGGCTGAGGTTGACTTCTGTTAATACCGTAGAGGCTGTGCAAATTCAAATAATATCGCCCGCGAGATACCAGAGCCTGCTTTACTTATTTGTTTAGCGACAACAACGGTGATTCAGGGTGATTTCTACTAATGCCGTAGAGGCCGTGTAAATTCGAGTAATATCGTTCCCGGAGATACCAACGCCTGCATTACTTATTTGTTTAGCGACAACAATGGTGACTGTGGTTGATTTTTGCTAATACCGTAGAGTCTGTGCAAATTCAAATAATATCGCCCGCGAGATACCGGAGACTGTTTTACTTATTTGTTTAGCGACAACAACGGTGACTCAGGGTGATCTCTGCTAATACCGTAGAGACCGTGTAAATTCAAATAACATCGTCCCGGAAGATATCAACGCCTGCTTTACTTATTTGTTTAGCGACAACAACGGTGACTGAGGTTGATTTTCGCAAATACCGTAGAGGCTGTGCAAATTCAAATAATATCGCCAGGGAGACACCAGCGCTTTCTTTACTTATTTGTTTAGCGACAGCAATGGTGACTGAGGGTGGTTTTTGCTAATACCGTACAGGCCGTGTAAATTCAAATAATATCGCCCCTGGAGATACTTACTTTACTTATTTGTTTAACGACAACAATGGTAACTGAGGGTGACTCCTGCTAATACCGTATAGGCCGTGTGACGTGCTTACCCCGCAGGGCGCACATGACATAAAGGCAAATAGCAGCAAAAACGAACGTCTGCGCAGCTCAGTTGGTAGAGCGACTTGTTCCGGAAAAAGTGGACTCGGGTTCGATTCCCGGCGTGGACCAAAACGGCGGAGAAATTTACTTCGTTATAATGCGCCCGAACTTCCCGGATGACCCAGCCGTTAAAGATCTTGCAATGGTGTGATGTTATTTTCCCACCGTGAGACAAGAAAAATAAGAGAATCCCTTTTTCAGCGCTTCGAAAAATAAATGGGTGTGATGTTGCATTCCACACACCATATTGACTAGGAGTTCTCAAGTGCACGTTCTTCAGTGGATGGATGCCTACAACAATACATGGTCCCGGCTGACCCGTGGACCATGCCCCCGGCCCTCTTTCGGAGGGGGTGACGTGCCTGCCCCGCAGGACGCACACGACATAAAGGCAGATAGCAGCAAAAACGAACGTCTGCGTAGCTCAGTTGGTAGAGCTACTTGTTCAGGAATAAGTAGTATCGGGTTCGATTCCCTGCGTGGACCAAAATGACGAAGAAATTTACTTCGTTACAGCCGTCTAAATTCAAATAATATCACTCCGGGAGATACCATCGCCTGCGTTACTTATTTGTTTAGCGGTGACTGAGATTGATTTTTGCTAATACCGTAGAGGCCGTGTAAATTCAAATAATATCGTCGGTGGAGATACCGGAGCCTGCTTTACTTATTTGTTTAGCGACAACAACGGTGGCTGAGGTTGATTTTTGCTAATAAAATAAAGGCTGTGCAAATTCAAATAATATCGCCCATATTTTGCTGCAAATACATCAGAAGCGGAAATTGAGACTTAAGCCACCTGGTGGCCAAACCATTTTTTACAAAAATTAGGAATTATCTGCAAACGATTTCCCATCAGATGCTGTATCCGGTGCAGAAAGAATTTTTCAAATCGAGGATTTAAAAACAGAGATATAGTGGGAAAGCAATTTACCTTTACGCCTCCTAGCAGAAAGTCTATGAATTACTTGAAAATTTTGAAATTATGTGAAAAACTTGTCGCACTGGAAAAACTATCCACCAAGGAAGGAATTTTTCATATCGGACTCTTACAAGTAGAGATATTGACAAAAATAAGATATACATCTACGCCCCCTGGCGTAGAAACCATGCATTATTTTAAGAAGAAAATGTTTCTAAAAGGTTTGTCGACATGAGTAGTATCGGTCAAGAAACGACGTTTTTTTCAATCGAGAATTTAGATGCTCATATTTTGCTGCAAATACATCAAAAGCGGAAATTAAGATTTACACCTTCTGGTGGCCAAACCATTTTCTTTTACCAAAAATAGAAATTATGTTCAAACGATTTCCCAAAAGGAGCTGTATCCTGTGCAGCAAGAAATTTTCAAATCGGAGATTTAGAAGCAGAGATATAGGGGGAAACAAAATTTTCCTCTACGCCCCCTAGCGGAAAGTCTGTGAATTACTAGCAAATTTTGAAATTATATGAAAAACATGCCACACTGAAAACACTATCCAACAAAGAAAAGAGTTTTCTAATTGGACTCCTAGAAGTAGTGGTATTGACAAAAATAAGATATATATATCTACGCCCCCTGGCGGAGAAACCATGCAATATTTTAAGAAGAAGATATTCCGAAAAGGTTTATCGATGTGAGTGGCATCAGTCCACGAAATAATTTTTCCAATCGATATGATCTTCATGATCTTATGTAGAGGTTTTAGGAAGGGAGTGTCTGACCCCAGGTCTTAAACAACCCTTCGAAATAGGAAGCTAGGATATTTGGGCTAGAGTGCCGATAGGAAAGTAACACGAAAGCGAAGTAGAAAAGGGGAGGAAGACGCCCTTATTTATTACCGGGGGCCAGTACCCGGGGTCCGACGGCTTAACGTGCCCATCCGACGCACGGCGGATATTTAGTGGATCGAGCGTTCGTACCTGCCTGGGATCGAACCTGATGTCCTTTCCGTGGCAGCCACGAACGTTGCCCACTAGGCCACCCGCGGCCCTATTTTATATTTTAGAAGCTGAGATTTTATGGCAAATACATCAGAAGCAACAATTAACACTTACGCCCCCGGGTGGCCAAAGTATTAATTAGAAAAAATTATAAATTATATGCAAAAGATTTTCCATCTAGAGGTCTATCCGCTGAAGAAAAAACTTTGAAATCGGAGCTCGAGAAGAAGAGTTATCGGGAAAAATATAATTTACTTTTACGCACCCTAGCGGAAAATCTATGCATAATTTGAAAAAGTAACTATATCTAAAATACTCTTCGACATAAATGGAATCGAAAGATAAAAGAGTTTTTTCAATCGGATGTTTAGAAGAGAAATATGTAGAATAAAACGTATTTTTGAATTCGACATCATCAGCATTTACGCAATCTAGCGGGGAAATTGTACATCGTAAAAAACGAAAGAAAGGATCATCATTCTCATATTTTAAGTTTCCGAATGCAAAATAATTTTTTAAATCGGACCAATAGTTTCAGAGATATCGTGGGAACAGACAGACGGACGGACGGACAAACCGATAACATAAGCACGATCTTTTTTTACAAAAGACGTACTAAAAACATGCTAAAATACACGGACTATCTCTTTTATATTGCTGGTAGCGTGATGCAGAAAAACAAGTTAGTAAAATCATCCAATGCATTGATTATGACCTCTTTACAACATACCAGAAATCATTACTCAAGTTATGAGGATAATGGCTGTGGAATAAATATTGCTCCTGTGTCCTGACCTTTGACCCCATTTCGATGATATTAAACAGAACCGATTCAGCATACCTCCGAAACAACATACTAAAGTTTTCTCGCAATCGAAGTATTTTTAGTCAAGTTATGAGGATAATGGCTGTAGGATAAATCTTGCTCCTGTGTCCTGACCTTTGACCCCATTTTAATGATATTCAATTGAACCGGTTCAGTATACCTCCGGAACAACATACTAAAGTTTTGTCGTAAAAGAAGCATTTTTAGTCAAGTTATGAGGATAATGGCTGTTAAATAAATCTCGCTCCTGTGTCCTGACCTTTGACCCCATTTCGGTGATATTCTACGGAACCGGTTCAGTGTACCTCTGGAACAACATGATAAAGTTTTGTCCCAATAAAAGCATTTTTACGTAAGTTATGACGCATAAGGGAAATGGAATGAATCCCGCTCTTATGTCGTGACCTTTGATCCCAAGTCGCCCATTTTCAATAGAATATGTTCCCAAGTGGTCCCCTAAGCTGGAGCACGTACGCTCCTTCAACCTACGGTTGGAAAGCGTAAAAAAAGAGACGACGTCCTGTCAAGTTTAGTTTTTTTGTTTTGGGTATTAATGATTCCGTGATCATTGAAGGATATAAGTAAGAGAATGTACCTAATTTAAAGATACTGGTTTGAAAAAAGACAGAACCAGAGCCCTAAAACCAATACAACAACCTTTCATCATTCAGATCTTGAGCTCAACATGAACGATAGAAGTCTGCGTGTTTGACTAATACATCGTCGGTACTGCGCATTACCAGTTTGTTAGAGAGAACCCAGACACGAAAAGTTTTCCGATACATCCGTGAATTGTTTGCACAGGAGCTGAGTTCTGATTTCATCGGTCTGTAACGCCAAGAGCACAGATTCTTTCTAGCAGAATACGCATGTTATTTTCCTCCAACCTAGTACTATGTCAATTTACGAGCAGTTGCAATAAAATACTTACCTTAATTTTACAGGATCCATGTTTTGAAACTTATCCTTTCTAAGTTCTGAATCTCTGTTTGTGGAGCTTTCCTATATACACTATCTACCAACAAGTAATTGGACACCTGTGATAGCAAAGAAAAACGAAGTTTATTCACCTTCAATAGTTGGTGGAACCTCCACGAGCGGCGATTAGAGCTGCGACCCTCCGGGGCATACTCTCAACCAGGCGTTGTACGACGGCTAGCGGTATTTTCTTCCACTCGGCTTAGAGAAGACAGGTCAGTTCCTTCACCGATTTCGGACGGTGGGGGCACCCCTTAAGTCGAAGCTCCCACTCGTCCCAGAGGTGCTCGATAGGGTTAAGGTCCGGGCTCTGCGCATGCCAGTCAATTCGATTAACCCCATAGTCACCATAACAAGCCATGGTGGACCTCGCAACATGACAGGTGGCATTGTCATCCTGAAAGTAACATGGGTACACCCCGTAAAACTGGCACAACTTAGGAAGCGCATGGTCATCCAAAATGATGCAGTAGCTCTTGGCGTTGAGTCTACCAGGAATTGCGACCAAGGGCCCCGTGCCATACCAGGAGAAACACCCCCATAGCATAATTCCACCGCCGCCGAACTTCACAGTTGGCACAATACATTCCGGCAGGAGGCGTTCTCCAGGCAGACGCCAAACCCAGACCCTGCCATCCGAACGGTAGAGGGTGAACCTTGATTCGTCGCTCCAGAGAACCTGTTTCCACTGTTCAACGGTCCACTGTCGACGTACTTTGCAGCACGTTAGCCGAGCAGCGCTATTGGACTTGATGATCAAAGGCTTGTGGGCGGCGGAACGTCCATGATAACCGAACAGGTGGGCTTTCTTACGGATGGTATTCATCGAAAGAACACTCCCGGATGCCTGTTGAAACACTCCTCGCGTATGTGGCCCATCGATTTGGTGCGGTTCTTCCGAATTTCTCTGGCCAGGACCCGTCGGTCTCTAACTCCCAGTTTTGTGGGTCTGCCGGGTCGGGGCACATTCCGACAGTCACCTCTCATCTTCCACTTGCCAATCACGTAGGCCACTGTAGATTTTGGGTACTTCAACTCGCTGTATATGTCACGTATGGATAGGCCATTTCTGTGATACCCGACGATTACACCTTTTTTGAAATCAGAGAGCTCCAAACTGCGTGACATCTTGCATGCGACTGGTTGCGTTGTTGTTTCCCACACGATATTTAACGACGGCGGCTGTGACGTGTATCAGAACCGCAGATATCGTCGATTGCAAGGGTGTCCAATTACTTGTTGGCAGATAGTGTATATACAGTACATATATATATATATATATATATATATATATATATATATATATATTTCATGAAAGCAGGTATGTTGTAAATCAACTTTAGATTACAATAAAATTCTAGAATTTCTACTTAGTTTTTCTGGAAATTATCAAGATTAATAATTTCGAGTATACTTGTATATTAATTTAGCTGTGAGTTTCAATTTGCGCCATTTCGTTATCTGTATATGGAAGTTCTTAGAAACATAATTGGGATAGTTTTAAAATATTTTTGTTTTAATTTTCCGTCTTATATTAATTTTAGGAGGATCAGTATCCTGTCCAAGTACAGTAAATGGACAAATTATTATATACACCTACGCTAATAACGTGTTGCTCCACCTATTGTCCTCACAACAGCTGCCAGACTGACATGTTGGTAAGAGCTCAATGAGGTGTTGAAAACCCGGAGATAGTCTTATTTACGCTTTCCAACCGTAGGTTGAAGAAGCGTATATGATCCAGCTTTGTCCGCATGTCTGTCCGCTAGTCCGCACGATAACTCGCGCAAAAATGGTTTGATTTAGATAAAATTTTAGTATGTGGTAAGGGACCACCTGGGAAGGAACCCTATTGAAAACGGCCGAAATGGGGTCAAAGGTCAGGACATAGGAGGGGATCCATTCCATCGCCCTTATGCGTCATAACGTACGTACAAATGCTTCTATTGCGAAGAAACTTTAGTATGTTGTTCAGGTGGTATACTGAACCAAATCTGTTTAAGATTATCGAGATGGGGTCAAAGGTCAGGGCACAGGAGCGAGATTTATTCCACAACCACTATCCTCATAACCTGACTAAAAATGCTTCTATTGCGACAAAACGTTAGCATGTTGTTCCGATTCTGTTAAATATAATCGAAATGGGGTCAAAGGTTAGGGCACAGGAGCGGGATTTATTCCACAGATATTATCCTCATAACTTGACTACACATGCTTCTATTGCGACAAAACTTTAGGACTTTGTTGCTGGACGTGCCCTTTCGAGCACTTCCAATTTTGCTCAGTTTTCTCGGTAAAAGTGTCTGTTGCTCCCAACGTTTGTGCTTCAATCATGTATAAGGGTATGTGCTATCTTTCTCACTACCTTTCCTAGCCGGACTGTGCATATTTATTTGATTTTTTTTTTGATTGGAGGTTTAACGACCACCGTGAGCAACTCAATGGGCTATAAGCAGTCGCCCGTCCCTAATTTAGGGTCACTGGCTCCAGGGAAGGGAGAGAGCCAATGCCCTAAGACAAACACAACATCCATGCCTGACCGGGATTTGAACCCGGACCCCTTACGGATGAATGATCAGAGGCCAGCGCCTTAGACCACTGCGCCACCGGGGCGGCTTATTTGATTTTCATAGTAATATTACTTGCTGACTACGCCGTACTGCGTTTTGAAGTGTGCGCTCAGTTTACACGTTCCAGTGCCTGCTGTTCCTTACGTGTGCACTTCGCTCAAGCAATAAGCTGTCAGCAATCTTCCCAGCTACTTTTCCACACCGGTAAGTGAATGTTATACCGATATTCCTTCATATTTCATCTCCGTGGGTATGTTTAACCATCTGCCCTTCGTGACTCGCCTTGACTGTCTTCTATTCTCCATCAGCGTTGCTATACGTTGCCTTCTATGCTTGTGTTCTAGAGCTTATCTACAGGTCTCCCGGATTACAACGTCTTCCATTAGTGGTCTCACAGTTGTGACATCTCTCTTGTAGCTCTACTTGTGTCGTCATTGTTCGTCGCTCAGCCTTCGTTCACCTGTTCTTGGTGTCTTCCCAACCTTCACCATTTATCTTCCTAGCAACTGTGCTTCCTACTACCGCTCATGGCTTGCGCAATATGAACAGAATATGTTCAACCACTGACGCCTCCACCAGAAGTTCAGCTTCAAGATAACCTTCAGCTCTCATCGTCTGCCTTCGCTACCACACATTGAACGCTTTTGCCGTCATGCCTGGATTTCCCTGTTTATCGTCAGGATTCCATTCTTCTCTTCCATCTTCCTGAATCTTCACCCCGAGGTAAGTCTCTACTAGCCTCTTTAGCTTTAGAGGTGAAATACGTTGGCCTTCCCAATACAAAATTTACTGTGTACATATCAGCTCTGCATGAACTTGTTCCTCCAGATGCCATTACACATATTGCACGTAAACCTCGTCCCGTGCTTATTTATTTTTCCTCCCCCCGCTCATGTTGGGCGGGTTATGTCTTCTCCCATCTTTGTTGGTGATCAAAGTCTGTTCGCCATTCCTCTCGCACAGTGCCTTATCTTTGTAAGCATGTCTTCTGTTCCATCGGAAATTTCTGATTATGTCCTCCTTGGTTTTCTTTCTCGTTGTGGACTAGTTATTGGTCCAATTCGGGACCAATAACAAGGCAACATGGATTATGGTGATGGGTTCTGGACGCGGCGGAGGGGAGACCACTGGTGTGCTGTCATCAGAGCACACCGGTGGGCTCCATCCACCGAGTCCGGAATCCATCACCGTCGGCCCGGACTTGGCTTCGGCCAATGTTCCTTCTCACTGCTCTTCCGACCCGTCGTTACCGGCCTCTGGTTGTTCACCCATCATATCCGCATCACTTGCCAACACACCAGTACGTCCATCATTGCCCGGCTTGTATTCTGGCGCCGCCGGTTCTGCGAAGCATTCTTCAATTGCTTATTCAGCAGCTTCCTCGGACATTTCCACAACTACGAACTCAGGTTCTGATCCTACTGAATATTCGGATACTTCTCTGCTTTCAGGATACTCAGCCAATCTTTCTGCTTCCGAGTGTCAACTTCTTCGCTCTAAGCACCCACATGAGACTTCTCCGGCTGATATCAAGAGGGCTATCGATTAACTCACCTTAATTAAGATACCTGTACCATTTCGTGAGAATTGTAGCTCTCGAATCGCCTATAGCAAAGCTCTGGACTCCTGGTGTTCTGCTAGACGGTACTTCAACCTCCCGTGCGAGGCAGATATGGACTTGTCGATGGCTCGACGATCTGATCATCTGCGTCCGTCCACGCCCTCTGACACGCCTTCGTCGACTGCATCAGCAGCTACGTCCGTGCCTATTTCCGTTTCCATTCAACCGTCTCCGCATTCCATTGTTGCACCACCTCAGTCCTCTGTTGTTCAACAGTCTTCATCTCCGCTCGACGTGTCGTCTTCCACTCAGTACTCTATTTCTGCGCCCTTAACAGGGACCATTCCAAAGAAACGCACACGTCGCTCCTTTCAGCGCACGCGGAAACGTCGTGCCAAAATCAAAGATTCTCCAGAGGCTTCTGTTGTGTCTGTACCATGTTCTCCACTTCCACCGCAGCCAATTCCACAAGACTTTGCCAATGATGATGACTTCATTGACGCCTTCACTCTTTGGGAAGAACTACATTCGTCCGGCCTTCACTATTACTCTGATTTTGCTCCTGCCTAGGCGTTCTATGTACTATCGTTCTCGTTTTCGGATTCGTCTACACCCATCATTTGAACTTTACGTGTATTATTCATCGTGTTTATTATCTTGCTGTATTGTGTTGCTCCTGTTCTACGAGTACGGCCTGTGTGCCCACGTTGTATTGTATCTTCCTTATCTTATGCACACTTGCACACTTCATGTTCTTCCTGTTATAGTGTTATAATCCCATGCTATGGCCTGTCGCTCACTATGTACTTGTTGTATTATGCTGCCCCTGTTCTATGAGTGCGGCCTGCGTGCCCATGTTCTAATGTTTCTCCTTTACATTGTGCATACTCCATGTTCTATCTGTGGTGTATGGTCCGGTTTTGTATGTGCTATATTGGTTTCTCGTTTTTTGCTCATGCTTATTCGTTTACTATAATGAGATCACCTGTAGTATGCATGTGCCCGAATTTTATGTATATTCTAGTTGTTTGCCCTGCATTCATATGTACCATTTAGCGTATTCTTCTTCGTGCTTTCCTATTGTTTTCTTGTTCGCCCTAGTTTCTTGAGTGTGGCCTGCGAGCCCACGCATTCATTATGTATGCTTCTTTTCCCATGAATGCTGTGACTTCTCCTTGTTATTGCCTTGATATTAGCTCCTGTTCTCAGCCCTGGTGTTATAGTATATACTCAGTATTTTCATAATACAGGTGCCCACGATTTCTATTTAGTTATCTTTAGTTCCCCCATGTATGCTCTATGTTTATTGCCTGTCATTTTGTCCATGTTTATTGTCCGCGTGTCTTAAGACCTTTGCTCATATGTTTTATGCCCTATTTTATTGTATACTCCTAGTTGTACAATAAAGCGATTCTGAAAAGCAAAACTTTAGTATGTTGTTCCGGAGGTATACTGTACCGGTTCTGTTGAATATCGTCGAAATGGGGTCAAAGGCCAGGGCACATGAGAGAGATTTATTCCACAGCCATTATCCTCATAACTTGAGTAATAACATGAGTCACGATTTCTGGTATGTTGGAAAGTGTATCATAATTAATGCATTGCATGATTTTACTAACTTGTTTTATATATGTTACCGTTAAAGTGTATAATTCAGTTATTTCATAGAATACCTAGTTATTTCCTGAAATAACTGACCAAGTTAGTTAAAGCGTGTAATAAATTAATAATTCCACAGTTTAACTGGGTATTCTATGAAATAACTAAGTATTCTATAAATGAACTAATGATAGACAGTGAAAGTGTAAAATAAATAATTTGACTGAATTATACAGCATACAAAATGTTATTTAAATATATAAAGGCACAATAAAATCATTTGTTTCAACAGGGATTACTAAAATGGCATTTGGAATTGCATGTATCATTATTTCTAAAACAAATACATTTTTTGTTGACACACTGCGTTTTACATGAACATTTTTTTTAAATCCCTGACCGGTACCTAAACTTTGAGCTATAGCAACCGACCGGAGCGATTTCTCTATATCCGGCACTTCTTCTATCTGAATTAGTTTTTGTTCACAAACGCGGAACTGGGATCGGGAATATAGCTGTTTTACGCGGCCGTTTCTTGTTCCCAATTAAAAAAATCCTTCTTCGGTTATTTTCATGATAACAGCCAAAATAGATCTGGCGTCACCCTTTCCTCTGTCAACTTCAGGTACTGGGATACGGATTGTAAGCCCCACAGAGGTTTCAGAATGAGATTTATCTGTCATTAATTTCATCTTCTTAGCTTGAATTTTCAAACATTCTTTAGAGTTTTCTCTTTCCCTCTGAACATTCAGTTCATTAAAACACAATTTGTAGATCTTCTGTACAACTTTGTCTTCCAAAACATAGTTTTCTAAACATGACACGTCGACAGGCTCATTACATTTCGAACAAACTACGTTTTCACTGCATTATTGTGAACAAACTATACATACTTTACTAATGGCATTATTTAACCTTGTTTTTTCAACCAGCATTTCATTATCAGGTTGAGACGAAGTACTCATAAGTTAATAGCATTATTATTATATAACAATTTATAGTGGGTCGAAAATGGTGTGCTATTTCTGACCAGTGGTTTTCACTTTACATGCTTTTGAATTTGGGATTTATTTATTCGGTTATTTTACACTTTAACGGGGTGTAGATCGTTATTCTATGAAATAGCTTGTTAAACCATAGAATACAAGTGAGTTTTACGCTTTAACTGACTTGATCAGTTATTTCATGAAATAACTAGGTATTCTATGAAATAACGGATTTCATACTTTAACGATAACATATACACTAGGTTCGGAATGAGCAAAGAACGCTTTTAGCGAAGTAAATCCGTTTATTGTCGTTGGTTGTGTAAATTTGTATAAAGGTTCGCCAAGATTCCACACTCCACTGGGAGGCTTTCTCAAGGCAATGTAGACATAAAATGCAGGGAATTAGAACACGTAGGAAATAAAGATTTTTTTAAAATAACGTGGGTGACATCACGAGCAGCATTATGTGAGTTTTTATCACGCAATCATGCGGTGTGCCGCGATGTGTTTCTATCTTTTAACAACGCGTGCCAAACCATTGGTAGTTCTATAGAGACCATGCCATTTCATGTCAGTTTGCTGGAAAGGATTTCGACTGTTTCCCTGATGGCAGTTTCTATTTACTTCGCTATAAGCGTTCCTTGCGTATAACCCGGAGATAGTATTGCCATCCGTGAAGCGAGTATCGCCTGTCATAGAATATTCATAGGTTTTTTTTCTGGTTTTTTTATTGGAGGTTTAACGACGATCATGAGCAATTCAATTGGCTATAAGCAGTCACCCGTCCCTAATTTAGAGCCACTGGTACCAGGAAATTGAAAGAACCAGTGCCGTAAGCAGAATCGTAACTAGGGCCGGGCAAGTGGGGCTGCAAGAGAGGGCGCAAAAACTACTGTGTACAATCTAATTTAAATTGGTAATGAAACTTCAGTACCAATTTCTGGTAGAGTTTCTTCATGCCATTTGTCAGGCGGGAAGACAGATTTTCTTATAATCAGGCAGAAAGACATATTTTCTTATAATGTTTCACCAGTTTCGGTAACCTTGTCAGCTTAAATTTTTCATTTCTTTCTCAAGATGTTTAGGGGATGTTAATTGCTCACCTTCAGAAATGACGGCGCTGTTGTACGTGCGTTACAAGGTAAGGATGTTGTTCACATTGTCGGCTTCTCGACTATTCCTGTGGCTGCGGGCCACGACTGTCAGTTGCATTCCGTCCATTTAATGTGGTACCGAAGGTCTAAACTGCAAAGCACTCCGGAATCTGACCTTTCACCTCTCTTTCTTTATTTTGTCAATTCTAATTGACGTCCCGCGTCCAGTTTAGCTTCACTACCCAGAACATCCTTGACGTAAGGAAAAGAGAAATCCATGAGTGGTTCCCCTTACATTTCCTAACTTCTTCCGACGCAATTGAAGAGGATAAAGGGCCGATCCCGTTTGGAATAAGAAATTTTTAGACCTTAGTCTATAATACCGTATTTACTATACGTACCCTAATATAAATACTTATGCGTTTGGTTGTTAAGCTACGTACAATGAAAATATGGTAGGGTAGCTGGAAAGACGTAAAGTCCTAGCCTACCCCGACAGTAAGAAGTTCCCGTAAGAAGGAAACTGTGCTAACCTTAGGCAATTGAAGTCAACTAAAAGCACACACTTGAGGTACATTCAGATTACAAGTTCTTATATTAGCGTGAGTTTCTTTCTGTTTTAAACTAGACAGAAGAAGAAGAAGTTTGTTTTTGTTTGTTTGTGTTTTTAATTTCCTGCTAAACAATGAAAAATATATGCTGAAGTTTTGTACATCAAACAGTCTCGTACACTTTTCCAACGTTTGATCAGGTTCAGATCAGTTTCCTAAAAATGCTGTACAAACGATCTCAGTTTGAATGTGCCTCTCCTGTAGAGATGCTTTGGAGTGTGACGTAAATTTTGTGGAGCATTGTATATTTATGTATAATAGATACTAATGTACACTGTTGAATTAGTAATATATTTACATAAGGCAGAAAGACATGTGGGGGGCGCAATATTTTGTGGTCTGCCAAGGGAGGAAAAATGCTTAGTTACACCTCTGCGGTAAGACAAACACAACATATATGCCTCACCGTCATTCGAACCAGCACCCATCTCGGACGAATGGTCAGAAGCCAGCCCTTAGACCACTGCGCCAAATTTATAAGCAATTCCTTGGTTTTAGTTTCGAACGAACGTTTTTTGAATTCCATCCCAATGCTCTGTATTATTTTAGGAAGTAATGGCAAATTTTTACCTCTTTCTTAAAATATCAATAAATTTGCTTTTCACATCTCTGTTTTAAGGAATAAAATGTAGGTAATAAAATTTCTATATTTATGTTTTCTTTGTATTTCTTGGGTTTTATTGTTTTTGATGAACTTTACATCATGTAATATTCAACCACTAGTGGAATCAGTGTTACATTACATGTATGAATACAAACTTCGAAATGAAATGCGTTTCTAGATAGTTCAACGTTTTTTACGTCCTTTCGTTACTCAGATTTTCTGTCTTAAATGTAATGGAAGCAACATTAAGGCGATAAGTTGACAAGCGCGCACAAGCGAAAAGTCTCTTCCAGCTCAGACGCTCAAAATGAAGCTAGCGGAGATAACAGCACTTAAAGATCTTAACTCGCTCAGACTGCATTTCCTCATCTTGAGAGCTGCAATTAGTTGAGCCACTGTTGTGAAAGCTGGGAAGGCTGATTCGGTTATGATGAGTAGCAACATACACACGCCTTTCCGGATGCGAGACAGGAAAGTGAATTATGCATCTTTTTATTTCTGCGATGGAGGCGTCACTGGTAGAATTAATGCATTTCTGACAAAATGCATTCTCCTTAGAACGAAACAAATTCTCATGACGTAATCACTTAACGTTCTTGTTGATCAACGCACCGACGAAAAAACATTTCACTTCTTTAGTTTGAGACTCAGAAATCTTAAAAGGCGTAACGCATAAGAGGGTAAATTAACATACTTCTGTAATTTGCCTCGAATCTGAAGCGCAACTTGAAATCTTAAAATGCCTTTGATGAAAGATCGGTTTATATTCACCTTTTTATGTGAAACCAAAATGCCGAATTTTCTAACTGATTTTTACATCGGCATACATACGTAGGATGGCAAGATTTTCATTTGAAATACAAGAAGTATTCTTGTCTTAGGCGGAATGGAAGACAAAATTTAAAAATTGCAGCATAATCAAATAAAATGAACAAACATTGTTCTAACAACAAACTGCGTTTCTGTGGTAAGCCATGCTAAGATTATTCAGAGAACAGCGACATGTCTATATTTTCGTATGATTTAGCCTCTTAAATTTAAAATACCAAATTTGCTGTTGCATTATTTATGCTGTCAACAAATTCGATTAACACGTACACTAAATAGACAAATGCACAGGAGCACTTACCATACCTAACCTTCAAAATATACTATAAAAAATTCTGAAATTCAGGAGCCACTTTTCGTAATTTCTTTTGTGAATTAATGAAGCATATTTCTGATACAACTTTTGTCCGTGAAATAACGGAAAAAAACTCTGAATTTCACGGATGTTTCGTACGGCATAAAAATTCTGCACTTTCAGAAACCTATCCGCAATTCCTTTCTTATATTGACGGTAAATTACCGTTTTCAAGATGAGATGTATTAACAGAAAATTCTGAATTTTCAGAAACCTTTCCGCAATTCCTTTCTTATATTGACGGTAAATTACCGTTTTCAAGGTGAGATGTACTAACAGAAAAGTCTGAATTTTCAGAAACCTTTCCGAATTCCTTTCTTATATTGACGACAAATAACCGTTTTCAAGAAAAGATGAATTAATAGAAAATTCTGAATTTTCAGAAACCTTTCCGCAATTCCTTTCTTATATTGACGGTAAATTATCGTTTTCAAGATGAGATGTTGTGAAAACATAGGTTTGTCCACCGCGAGCATCGAACCGGGTCCTCTCACTCCGGATAAGTCGCTCTGCCAACTGAGCTACGCGGACATGGGCTCTCATTGCTATCTGCCTTTGTCTCATGTGCGTCCTGCGATGCAGGCACGTCACAATGTATTAACAGAAAATTCTGAATTTTCAGAAACCTTTTCGCAATTCTTTCTTATACTAACAGAAAAAACTCCGTTCTCGTTTTTCTGTAACCATGTGACGAAAAATTTCCGGTAATAGGACAGATTCACGGGAATGCTTGGGGGTTTGAAAAACTGTTAAATTTCAATGGTCTGTCGAAGTATTTGATTTTGAAGTTCTGTTGCGTGATCGGATATTTTGGATACTATATCGCATGAATTTCTGTTACTGTGGTACAGGATATTTCTTCTCCTCTTTCCCATTTTGTACACCAGCTATTATATATTGTGTTACCGTAAGAAACCGGGTACATAATTTACTGTACAGGGGCTTCTACGATGTCTATGTATCAGTGGAGTCCTTAACACAAAAGCCATATAGATATCAAGAATATATTTTATATTTAGAAGTTTTGTGAAATAATATAAAACATTACATTGCACCTTCTCTGCAAAATAATTTGAAAGTTATTGTCAGTTAAAAAAAAACCCCAAACTCCAAATCATTTTTTTGCTTAGAAAAATCACCATACGAAAATACGTAAGTTGTAGTAACACTAGCTGATGACTCTACCTGCACCGTCAAGGTGCTGACATCGCAGGGAAAAGCGGAACTCTCTTGAATAGTTTTGGGATAGATAGTATCCCTCGACGGCGTTCCGACAGCCAGCCTGTCAGTCACCGGAAACCACGGTCTTCTACTCGGACAGATTCGGTCTAGAGACCAGTGGGGATCTGCCTCCCCACGGGACTGGTACCTTACACCCCCCTGTCACAACCCGTGTGTGCGACGTGCTATGGGCAGTTGGGGCAATCAACTTTTTCAAAAATCTCATCTCGTGGCCGGTAGATCGCCCGCCAACGCGAGTTTTTTGGGACTACTGTCCTTTATTAGAAACTCAGCACTGTTACAACATTTTCACTATGAGGGTCTCATGCACCCCTCTCACAATAATTAGACACAAACAAATATCACACACATTGAATTATTTACACTGTTCACCGCACTAGGGCCAGTGCTGTGGTGATGACCCCGGGCCAGGGTCAAGTCAAACTCCTTGGTCAATAGACCGAAAAACTCTTTGTCGAGAGCTGCGTACCTCCAAGGGTACTACCATCCGTCAACGATAGTTGACCCGATTCTTCCTTTGCTCTAGTTCCCTAATAAGACTAGGACATGTCTTACTGAAGCTGGAGTGTGGGACGTCCAGCCCCAGGTGGAACTTGGCATTCGCAGCGGTGCAGTTGCTGCAGTTCGGTGCGGCTGCACATTGGTGGTGCTGGTGCCCAACTTCACCACAATTGCCGCACCTTGCATCTGTCTCGGGGCAGTTGCCTCGGAAATGGCCGAAGCCATTGCACCGAAAGCACCTGACCTCCCTCAAAAATTCCTTTAGACGGAGCACTGACCAACCCAAGTTCAGTGTCTTCCGCCACACCAAGTGCTTGAAGGCCTTGGGATCCACGTCTGCCACCCAGTGGACCCTACCTCTCTTGCACCTAATGGAAAAACAGGCTTTGAACCCGTTCTCGAGCTCTGGGTTCTGCCCACAAACCATCTGCTCGAACTCTTTCCCTGAGAGTCCCTCGTCGACACCGTACACAATCAACCGAGGGTTTCTCTTCCGTGGGGCCGTGGGTAGTGTGCAATCCTTGGTCAGTGGATTGCTTCTCAACTCCTGGGCAAGGCGGTCGAGCTCCCCGGGATGGGAACACTCCACGGCCACCCCTCCTTTCCTAATACTCCGTAAGCTCTTGACCCCTATCTGCAGTTTTGTTGGGTTTACTGCAGTTTTTAGGGTTTTCTTAGTGTCCTCTGAGGACGCACTCTCAACTGTCGGGTAGACTAAAAGCACGTGTCTCCTGTCTACCGACTTTCCCTTCTTTTAATCTCACTCGGGGCGGGCGAAGGCCCTTTCGCCTTGTTAGCCCCTTTCTTAGCCACTTCGGCGTAGGAAGCCGTTTTTACTTCGGCTTCGCAACGCAACTCATCCCGCACGGACAGCCTGCCTTCGAGGTGGGATACCCATGCTGCTTGCCCGTAACAAGCGTCTCTAACACTGCTCAGGGCAGCTTTCACCTTCTCTCTCCCTGAGGAAGTGACCCGCGAGTCCGAGAGAACGGACTCAACTTCCCAAGTGAGGTTTTGGATGAGACTCACAAACTTCTCGGGTGTAAGCTCCTCGGGTGTCTTGGGATGCGTACCTCCCACCGAAGGTACCTCTGGGCACCCGGCGGACGACCCCACAAGAGCCCGAGATTCGGGCTGGGGTGTTGTTTTCCCCTTCCTTGCCATGGGCGGAACTGGCAACGGGGTGCTTACACCCTTCGTGGGCGTAGCGGCTTTAGAGCCCCTCGCCTGGGGAGGCGTCTTCGACAGTTTCCCCCGGCATTGGGCTCTACCTTCCGGCTGCTCTCGGAAGAGGGGCTAAACCCTTTAGCACTGCCGACAGGGCTAGGTAGTGCTTCTGCCGCTACCTTCTGCGTCCGGGTTGACCCGGACGATTTGGGGACGGGCCCCTTGGACTTCACTCTACCCTTCTGGGTAGTTGGCATCTCTCTAAGTACTGAGTGGGCACCCGGAGGTTCTCCCACTCTAGTCTAACCTTAGAAACCGGGCGCTCGGGCTTTGGGCGGGCGAGGGACCCTCGTCCGCGGGACCAGTACGACGACGACGTACCCGATGACTGATGCCAGAGTCTCTATGCGAGCTGATCGAAACTTCGCCCTCACAAGGGCGTTTTTACTAAGTCCTGTCACTGCTCTAAATCGTGGGTAACGTATACTACAGAGATCGGTTAAAACAAAAATCGCGAGATCGGGATTGAAACCCGTCTCGCGGTTGGAATCTTCTATCTGCTTAACAAAGCAACTCAGCTCGTCCAAACACACACAGAAACTCTCACCCGGTCGGCATCAGACTGACCGGTCTAAGTTGTAGTAAGACCTCCTATAGAATAAATAAAATTATTACAAACGTATCCAAAAAGGAATAAGCTGTAATATAAAATAAAATTACTAAATGACTCGCACTAATGAAAAAAAAAAAAGAAAAAAGAAATTCATCATTGGCCAGTTAGTTTTACCGATAACGTGAGTTTCTTCCTGTGACTTTCTAGCTCAGTGGTTAAAACGCGCGGCTTCAAGCCACACGGTCTGGGTTCGATTCACACCAGCACAAAAGGATTCTCTCGCGTAATGGGTGAAATATTCAGAATGTTGGATTTTGCGATATTTCTGTCTAAATGCAGTAATACTTGAAATGGACTTTTTTGAAATAAACGGAATTTATAACTACGGAAAAGCTGTGAAAATACGGGAGTTTGAAAAAACTGGCACTTTCAAAAACGGAAATTCTGTTAAAAGACTGACACTTACCGGAAAATTTGCTGCTCATTATTTTCAGAAATTTTCCATGAATCCACACCACTTTTTTTTAGAGTGTAGTATCAGTTCGGAATGAACTGTTTGTGACATTTCTGTGAAATGTTGGTCTATTCTTGTGCAATAATATCAACCAATTCTTTCAGGTTGAAAAGCAGTGGGTACAGCCGCCTGATGTCTTGTTCTGCTTCATCACACAAACCCTCAATTAATTGAGGTGGTCAATGGATATAGAAAAATTCTGCGTTATGTTCCTGGAACCAGTAGGAGACAGTATGAGCACAGACAAAGAAAAGGGTACGTTATCTTTCCGGAAGCATCCATCACAACGGGGTAGAGAGAAGCCATGATTGGTTGAATTTAATCAGCTATAATGTTTTTCTGTTTAATATATCACATCTTAAACATTACATTCGCCCCATCAGTTGCATAACTGGAACTTCGTACATGCCTCGGATAGCTAGTTCATAAACACATCTTAATAACACACTGAGCTAAATTAGGCGACTTAACGGCCAGAAGAGAACAGTCTTGGAACGACAAACAATAAAACTGTCTTCATTGTTGTCACTTCAAGGCGCTTTAGGAACGCAATTTCAACAAAACGATGCCATCAGCACAATACAGCATTCTGCATCTCTATCAACTTAGGTTCAATAAGTGCACATCTGTGATCTACCAATTACAAGAACTTGCTACGGTATTTTATCAATAGCACGTCACAACATCGCACCTCACCACACTTTCCGCTGCTTGCTCCAACATTATATAGCTCGTTATTATCATGCCCACACACACACACACACACACACACACACACACACACACACACACACACACACACACACACACACACGTCACGCACCCTGACCTCAAGACTGCTGCCAACATCATTCAGTGAGCGAGAAAAATATAGCGTTCAGGATGAAACGCTTAAAGAGAATGCATGCAAAATACACATAGAAAAAGACAACTAATAAAAATCAAAGTTAAATTGCAGTATACGTTGGACAGCGACGACGTAAATAAATAGATTTAGGCATTTAAGCGTGGGTACATATACAGAGGATGGTCACACATTTTTAGAACGTTTTTGATAATAAATTACCGAAAATAAAAGAAGTTCAAAGAATTGAAACTGGCAGCAGCGTGTTAGATGAACACAAAAGAAACATCCGCTGTAGTTAAATATCGTCTACTAAGAAAATGGCGCACGTAAACAAGCTGTGGATAGTATGTTTATGCTTTTTTCTAAGAGAAATGTTCGTATTCTGTATTTAAAAACGCCGTGAAAATCATGTATTAGAATTTACTAATTATGAAATTAGCAATATTATTAATAATAGAAGGAAAAATTGTCAAGCATTGCTTTAACAGGAAAAAGAACACCGAACTAATATCGAAAGAAGGTACGTACTTTTACGACTTTTTCAAAAGTAAGGTTTATGGTCTTAAAAAATTCCTCCCACCCAAAGAGCAATCGCTAAGTCGTTTAAAATTTCTGTATCAACTGTAAACAAGGTAATAAACAAAGATTTGAATATGATACAAAACGAGAAATAAACATAATGTTCACCGTCTTTTGCTTAGGCTTGTTGCTGAACGCAGAACACGGTGTAGACTTTTTTATGAAAATCACTTAGTCGGAGACAGATAGAAATTAATTGTGACTATTGATGAAGCATGGATCTACCTAAACGACTGTAACAAAAAAGGTCGATTTACTATCACAAACGAGCAAAAAAAAAACACTTACAAACTTGGTTCCAAGGATCCAAAGAATATTTCAGTAAAGGATTCATGATTATTGCTGGTTTCTTGTACAATCGGAAACTAAAGTTACGAAAAGTTGAAAAGAATGTTAAAATCAATTATACATATTACAAAAATAAGGTTTTAACTTCTATATTTAAAGAGGAAATATCATTCCTTTATCCACAGATCCTTCAAACAGTAGAACTCCATCAGGATAAAGCTACCGGCCATACAACCAAATCTACCACTCTATTTTTTGAAAAAATGGAAAAGGAGACGGATATGTAGTCGATACCTTTTGCTAATATTCCTTCAAAATCCCCTGATGTGTCACCGATGGACTTATTGTGCCTTTAAACTGCTACAAACAGCGCTTTCTAAACGCAGACTTAAAACAATGATTCGACAACGGAAAGCACAGGAAGAGGAGTGGAATAAAATGCAACTACCAAATGTAAAAAATGCCCTGCTATCTTAGAAATCTAAATGTAGGTTCATTCCACAGAAACGGCTATCAGATAGAGCATTTAAAAAGAAATTATTTTATTTTAAACATTAATTACATTGTTGGAAAATCGTTTTAAAAATGCGTAAACGTCCTCTGTAAATCAAAAAGACTGAAGTCTCCCATGAAAACATCGCCAACACTACCACTGTACTATTTCCGTCAGCTTGAGAACAGTTACCATGCAAGATGAATCCATGTTCTCTTATCCCCTGCCTGAGTAATGTAGATGAAATTGTGATGCATCAGACCCCATCACCAATTTACAATTACGCTGCTCGACATAGAAAATGACACAAAAAGAAGTACTTGTCGGAGCGCCATGCAAACTGGTGGGTACGTGTTGATACTTGAGTTATTTAAATGATTTTAGTTGGGAACCAATTATGTGATAAGTAACGTAGATGAAAGGACAACACGTATCAGGGTAGCTGCGTTTCGTTGTACTCACCTGGGAGTAGGACCACTACATAGGAGTTATCTAAGTGGCGAAAGGATTGAGAATGCTTGGACGACGTCATCGGGAATCCAACCATCACACGGACACCTTTATCATTATTCCGTACCACATACTGGTCCCAGCATTGTATCGCGGAGGAAACGCGTCTAGATACAAAAATTATTGACCGAATGTGGGGACACTGGTTGGAGGAAGGTAACGTGTGTCGCCATAGTGGGGCTGGTGAACCTAAGCAAGAGTCCTTACTCCTCGGTCGTCGCATTCCATGGCAAGATGTAGCAGAGCCACAATACACACCCAAATGTCATTCAACGAACTGTACAGGTATCTATGGACATCCTGGTATCAACACGGACTGTGAGTGGAAGACAGGATGCGGAAAGCTTGCGCTGTCGCTACCCATTGTGTACACCGTCGTACACAGCAGCACATCGCCGCGCAAGGTAGCAGTGGTGCCGATCCAGATGTACCTAGCGGAGTGAGTTGTACCATAACGTATTCAGGGACGTGTCTCGTATCTGCCTCAGCGCAGACGCTTGCCCATCGATTATCTAGAGACGACGTCAGAACCAGTCTGATATTGCTGCCAACCGTGAGCACTGAACGGCACCTCCTCCTGGTGTGAAGCGCCAGTTCACTGCTCGTACACAAGTGCGTACAATGACCGCACGACGATACATCGATGAGGTGTCGCGCCCGTTTGGTTGTCGTATCTTATCGGTATGGCTAATGCTAGTTTCAATAGGATAACGCCAGTCCATACACTTTCTACATCAGCAGATAGTGCCCACAACCTGCCCAGGTGCTGCCCTGGCCAGCGTGATCTCTGGAATTCTCTATAATAGAGAAAGTTTAGGGGTCATTGTCATGACTAATGACCCCTACATATTGGCAGGCGATTTAACGCCTCCGCCGTAACATTCGTAATGCCGACGCTTTCTGGACGCAGCAGTCATGATCAGAAATGTCTCAGGACATTCTAGGGGGAGTTTTTCACTCGATGAGTTGCTATGGCTTGTCATCTAATGCGGCGAACAAGGTGTAGGAACGTACGCTTTCGTGAACCACTCCCACCACGGCAACACACATTGCCTTCGTTAAAGCCATGACTCCACAATCGGTCAACATTTGTTGCTTCGTGATGCATTTCCACCTCGATAATAAGCAGGAATACCTCAGCCGTACGTAACGGTGTGATGAAACCTCTGGTAAAGGTCTCCGTGTGGTGGTAGTATTCCCGATGACGTCGTCCAGGCATAAGCACCCCATTCACGTGCTTTGGCAACGGGATTCACACCGGTGTAGTTGTCCACATGCCCGGATGAGGACTACCAAGCTTAACTATGCCAAGCCGTTTTGTCCTTGTATTTCCTTCGCCTATTACGTGATTGGTTCGCAAATGCAATCATTTACATAACCCAACTGTCGACACATATCGACACCATTTTGAATTGCCCTCGTGCAATTGTTTCCTAGTATAGCATTTTCTATGCCTAGCATTGTAGAAGTTAATTGTTCAAGAGAGAGATATGGGAAAGACTCTTGGGGAAAACTTCATCCATCAATGGATTGTGAATGGTTTACGAAGGGAAGATCGCCAGCAGAAATATAACATCCATGTCCATCCCGAGACTCGAAGTCTGGATAAACTGAACCAAGGATCCAGAAAGTCTCGTCGTGGATGCATCATATACTGGATTACGTAATATTTTCTTTCTGAAACGACATCAGGTGACAGGAATTTGAAAAGCATTCAAAATAGCAATCGAGAATTGCATAAGGCATAGAAAACACAGATACTATAATCAATATTTTCTTGTGTTTTGTTTCGAGGATTTACAACCACTATAAGCAACTCGTAATGCTAGAGCGGTCGCCCGCTACTACTTTTGGGACAGAGTCAGCGCCATAGGTCAACTTCACCATCCATGGCTCATCTGGGACTCAAGTCCTGACCTGTCTCGGACGATTGGTCAGGAGCCAGGGTTTCATACCTCTCGGCCACAGAGGCACCCTAATGAACATTGTGTACATATAGATGAATGCGGAAGTATTACTTCCTCTTCGTTGTGATTTTTAAAATTTACCCATAAAAGGTAACGACTCATAAAATCTCTTTCAATACGACGTTCCCGAGATTTGGCTTTATATGAAGAAGAATTTGCGAGCTCAAACATTTCGGGTACCCAGTGACGTGCCTGCCCCGCAGGACGCACATGAGATAAAGGCAGATAGCAATGAGAGCACATGGCAGTTTAGTATAGTGGATAGCACTCGGAGCTCCGGAGCCCAGAGTTGTGGGTTCGAATACCACCCCTGGCATAAAAATGATGGAGAAATTTATTTCATCATATTGGCCCCCGAACTTGAAGGATGACGTGGCTGATAGGTTTCTCGCAATGGTGTGATGTTCTTTACACACGGCGAGACAAGAAAAATGAGAATCCCTTCTTCAGTGCTTCGAAAATTAATAAATCAGTGTGATGTTACGTTCCACACACTGTGACGTGCCTGCTACGCAGGACGCACATGAGATAAAGGTAGATAGCAGCGTGAGCATACGTCCGCGTAGCTCAGTAGTAGGAGAACAACTTATTCCGGAATAACGGGACCCGGGTTTGATGCCCGGCATGGACAGAAATGACGGAGAAATTTACTTCGTTATATTGGCGTCGGAACTTCAAGAATGACCTGGCCGTTAAAGTTCTCGCAATGGTGTGATGTTTTTTCCCCACCGAGAGACAGGAAAAATAAGAGATTCCCTTCTTCAGCGCTTCGAAAAATAAATGTGTGTGATGTTACGTTCCACACACCAAAATTGACTGGGATTACTCCAATGCACGTTCTCTCAGCGGATGACTGCCTACATCCATACACGGTCCCGGCTGACCCGTAGGCCCATGCCCCCGGCCCTTTTTCAGGGGGGAGGGGGCAGGGGGAGATGTGACGTGCCTACCACGCAGGACGCACATGCGATAAAGGCAGATAGCAGCGAGAGCATACGTCCGCGTAGCTCAGTTGGGAGAGCGCCTTTTTCCGGAATGAGGGGGCCCGGGTTCGATGCCCGGGTTGGACAAAAAGGACGGAGAAATTTACTTCGTTATAACACCAAATCGTCTGAGATTTCTGAGATGTACGGTTTTTCATAGGATGACTGCCTACAGCGACACATAGTCCCTGCTGACCCGTGGGCTATGCCCCGGCCCTCTTTCGGGGGAGGGAAATGATGTGACGTGCCTGCCCCGCAGGACGCGCATGAGATAAAGCCAGATGTAGTATAGTGAATAGCACTATACTACACTAGCATGGATAGCACTATACTACACTAGCATGGATAACACTATACTACATTGGAATCCCGCCCCTGGCATAGTAACAATGATGGAGTAATTTACTTCGTCATAACCCTTAGTTTAGAACGAACCGCAGTTGTCAAATATTTTATTGCTCTGTAATCTGCGTGTGCCGCCCCGGTGGCGCAGTGGTCTAAGCGATGGCCTCTGATCATTCGTCCGAACGGGGTCCGGGTTCGAATCCCGGTGAGGCATGGATGTTGTGTTTGTCTTACGGCACTGGCTCTCTCCCTTCCCTGGAACCAGTGACCCTAAATTAGGGACGGGCGACTGCTTATAGCCCATTGAGTTGCTCACGGTGGTCGTTAAACCTCCAATCAAAAAAAAAAAAAAAAAAAAAATCGGCGTGTCTTTGATTAATCTTCTTCCTGCAGTTTTTGCTAGCAGTATAAGTAGTAACTCAGCTTTTCGTACTTCTAGATGTAATGCTCTTCCGAATGAGTAAAATTTGTTTAGGAAAATCTATAGGCTTTGCTCACCAGGTAATCGAAGGAAATGAGAGAGTAAAAGAAACCTATTATTTCAGAACGAAGCTTATTAAATTTCGACTATTTTAGCTCTCAAAGAGCAATAACAGAAACGATGCAAAAGAAAAAAAAAAAATCAACGGCAGCAATTCTTAAGAGGAAAAGAACTTGGTAAAGCAGCGAGTGTTTCTGTCATTTGAGTAAGTTAACGATATATACAGAGGAACAAATGCTGCTGCGATATTGAATTCTTCGGTTGAATGGGGACAAGTTAAAAGATCATTTAATACCAAACCCGGAGGGTTTCTCCAAGCAAACGACCGCTTTGTTTTTGGTCGCACTATAAACAATGAAAGCGGTGGAAAGCTTTTGACGTCAATGACTAGCTGGAACTTTCTCTGCTTCCTCAAGAAAGTACACTCTTTCAACAATGTTTCTGGGCAAACAAAAGTTTGTCCAATTCGACTCATGAAAGACTCAGTAGTTAGCTTTTATTGGATCTTTGTGGAAAAAGGAAGAAATACTGCAAACAATAAAGGGAATGATCTTCTGCTGGGGTATCCTAAAGAAGCAGTGAGCATCTGCACTTTATATTTTCTTTATTAAAACACTTTATCATCGCTAAAGCTCTGATGCTATTCAACAAATGGCCGCTCTGTTTCTCAAAAATCCCATCTCTCATCCTTTAAAATAATGACATTTACAGGTATATACACACAAACACGTACTTTATTTATGAAGAAGAGAAACGTTTTGTCATTAAAAGGAATGAAATGGGCACTTCTTGTTCTTCCCCTCAGTTTTCCAATTTGTAATTTACTTTTCAGAACACTTTGATCCCACAGGAAAGAAATGAGAGCTGAAGCTTTTAGCTTTGTTAAAAAAAATAAAATTGGCGCTTGTTTTTTCCTTCACTGCTCTCACAAATTAATCTGTTAGTTTTATCTCCTGCGCAAACGAGAGGGATCAATGAGCCTTGTCTTCTTCATCAAAAAGGAAAGCGTACTGCATTTCTTTTTAATAACGCATGCTCAATAACCTCAGTAACACCCGATATGTAACTTGGCCACCCCTGTGGCGCAGTGGTCTAAGCGATGGCCTCTGCTCATTCGTCCAAAAGGGGTCCGGGTTCGAATCCCGGTGATGCATGGATGTTGTGTTTGTCTTACGGCACTGGCTCTCTCGCAGCAAAAACAGTCTTGCTTGGCCAGCACTGCCAGCAATGGCCCAGCAGTATGTTGCCGCGGCCGAACCGTCAATAAAATGTCCGGGCGGCCAACACAAGGCCAGCAGTTTAAGCCAACAGCTGGCCAACAGTTGGCACCCCATCAGTTGTCATATGCCACAACAGGGCCATCAGTTATCCATCACAGGCAGTAGCTGCCACAAGTGGCCCTTCAGCGGCCCTGCGAGCCCGTATCAGAAATGATGGCTAGCCTAATGTGGTCCGCTAGTGGCAGCCGGCAACCACGTGACGTAACTGATGGCTTGCCGAATCTTGTCTGCCAATTTCTCAGTAGTAGCCATAAAAAGAAAAAAATCAAGGATAACCGCAGTTTCCCAAAGCTACAACTTTTTTTTCTTCCCCCTCACGAAACTTCTGAATTATAGCACTGCGCTGGGGAAATTTTCTCAACAGACCGGAAAAACATCCGTTTAGATCAGAGTGGAAACCAACCAGGGCTGTCGCCGTGGGAGGTGAGCTCTCTACCGACCGGACTAATTTGCCACACACGAGCGTGTGCTTGAAGCTGTCTCTTTCGTGCGGAATGTGTAATTAAATAGTTCTCTCTTTCATTTTACAATATTGCGAGGAATTTTTCATAAAAGTCAGTTTTATATAATTCATAAATTTATTTTTTCAACGTAACGATAGTTTTATTTTTACCTAAAGGGAACTTCACTCATTTTCAAGGAGTGTACCAACTTAAAGTCGCTTTCCAAAGTTTTGTGCTGTCCTTGTCGTCTTGAAAGGCGATTGTTGAATTAATATATTTACCCGTTCATGTCACATCCTGTTACATTTTTTACGTTGTATCTTTCCTTTCCCTTGTCCGAAGCTACATTTGTTTTAAAGAGGAAATGTATTTTATTTTACTTCTCGCTGTTTTTAGAAGCGAATTCCTCCCAGTCTTGTGTATTCAACCCATGGATGACTACATTACATCCACATAGCGTTGCTTTTTTTTTCTTTCAAATAATTAATACACTTTCTACGCGTACAATTCTTTTTTTTTCTTCCCAACAAATGTTTTTTTAAAGTTTTTCCAGGATATTTACGGTTCAAATTATTTCTTGTTATTCACCCACTCCATTCCAAGAATTGTTATTCATGGGAATGGAGTGGGTGTATTTCATGGCTGTAATCTAGTATTTCATGGCTTAATCTGATATCTTCGTCGACGCGGAATTTCATTAGGAAATTAATTCGCCTCTCTACAAATGGCTTTTTTTTTCTTAACATCCACTAAAATAACACGACGGCGATAACGTCGTCTTCAACTAACTGGTACCATGAAAGACACAGCAAGTGTTGCTTCTGCGCATGCGCAGTCCCGTTGCTTCCACCTGCTGTAGGAGTTGCATCGATTGCCAGCAACGGGGCAGTTGCTTGGCGACCCACAATTCACGGCGATGCTGCATAATCTTCAATGGCTCGCCAACTGAGAGCGGCCGGCCCGGTGGCGCAGTGGTCTAAGTGATGGCCACTGATCATTCGTCCGAAAGGGGTCCGGGTTCGAATCCCGGTGAGGCATGGATGTTGTGTTTGTCCTACGGCACTGGCTCTCTCCCTTCCCTGGAACCAGTGACCCTAAATTAGGGACGGGTGACTGCTTATAGCCCATTGAGGTGCTCACGGTAATCGTTAAACTATCAATCAAAAAAAAAAAAAACTGAGAGCGCTGCCACCAACGGACCGCTACCGGTCCGTAAGCGGCAGATTTCAGGCAGCAGTTTCCCAGCACTTGTGTTTTTGCTGGGCTCCCTTCCCGGGAACCACTGACCCTAAATTAGGGACGTGCGACTGCTTATAGCCCATTGAGTTGCTCACGGTGGACGTTAAGCCTCCAATAAAAAAAAATATATATATATATGTGACTTCTTTTTGTGGGGGAAGCAAAACTTGAAATTTAACTGCAACATAAAACTATCTGTGTCAGAAAATTAAGAGGAGAATCAGTAAATAAGTCACAAAAAGTTGTTTAAAAAAATACTAAAAGATATACGAACTTTATTATTACCTTTACACTTCCTCTTATTTCTCGACATAATTTCCACCAATATCGATGCACTTATCGTATCGCTTTATCAGTGCATCGAAACCTGCGGAAAGTCTTGAATCTTCACGTTCAACCTTTTCATATCCCTGAAACGTTTACTGCTAAGGTGAGATTTAAGCGGAACAAACAAGTGCAAATCACTCGGGGCTAAATCGGGGCAGAAAAGTGGATTTTCAAGAAGCTCCTAGCCTAGTTGTTCAATTTTCCTCTAAGTTATTCAAGCGGTATGAGATCTGGCTTTGCCGTGATGTCGTCCAAGCCGACTGACTAGAGGAGAGATCTGGCTTTCCTCTAGTCAGTCGGCTTGGACGTTTCTAATTCAAAATATATTTTATTCCATATATTTTCTTCCAAACAACAGATTGAAAACGTTTATTTTTCCTTTCAATTCTATTTATGTTGAAGACTATTCTAGGTTTAGTCACTTTTTCGAGTTACGCATAGATTTTCCGCTGGGGGCGTAAAAGTAAATTGCATTTTCTCCGATATCGCTGCTTCTAAAACTTCGATTTGTAAAATTCTTTCTGCAACGGGTATAGCTCCTGATGGGAAATCTTTTGCATGTAATTTTTAATTTTTGATAAAAAATGGTTGACCACCAGGGGGCGTAAGCGTTGATTTCTGCTTCTGATGTACTTACAGCAAAATCTGAGCTTCTAAAATCTCGATTGAAAAAATGCGTTCGTGGACCGATGCCTGTCATGTCAATAAACTTTTTCGGAATATTTTCTTCTTAAAATATTGCACGCTTTCTTCGCCAGGGGGCGTAGGTGTATATATTATTTGCGTTAATATATCTGCTTCTAATGGTCGTATTTGAAAAATTCCTTCTTTCTTGGATATAGTTTTTGGTGCGATATGTTTTCTATATAATTTCAAAAATTTCAAGTAATTTATAGACTTTCCTCAAGGGTGCGTTAAGGTAAATTGCGTTTTCCCGAAATTTCTGCTGCCGAAACTCCGATTTGAAAAATTCTTCTTCTATCGCATACAGCTCCTCACGAATATATTTTTGCATATAACTTCTAATATTTGGTAAAGAATTATTTGGTCACCATGGAGCGTAAGCATTAATTCCTGCTTGTGATGTATTTGCAGTAAACTCTGAGCTCCTGAAAGTTCGATTGAAAAAATTATTTCGTGGACCTATTCCGTTCACATCGGAAAACCTTTTGAAAATACTTTCTTCTTAATATAATGCATGGTTGTACCGCCAAGAGGCGTAGATGCATATCTTATATTCGTCGATATCTCTGTTTCTAGGAGACTGTTTTAAAAAATTCTTTCTTTGTTGGAGAACGTTTCAGCTGCGAAATGTTTCTCATATAATTTCCCATTCTTATTAACGCACACGTCTGCCTGCCGCCAAATGGCGTAAGTTCACGTTTCCGTTTCCAGTAATATCTGCAGGATTAAAAATCTGTTTGAAAAGCTTCTTTCTTCTGTCAGATGCTACTGTTTTCCATACCGGTTCCATTGACTTTGAATAGGTTTGATAAATTTAATTAGCGTCAGAACGGATTCAAAACACGTGCTCACTACAACCGAAAATACGGTGTCATCTTTCTTGTTTTTAATTGCATCCCGTAGCATTAACAGCATTTCACAGTAAGATACAGTATTCACATTCTCACCCCTCTTTTGGAAATGGTCTAACAGCACTCCTTGAGAATCCCAAAACACTGTAAACACAGCTTTCCCTGCTGATTGCGAAATTAGGAATTTCTTGGTTGAAGGTGAACAGGGGTGCTTCCATTGCATTGAAACACGCTTTCATTCAGGTTGTTAGTCTTGCACACATGATTCGTCCCCAGTAACAATCCTGTTAAGCATGTTTTCTCTTTCATATGCGTACCAAGGCAGATGGTGCAAGGACAGGCCCATTCGGCTCATTTTGTATCCATGAGTCAGTTCTCTGGGAACCCACCGTGCCCACACTTTCCAGAAATTCAAACGATCGTGTATTATGTTGTAGGATAAACCATGGGAACACCCAATTCCAATTGCTACACTCTGTATCTTTACTCGCCTATCAGATCGAATCATCTTCTCCATCAGCCTCACAGTTGCTTCTGTTGCAATCTGAACAGGACGACCTGATCGGTCATCATCTGCAGCTTTTGAGCACCTTTGAGAGAATGTATTAACCCAATTGTGTATGGCTTTACGAGACAAACATTTATACCCTAAACAGGAAACATTTCTGAATGAATATTCTTTGCAGGAAGTCCTTTTGCCCAAAGAAAGCAGCACGCTGCTCTTCACTCCTCAAGCACGGTCACCATTCGCAATCTGAGCTGGGTATGCACATGCGATGCCTACCACCTGCTACGTTGAATTACGAGTAAGATGGATCGTGCTGTCACCGAATAACACCTTCAGAAACTAATAACTCTCATTATCAGCTATCATATAACTGTTTGTGATTTAATTTCTGACACTCTTCGTACTTTCTCATGCGAACAACGGTTCCATAAATTGGAACTCGTTAAATGGCCAACATTCGAGTTATGTTTTTCTCGTGGTAAGCCAGAATGGCGGTATAAAAAGGATAAGTGACAATGACGGAGGTTCTTTAAAAAATATTAGAAGGGGTTCTAAGTTTCTTAACAAACTCTCATCTTGTACCCAGTGGATAAAAAACGGTTATGTTTTCTACAATTAAAAGTGTTTACGAACAGTAGTTTTAATTGTTATTCTCTTTTAACGAAGATTTAGAGAAACAAGGAAGGCATTGACTTTCTGAACAATATTTCGAGAAGATCGCATAAACCAGAACTTTGCAAGAAGTAGATGCGGCGCTAATGTTGAGGTTGAATGTTCATTCATTACGCGAAAGCCTGTACTTGTTAGGAATTATGCTTCATACTGAATAAAAAGACATTGCTTCGCATTGATTTTGAATATTGCTGCTATGCAGCTTTCCCGACAATGATAAAACATACTATTTATTAAGGCCATATACTATTTTACTAAACTATCGCGGAACATTAGTTCATCACGTTTTACATAAACGTAAATATACACCATGAAGAAATACGGGATTACGCCATATAATACAAATTTTGAAGACGACAATCCGATTTTTGGCGTAAATGCGACAAGGATGGTAAGTCAGACAATATCCGAAAACCTGAATTTTTTTTCGTCGTCCTGGAGCGGGACTCGAACCCGCGTCTCCCAGAAAACGCCCGGGTATGCTAACCACTACACCACCCAGAACGACCAAGTTTCAAGTTTCCGATCAATTTGAATTTAACCATCACAGGATTTGCTAGTCGAAACTTGAAACTTGGTCGTTCTGGGTGGTGTAGTGGTTAGCATACCCGGGCGTTTTCTGGGAGACGCGGGTTCGAGTCCCGCTCCAGGACGATGAAAATTTTCAGGTTTTCGGATATTGTCTGACTTACCATCCTTGTCACATTTACGCCAAAAATCGGATTGTCGTCTTCAAAATTTGTATTATATGGCGTAATCCCGTATTTCTTCATGATTTATCTGCTTCTCCGGGAAAACACGGGATAAGATTCTTAACCTCCAGATTCGCTAAACATGAATGCCGGTTGCTTTGACTAGCGAATCCTGTGATGGTTAAATTCAAATTGATCGGAAACTTGAAACTTGGTCGTTCTGGGTGGTGTAGTGGTTAGCATACCCGGGCGTTTTCTGGGAGACGCGGGTTCGAGTCCCGCTTCAGTACGATGAAAAAATTTTCAGGTTTTCGGATATTGTCTGACTTACCATCCTTGTCACATTTACGCCAAAAATCGGATTGTCGTCTTCAAAATTTGTATTATATGGCGTAATCCCATATTTCTTCATGATTTATCTGCTTCTCCGGGAAAACACGGGATAAGATTCTTAACCTCCAGATTCGCTAAACATATACACTACTGTTTGTGAAAATTGCAACACCAAGAAAGAATCGCGCTATTCAAATGAAATTAATATCATAGGTTTCTCATGTTACAAGAGATAGCTGATTACATTTTTACAGCTATACAATATCTTTTTCGCTTCAAAACTCAGCATTGTGTAAAGCCACCTGGAGCAACAATAACAGCTTTTACACAGCGTGGCGTTGAATGGAAGAGGTTTCTGATATCATACTGGGGAATAGCTTGTCAGGCTGCTTCTATGCGAGACCAGAGTTCATTTGTGGTGATTGGCGGAGGCGCTTGACGGGCCAGTCGCTTAGCTACTATGTCCCAGACATGCTCGATCGGGGACATATCCTGCGAACGTGCAGGACATGGAAGAAGTGGTACCTGCCGTGCATGGAAGAGGTTTTGAACATACCGGGCCACAGCTGTCTGAGCATTTTCTATTTGGCATATAGCGCCAGGACAACTCTGAAATAAATGGTGTCACCTCTGCCTCTTAAATATCCCTGATGTATCGCTGGCTGCTAAGGGTTCCGTCAATTCGTATCAGACGAGAGCACGAATTGAACCCAATGACTATAATGATACAAAATTCCACCACAGCATATTGGATGACAACAGGTCGTACTTTCCTAATAATTGAAGATCAAGAAAAAGGCATTGAACCTACTAACTATCGCCCAATTACATGCCTCCCAATGGCATTCGAACTTCTTGCAAGTGTACTAGTAAGAGGGTAAACAACTTGTAACCAATAAAACAGAAGGGAAATTTCAAAAGGTCAAGAGACACAAAAGACCAGCTGCTAATTGACAAAATGGTATTCAAAAATTCCAAAAGACAAAAAACAAATTTGATTATGGCATGGATAGATTCTAAAAAGGCATTTGTGACTCGCTGCCACACAGCTGGATTAACACCTGTCCGGAACAATTTGTAATTAGCAGAACATCTGTCAAATCCTCAAAGAAAATATGAAAAACTGGAAAACATTGTTACATGCATATGGCAAAGAGCTCGGAGAAGTTAATATCAAGAGAGGTATATTTCAAGGGGATTATTGTTTAACATATTTTTAATTCCCTTGTGAACGATTTTGAACAAAACAAAAATGAGCTACGAAATTTCGGACGAACATGGGAAAATAAGCAATATGGTGTATATGGATGACCTAAAATTGTATGCAAAAAGTTCTGCGGAACTTGAAACTTTGCTGAATACAATGTAAATATTTAATGCTGATTTACAAATGAAATTTGGATGACTGGAAAAAAGTGCAGTACTATCCATGCACCTCGGAAAAGTCCATAATATAGATGGAATTGAACTAGAAAATGGTGATATTATGAAGTCATTGTCAGATAACAAAAATTACAAAGACCTTGGAATTCTAGAATCACATAACATCTTGCATGCAAAAGTCTAAAGTCTGACTCAGAGGGAGTTCATCAGAAAATACAAAAAACATTTTAAATGGTGGATATACAGTAAAAGCCATAAATACATTGGCTGAAATAATTGATTGGACCCACAGTGAATTAGAAACATTGGATCGAAAAAGTCCAAAGCTTGTGACGTATATTCTAAGTTAACTTTCCTGTTTAGTTTCTTTCCCTATGTAAATCTTGAGTTCATTCTCAGTTATACTTCACTCTTAACGTAATATCTTTTCTGTCAAACGAAAATTGTAGGCAACATAATTGAGGTTGAATGAACGTGACGTATGCCTGGTTTGATAAAAACGAGAGATAAAAACTACGAGTAAGCTGTTGCTCAAGAGCGTTGCTTAAAGGAGCGTTGCTTAAAGAACATTGTGTTGTAGAGCGTTGTGTTAAGAGCTGTGTGGCGTGTGGAGCGTTTAATGAAATATGCAATGCTATGTTACGATGTGTGTGCTACATCCTGAATAAAGCATCTTTTCCGTAAGTTTGACTTCTGTTGTTTACATGTTTCGTCTGGCCGTTAAGGCTCAATTTAGGAACTATTTCATCTTATGGTTATGTTTTTAAAATAACGTAGAAGTACGAAAAGACGTCTACGTCATATTGGCGCCCGAACTCTAGTCAAACAGATTCATAGTGGAAGTCACGAAAAATTGAAAGTATTACGGATCCTATCGGTCTCTTCTATGACTGTTATAGACAGGATCATGAGGCTCATAATTATACAACAGACAATCTAAGCACTCAGCGTTATAGAGTTCCAAATAATTCACTTAGTGCTCTGTACAAGGCCTGCGGTTCCGACTTACCAGACAGCGAATACGCAAGGTACGAAGCTTATGTACCGCGTACTTCAACTGCAGTGCCTCAACAACAATTTACCTCATCACCCCCCGTGAGAAGGAGCAAAATTCTTGCTCATTACGTATCCCATGCGGGTTCTATTGTATTCAGGGGAAACGGCGGATCACTTAGGTTTCTGGAGGATCTTGATGATAAATTTGATTTATATAATGTTCCTGAAGATTGGCAGATACCTATTGCTGGCACATGTTTGCAAGACACGGCAAAGGTCTGGTAAATACAGTGGCGTCGAATGAACCCACAGGGCTCATATCCGCAATTTTGAGCTGCATATTTGGATGTCTTTCCTTTTGGCACCAATAAGGCCGGCCTTGCACAACAACTGTTTTCCAGGCGACAGCGAGCGTCAGATAGTCCAGTCCCGTTCGCTCTGGAAGCAGTTCGACTTTACAAATTATGGGACCCTGCTGCAGTCAAGTCTGATATTTGTGACACCTTACCACAGCAGCTGGATCCTTTCCTGCTGGATTTTTTGGAAGTTCGACGTCTTGTCTCCATTCACGAGTGCCTAAAACTCGTTCGAATCTATGAAGAACGCCACAGCAAAGGGCAATCTTCACAGGCTCAAGAGGACCTCCAACCTACGCAGTACCATGAACCTTCTATTCAGACTAATAGGTATCAGCAGCCAAAACAGAACTTTCGTCAATGACAATTTTTCAATCCGCCTCGGCAGGCTGCTTATCAGTCAAGGGTGGAGAACGCCTATCAGCAGTCTAGATACGAGCCGCAGCATCGTCGGACACCAGAGGTGCGACAACCTGACCATTATGGGAACCAGGATAACCAAGTTTCTCGTCCCCGGGATAATTACTACCCCGTTGACAAGACCTATCCAAAACACCTTGCTGGGGGGCAAGGCAAGCCTAATGATGTTAATGCTGCCTCTCCTGCACGTTACTACGATTCAGCACGTTCTGGTGCTTCGCCAAATTTCCAAAATCAATCTAGACATTCTAACCAGTTTCACGACAATTTAAACTTCAGCAGGAGGTAGAAGGGTCGAGTCTATCTCCTCGTTTTCCTCGAGACCTCAAATCTATTTTTTTAACAATTCAAGCTCCGCTATTGCCTGATATTCTTGTCACCTTAGGTAAAGTAGTGGTGTCGACTAAAATTGATTCTGGATCTGACATTTCTGCATTAAACTTTGATTTATGTGCTGCTACCTTTCCAAATGCTTGTGTCGAGCCCTCCCAGCAATGTCTGCGAGGTGCCGACAATAACGTTTTTTCAATCTCTGGATCAGTTCATTTACCTGTCAAGATTGGCAAAGTTCAAGTTTCTTATACTTTCTTTTCGATCCAAGAGTTACCCGTGGATTGCCTTCTGGGGGTAGATTTCATTAAAATGTTTAAGCTTACACTTGATTTCGAGCATGGCCTAATTTTAATGCCTGGGATTAGTCCTCCAACCCCAAAAGAGCCTATTGATTTTTCTGCAGTTCTTGCGAGTGAAAGATTATTTCCTGAACACAAGGGCCAACTTGGTCAGGTTTTACTCAGCAGACCAGTGTTATTTTCTGATAGGCCAGGGTTTACACAGGTGGTGTATCATACCATTTATACGGAAGGGGCTAATCCCATTGCATGTAAGCCTTATCCATGTCCGAACCAGAAAAAAGCTGAGTTCCAAAAACAAATTCAGGACATGCTCCATTCGGGAATAATTATGGTAAATATATATCAAATACGTGGAGATAATGAAAATGGACGATGTCATCGCTCTGTCCACGTTATTTTATAAACAACGCATAGCGACTGAAAAATTGTGTTCCGACACCTCCCAGTGGTGTCGGAACACAATTTTTCAGTCGCTATGCGTTGTTTATAAAATAACGTGGACAGAGCGATGACATCGTCCATTTTCTGGAATAATTGAAGAATCACTTAGTCCTTGGGCAGCACCTGCTTTTCTTGTTTCAAAAAACAATCAGGAGAGTATCGCTTTGTGATAGACTATCGCAAACTCAATGGGGTGACTAAAGCTATCAATTATCCGTTGCCTATAATTAGCGATATTCTCCAGGACTTATCGTCAACAACTGGCTGTCAACTTTGGATTTAGTTAGTGGCATTTGGCAGGTTGCTGTCCACCCAAATTCTGTAGAAAAAACTGGATTTATTACCCCGTTTGGAGCATACGAGTTTCTGCAAATGCCCTTTGGGATGGCATATGCTTCTGCAACGTTTCAGCGCCTAATTGACTCAGTCTTATGTCCTGTGCTTGTACCTAATGTCCATGTCTATCTGGACGATATAATTGTCTCTTCTGAGACTTTTGAAGAGCATCTGTCTCTGTTGGACCAAGTTTTCGAACTGCTACATAATGCGGGTTTGACTTTAGAACCTGCCAAATGTCAAATTGGACGGGACGAACTAGTATATCTCTGATTGAAAATTACCCCTAATGGTCTTCTAACTGACGACTCAAACGTCAAGTCAATTTCGGACTTCCCAATGCCTAAGTCGGCAAAAGAATTGTCTAGATTACTAGGCATGACCGGGTGGTACCAACAGCTCATTCCGGGGTACGCTACTCCATTCGAACCTTTATTTCCGTTAAAAAGAAAGTATAGGCACTTTGTTTGGTCCACGGAGGCAGAGACTGCTTTTAATGCTCTTAAACATGCCTTGGTTTCGCCACCTGTGCTAGCCTTTCCTTACCATGCAGAAACGTTCAATATTTTTACCGATGCATCAGGTGTTGGTCTAGGAGCTGTTCTATCTCAACGTGGGCATCCTATTGCATATGCCTCTCGAATTCTTAACAAAGCAGAACGTAATTACTCCGCTGCTGAACGAGAATGCTTAGCTATTTTATTTGCTGTCACCAAATTTAAATGCTATCTCAATCATTTA
The DNA here is from genome assembly GCA_039090855.1 of Macrothele yani. Taxonomy (NCBI): domain Eukaryota; kingdom Metazoa; phylum Arthropoda; class Arachnida; order Araneae; family Macrothelidae; genus Macrothele; species Macrothele yani. The sequence continues at coordinate 16,459,350 of CM077015.1, read as the reverse complement.
ACTGTCAATGTCATTATGGATCATTCAGCACTTAAATATATAATATCTGCAAAGAATCTGTCTCTAAGATTGTTAAAATGGACACTTCGACTTAAGGAATATAATGTTCGAATTCGGTATCGTCCTGGAAAATCAAACCAACTGCCGGACGCACTGTCTCGCTGTCCGATCAGTTCTGATGGCCAGGCGGATACTGAACCTCCCTCCCTATTTCTCATTTCAGAAAACACTTCAAGGGAGCAAATAATTTCTGAACTGCCGAATGATCCAGATTTTGAGGAAATTTATAATTTCTTACTAGCTGGTTCTTCTGCTCCTAGTGAACCTTCTTTAGCGGGTCGTAGTCAAAATTATGAGATCATCGATGGTATTTTGTATTATACACAATTTGTGAATTCGGGAGCTGAGTACCGCCCTGCGATAATTCAGTCTATCCGCATGGCCTTATTATTTGAATTTCACGATATTCCTCTTGCCGGCCACTTAGGCATACGAAAAACTCGTACTAAACTTCGAGACGTAGCCTACTGGCAGGGCATGTAAAATAGTATCCTCGCATACATTCGCTCATGTGACTACTGTCAAAAGTACAATTATGATAATAAACGACCGGCCGGTCACTTTATTTGTAGTTCAAATAATTATGTATTTGAAACCATATCTATAGATTTATTGGGCCCTTATCCATTATCAACTAAAACTAAGTCTCGTTATATTTTAGTTGTTACAGAAAAATTTTCTAAATGGGTGGAAGCATTCCCCATTAAAGCAGCTACGGCTGATGTAATATGTGATACTTTAATACATAATATATTTTTTTTCGTTTTGGCTGTCCCCGTACCGTAGTCTTGGACCACGGGGTTCAGTTCATTTCTGAGTTATTTGAGCGAATGTGTGCGAATCTTCAAATAAAACACAAATTTATCAGTCCATATCACCCTCAAGCCAATCCAGCTGAGCGTGTAAATCGTACCTTACTAAAGATGATCTCAACTTTCATTGGCAATAATCATGAGCGTTGGGACGAACACGTTGAAATGTTTTGCTTCGCCCTTCGCTCATCATTTCATGAATCAACGCGGCTTACGCCCGCTGAACTTTTCTAGGGCGCAAAATTCGCACCCCCTTTGAGAATTTAACTGGCATTATCGATGAAATCAACCAAAGACCAACACCTGAATCTGTAAAACTACTTGCGCAAAAGGCACGGGCTGCTATCAGTCGAGCTCAATTAAGCCAAGCTAGGCACTATAATGTGAAACGGAGAGAACCAGATCTCGCAGTTGGAGATCTGGTCTTATTAGAAACTCATTTTCAATCCTCTGTTGCACACACGTTCGTAAAAAAATTTGCACCTTTACATGAAGGCCCTTTTGAATTGGTAGAATTGTACAATAATAATGTCGTATTAAAGAATCCAGATGGCTCCCTACATTCTGCCCATGTGCAGCAATGTAGGAAATGGGTTATTAGAAGTGATGATGCAATTATTAACCCTAAATCTAATAGGAATCCTCAGGCAGAGATTGGGACTTCTTCACAAATGTGTATAGTTGATGATGAAATTATTGACCCCACTGCTGTCCTGTCCGATTCTCTACCTTCGTCTGAGCGTGTCTTTGCTTCCACTTTTAACGATTCTCATTCTGACATTATTCCATTCACTCGGGGTACTTCAATTATTTCAACTCCTCCGTTTCCTGCCTTCACAAAAGACGAGAGTTCAACTACTTCCAGTTCCTCTGGATATTCTTGTCGTGTGCAACGAGGTTCTTTTTCATCTGCTTCTCGTACTACAATTGCTCCATTTACTTCTTCACGCATAGTGCCTCCCTCTGGTTTTAAATCAAAAAACGTAAAAAGAACAAGAACTGACATTTCATCTTCAGGTAGTTCCATCTCTCCTGTGCCTAAAAGAGTCATACCTCTTGCTGAATCTGAATCATCGGACAATATTGTTGAGGTTCTTCAATCTCCAAGTAAAGAAATCCCTCCTTCTGTTTCTACTGAGCAGCTGCCTACTTTAGGAACATTTAATCAATCTGCAGTAGAGCAAAAACGTCCTCTTTCGCCATCTGTGCCATCTAAACCTAAGAAGCGTCCGCCGCCTGAATTTCCCCCTCCTGTTCCACACTCTCCTAGTGCAACTTCTAGTGTTGGGCTACAATCCAGACATAGAGTCCAGCATTTGCATCCGCTAGGATTTCGTCCTTGGAAACTTCGCTCGGGACGGACGGAGCCTATACCTTCCTCCACCGATCCTCGTCGTTCACGGAAGCGCCCTTCTAGTTTTACGCCGTTTCTTGGACCTTCAAAGAAACGATCGGATCTTCACCCTTCTCAGATTCCGGCTTCATCTCCAAGCCAGCCTGGGACCTCTTTGCTCCAGCCTAGGACTTCCTTGCTCCGGCCTGGGACTTCCTTGCTCCAGCCTGGGACCTCTTTGCTCCAGCCTGGGACCTCTTTGCTCCAGCCTGGGACTTCCTTGCGACAGCCTGGTGACTCTGCTTCTTCTGGTCAACTTGCCTTGTCCGCGAGAAAACCTGACACATCCCGGCGATCCAGTGACCTGCAGCCTCAGCCTGTGAAGCGGGAAGCTTCGAAAGTACCGTTGTTGCCCCGACAGCAAAGTAAGAATGTCCGCACACGGGTATTCTTTGCTAGCAACAGGTACTGTTAAAACATTTTGTTTTATTACAATTGACTTTCAAGCTCAAAGGAACTTTTTACTACATAGAGCCTTGCTCTATAAAGACTGTTTGAATCTTTCATTATACTCAAAATGCATCACAGAACTTTGCTATCAAACGACTATTTATTTGAACTTTTCTGTCCTCAAAAACTATCGCAGAACCCTTGTGAAGGACTGTGAGGACAAACAAATATCACAGAACTTTGCTTTATAGAGGCTATTTATTTGAACTTTTCTCTGTACTCAAAGTATCACAGAATCTTTTTTGACGGAGTTTGAGGACAAAATATCGCATAAATTATCTCCTTGTCAGTATGTAATGATTTTTTTCTTGGTGTGGCGCCACATTAATTTTTTTTAGTACTAAAATGCTTGTCAACTCATTTTGTGCATATTCGGCATAACATAAATATCAGCCAATGCCTTTGTTGATATCTATAAAGATGTTTGACTCCCAGGATAGGGTTTTCCAGGGTTTTCCCTATTCCATCAAAAATTGATGTGCGAATGCATGGGAGTAGTTCGAAGTCGGCCCTGGCCGCCAAGTGTTCACTTAAATGTTTATGTGTTGTTGTGCTATGACTAACCTTTTTGTGTGCTTGACACTTGTTGTGTTTGGTGTTGAATTTTTTTCTGCAAGTGCAGTTTTTTCAACTAACTAAATTTACACCATGTTACAATGTTTGACTATTCAATTAACTTAGTCTGAATGTTTTGTCTTCCCTGAGAAGTTATGACGTGTGGACGAATGTGTAAATTAACTTCGTTACAAATGTTGTAGTTTTTTCCTGCCATACGCAGTTTTTTTTACTGCTATACTACTTCTTATATGTATATTGATGAGAGTTCTTCACACATATTGTGACAAAATATTTATCACGACTTATGATATGGACATTTGATGTACAGAAAGTTTCTTTTTCTATGAATGTTCGTGATATTAAACTATTGATGTCTAGAGACTATGTGTACTGATATAAAGTCAGCTACAGCAACTGATCAACACATCTCTTCATCCACTTTGTAAGTTCTTATCTGAAAGAGCTGAATGAATGATCAAATTGTTTGAAAGCATACCTCTACAAAATTGATAGGTTCTTGGCAAAAAGAAAAAATACGAGGGTGATGATGTGACGTATATTCTAAATTAACTTTCCTTTTTAGTTTCTTTCCCTATGTAAATCTTGAGTTTATTCTCAGTTATACTTCACTCTTAACGTAATATCTTTTCTCTTAAACGAAAACTGTTGGCAACATAATTGAGGTTGAATGAACGTGACGTATGCCTGGTTTGATAAGAACGAGAGATAAAAATTACGAGTAAACTGTTGCTTAAGAGCGTTGCTTAAAGAGCGTTGTGTTGTAGAGCGTTGTGTTAAGAGCTGTGTGGTATGTGGAGCGTTTAATGCAATATGCTATGCTATGTTACGATGTGTGTGCTACATCCTGAATAAAGCATATTTTCCGTAAGTTTGACTTCTGTTGTTTACATGTTTCGTCTGGCCGTTAAGGTTTAATTTAGGAACTATTTCATCTTATGGTTATGCTTTTATAATAACGTAGAAGTACGAAAAGACTTCTACGTCATAAGCTATTGAACATGCATCATGCACTCCATCCAAAAGGCGATGTTGACAGTATATATTTACCACGGTGAATTGGAGACAGAGGACTACTACAAGTACAACTGGTAGCAGAGGGAGAAAAAAAGCCTGAATGATTACGCCAAGAGAAGCAGAGAAAATCTACTTCAGACAGTGAAAAACGAAAATTTATTAAAAAACAACAGAACGCAAGGCGGAATACAAGAAGAAGCAGTTTTAAAGCAGCTTGAATGACTGGAAGAGCAAGCCACTGCATGGACAATATCTGAGAAATATTGAAGGAAAAAGTGACAACAACTGGATTTCGGCATGGCGGAAATACAGAAGATCTGATTTTTGCTGCACAAGAATAGGCATTGCAGACAAATGCTATGAAGGCTAAAATCCAGAAATTTAGTAAAACTTCAAAGCGCCAACTTTGTCAAGAAAAAGATGAAACTGCGTCTCATCTTTTATGTGAATGTAGCAAAACCTGCACAGACAGATTGCAAGGCTAGACACGACAGGGTTGCAAAATTGATCCACTAGCCATTATGCAGGAAGCATAATTTGCCAGCATCGAAAACCTCATGGGAACATCAGGCTGAGAAAGTCTTAAAAAATGATCAGGTCAAAATCTTATGGGATTTTCGAATTCAAACCAATCGGCTCCTACAGCATAATACATCAGTCACAACAATCATAGAAAATCGGAAAGTCTAGATAATAGAAATTACTGAAGATGCCAGAGTCGATGAAAGAGAACTGGAAAAAATTACTAAATACAGAGACCTGGCCATAGAAGTTACACGAGTATGGACTAAACACACAACAGTAGTCCCCATTGTCATCAGGGTACTTGGAACAATTTCAAAAACTTTATGAATCATTTCAGAAAACTGCAGCTCTTTGATATACCACCCACAGAACTGCAAAAAAAAACCCAGCTTCACTTAGGACATCATACAGATTACGCCGATACTTGACTGATACCTAACTCTCCGGTGGAAACTCGTATCAGTTCAACAACACCAGTCAATGATAATTTTGTTGTTTAATTTCGTTTGTCATAGGCTACGTTTCGTATATTTCGAATAAAAGTAAATAATAATAATATTCCACTAGGCCATGGAGGGCCTAGTGGATAGCGTAAGAAGTTGGCAACCAAGCGGTCACAAGTTAGATCGCCAACAGCGTGGATAGCGCAGAACCATCGCCAACAGCGTGGATTTCGACTTGAGATTACCTTCCTAAAAGGTGCAAAACATTTGCAGGAATATTTGGTGCCATTTAGCGCGAATAACAACAGTTATAATGGTAAAATAAATATCCACTAGTTAAGGACCTGCATACTGAAAAATCTTAGCTTCGTCAGGATGATATAAAGAAAATGTTTAGCACATACTGCATGAAGTGTGGCGCAAGATAACGTTACTAGCGTCCGAGCCTTAGGTAGAGGAACCCGTTCGACAAATGAGTTACAGTCTTCGGAGGGAAGCAATGAAGCAAGTGGTGTTGCCCCTTTCATGGCTGCCACGAGAAATAGTCAACAATCGACCGCAGATGCTTCTTGGGATACTAAGATGAAGACCAAACTAGACCGAAGTACCGGCTGATGCATGAGATGGAGTCCAGAAATGAACATGTACATCAACGAACATACTACGAAGTGACTACATACTACGAACATACTACGAAGTGACTACATACTACAAATATACTGTGAAGTGACTACATACTACGAACATACTACGAAGTGACTACATACTACAAATATACTGCGAAGTGACTACATACTACGAACATATTATGAAGTGACTAAAACCGAGACACAGATGACAATGTACAGGAAAAGACTGTTTAATAAATGACAACAGCATTATCTAGACATAAGTCAGAGAACAGCAACTAGCGCATGAGAAACGTACTATTGTTGCGAAGAACATGATACCATCTGGCGTCCTGGAAGTCATCAAACAGGTACTGGGTGATCAACCGCAGAGCAGCGAGCAGCGTCCTGCAGACGAGAATGCAATGCTTGATGACAAAAACGAGATAATATTAGAAGAACGGGCCGAACAAAATCAGCATTTGCCATTAGTAGTTGGCAACGAATTTAGGACAGCCGTCCTACAGTTCGAAGGAATGGACCTCACCAAGCGATATAAAATTCAGAGGCAAAGCCCTAACAGAAAATAAAAAAGACCTAACAGCAAATAGCAGAACACCTCAGCAAGTATGTGATACCAGCCTACTTTGATGAAAATATGACCCCGATAGAATCCATTCACACAGCTGTGTACTACGATGCAGTTTGAGTTACAAGACTAAACTAAAAAATACACCATCTGTCAGGAGGATCAAAGGACCAAGAAGCCCGTAGTACCAGCATGAATAAAAGACTACAGGGCCGAGTTAATGAACTACAGAGAAAATCGGCCACATCACGCAGTACGTAAAGGAAAATAAGTCCAAGTAAAGTCCTGAAAAGCGTCAAAGACCACACCAAGTTTGAAGAAAGCTGAAAAATGGAAGAATACTTGTACACGCTGAAACAAAGTCTACCAGCAAGAGACTAAGATGATATAAAGAGAACGCACAGCGACATGTGGACAGTAACACATTAGAAAGCAATGAGAAAAGCTTCTATTTTAACATTACCAAGAAATACATCAACCGCGAAGAGCCATCAGAACGTAAAGCGGTAGAATTCTGGAGTAACCTCTGTACGAGGAATGCAAATCACAACAGCAAAGCCTCCTGGCTATAGCGAGATAAAAGGACAGCGAGACACTTTCAGGAAATGATGACTGGAAGGTCACAGCAGAGGACCTTCAGGAAGATAAGCGATGACACACAGCTGAAAAGCGCCAGGTGTCTATAACATCCAAAACTATTGGTACAAGAGGTTAATATGTATATACGAGCATCTGGTAGACCAATGTCATCCCTATTTCTTTGGTATCATCATGTGGAGCACCACAGAACTAGAAGAAATAATGCGCAATTCCAGGACAACAGTCACTAAACACCGCCAGCACCACTCGAAGTCCGCAGTAGAAAGGCTGAGCATTGGACGGGCAGAAGGAAGACGAGGAATTATTGATCTGCTGGAACATCGAGACAAAGAAATCAGCAGCCTCAGAAAATATTTTTTATGAATCCCGTGCTCCTTCACCAAGCGATAAACCAGAGTGACAAGATGTACAGAGACCTAGCCTCTCTCCCCAGACCATCGAGATTAGAGCTAGGGAGCCAAAAGAAGAAGCTTGGGGAAGGAAATGCTTTTAATGCATGTTTAACAAACGGATTACTCTACCTCGAGACCGAAGAGTTCCTGATCGCTACACAAGATCAAGCTGTACACACCAGAAACAATCGGAAGCATATCCTGAATGACACGTCAGTGGAAAGCGACACATGTCAACAGTGCCATCAAGTGCCAGAGATGATCCAACATATCACAGCAGGGTGCGGAGTCCCCACACAAATACAGTACACGAACAGGCACAATTAAGTCGCCAAGATCTTCCATCAGAAGTTGGCAAGAAAGCACCACCTCATTACAACTGAGCCTGTCCCCTACTACAAGTATGAGCCAACAACGCTTCTAGAGAACAACATCCACCAGATGTACTGGGACAGATCCATCAGAACAGGTAAGACCATCCCCCCCAACCGGCCCGACATCGTCTTAGCCGACCAGGAGAAGAAGTCAACAATGCTCATTGACATAGCCGGGTCCAACACATGCAACATCCAGAAGACACATGGAGAGAAGCTGTCAAAGTATAAAGACCTACGATACGAATTCAAGGAAATGTTGCATATAGAGAACGTCACTAACGTCCCCATAGTAATATCAGCCACAGGAGTTGTAGCTAAGACCATTCACAGCTCTATATAGACACTTAACCTTCAACCTAACACCTACATGGAACTACAGAAGCCCGCGCCGGTGGCGCAGTGGTCTAAGCGATGGCCTCTGACCATTCGTCCGTAATGGGTCGGGGTTCGAATCCCGGTGAGGCATGGATGTTGTGTTTCTCTTACGGCACAGGCTCTCTCCCATCCCTGGAACCAGTGGCCCTAAATTAGGGACGGGCGACTGCTTATAGCCCATTGAGTTGCTCATGGTGGTTGTTAAACCTCCAATAAAAAAAAAAACTACAGAAGGAAGCTATCCTGAACAATTGTAGGATAGTAAGGAAGTTCCTGGACAACTAAAATAAAAACATACCACTTATCAGACTTGGTACATCGTGCCTGTCCCAGGAGGAAAAGAAAAACATCCCCCAGGAAGGGATGAAATCATCTATAATAATATTAATAAATATTTCTTTTTAAAAACTAAACAGTCAAAATACGTACTATTGTCCCCGCCATTGTTTAGTAAATCTTTATGTTTATGACTCACTTATCTTCTTTCATTGGTTTGACGAAAATAATATTCATCAGTAATCCACCTACCTAAGCATCGCTAAATATCAGGAATTAGTAAACCTTATTGTTCATTGCTATTATTTAATTCCACTTAGTATGTACCGGACTATTACTCTGTATGGTCGTGAGTGATGCGAATAAATGCAATGAGTTGTATGTAAATAAAATCACTCATTTTATTTCACACCCACAAAGATCTTGGTATGCGAAAAATGCATGGCGTAAATTATCTATATAGAGTACCATGTACGTTCTCGATATTTTTTTCCGTTGTACGTAGTCACAGATTAAAATGTTCGATTTCATTTGGACATTTTGTGTTGAAATTTGACAATTAGCATCTTTGAATGGCAAAGGAGAGATACATGCGATGAGCTTCTGTACTTTTTTCCTGTAACGATGGCGGTTTTAAAAGGGTGCTTAACAAGCTTTGAAAACATTTGGTGTTCTCAGTGTACGGACAGTTGGCAGTCAGCAAGGTGACAGTTCATTGAGGGAATTTCCAATTTATAGATACTCCGGGAAATACGTTCCAAGATTATAGCAGGCAAAAAAGCGAAAGTATCGGTTCAGAAGGAGTGGTTTAAAGAGGTTCACCTGCATTTGCCCTCACACAGCGGCAAGTGCGTGACATTAGCCCCAATCATGCGCTGCACTTTATGTGCTTCCATGACATACTGAAAAATATCCTCGAAACAAAGAAAGAAAAACAACAGTAAAAGTAATAGAATTAGAAAACGGAGAGATATTTCGGTGACTTTTTATGGACAAAAGTACTCTTTTGTCAAAAGGAGCTCTCAGAAACAATGTCCGATGTAGTAATAAGTGCTGATGGATTCAATTAAAGAATGGACAAGTTGTCAGAACACAGGAAGTTGCAAAGATTACCAGTTGTATATTCGGTAACTGAAGTGTTTCGTCGCACTCGAAGCCACAGATGCACCGTTTTTAAGTTTAATAAAAGACAAGATATATTAGGTCGTTCGAGAAATAAGAGAGCCTTTTCAAATTACCATGATTCTTGTAATAGCAAAACAATAATCACAATATTTAAAGGAAATTGTCAGTAGTTTCATTATCAATAATCCTTTCCCCAACTGTATGCATTTCACGAACACCACTCAAGTTACGAGTGTAATTCAGTCAGTGGGAAATGTTTGTGATTCGGAGATCCACTTCCTGTTAGCCGTTGTAGCGAGCACCAGACATCTTTTCAAATTATCAAAGCAGTTGAAACCATAGGGTATAACGAAGTAAATTTCTCCGTCATTTTTGTCCACGCCGGTCTTCGAATCCGGGTCCCCTCACTACGGAATAAGTCGCTCTCCCAACTGATCTACACGGACGTCGCTGCTATCTGCCTTTATCTCATGTGCGTCCTGCGGTACAGGTACGTCACATCTCACCCCACCTCCTCTCCGAAAGAGAGCGGGGGCATGACCCACGGGTCAGCCCGGACCATGAGTCGCTGTAGGCAGTCATCCGCTAAAGAACGTAAATTGAAGAAATCCCAGTCAATTTGGTGTGTGGAATGTAACATCACACACATTTATTTTTTGAAGCGCTGAAGAAGGGGCTCGCTTATTTTTCCTGTCTCGCGGTGTAGAAAGAACATTACACCATTGCGAGAACATTAACGGCCAGGTCATTCTTGAAGTTCGGGCGCCAATATAACGAACTAAATTTCTCCGTCTTTTTTGTTTACGCCGGGCATCGAACCCGGGTCCCCTCATTACGGAATAAGTCGCTCTCCCAACTGAGCTACGAGGACGTATGATCTCGCTGCTATCTGCCTTTATCTCATGTACGTCCTGCGGTGCAGGCACATCACAAGGGGTACGTATCCGGTGAACACGTTGGGTAAGGCAGCTTTATCCAAACGTTCTCTTTAATGAACACTCGAATAATCTGAACCTTGTGCGGCCTGCACTGTCATGTACGAAGACAGGATATCGCAGTGCCCTTGTTGGGATATTCTCCACTACAAATGGCTTCTACCGGTCCAACTTCATGACCATGTCCTCATCATGTGCTTTTCAAAAAGCCACCACAAACATCCACGCGAACCACCAGTAAGATTTCACGCTCATGCAAATATCCAAGAGGCAAAGATGCCGTGAAAGTACTGGATTCCATGCTGTACTGTGACAGATGTCTTTGCAATGGTGCAGAAAATTCCACCCGAATATCATCTAAAAACTCTGTAGCTAAAGCTCCCGAGAAACCTTTAGACTTTTTAACTTATGAAAATGTACCTCTCAAAGAAATTCCCGTTCGTTTAGTGGCAGTTTATAGTTCTGGAATTTTAGGCATAAGCACTGTTCGTCATTGGGTAAGAAAATCAAAGGACAGTGGAGGAATGTTGACCGAAAATGTTCAGCTGCAGAGTGGAGGCCCGTAATCGGAACTTGCGATTTGAACAGGAAAAAAGTCGATGAGCTTATCAGCGAAAATCGAAAAATAACTTACAGAACAATAACAGATAAACTAAACATTAGTTTCGGTGGTGTCAATGACATTGTTAACGTTTAAGGATACAATAAAGTTTCCGCATGTCGGGAACTGCGTCACCTAGCGACTGAAATGAAAAAATCAAGACTTGAAACATGGCAAAGGTTGTTTGCTCGCTATACAAAATGTGGAAGTGCTTTTCTCCAAAGCATCGTCACAGGTAATGAGAATTGTGTTCACCATTGTGACCCAGAAATGAAAAATCAATCGCTGGAATACCGACATCCATCTTCTCTTAGAGCGAAAACATTCTAAGCTCAAATTTGTGCCGGTAAGTGCATACTCATTGTATTCTGGGATTACAGAGGCTTTAGTTATTCATCAGGAGCATATGGTCAAAGGTACGACTATCAACTCTGAGAGCTACGTGCATGCTTTAAAAAAGTGAAACGCAAAGGATAAACAGCGTGCCTGGGGTAAAAACCCAATGATTCTGCAACACGATAATGTCAAACCCTACGTTAGGGCTTTTACTGCAGAGGCCATACAGAAAATCGGGTTTGTTGCCGTCCGACTTCTGGTTGTTTTCTGCTCTCAAGAGATGTCTGACAGGAATTTATTTCATCTGTGACGAAGACGTTCAAGCCGCTACGGTGAAATGGTTCCTAGAACAACCTGAAGATTTTTACAGAAACGGGTTTAAAAAACGTCGGCGTATATGTATCGAGCGTGAGGGGCACTATGTAGAAAAATATGTAAATCAAAGTAGAAATTTTGAGCTTTGTTCTTGTGTTTCAATTTGATACCTTGCCACCGGGCTTGTATATAAATATGGAGGCATTACTTTCTGAACACCCTCTGTTTGATGATGAAGACAACGTTCGAAGAAAATGGAGATTTGAACTGTCGACATTCATTCTCGTGTTGCTTGAGCAGAATCGGAGAGTCGCTTCATTCAAATTGCATTAGTTTCAGCGATGACATTTTATCCAGCAAAGAAATCCCGATGCAAAATCCAATTTTCGTCATCCAACGAGGACAGTGATTAAAGGTTTGAACTTTGCACAAGCAAAACTTTAATACTGGAACCTCAGAGGAAGCAATTATCACCCGAAAGCGAAAATCCCTAATCATCGATTTCTCCCATAAAGTTGAAGTACTTATTATAAGTCTGCCGTTTCGTGGTTTTCATGACAAAACGGAAATATGTTTTTATTCCTTACGGGATCCGTACGGTTAAAAGAAAAGTTAAATACTGTGAGATGAAACAAAGAACTTCAAGGTATGAAAAATATTAAAAAAGGGTTTTCGAAACATGGTTTTCATTTGAAATTTTTGTGAACATTTTATAAACCTTGAAATGTCAGCAAAAGCCTTAAAGCAGTTTCCAACAAAACATTAATTTTCATATCTTTGAAACTTTTGTCGTCCTTACTACAATGATATTCGAAGCTTAGCAATTCTCCTTGCCCGTATCACGATGGAAGAAGAATTATGTGTGTATTTTTAGCACGTCTTTTGTAAAAAAAAGATCGTGCTTCTGTTATCGGTTTGTCCGTCCGTCCGTACGTCAGTCCGTCCGTCCGTCCGTCTGTACCCACCATATCTCTGCAACTATTAGTCCGATGTGAAAAATTCTTTTTGCATTGGGAAGCTTAAAATATGGAAATGATGATCCTTCATTTCGTTTTTTACGATGTACAATTTCGCCGGTAGAGGGCGTAAATGCAGATGATGTCGAATTCAAAAATACGTTTTATATTATATATTTGCTTCTAAACATCCGATTGAAAAAAAGTTTTATCTTTCGATTGAATTTATATCGAAGAGTATTTTAGATATAGTTACTTTTTCAAATTACGCATAGATATTCCGCTAGGGGCGTAAAAGTAAATTACCTTTTGCTTGATAACACTTCTTCTAAAACTCCGATTTGAAAAGTTTTTCCTTCAGCGGATACATCTCCTGATGGAACATATTTTGCATATAATTTCAAATTTTTGGTAATAATACTTTGGCCACCAGGGGGCGTAAGTGGTAATTTTTTTTTCTGATGTATTTGCCATAAATTCGGAGCTTCTAAAATATCGATTGAAAAAATTATTTCGTCAGCTGATGCCACTTACATCGATAAACCTTTTCGGAATATTTTCTTCTTAAAATACTACACAGTTTCTCCGCCAGAGAGCGTAGATGTACATCTTATTTTTGTCAATATCTCTACTTCTAGGAGTCCGATTTGAAATATTCCTTCTTTGTTGGATAGTGTTTTCCGTGTGACATGTTTTTCATGTAACTTCAAAATTTTCAGGAAATTTATAGAATTCCCGCTAGGGGGCGTAGCGGTAAATTGTGTTTCCCCCTATATCTTTGCTTCTAAATCTCCGATTTGAAAAATTCTTTCTGCACCGGATGCAGCTCCTGATGAGAAATCGTTTGCACATAATTTCTAATTTTTGTAAAAAAAAATAGTTCGGCCACCATGGGGCGTAAATCTTAATTACCGCTTCTGTTGTATTTGCAGCAAAATATGATGTTCTAAATTCTCGATTGAAAAAATCGTCGTTTGTTGACCGATACTACTCATGTCGACAAAACTTTTAGAAACATTTTCTTCTTAAAATAGCGCATGGTTTCTGCGCCAGGGGACGTAGATGTGTATCTTATTTTTGTCAATATCTCTACTTCTAAGAGTACGATTTGAAAAATTCCTTCTTTCTTGGATAGTGATTCTGATGCGAAATGTTTTTCCTATAAATTAAAAATTTTCAAGTAAATTATAGACTTTTCGCTAGGGGGCACAAAGGTAAATTGCGTTTTCTGCGTTATTTCTGCTCCTAAATATCTGATTTGAAAAATTCTTCCTGTATCGCATACAAGACCTGATGGAAAATATTTTTCACACAATTTCTAATGTTTGGTAAAAAATGGTTTAGCCACCAAGGGTCATAAGGGTTAATTTCTGCTTCTGAAGTATTCGTTGCAAAATCTGGGCTCCTGAAAACTCGACTAATTTTTTTTCTTCGACCGATACCGCTTATATGGATACACCTTTTGAGAATACTTTCTTCCTAAAATAATGCATGGTTTTCCCACCAAAGGACGTAAAGTCACATCTTATTTTGTCGATATCTCTGTTTCTAAGAGTTCGTAAGCTCACGATTCCGTTTACAGCAATATCTGAGGGATTAAAAATCCGATTGAAAACCTTCTTTCTTTCGTCAGATCTGTTGTTTTCCATACCGGTTCCATTGACTTTAAATAGCTTTGATAAATTTAATTTGCGTCAGAACGGATTCAAAAGACGTGCTTATTACTCCCGAAAATTCGGTGTCATCTTTTTGTTTGTGGTTCCCGTTGGTTTGTCTTAACCGGGGAAACATTTATGTGGTGTAATAACATTCTGTGCCTTACACCGGTTTTTCATGTTGGAAAATAAGTACATGACAATTTATGAAAACACAAATTTGTCCGTGACGAAGTTAAAAGCCACGCTCCCTCACTCAGGAGTAAGTTGTTCCTTCAACTAAGCTACACAGACAGAAGGTATCGCTGCAGATTTGTGGTCTCGACACGTGCTTTACCTATGTAGTACGTCGCCAATCATAAAATACTTATCATCCGAGGTTGGTCCGGGTTCGAATCCTGGTGAAGCATGGGTGATAGGTTTGCTTTACGACATTGGCTCTCTCCTTTCTCCTGGAACCCGTAGCCCTAAATTAAGGACTGGCGCCTGCTTATACCCCACCGAGTTGCTTAAGCTGGAGATAGATTTGTGATTTTCTGGGGATGCTTTACCTACCACAAATTATGTTTAATAGTTGACGTTTCTGCCCGTTTACATTAGAGTAGGCTAGAAACAGATTCCAGATGGCTCATCTCTCCATTATTTGAAGGCTGAACGCAATACACACTCAGTAGACAAAACATTAGAGATAGGGGAGATGGACAGTTCATATGGACATCCCCCATGCAGAGTAAAACAGAACCAAACCGATCGCAGGCGATAAATAGGTGAACAGTACGGCTTCCCAAGAGTGTATCACAATTGACGAACATGGGTAAACGTGGTGATCTGAGCGACTTTGATCGTGGACGCATTGTCGGCGCAAGACAGATGTGTGATTCTATCGCCCAAGTGGTAAGAATCGTAGGGTTCCCAAGGGCAACCGTAACAAGGGTGTACCGCGAGTGTACTATCGACGGACGTGCCAGAGCCCAGAGAGCAAACGGTGGCCTACCACACGCCATTGATGGCCGGGGTCGACGTAGACTATCCAGGCTTGTATGGACCTCCGGCTTAGCAAATCCAGATGAAAGGTCACCGAGTTAACGGGAGGGTGCAGGTGTGACGTCGACAGCATCAGTCCATAGCCCCATTGTTCCAGGTCAGCTCTGGTCAAGGCAGTGTTGACATTGTAATGATTTTGGAGCCTTCTAATGGGACACATTACGTCCCTTAGTGCATCTTTAGAAGTCCTTAACCTCTGCTCACTACCAGCATGTATTGGCTGATCACTTACACGATTTCGTGGCCCTCGTGCAACCTGCGGCCGACGGTCTGTTCCAGAAGGACACTACGCCAATCCTCCGGGCCGCAACCAACCAGGCATGACTTGAGAAACATTCCTCTGTGTTTTTAGCCATCCAGTGGCCGTCAAGGTCCCCGGATTTAAACCCTGTGGAAGCTAACTGGGATGTCATGAAGCGGAACATCAGATCCATGGATCCTAAACCGACGTCTCGGTGGCAGAGTTGTGGACAATGCTGCAGCAGGCATGGCTGGCATTACCTTCGGAAACACTCTAACATCTGGTGGAGTTGTTGGTCATTGCCTCGGCGTGTACAATCTGTTATTCGCGTTACAGAAGGATCAACAAGCTACTAGGTAGGTATCTCTAATGTTTTGCCCATTAAGTGCAGATATCCCGTTGTTCTAGGATGACAAATCCAGGAGGCAAAGGGATAATACTGTCTATAACTAGAAAGAGGAGCATGAGGTACATCGAGACACTTAACATTTCCTCTTCTACATTTCAGTATAAATAAGATAAATCTCGTTTCGCAAATATGTAAACAAATATAAGGCCGCGGATGGCCTAGTGGTCAACGTTCGTGACTGCCACGGAGAAGACCTCGGGTTCGATCCCAGGCATGTAGGAACGCTCGAACCACTGAATATCCGCCGTGCGTCAGATGGAAACGTCAAGCCGTCGGACCCCGGGTTCTGACCCCCGGTAATAAATGAGGGCGTCTTCCTCCCCCTTTCTATCTCGCTTCCGTGTCACTTTCCTATCGGGCAATCCAGTCCAAATCTCCTAGCTTCATTCTTCTAAGGGTTGTTTAAGACCTGGGGTCAGACACTCCCTTCCTAAATTCCTCTACATATGATCATTTGATCATTTGTAAACAAATATTTCGAATTTCCTTATGTCTGTTGTTGCAATGAATGGCACCAGAAGTTCGTTTTGGTTTCGGGCTCGTCAAGCTGAAAACTCGTTTTGTGTGAACATTTCTCGGAAAAAGTAAAGCCATGTGCTTTAGTTGCTATAGTCAACAAAGTAAAAACGGATTTTGTTTTCAACCTTTCAAGAAATAAGCCATCCCATTACAAACTCTTATCTTGCAGCCCAGCTTGTTAGTTTCAGCTGTAATTAAATAATGCATGCGGTGGAAAAACTCGTTGAATTTCATCAATTGATTATCTAGCAAGTCAATTTTCGTTGTGTGAGAATTTTCTTTTAATCCAGGAGTAAAATACTAAACCTTCCAGTGGCCGATCTCAAACTTTTTCACTTAACTTTAAAAAAAAAACCCGCCCTTGCAAACCTTTAGATTGAACTCAAACTGAGCGAGAAAGGAAGGCAAAAACAAAAAAAACTAAATGCGGAAATATCTTATGCGAATAATTGAGAAATATGCGCAGAAAACTGTGCGCATAATACTGTAAAAAGTCCAGAAAGTGAGTTCACATTTTATAGCGAAATGTTGAATTAAACTTTTTAAATAAATTTCCGAAATGTTACCATGATGGACTGGCATGGAATTTTTAACACAGACATCTGGATTTTCAAACAGTTAACAACTTAAGTAAGAAATTACTGATACCACATAGTAGAATACATGCCTTCTATGTATTCCCAAGTGTTGACAGTTTTCATATACATACCTTGTCCCAAAACAACTAACAATGTTTGTATAAGAAAGGTGCAATACTGCGTTCGACCTTGCCACGAGTCTCGAAAAAAATTCAGTCGTTGTAACAACCACAGCAACCGGCAAAATCTGTCTGTCACGCATGCGTCGTAGGTAGTGCGGAATTTAATAAGCGCTGTATAACGAAGTATATTTATCCGTCATTTTTAGTCCACGCTGGGGATCGAACCCAAGTCCACTTATTCCGGAACAAGTTGCTCTACCAACTGAGCTACGCAGACGTTCGTTCTTGCTGCTATCTGCCTTTATATCGTATGCGTCCTGCGGGGCAGGCACGTCACATCTCCCCTCCCACCGAAAGAGGGCCGGGGCATGGCCCACTGGTCAGCCGTGATCATGAATCGTTGCAGGCAGTTATCCGCTGTAGAACGTGTACTTGAGAACTCCCAGTCAATCTAGTGTGTGGAATGCAACGTCACACACATTTATTTTTCGAAGCGCTGCAGAAGGGATTCTCTGAAGAAGGGATGCAGAAGGGGTCCTTTTTTACCACGCCGGGAATCGAACCCGATTCCACTTATTGCGGAACAATTCACTTTACCAACTGAGCTACGCAGACATTCGTTCTTGCTGCTATCTGCCTTTATGTCGTATGCGTCCTGCGGGGCAGCTACGTCACAGCTGTTTAGTGAACTCATAACAAGTGTTTACGCGCTGTGATTTTTCGAAAAAGTGGATGTGAAAGAGGAGCAAACATGCGCCATTCAGTTTTGCTGTCGACTTAAGATGTCTGTCGGAGAGACTTTCTGTCTTATGCAAGAGGCTCATAAAGATGAATGTCTAGGAAAATCAACAATTTACAGGTGGCGTAAAAAATATATGAACGGTCGTGAGCCGCCGGCTCACAACCATCCATGAAGGAAGACCTTCAACGAGTGTTACAGAGTTAAACATCAATTCCATAAGCGTTATTATACGGAAAGACATACACCTATCAAATAGAGGTATCGAAGATATGGATTACATTTCAGAATTATCAATTCACGGAATTTTAACCTCGCATTTGGGCATGAAACGAATTTGTACAACTTGGATTCCCCATTTCTTTTCATGTTCTGCCCAATGAAAGGCCGCACATGACCAGTTCTGTCGTTTCTTATTTGGGGACAAAAAATATTAAGTTGATGTCCCAACCTGCATGTCGTCTAGACTTGCCGTCATGTGACTTCTGGTTGTTCCCTGTTTTAAACAAGAAAGACGACACCGAATTTTCGGATGCAATGAGCACGTCTTTTGAATCCGTTCTGACGCGAATTAAATTTATCAAAGTCAATGGAACCGGTATCGAAAACAATCAACTTGTTCAAACAATCGATAAAACATCCAGAAATACAAAATGTATAAAAACATCTACTTAGTTCCACCAGCGGCTAAAAAGCATGATGCAAAAATTAACAAATGGCTAACAAAAAATTACACATACTACAAGGAAGGTACACAGACAAAGAGATTTTCAAATCGAACAGTTAAAATGAGAAATATAGAAGGAAACATGATATAAGTCTACGTCTGCTAGCGGAAAAAAATTTCATAACGGAAAAGTTGAAAATAGGCGAAAAATATTCGTCATGGAAAAAGCTATGATAAGGGAAAAAAACTTTTCAAATACGTCCCCCAAAAGCAGATATAGCGAAAATAAAAGGTTTCGACCTTTACGTAGCTAGCGGTAATTCTTTGCTTTATTTAAAGAGAATAATGCTTCACATCTCTGTTGTAGCGAAAGGCATACAGTAAAGAAGAAATTTCTCAATAGCGTTTTAAGAAGCGATGATACAGCTGCAAACTGCCGAAACACCACCTGCCGACAGAATTGTGAACTACAAAATTGCTCATACACTAGCCTGACGTGTTCTACAAGGGAAATGGCATCCGGTGTTTAAAGAATTTTTGAAATCGCACATGTAAAAGCAGTGATATTGAGAAAAACAGAATAAGCATTTGGGCTCCTAGCGGCAAAAGTGTGCAAAATTTTGGAAAGAAAATACACACACAGAGTCTGCATAGTTAGTGGTATCTGACCGAAGAAAGAAGTTTTTCAATCGGGTTTTTAGTCCCGCAGATATTGCTTTAAACAGAAACGTGGACTTACGCCCTCTGGTAGCAGACTTGTGCGCTAAGAAAAAGTTTGAAATTATGCAAGAAACATTCCCCACGTAAACGCTCTCCAACAAAGAAATAATTTTTCAAATCGGACTCTTAGAAGCAGAGATATCGACAAAAATAAGATATGACTTTACGACCCCTGGTGCAAAAACCATGCCTTATTTTAAGAAGAAAGTATTGTCAAAATATTTTCGATGTAAGCGGTATCGGCCCACGAAAGAATTTTTTCAATCGATTTTTCAGGAGCTCAGGTTTTCACAAAAATTAACGCAGATGCCCCCTGGTGGTCAGACTATTGTTCATCAAATATTAGAAATTATATGCAAAGTATTTCCTATCAAGAGTTGTATCCAGTGCAGAAATAATTTCTCAGATCGGAGTTTTAGAAGCAGAGATATCGAGGAAAACGCAATTTACCTTTACGCCCCCTAGCGGAAAGTCTGTGCATTAGTTAAAAATTTTGAAACTATGAGAAACATTTTACCCCGGAAACGCTATCTAACAAAGAAGGACTTTTTTCAAATCTGACTTTTAGAGGCAGATATATTGACAGAAATAAAATATACGTCTACGTCCCCTGGCGGAGACGGTATCGGCCCTCGAAAGAATTTTTTCAATCGAGTTTTCAGGAGCTCAGATTTTCACATAATTAACGCAGACGCCCCCTGGTGGTCAGACTAATGTTTATCAAATATTAGAAATTATATGCAAAGTATTTCCTATCAGGAGCTGTATCCAGTGCAGAAATAATTTCTCAGATCGGAGTTTTAGAAGCAGAGATATCGAGGAAAACGCAATTTACCTTTACGCCCCCTAGCGGAAAGTCTATGCTTTAGTTAAAAATTTTGAAACTATGAGAAACATTTTACCCCGGAAACGCTATCTAACAAAGAAGGACTTTTTTCAAATCTGACTTTTAGAGGCAGATATATTGACAGAAATAAAATATACGTCTACGTCCCCTGGCGGAGACGGTATCGGCCCTCGAAAGAATTTTTTCAATCGAGTTTTCAGGAGCTCAGATTTTCACAGAAATTAACGCAGACGCCCCCTGGTGGTCAGACTATTGTTTATCAAATATTAGAAATTATATGCAAAGTATTTCCTATCAGGAGCTGTATCCAGTGCAGAAATAATTTCTCAGATCGGAGTTTTAGAAGCAGAGATATCGAGGAAAACGCAATTTACCTTTACGCCCCCTAGCGGAAAGTCTATGCTTTAGTTAAAAATTTTGAAACTATGAGAAACATTTTACCCCGGAAACGCTATCTAACAAAGAAGGACTTTTTTCAAATCTGACTTTTAGAGGCAGATATATTGACAGAAATAAAATATACGTCTACGTCCCCTGGCGGAGAAACCATGCAATATTTTAAGAAGAAAATACTCTCAAATGTTTATCGACATAAGCGCTATCGGTCCACTAAAGAATTTTTTCAATCGAGCTTTTAGAAGCTCAGGTTTTGCTGCAAATACCTACGAAGCAGAAATTAACGCTTACGCCCCGTGGTAGCCAAACTATATTTTACAAAAATTTAGAAATTACAATCAGAATATTTCCCACCAGGAGCTGTATCAGGTGAAGGAAACAATTTTGAAATCGGAGATTTAGAAACAGAGATACCGGGGAAAGAGCAATTTACCTATAGTCCCCCTCGCGGAAAGTCAATGAATTACTTGAAAATTTTGAAATTATATTAAAAGCATGTCGCACTAGAAACTATCCAACAAAGAAGAAAATTTTCAAATCAGACCATTAGAAGGAGAGATATTGACAAAAATAAAATATACGCCTACTTCCCCTGGCGGAGAAACCATGCATTGTTTTAAGAAGAAAATATTCCAAAAAGATTTGTAGACGTGAGTATTATCGGTTAACGGACGAATTTTTTCAATCGAGATGTCTGAAACTCAGATTTTGCTGCAAATACATCAGAAGCAGAAATCAACCATTACGCCCCCTGGTGGCCAAACCGTTTTATAGCAAAGATTAGAATTTACATGGAAAATATTTCTCATCAGGAGCTGTAACCGCTGCAGAAATTGTTTTTCCAATCTGAACTTTAGGAGCAGAGATATCGGGGAAAACACAACTTACTTTTACGCCCCCTAGCGGAGAATTTATGCCTAACTTGAAAAAGTGACTATACCTGAAACAGTCTTTGCCATGAATGTAATCGAAAGAAAAAATAATTTTTTGAATTGGATGTTTAGAAGCTAATATATGGAATAAAAAAATATTTTGAATTCGATATCATCTGCATTTAGGCCCACTAGCGGCGAAATTGTGCATCGTAAAAAAAAACGAAATGAAGGATCATCATTCGTACATTTCAAGCTTCCTAATGCAAAATTATTTTTTTTAAAACGGACTATTGGTTGCAGAGACGTCGTGTCTACAGACGGACGGAGAAACCGATGACATAAGCACGATCTTTTTTTTACAAAATACGTGCTAAAAAGACGTTAGGGAGACGACAATTTGAGTCTGATCAACAACTTATTACAGCTTTGCACGAGTGCTTCAACAGTATTTCAGAAGAAGAATTCCAGACGACATTCAAACAGTGGCAGGAACGTTAGGACACCTGTCTACGATGCAATCGACAGTATTTTGAAAAAAACATCATCACTTCCTTGACAATTAAGGTACGCATATTTTTTTTTCAAAAAACATTCTGAGATGTTTTTGGACAACCATTGTGCATATCATTAAGCTGTTCTCTGTTATTAGAGGTTAGCTCCTCAAAGACGCCAAGATAAATGTTTAACTAATGGAACTAAAATATACTTGCTGTTACCGTATCAAACGTCTCCATTTACAGCGATCTCGACACACAACTCGAGCTTCACTCTGATCCATCACATGACACGCGCAAGACCTTTTGTACTTCCTACTCATAATCTCTTTCTCATGCAGACATTCCTGAATCGTGTCCTCCCATCATTTCCTTGGCCTTCTTCTTGCTTTGTTTCCCATTGGCAAAAAAACTCAAACCCAGTTAGTTTGCCTTTCTTTCGACATTGGCCAAAAGAATCAAACCCAGTGAATTTGAGTCTTTTGCCAATGTCAAACAGAACTAGCTGGTACCTCAACAATATTTATACTGAAGCTCAAATTTGTATCAGCTTCCAAGATTAATAGAGTCCCTTATTGCTGTCGTGTGTGCCATTGTTGCCCAGCGGAGCGCCTCTGGAGGCAAGCCTATCTCTCACTAAGTTTTCAATGTATTGGTATTGTTTTGTACTATTTCTTTGAAACTTTTCAAAAGCTTCTCAATTAGATCTCTGAGGTGTTTTCTTAATACACTTTCTGATTTTCTCTATTTATCTTTTCCTGCACTGTTTTATGTATTGCTCCAACGACTCTACTTTCATTTGACAGTTTTTATGAAGACGACAATATCTGCAACTACGTTTCTTCCTTTGTTTTCTTTTTGGTATTCATCAATTTGTTTTCAGTCTTTTCTTTTTAACCCAAGAACAAATCTCGTAACATAATTCTCAGTTGTTTACTGTCCCAGTACACACGATGATTTTGATTCATGAAATTACTTTTCATCCAAACCGTCTCCAACGGGACATGCTGATTTTTTCTGCATGCTTTATTTAGGTGCCATCCTCTCACCAAGTAAATATACGCATCAAGAAATTCTAATTTCACGCCATCGACATACAAAACTCCCTTTCCTGCCAAAGTGCTGTGCTTACGTTTTGTTCTTTGGAAATTTATTTTTAATCCGACTTTTTCACTTTCGTGCTGCAAGCTCTTGTATGATATTTTTAGTTCTAAATGCATAATAATTGCAGCATCAGAACGTCGATCGATAGAATGATTTCCATTGATCATTATTCTTTTGTCAGCTCAGTTCGTTCTCTGGAAGATAATCTGCAATGAAGAATTGAAAAAGTTCCTCCCAAATGGTGTTTCTCCCCTTCACCGTCTTCTAATAACTACCCAATTTTTCGCTTCAGGTATTAGACTCAGGCTTGTTTTACAAATGTCTTTACTTGCGTTAATATAAGAATATTTTCTGCTATAAGATTTTATAGCTTTTGATGTTCGTTCCAAGAAAAACAGCTTTCTGAAAAGTAAACGCATATCAAAGTGAAAATTCACATTTAAGTGGTATTTTAAATTATTTAGTCTATAAAGAGCGTTCATACTTGTGTGTGTGTGCGTGTTCACACGTTCTGGTATTATTTTACAAATACATTCTTTAATTTCCCAAGCGAACTTAATGCGACTCATCAAACTTTTTAATACGTACTTGCTCTTTGTTTAATAAAAAAATTATGATTTTGGAATTAATAATAAAAATGCATTTTATTTTATATACCTCATAATAATATTACCCATATAACCTAAATATAAAATACTTGAAAGATGTTCTGGTAAGTCTTCTTCAAATAATTCCAATTGTTTATGGAGAGTAGGACCGGAGAAATTTTGAAAGACATGAAATCGCCATTCTAGCCCAAACATAGTTTTCGAGAAGTGTCAGATACTTTTCTACGCTTGTCAACTTTGTAAGACGACCCGCAATTGGAAAAAAATATGTATTGATGAAATTGGCAAACTCAGAGAAAAATGGAAAAGCTTCAGTGTACTGTGCTCAATAACAATTTTTAAACGATTTCTTTTTCTGTTTTTGAAAGCTTCTCCTGCGTCACTAAATTCAAACTGAAAATTCACATTTAAGTGGTATTTTAAATTATTTAGTCTATATTTCAAATGTATTACCAAGTTAGTGGGTCTAAGTTATTCTTCATTCATAAAGAATTGAGTAGTGCTCTGAATTTTGTCTGATAAGTAGATTAAAACTTCATCTGCGAGATCTAAAAGACGTCTTAGTCTTTTACCACTAGACGATTTTATTTCAGTGTAAAGAAAACATAATATGTGTTATAGAAAGAATAATATGTCTTATACATGGGAAAGAGGATTTTCTTTAGTGCTCCAATTGTGGAGGAATAAGTCTACTCTGTACTGCTTACAAATTATTCTCGAATATCTTATTTAACACACTATCTCCTTTTGTCGAAGGAATTATCGGGGATTATTAATATGGATTCAGAAAAGGAAGGTCCACTTCATAACAGATATTATGAATATGGTATCGACACACATCACCTTTTCATAGACTTCAAAACTGCCTATGACAGTACAAACAGAATGATACTCGTAAGAGCCATGAAGGATTTCAACTTCCCGGAAAAATTAGTTAGGCTTACAGCACTTGCTCTGAAAGAAGCAACATTGAAAACTCAAATCCAAGGAAGTTTTTCAGAACCTATGGAAACTAAAAATGGAGTGAGACAGGGAGATGCCCTGGCTTCTCTACTCTTCAGTATCGCTCCGGAGAAAATAATCAAAGATTCAAACATCAACACTAGAGGAAACATTTGTAATAAATCTGCACAAATCATTGCCTTTGCTGATGACATTGTGATCATAGCAAGAACACCCACAGTCATAAAACAGGATTTTTTAGCTTTAAAAGGTGAGGCAAAGAAAATGCACCTCATGATCAATCAAAGCAAAACTAAGTATATGGAATGCAGCAAAAACAAAAAAAACCCAAAAAAAAACCACCAATTCTCTAAACTTTGATCTTACGAATTTGAAAACGTGAGTAGCTTTTACTTATCTAGGGTCGGAAGTCATAACAGAGAATGATACCGGTACAGAAATAAAAAAGAAATATTGCTGGTATTCGTAGCTTCTATGGCTTAAAAAATATCTAAAATCAAGCTTGATTAGAATAAGTATTAATTTGTTACTTTGTAAGACTCTGATAAGGCCTATACTTACATATGAATCCGAAACAAGGACAATGTCTGTAAGTGAAGAAGAGACCCTTGGAATTTTGAAAGAAATATTTTAGGAAGTTTCTTTGGTTGTGTCCAGACGGATGGCTTATGGCGAAGAAGGTCAAACATTGAACTACGTATATCGTGTCTACAGATAAATAGAAATTGTGAAGTTTATTAAAATGCAACGAATAGAGTGGGCGGGCCACATAGTGAGAATGTATGATGAAAGAAATTCAAAAAATGTTTTCCCCAAACAAACCGGAACTCGATCTCGAGGAAGGCCCAAGCTACAATTAATTCATAGTGTTGCTAGAGACTTTGCACTTTTCAGAGCCAAAAATTGGAGGACGATTGACAAAAACTGGACAGATGGAAAACACTCCTTAAGAAGGCTAGGGCCCACGCAGGGTTGTCGGGTCATTGGAGAAGTGAAGAAAATGAGTCTTCTAAGTGAATCCCATCTGATTACAGAGTGTATTGCGAAATTAGCTATTCAATTTCTATTTTTCTTAAAAATTGCCATACTTGCATCGTTTTACAATCCTTCGAGCCACGTTATTTTCCTTCCTTTCGCTACTAAAATCCCTCATCGTAACACAAAATTTTCAAACAGTATTAATTCAAACATCTCAGTGTTAGGGGGAAAAGGAACGCGTAAATATTAGCCACGAATCTCATTAATTTTATTCATATATGACATATTTCGTATGCAAATTGCATGAAAATTTGCCGTGCATATCTATATCGTCCTCAACACTACCACTCCTTCCCTATATGCGCTACTGTGTCAGATATGGTAACAACTGCGCCTCTGGCACAATTACATGGCAAGCTGAGGACCACCGTCTTGCAAGGAAAACAGTAAAAAAGAAAAGGTAAATTTTGCGAACCGAAACGAGCCAAAAATATCAGTTACCCCTAGAATAAACACTGATTCTATCCTTATCAAGATATTGTCTTTTGCAGAAGGCCTTAAAACGTTATACAATAAGAAACAAATGGATAAGATTCACAGCCTGTTTAGGGAGGCAGATACATGGATATTCAGATAACATCAGTACTTGCTGTAATGCGGCTAGCAAGTGTGTCTAAAAGTTGTGTAATAATATACTACCTAGTCTGTGTATCTCCAGATCTACTGCACCTGCACTAGCAGAGTTGTGACTTTAAGCACTGTAGTCGAGTCTACTTTCAGACTCAGTTTCGTGGAGTTTCAGATGCATTCAGTCAGTAGTAGATCCGGTTACCAGTATAACTCTCGTAGCACTGTAATATTTTCCAGACACTCTTGATCGACGTATGGGGTATGTGGTCTGTGTATACACTCTTCACCAACGTGTGAGGTATGTGGTCTGTAACTAGCGTGCTGGTGCTGGAATGTGGCGTTTGGCATTTTCTGAAGGACGGCAAGGCTACAGGTAGGAGAAGAGAGTTCTTTCATACATCTGATCATTTACAATACATTCGATGGCTATGACAGACGACCTGTAGACATAAGAGATTGCACACTAGCAGTGGAAATTTCATGGTGCTGAACTGCATAGTAAGTGGGCGCATTACCACCGGTACGTTGACACTCGTGAGTGAGGCCATCTTTTATCCTAAAGAGATAAGGCCTCATGGCTAAGACGATCTTTCGCCATTTGCCACGCCACTAAGTTTGTTCGTTGCACCTCTGCCGTCCTACACGACATATATTCTTCCACGCGTACCTGTTTCAGGCAGGTACTGGTGAATTTCATTTCGTTAACAAATACTGGCTGTATCCAATATGTCACTAGATATAAATCAGCTAGTCCTATTTATGGTATTGACAGCAAACTTGCAAATCTGCACATCACCCAGTTTCATATTTTCTTTCGAGGACGAACGTGACTTGAATGGACGATGTAAAATATCTTTCAGTGCTCATTGTGGCCAAAAGCGGACAACTGGTAGGGCATCAAGACCCCAGTGAGCTACAATTCTTCGCACAGATCATAAACCTTCACATATACCTTTGACACACGCTCCCGAAAGCTTGCTGAGCCGATTAAACATCTGTCTAAGGCGTACAAAATGTATTGCCATTCGATTGTAACCAGATTTACAAGCCAAGTTTAGTTTCTTTAGTCTGGCCTGTGAGACTGTGAATTTGTTTAATACGTATTTTATTGAATTACCTGCAAAGTTATTGGCTGATATCCCAAATTCAAATGGGCATTATTCTGAATTCCAGTCGCACCAGAGATTATCCTCTTCTTTTTTATTTCATCCTGTTTCAGATAATCTTATGTCGGTTTTGACTAATCTGGATTCATCAAAGGGAGCGGGTCCGGATGACGTTCATCTGACAGTAATTAAGTATGCATCTAAAAATTTGCTAATACCCTTGAGTCATATTTTCAATTGTATCTTTTTAACTGGGAAAATTCCTCCTCCCTTTACAATAAGTAGGGTTTCGGTTATCCATAAAAGATGTGATAGAACTGATGTCGCTAATTACCGTCTAGTTGCAAATATCTCGATATGTGCTAAAATATTGGAGAGGCTGGTTTTGAATAGCTTGTCAGGATTTTTGGATTTGAATAAAATTTTACATTTGAATGAACACGGTTTTCGAAAGGGTCACTCAACGGAGACAGCGTTTCTGGACGCTACAAATTTTTTTCAGTGAAATGTGGATTGTGGAAAGTGTGTTTTGGGTATATTTTGCGACTTGTCAAGAGCATTCGACTATGTTTGCCATGATATTATCTGGTCTAAATTACAGCATATTGGGATTAGGGGAGTCGCACTTTCATTTTTCGAAAATTATTTGTCTAACAGTACACAATATGTACAAATACAGGGTATTCGCTCTTCAGTTCAAAGAGTTCCTTTTCGAGTTCCTCAGGGCTTCGCCTTGGGTCCTATGCTTTTTTAAATTTATGTTAACGATATATACTGCTGGCCACCCAAAATGCAACACCAAGAAGGAAGCACCCGATTGGTCTGAAATTCGCAGCATGCGTCGCCCGAAGTACAAAGGCATATGCAAATCATGTGCGCCCGGCACGCCACCGAGAAGCACTATTAGAAGGGTGCACAGAAGGCGGGGTGTAAGTAGTGGAAGTGTGTTGTGCTGCCGCACGTGTGCGTGGGAAGCTTCCTGATGCCTCGTCGCAGAATACGGCAGTCATTCCAGCACGTTTCGGAGTTCGACAGAGGAAGAAAAAGTGGTTTATCGCGACAGCGGTTTATCGTACCGCGACATCCGCGCCCGCGTGGGACAACATCCAGCCACAGCGAGGTGAGTATGGATTCGGTGGGTGCAGGAGGGACGGACGGTGGGTGCAGGAGGGACGGAAGTGTGTTGTGCTGCCGTGGCCCGCCTGTTCTCCCGATACGTCGCCCATCGAACACGTCTGGTCGCTGATCGGCGACCGAGGTGCCCGGCAAACACCACCCGCGGCTACGCCTGATGAACTGTGGCAACGTGTGGAAGCAGCCTGGACGGACATACCCCAAGCCCACATTCAAAGCCTCTTTCGCTCGATGCCGCGCCGTGTAGCTGCCGTTATTGCCATCCATGGGGGCCACACGAACTATTGATGTCTACGTGTTCCGCAAGTCGCACGGGCCTGTAAGCTCAATTGTTTCATATTTGTATCTGTTGTTATGTGTCCAGTAAATCTGGCTTTGCTATTTCGTGTCCTTCTTGGTGTTGCATTTTGGGTGGCCAGCAGTGTATTTAATGGTGTTTCTACTTCTCACCGAGTCTTATATGCTGACGACAACAGCTTCTTTCCCCCTGGGGATTCGTTGTTCGAGATATTGCCTTCTGCAAATCGTGACCTTCAGGAGATATCTCGCTGGTTTGTTTGTAACGCTCTTACAATTAATACTAATAAAACAACCTGTGTCTTTTTTTCGGGCCGTGGTCTTCGGATGTCGTCGCCTACTGATATTTTCTTGAATGGGGATCCTGTTGCATTCGGGTTTTCTGTGAAATGTCTGGGTGTTATACTACACGAGACTTTGCGTTGGGATGTCCATATAAGTTATTTAGCAAATATTCTTAAGTCTCGTATTGGCGCTATTTCTAGGATTTCTAGTTTTTTGACAACCAGACTCAGATTAATACTATATAATTCCTTTATCTATCCCATGTTGTCTTATTGTATTTTGGCCTGGGGACAGACAACGGTTGGTAACGTTAACAGAATTCTTGTTCTTCAGAGAAAATACATTCGACTTCTAAATTCATTTTTAAATACTGGTATTATTTATTTTCTTTATAACATACTTCCCTTCGATAAAATATTCATTTTCAGATTATTATTACTTATGCATGACAGTCTGTACAAATAGGTATCTTGAACTATTGCAATTACAGCGTTTCTCCCATTCACATGATACTCGAGGTCATGCAAGTTTTGTGGTTCCTAGGGCGCTCACCGGATTGCTGCATAACAGTATTATTGCAGCTGGACCCCGTGAGTGGAACAGACTGCCATTATACATCAGGGAAATAGTGGACTCTGAGGTATTTAAAAACATGCTACGAGAGTTTTTGTTGTTTGATTGAGTTCCTTTATTCTTTCTTTCACGGTATGCTCAACACCGGTCGTATTTCTAATGTTGCTATTTTTATCGTTTTGACATGACACATCTACTTTGGAGATCAGGGGCTCGTCAGGCTTAAATTTAAGACTTTTCCCCTGGCTCCGTGCTACAGCTCTATAGTACATTACGTTATCTTTTTTATTTTTTTTGATGAATTACTTTGTATTGATTTTTTGGTCAATTGTAAACGAGTTTTAGTGCTTGTATGTTTATGATTATTATACTAGATATATCTGAGGTGGTTTGAGCTCTTGTTTACTCTTGGAATAAATAGTTAGTACTAAATGTTATTAATTTATATTGAACTTTGTGATATTGCTGAAATTCCATGTTTTCATTCCATTGTGCTAACATTATGTTAGCATTTAATTTTAGTTTAGTACATATGACAATTTTGATGTTTGTGTTTTGTTAAATTTGATGTACTGTGTTGTGTGGCACAATTTTCATAAAATTCAATTCAATTCAATTCAATAACCGTCGCTACAACTGACGGAATTTGCGCAATCGACCACATTTTCAAATATACCTATGATTTCCGTTCCATTTTCACGAACAGAACTGCACTTTCTGGTTCTGGTGGCTTATTACCGTGTACAAATTGTAAGTTGTTTTACTTTTGGATTTTCTACGGTTTTTTGTTTTTGGTTTATTGTTAGAAAACCTCACACCGTGCATTTTTGCCACAGCGACAAGTTATCAAATGTCAAGCTTCTGTGTAAGAAGACAAGTTATCAGATGTCAAGCTTCTGTGTAAGAAGACAAGTTATCAGATGTCAAGCTTCTGTGTAAGAAGACAAGTTATCAGATGTCAAGCTTCTGTGTAAAGAAGTGATTGCTACCATCGATGGTTTCTGCCAAAACAACTTTGCCCTAACGAATTCTGTTTTTGCTTTTGCCATGAATTTTCTAAGTTGGGAACTTTAGTTCTGCCTAAAGTTGATGCAGCAATTTGGTAGTTTTTCCCAGCTGAAAATAAATTTATATGAAAGCTTTACTTGTTAAAAGACATGATAAGGGAGCTCCAGAAACAATATGAATCTTTTGGGCCATCTGTGTATTAAAAATTGTTCCTTCCTCATCTGGAACTTTTGAAGTCGGCAACTGCCATGTTTTGTATCGTAATGGAGAAACATGATGATAAAAATGCATGCTGGGGATAGTCTGCAAAGTGGTGATGAATTAAAAACGATATCTGCTCAGTTATGGCTGATTGACCAGAAAATTAAAACTCTTGCGATACTTTTAAGGAATATGGCTTAAATAAGCATGTTAGTTTCATGTAAAGTTCTTTCCGTGTCTGTTGCGGAGCCACTTCTTGATGCCATGTGTGATACCTAAGAGCATGTTAATGGGTTCTGAAGTCATGTGACTAGAAAACTAGCTGTTTTCTGTTATACCTATCCCAAAACTGGTGGCTTTTGAAAAAGCGAAGATACACCGATCAACCACACCATTGATGATCATGAGAACAAACTCGGGAATTTTTAAGGATTCTGCGTCCTATTCTGAGACAATGTATTTATAACCTGAGTTTCAAGTGATGTATCTGTGAAGAGGGATGTAAGGTCAGGTGATGCGTAACATCACAGCCTCTCCTTGACAAATGTCAACCCCGCCTTCTCGTGGTACATGCTGTTCCCACTAAAGGGGCTCTGACGACCGCCAATAGCGGTATAACTATACCATCGGGATTAGAGGAAATGCTATCCCACACTCACCAACCCGCTTGGCCAGCGTGGTGAGTTATGGCCAACCCCCCCAAATGACTCCACAACTTAAATCTTGGCCCTCAGTCTCCGGCAGCTGGAATGTACCTGGCCAAGGCAGCGGCCAGTGCGACATGAAGGCAGAGGGTGCTAAGAATCCCCGGAGGACCGGACTAGGCTGCCATCTGATGCTGACCTTGGCTACGTACATCGGACGCTCCCTATCTTCTGATTCAAGGCTTCTTGAATTGGAAGAGGAACTACAAAGGATCAAGTGGGACATCGTCGGGCTAAGTGAGGTAAGGAGAAAAGGAGAAGATCTCATTGAACTGAAAAGTGGACATCTCTTCTACTATCGTGGGACAGATACTGGCAGAACTAGTGGTGTTTCATTTATAATAAACAAGAAACTGAAGGATAAAGTTGTAGAAGTTGAAAGTTCCTCTGACAGAGCTGCACGGCTTGTTATCCAACTCTCGAAAAGATACCAGGCTCAGATTATTCAAACTTATGCACCCACTACAAGTCATGCTGAAGAAGAAATTGAAGAATTTTATGAGGAAATTCGTGATCTAAATAATAAAGATAAGCAGCACTTGAAGATAATTATGGGAGATTTCAATGCAAAAATAGGGCAACGGCAACAGAATGAAACTTCAGTAGGTAAATTCGGTCACGGCAACAGAAACCAGCGTGGAAATACTCTCGTAGAGTTTGCAGAGGCAGAAGGGTTTTTCATCTTGAACTCCTTTTTCAAGAAAAAGCCACACAGGAAATGGACATGGAGACATCCAAATGGGACGACAAGTGAAATTGATTTTATTATGTGTAACAAAAAATTCGTCATAGAAGACTGCAGTGTGCTAAACAAGTTCAACACAGGCAGTGACCATAGATTGGTGAGATGTAAGATGCACCTCAACACTAAACTCGAACTTAGCAAGCTCATAAGACAAACAAAATGTATTGACATAACCAACCTTAAAAAACACCATAATACCTTCAAATTGGAACTGAAGAACAGGTTCTCTGCTTTAGAAGGCCTAACATCGGAAGAAGTGGATATTTCTGAAGTTAACAGAAAAGTAACCAAAGCTCTTATGGAAACAGCAACAAAATTAGCTGGGTCTAGAACAAATTGCATGTGAACAAATTATCAGGAAAAACCAAAATGTTGATGCAAAAAAGAAGAGTGATGAGGACAACTAAAGAAGATGTGACTTCCAAAGTGGAATATATAGAGCTATGCAAGACAGTACGAAAAAGTATCACTGAAGACGTAAGGAAATTCAACTGTGAACTAGTAAGGAAAGCAATTGAAAACAACCAAAGCCTAAAGATAGCAAAGGGACATCTCAGTAAGGGGAAAAACAGATTATGGCACTGAGAAAAGAAGATGGTTCTGTAACAAGAAATAGAGGCGAAATTTTGACAAGAGTGAAAGATTTCTACTCCAAATTATATGAAAGGGATGATACATGTACTCCAGACATCATGAAAGGTACCAGTACCAGAGTTCTTTCAGTCCTTCCAGCAGAAGTTGCACATGCAATCAAGAACATGAAGCGGGGAAAAGCTCCAGGAGAAGATGGAATTACTGTAGACATCATACAAGAAGCAAGTGGAGAAATCGAAACAGTACTCGCCCAAATTTTCACTCCATGCCTTAATGAAGGGAAAATTCCTGAGGATTGGAACAACGCTACAATGATCTTGCTACATAAAAAAGGTGACATTGAGGATCTCAGGAACTACAGACCTATCAGCCTCCTATCAGTGGTTTATAAAATCTTCACTAAAGTTCTTTCACACCGCTTGAAGGTGACACTTGACATGGCTCAACCGAGAGAACAAGCTGGATTAAGGAGTGGCTACAGCACAATAGATCATATCCACGTACTGAGAGAACTAATTGAAAGAGCGAGGGAATATGAGCTTCCATTGTGCATGGCTTTTATCGATTATGAAAAAGCCTTTGATTCGGTGAAACCATCAGCAGTTGCAATGGCTCTGAAATCCTGCGGTATTGAAGATGCATACATTAATATTATTATTAACATCTATGAAAATGCAAGTGCAAAGATTCGGCTGTTTGAAAATACAACACACATAAAAATTGGAAAAGGAGTGAGACCAGGTGACACCATATCTCCGAAGCTCTTTAATGCCACATTGGAAAATGTCTTTCAATCACTGAACTGGGAAAACAAAGGGATAAAGATTAATGGAGATTATCTAACCCACCTTCGTGTTGCTGATGACATAGTCATTTTTGCAACTACCCCATCAGAGCTACAGAGTATGATCCAGGAACTTGCTGACAAGAGTAAAGAAGTGGGATTAAAAATGAACTTTCAGAAGACAAAAGTGATGTACAATGCTTTTACAAGAAATGAAGATTTATCGATTGATGGAGAAAAGCTGGAGATAACAGACACGTACGTTTATCTTGGACAGCAGATATCAAGTGAGGGTCACATTGGTGAAGAAATTAATCGGCGTACAAAACTTGCCTGGAGAGCTTTTGGAAGAAACAGCATAATTTTCAAGAGCAATATGCCATTATGTCTTAAAAGAAAAGTGTTTGATCAATGCATCCTTCCAGTGCTTACGTATGGTGCAGAGACATGGACCTTAGCTAAAAGAGACATACAAAGGCTGCAGACAACTCAAAGCAGCATGGAGAGGTGCATGCTTGGTGTAACCAGAAGAGATAAGAAGAGGAACACGTGGATCCGAAAAATGACAAGAGTGGAAGACATCATGATCAGAGTTAAATCCCTGAAATGGCAATGGGCTGGACATACTGCCAGAAGGACAGACCATCGATGGACAGCCGAAATTTTAGATTGGATTCCAAGGGACAGGAAAAGACCCAGAAGAAGACCACGTGGAAGATGGGTGGATGAAATTAGAAAGTATGCGGGAGTGACATGGAGGAGACTGGCACAAGACAGACCGTTGTGGAGGAAACTTGGGGAGACCTTCGTCCAGCAGTGGATTGATAATGGTTGACAATGATGATGATGATGATGATGATGATGATGATCTGTGAAGAAATATCGTGGGAGTATTACTCTTTGGCAAATGTAAGTAATAAAACTTCTCTTGAAGTTTCTTTCTCACTTGTGGTCCACGATTTTCCTGTGACGACCCTTACTTCGCACTTTGTAAAACAAGAGATGTCTTGGGCAGCAACAGCGCAATTTCAAAAATTTATTTCCGAAAGTTGCAAAAGACGGCGTATTGCCTTTTAAGATAATGTGGATGTATAAACACTTGTTACTTGTTGATTCAGAATGCGAACTGATACCTTTGAGGAATCTGTGTCGGCTTTCCGAGGAAATGAAATTGTTACGTAACTTGATAAGGTTTATGCGGAGAAATATTGCAAAGCATATTGCGCCTTAAAAATGCAGATAATGAAATTTCTTGCCGCAAAGTTGTTTTCTCGCCTCGGGACTGAGATTTGCGAACATTACTGGTTCCCGCTTAGAAAAAATAAAACCTTCTCTGACAGCAACAGAGCAGGTTAAGAACTTAATTGCTGCAAGAATATGAATTACAATTAATTCCTAGTTCAATTTTTTTGGAGGAAAAGGAGATAATTATTTATGTGACTTTGCTTGATTACGGGAGCGTTCTGGATCGCTGATTTGTGATGAAAATGCTGCATAAAAGAATAAGTCTGAAGACAACCAGACGATCCCGGTCTCTGAGTGCTCAGAAGCGTAGGTTCTTCCAAGCTGGGTCCAGGTTTGAGTCTCGGATGAGATAAGGATGTTGTGCACTGCTGGAAAGTGAAAAAATAACACCATTAAAAGTTGCAGCTGCATCTATGAGATTCATGTCGTAGCAACAACGTGTTAAGAAAGGAAAGTGATCACACGTGTGAAGTGATTCAATGTTTATTTTACATTTTTAATGCGCATTACAGTGTACAGAAGGCACATTTGAATAAGGTGTATAACGAAGTGAATTTCTCCGTCATTTTTATCCGCGCCGGGGTTCGAACCCGGGTCCACTCATTCCGGAATAAGTTGCTCTACCAATTAAGCTACGCGGACATTTGTTCTGACTCCTATCTGCCTTTATGTCGTGTGCGTCCTGCTGGCAGGTACGTCACATCTCCTCTCCTGGTACGTTACATCATCTCCCCCTTACTTTTTTTTTTTTTTTTTTTTTCGAAGTGCTGCTCATATTTTTCCTATCTCGCGGTGTGGAAATAACATCACACCAATGCGAGATTTTGAACGGTCGGGTCATCCGGATAGTTCGGGCGCCATTATAACGAAGTGAATTTCTCCGTCATTTTTGGTCTACGCCGGGATTCGAACCCGAGGCCGCTTATTCCGGAACAAGTTGCTCTACCAATTAAGCTACGCGGACATGGATTCTAATTGCTATCTGCCTTTATGTCGTGTGCGTCCTTCTGGCAGGTACGACACATCTCCTGGTACGTTACATCATCTCCCCCTTATTTTTCTTTCGAAGTGCTGCTCATATTTTTCCTATCTCGCGGTGTGGAAATAACATCACACCAATGCGAGATTTTGAACGGTCGGGTCATCCGGATAGTTCGGGCGCCATTATAACGAAGTGAATTTCTCCGTCATTTTTATCCGCGCCGGGGTTCGAACCCGGGTCCACTCATTCCGGAATAAGTTGCTCTACCAATTAAGCTACGCGGACATTTGTTCTGATTCCTATCTGCCTTTATGTCGTGTGCGTCCTGCTGGCAGGTACGTCACATCTCCTCTCCTGGTACGTTACAGGTGCTGCACCTCCTCCAGCAGAAATTCAAGCTTCCAATGTGGCATGAAATCGGTCGTAGAATTGCTGGATATCACGCTGGGGGATAGCATTCCATGCGCTTTCAACTTGAGCCCATAATTCAAAGATGATCGCTGCCTACAGGGGTCCGCGGAAGGGGCTTTGTCCGATCCAGTCCCAGATATGCTTGATTGGAGACAAGTCCGGTGAGCACGCTGGCCATGGAAGTTGATGCATAGCTTGAAGAACATGTTGAGTTGCCCGGGTGGAGATTGGGCG
This sequence comes from Macrothele yani, assembly GCA_039090855.1. Lineage (NCBI taxonomy): Eukaryota > Metazoa > Arthropoda > Arachnida > Araneae > Macrothelidae > Macrothele > Macrothele yani. The sequence continues at coordinate 16,422,697 of CM077015.1, read as the reverse complement.
TGCGTTATCCTGCTAGAACATCTCATCGGGGATCGCACTTAAAAGTGGGAGAACGACCGGCTGCACGATGTCGCTGACGTACGTACTGTTGTTCAGTGTACCCCGTGCGAACTCCAGACTCATACGTGAGTGATACATAATCGCTCCTCACACCATGATACCTGGCGTGGAGCCTGTGTGTCGTTGGCGGATGCACGATGGAAGAAGCCTGTCACCTTGTCGCCTTCTGACGCGTACACGACCGTCATACGCTCCCAAGTAGAATAGGCTTTTATCACTGAATGCCATTCTTCATTCCGAATAACTCGTTCATGACACCACCGCAAACGTGCTCGACAGTGACCTGGGGGCAGTAAATAACCGTGCCAGCGGCACGCGTGCTCGTAGCCCTGCTTCCAACAAACGATTCCGTATTTTTCTGGTAGACACCCTTGGTATGATAGAGGATCTAATTTGTGACGCCGTAACCGCCCGCTCTGCCAACGCAGCCCTCCTGACACCCAGATTCTCTCGTGCGTCCGTAACTCTGAGTTGCCTGGAACCACCTCTGCGAGTGTGCGAATGCTCCTCTGACCACTGATATCATCATCTTACCACGGCCGATACCTCTCGTCCCACTCTGTTCGCAATTTTACGGAAGGAACAATCACCTTCGCGCAGACACATTGTATGGCCTCGCTCGTGCTCAAATAACTGAACAAATGTTGCGTGCCTGCGTCATCCAGGCATGGTAGCTTCTTCAACGTGTACTGAACAACACGACACTAGACGAATGACTTTTTTCTGCATGCCCTAGTCCTTAAATACGCGCTGCGTACATTTTCATGTTATCGTCCGCAGCGACGTCATTATTTCACCCAATGACATTCCAACTTGGATCACAGTTTCTGCTGCTCTTAACAATTAGCATATTATAATATGACGTTCCTACCAGCATTCCTTCTGGGCCTTCCTTTTTCACTTTCCGGCAGTGTATTTGTCATCCAGCGCTGCCTCTCTACCTGCCGTGGAAACAGTAGCTATAAATTTGGGAAGAAAAATTGCTTACAGCCCTCCCTCAGAATCACTAATGGTGCTCTTTAAACTCCGAAACAGGAAAAAAAACGATAGCATGTTGAAAGCTTAGTAGTTTTGATGTTTTTCTTCCAAATTAAATCTTGTAATTGGCACTGTATGGTCTCTAAACCCTTTTACTTCATAAAAACTCTTACAACTAACCAATTTGTCAAAGCCACTTCTTAATCAAACAAGCTAACATAATGATGGTGTTAGCAAATTGTGTGTCACCGAAGACACGCAATTAATCCAAATTTGTTCCAGATCCACCCGAGGCCACAGGGACACACCCCGTCAATTAAAAGATTGGATGACGAGCAGATGTAGTAACCTGAATGCTGCCAAGAACGCATGCAGTGAATATTAATTTGAATTAGGTTAAAACTGTTTAGGGCAAAATGGTTACCACTCTTCAATCAAATAATTTTTCATTACATAATCCCAATTCCGTCAGTAATAAACAAATTACTGACGTGACTGGCCGACACAATACACTGCATTTTCGGGTTTTACGTTATGCCTTTAACTTGAAGAACTGGCCGATGGGAATAAAAGCCCAACTTTCATTATAGCAATAATATGAGATGAACATATCATGCCTTAGTGATTTTTTTTTATTTTTCGTTTCATATTCAGATGAAGCCCCAATGTTCTTAAAATATATTAGCCCAAAGAAAGCAGAATCTGTAATTTTCATGACACAATCATCAAACAAAAATCTTCGCTCTTTCCACGTTTGTAAGTGAGTCACGGAAAAATTATCATTGGCCGCCACCGGGAGCTGAACCCAGTGTCTTCCAGTTACGCGCCGGATATGCTTCCTCCACACCACAGCGGCCTCGAATTCCTCCGGACTCAAACACGCTTACTGCTAAGCCAATTTGGCAGGTTGCTTCTTGGAGCCCCGCGCAATGCTGGGGATTCACCGAAGATGGTAAGCAGCAACTGAAGAAATAATTAGAAGGCGAATCCGGCGCGTAACTGGAAGACACTGGGTTCGACTCCCGGTGGCGGCCAGTGAGAATTTTTCCGTGACTCACTTATAAACACGGAAAGAGCGAAGATCTTTGTTTGATGTTCCTGGTCCACGTTAAATGTCTGTATTAATGACAAAATCATACTGGTGATACTTTAAGGAGCCTACAAAGACGTAGAACACATAGTATTCTATAAAAAAATAAATTATAAGAATTCATATGTGAAGTATCATTTTTCAAGTGAGTGGTAACCTTTTCAGATTTAGCACACCTTTAATATATTCATCCGAATGATGTTTTTGCAGTTTAACATAATTCTATGTAATACACTTAATCTCCCGTAATTTTATCCTTGGAAAAAAACAGCGTTCATTTCTTTTATGCAGATCTATCTAAGACATATGCATATTGACTACACTTTTTCATGAAACTTTGATTTCATAAGTTCTGTGTGCGTTAAATGCTCTTTATATAACTTCGCGGTGGTTGAATTGCCAGTGAATACCTTCTCAGATGGTGCAAAAATGAATTGGTTCAATACTCAATTTCTATATCACGAAATGTAAAATGCACTGCACCAGGCAAGTTCAAAGCTCGCGAGGTTAATTAAACTGAAGATGCATGCCATTAAAATGAACAAAACATACACTTAAAATATGCATTTTTAAGTTTAGTTTATTTATCTTCAAATAAACTCTGTGGACTCAGAAACGATTTTTTTAATATGATTGGTAAGCCACATACAAATTAATACATTTTTCTTAAATGAAATAACTGATAATTGGTAAAAACGTATGTAATTAATAAACTAAAAGCTTCTTTAATTATATTACTTCATACAATATGATTTTATATGCAAAAGAACAAAATATGTAGTCCTAAGTGTTCAGCTGTTATTTGTGACGACTGTCATCCAAACCCATTTTTGTTGCAGAAAAAGTTATTTGTACGTATATAAAGAGCAGTTATTGGACTGTATACGTTTCGCTTTCCTTCCTGGAACTTGTGATGGAAATTCGCAAGATCACTGTTAATAAAATTATTAATATCTTTCAACTCCTGAAATCCAGCGTTTTTATTTTAAACAGCCTTCAGCTCCATTTATTCACATACACTCACGGACAATGAAATTTGTGCACCAAGAAGAAAGCATCGGATTGAACTGAAATTTTATGGACGTAATGATACAAATGAATGATACACATGATGGCAAAAACAGAGCTGCATGACAATTACACACGGATCTGTGGCAAACAGTCCGGTCATCTTCAATAGCGCGTCGCACCGCCTCGTGCGGCGATACATGCTGCAATACGGTTCGGCATGGAGGCGAACAGACGCCTGATGTTGTCCTGCGGCAGACTGGCCCACACGTGTTGGACGGTGGGCTCCAAATCCCGGATAGTGCCGCACGGCAGCAGCTGGCGTTTCAACTGGTCCCACACATGCTCGATAGGGAACATGTCCAGGAAGCGAGCAGGCCATGGAAGTGTCTGGACATGACGTAGACAGTCCTGGGCAACCCGAGCCGTGTGCGGGTGGAAATTATCCTGCTGGTATAGCGCACCTGTAATCTCGGCCAGGAATGGGAGAATATGGGGTCATAGGATCTTATCCATATACCTCTGGCCTGTCAATGATTCACATACAAATTTTAGAGCTGATCGGCTATTGTAGGCAATGGCTCCCCAGACCATAATACCTGCAGTTGGGGAGGTGTGGCAATCGATAGCTAGGTTGGGATTGTGCCGTTGAACCGGGGACCTGCACACCCGGAGTCGATGATCACCTGTCCCCAAAACTAAAGGGCACTCATCGCTAAACACCACACGTAGCCAGTTTGTGGTGTTCCACGTCACTATGGCCTGGCACCACTGCACACGGAGTCGGCGATGTTCCGGTGTTAATGGCAGTACACGTAAGGGGCGCTGGGATCGCAGATTCACTTCCGCGAGGCATCGGGAAATGTTTCTTGCGAACACAGGAGCAGCTTCATCTGCCTGTATATTGGACCGGGTCCACGTGGGATTCGTTCGTGCCTGCCGCACGATGCGTCGATCCTATCTACCGGTGGCCCTCCTGGTCCGTCCGGAGCCGCTGAGCGCAGTGCCGTTACGTGTACACTGCTCCGAACATAGTCGGACGGTAAGGTCAGAACGATCCACGTGGCGGGCTATACGTCGCGCCGACCACCCTGAGGTTTTCAGCGCGATGATCAGGCCTCTCTCAAAATCCGTAAGTTACGTAAATCGATGTCTCTGGCGTTTACCCGGCATTCTTGTCACTCTATACTATTGCTTGCATCGGCCAGTGCATTTCGCTTTCATGAGGCATCGACTACACGCCGTTTATAAGGTTGCTGGTTAGTGCTTTGCAGCGCCACCACAGAGTGCGCGGTCGTGCGGACTCACACCAAACGTGGATCATTTGCATACCAGCACGCACTGTAGCTATTTCCAAAACTTCGCGTTTGTAGCATGTTTTCTCCTAGGTGCGCAAATTTTATTGTCAGTGAGTGTATATTAAAGTTTAAAACTGATATAATTAATAAAGAGAAAGCCGCTTTAATGATATCATTCATACATCATAATTTTACGTGCTATGTCTTTCAGCCATTGAACTGGAAAAACAAGTGGATAAAGATTATTGGAAGTTAATTAACTCACTTTCGTTTGCTAATGACATAGTCATTTCTGCAACCACTCCTTCAGAGCTGCAGAATAAGATCCAGAAATTTACTTAAAAGAATAAAGAAGTGGGATTAAAATTAAATTTTAAGAGAAAACAAAATTGAAATGCAGTGCTACTGTATGACGCCTGCATTATGCAACGCCATACCGGTCCGTCGCCTGGAGTTATGATTTGGGGCGTAATTGGATATCACACCCGCACCCCTCTGGTACACATCGCCAGTACACTCAACAGCCACCGCTACATCCCCGAAGTTTTGGAGCCTGTAGTTCTCTCTTACCTGAAGGACCCTCCAGCGTCGACGTTTCAACAGGACAATGCGCGCCAGCACGTGGCACGCATTGTGCAACAATTCTTCACGGTCCACCAGGTGTCACTGCTGACGTGGCCTGCCTGTTTTCCCGATATGTCGCACATCGAACACGTCTGGTCACTGATCGGCAACCGAGTGGCCCGGCAGGCACCACCCGCGGCTACACCTGATGAACTGTGGTAACGTGTGGAAGCAGCCGGGACCGACATACCACAAGCCCACATCCAAAGCCTCTTTCATTTGATGCCGCGGCGTGTAGCGGCCGTTATTGCCAGCCATGGGGGCCACACGAACTATTGATGTCTGCGTGTTCCGCAAGTCGCACGGGCCTGTATGCTCAATCGTTTCATTTTTGTATCTGTTGTTATGTGTCCAATAAATCTGGCTTTGCTATCTCATGTCTTTCTTGGTGTTGCATTTTGGGTGGCCAGCAGTGTACGATGCGCACAAATAAGGAATAGCATATCGGCATAACATTCGATACGAAGAAACACAAGTACAACATTATGAGCATATTTACAAGGGTATGATAAAACACCAACCGAGTAGAACATAACAACGATCAAAATGCAAGGCACAGTACAGGAATACACCAACTACATTATGAGAACAATGTTAACAATGGTAGCACTAATATAAATCACGACGGGAGAAAACATAAGTACAGCAAGGACATACAATGAGAGCAAAAGAAAACCATAAGGCACAATAACAAAATCAGGAAACAACATTGCAATGCGAGAATGAAATCATGAAGGGAACAGCACACATTTAGCGAAACAGTAGATTGTTTTTTGATTGGAGGTTTAACGACCACCGTGAGCAACTCAATTAGCTATAAGCAGACGCCTGTCCCTAATTTAGGGTCACTGGTTCCAGGGAAGGGAGAGAGCCAGTGCCGTAAGACAAACACAGCATCCACGCCTCGCGGGATTCGAACCCGGACCCCTTTCGGACGAATGATCATAGGCCATCGCTTATACCACAGCACCACCGGGGCGGCGAAACAGTAGATGAAGAAACGTGATACCAGATAAGCCCAGACGTCCGCAAAATGGAAAACGTCGCCGGAGAGAACGAAGAGTGGTGGATTGGGATGGAGCGCTAAAGTTCATCGCCTTGAGGAAGTAAGGTATCACAAAACTGTTTCTCAGCGAGGTCTTTCAAGGAGAAGAGACAGCGATTGTATCGTCTCATGAAAACCTGGTACCTAGGATCTGTGACACTCTGAGATTCGAAAAGTGACTCAAAAGCTTCAAATTGTACCACCGCTGCACCCAAATCAGGATCAGGTGAGTGGAGAAATTCTTCAGTACAGACAACCGCAAGAGCAGATAAGAAGAGGCGTAAGAGTTACTGTCTACACACTGCTCCAGGAACTAGAGGAAATGTATCAATGGTCTGTATAACCTCATCATCTGAGAGAGGATTCATAGGACCAGAACGGAGATGCATACTGTTCGAAAAGTCATCAGGCGGGGAAACATCTGAACAGAAAACATCGGGAACACTAGATGAGGCCACAGAATGAGTAACAGAAAGATGTTTTACTTGCTCACAGAACCTTTGGAAGTCCCAGTCCGTTTCGAAGACGACGTTGATGCGGATGAATACATTAGCAGGTCTGGAAAATCACCCGAAACGGGAGACGAGAACATAAGTTGCGCCGAAGAATCAGTACGTACACGATCAACATCGGTGAACACTGGAGCATTAGCTGACGTAGCAGAAAGGTGCGGCAACAGGGGAACAGCAATTATGGTGGTAGTTAGCGACCCGATATGCGAGAGACACGGAGGAGAGCCAGTCGGCGGGAATGCCCAAGCAGCACTCGTCACATCCGAGTCAGAAAACTCCGCGGGAGACAAATCAGTAGTGCAAGACATTTCTGCTAACACAGAAGGAGGATACGCTAACCTACGGTGCGGAGAGGTAGAGGGGATGTTAGAAGGACCAATGTGATCGGCATTGGTATACGAGCTGGAACAAAGACCACGGCGTATGCGCACACAGGAGGCAGTGGTGTGATCCTGTGTAAGACAGTGAGTACAAGCGTGAGTGGTGAAAACCTTGAATCTGTACGTACGTGAGCCAATTTCAATAGTAGTTTCTGTAGGACAATCCGTCAAGGCGTTATCAGTGGGAAAGACGACCAACAACTGACGGCGAGGTCCTGTAGCATGTGCAAATCGAGTTCCGCATGAAGCGTCAGAAAAGCGACGGACTTTGCCCACATTTTTACAAACATGACTGACAAGAAGAGGAAGCGCAGTATCAGGCACTTCCTGTGGAACAGGATACAACGTGATGTTCATCGGACTCTTGGTAAGAGGCGAAGGGATAAGATGATTTGTTCCAATCGAAAGTCCGTGTGCAAGAGAGAAGTCAGCATCCTCATTGCGCTGGAATTGCATTGAGATACCCCGAGGGGTACGAGAAATTCCGGCAATAGACACTGACGACACATGACCTGAGAGGACCTAAATGTAGCGTGGCAAGAGAATATTCGGTAAGGCATGAAAGAGCACACCTCTATCCAGGAGACTATGGAAATTGTGGCCAATCTGCGAATTTTCATCAACCGTTACCTTCACCGTGTGGTTTCATACCTGAATAATAGGTGTTGTTGCAAGAGACCATCAGGTTGAGAAGAAGCTGATATAGAAGCAGCGCCTTGTTGCACTGTAGATGCAAATGACATCCGCGGAAGAGAAGTCTGTGCTAAGCCGGCTGGCACAGAAGGCAGTGTGGGAAGAGGTGCACAGTCAGATGGCAAGACAGTAGTCGCAGCAGTACCCAGGGAGAGCACCGCGGCAGCGGCAAAAGCAGGAAAAGGATGCGCAGCCAAATCAAGTGAAGGCACCAGAGCAGGATTATCAAGAATATGGGAAGGCACCTGAACGGACACATCTGATGACGAGAGTACGTCAACTTTCATGGACGTAGTAGTGCGACGTGACGTGCATCCGTCACATCCAGAGATGGCAAGGAAAGACCAGAAGCCGCCATGTTGGCAACTTCCAAATGTAAACAATCGGGCTAACGATATGAAAATGGAGGAATATGAACAAATACAGGGATGATATCGCCAGAAAAGTAGCTCAATACGTACACAGTACCTGTAAACAGGTGGGGCACACAACAGGTGAGTGCGGGACGAGGTATATCACACTACAATGCATAAAATGTAGGAGCAACCATTACAACGTTTGTCAAGAACGAGCAATGGGATGGACACATTGCCAGAAGAAAGGACCACCGATGGATAACCAAGGGGTTGGAAAAGACCCAGCAGAAGGCCAAATTGGAGATGGGTGGGTGAAATCAGAAATCATGCAGGAGTGACATGGAGGAGACTGGCTCAAGACAGACCGTTTTGGAAGAAATTTGGAGAGGCCTTCATTCAGCAGTGGATTCGTAATGGTTGACAAGGATGATGGCCGCCTCGGTTGCGCAGTGGTCTAAGCAATGGCCTCTGATCATTCGTCGGAAAGGGGTCCGGGTTCGAATCCCTGCGAGGCATGGATGTTGTGTTTGACTTACGGCACTAGTTCCCTCCCTTCCCTGGAACCAGTGACCTTTAATTAGGGACGGGCGACTGCTTATAACCCATTGAGTTGCTCACGGTGGTCGTTAAACTTCCAACAAAAAAAAAAAGCTGTGTTTATCCATGTTCCACACCTAGTCAAAACGGAATGTAGTGAGGAAGATTTCGGTATGTTTCTTTACAAATTTCAACCCGCATGGGAGCTTTCAAGAAAATCTTTTTCGCACACAAGGCAATTTTATTAACTGGAGGGATTATTTTTTCTCGAATCGGTTTTGCAACTCGATGCAACCCATGCAGTAAATACGTTACATGCGAAATGTTACGATAAAACAATTTTGAAGACCATGCAAGAAATAGAATGACTTACAGAAACTAAAATATATTCGTCAGAGCAATCACTTCTGGCCATAAAATCCACGCCGTCCCAGTGATGCAGGGGTCTAAGTGCTGGATACTGACCATTCGTTCTTGATGAGTCCCGGTTCGAATCTTGTTAGGCATGTATGTTGTATTTGTCTTATGGCACTGGATCTTTCCCTTTGCCTGAAACCAGTGGACCTAAGTTAGCGACGGGCGACAGCTTATAGCCGAACGGGTTGCTCACCGTGGTTGTTAAACCTTCCTTCCAAAAAAAAAAAAAAAAAAAAAAGAAAAAAAAAAGAAAGAAGGAAAATCGTATGGAATCATTAACAAATGTAGCAATTGTTGAACGATCAATTACTTTTGGGCCGCCCCGGTGGCGCAGTGGACTAAGCGCTGGCTTATGACCGTTCGTCAGAGAAGGGTCCGGGTTCAAATACCGGTGAGACATGGATGTTGTGTTTGTCATACGGCACTGGCTCTCTCCCTTCCTTGGAGTCAGTGGCCCTAAATTAGGGACGGGCGACTGCTTATATCGCGTTGAGTTGCTAACGGTGGTCGTTAAACCTCTAAAAGCCGCCCCGGTGGCGCAGTGGTCTAAGGCGCTGGCCTCTGATCATTCGTCCGTAAGGGGTCCGGGTTCGAATCCCGGTCAGGCATGGGTGTTGTGTTTGTCTTACGGCACTGGCTCTCTCCCTTCCCTGGAACCAGTGACCCGAAATTAGGGGCGGGCGACTGCTTATAGCCCATTGAGTTGCTCACGGTGGTCGTTAAACCTCCAATCAAAAAAAAAAAAAAAACCTCTAAAAAAAAATGTTTTTTTTTTTTGGAGCTTTACAGGCAAGCAGGTCTGGATGAAATAGTTATTTGTCCAGTTTTCCACAAAACTGGACAAAGAACCAAGTGAGCAATGTAAGCTCTACATTTGTCTGTACTTAGGCGCATTTCGAAATGTAGTTGTATCCGATTCCTTGCCGAATTTCATTAGGAAGAACATCATTGTAAATATCATCAAGGTAATTTTTTCTAACAGTTGATTGACCTGGCACATTTTGATTTACACATCATTTCACCTGAAAGTTTTTAAAGTTTTCGTTAATTTATTAAGTGGAATGTTTCTACTTACCATTGCGTAACACAAATATATAGCAAAGTCATTTTTAACATTATTTGTTTTTATTGGAGGTTTTACGACCACCGTGAGCAACTCAATGGGCTATAAGCAGTCGCCCGTCCCTGATTTAGGGCCACTGACTACAGGGAAGGGAGAGAGCAAGTGCCTTAAGACAAACACAACATCCATGCCTCACCGGGATTCGAACCCGGACCCTTCTCAAACGAATGATCATAAGCTAGAGCTTAGACCACCGCGCCACCGGGGAGGCCATTTTTGACTCTACGACAAAAAACGATGCTGTTGTTATAGCAAAGCTTGTATTGGGATATGGACTTTATTTTTGTTCAGCTTTTTCGCAGTGTGAACGAAGGTTTTTGTAAGATGATCCATTTGGCAATTTTTTCCAGCAAGCCATGTTTTTTTCACAAATAACACAGTGTACAGTTTTTCCATCCGTAATTAACTTCTTATTGTAGTGAGAAATCCAAGTTTTGATTAGAACTTTCTTACTTGATTTAATTTTAGGTATTTCAGTAGCTAAATCTGGAAATAACATATTTTGTCATAAATATTATTTCCAGAATCCGCTATTAAAATACATATATATTGTTAATATATTATTTAATATATATATTATTATATGTATTTAAATACATATATGTTATTATTATTATTATTATTATTTAGATACATATGTATTATTAATTTTTATATTAGTAATTGTGGAAATAATACAGGGTGTCCATAAATGTAGTATACAACTTCAGTATGCTACTGAAAAAAATATACAATAAATAACAACTTACTTTTAATGTCAAAACTCATGGTAACTGGGGAAGCTTTTTAAAAAAATGTCGGTAGGTTTCCATGTGTGCTACTTTGGTTGCTCGCAGGATGTCTAAACGATTGTCCAGTTCCACCCACATATTCTGCGGAATGTCAGGTGTAACAAGGAGGAAGGCTGCAGTAGTGCGTTCTTTGAGCTCAGTCATAGATGCAACCTTTTTCTTGTACACCATGTCTTTAATAAAGACACAAAGAAAATAATCGCATGGAGTAATATCAGGAGAACGGAGAGGCAATGCCGTCGGGCTCCCACGTCCAATCCAACGCCCTGGAAAATGGTGGTCTAAAGAACTGTGTACATCCAAAGACCAGTGCGGAGGCCCTCTATTTTGCTGGTGTGGAATTGTGAAGGGTTATAACTGTTAGAAATTATTATAAGAAATATGACTGTCAGAGTTCCTCGACATTTGAACCAGAAGACTCAGCGCACATTTAACAGAATTGCAGGTGGCGCTGCTCGAAACGTTTTTATTTGCTTGCTCTAGCGAGCGTTGCCTGGATCCCCTTTTGCTGCTCGCGTCGGTTAGTAATCTTAGTGGTTGATCTTTGACTGAACAACAGCAATGTCGGGGATATATAGAGGGTGTGCATGTTGGAATAGTGAGTTATTACCTTTTTGTGAGATGTACAATAAATGTTAGTGTGCTGTCATTCAAGTGTTTATAAGTGTGGAATCCATTTTTTTCCGTGATGACGAAAGGATAGATCTTCCTGCAGCTGGTAAGTGGCTTACTGCGTTACATAAAAGGCTATCATCAATTATAGATTTTTATTTATTTAGAAATAACTAACAATCTTGATTATGAGACTGAAATCTCACTGCTGTCAGGAAGATTAAAAGCAAAGTTCGTCAAATTCATCAAGCATTTGAGTCGAGTGTTCGATTAAAGGCGTATTTGTTACTGCGTAGTTCCTCATTCGAAAATCGAAAGCTGAACAAAATGGCGTCATTCATAGGAAGCGGCATGTACAGCATAACAAAGTTAGATAATTTTAATTTTCAAATTTGGAAAGTAAGAATGGAAATGATTCTTATTAAAGATAATTTATGGAAGGTTGTTTCAGAGCCAATTCCAGAAGAAAAGAGTGATGCATGGTTGAGAAATGACGAACTGGCTAAATCTACTATAACACTTTGCGTGTCTGATGATCAAATTATTCACGCACGCGATAAGAGAACAAGTTCTGAAATGTGGAATGCTTTGAAAATGGTTTACGAAAGAGAAAGTTTGAGTAGTAAATTGTATTTGCTTAAAAAACTGTATAGTTTCCGTTTTCAAGAAAATGGATCAACTATGCAAGAGCATGTAAATAGAATGCTGGAAATAGTTCACAAGCTTGAAGCACAAGGAGAAGAATTCAAAGACACACATTTGGGGACTATCTTGCTAAATAGTTTACCAAGTACCTATGAAAATTTAGTTAGTGCATTAGAAGCAAGACAGGAAGAAGATTTAACACTTGAGTTTATCAAATGTAAAGTGATAGATGAATCTAATAGAAGGAAAGAAAACTCACAGGCACACACCGATCACACAACTGTTTTGAAAACAAGTTGTAAAAAGAAAAATTACAGCTCTATACAAGAAAGATTTTGCACTTTTTGTAAAAGAAAGAATCATGTCAAAGATGACTGTTAGCACTACAAAAGGAATCAAAATAAAGGTAACACTGGTAAGTTTCACAAAATAAACCCACATACAGAATCTCACAGTACCATTGCCGTGAAGACAAGAAAAACAAAGTTAGATTGTGAACAAAATGACAAAAAGAGAAAATGGAAATTTCGCATTAGAAACGAAGTCAAACCCCAACAAAATATCCAAAGGTTGGTCAATTGATTCCGGTGCAACGTGTCACATGACAAATGATGCAAAACTGTTTAAAGAACTTTCAAAAGGTGAATCAGAGCTGATCACTACTACCGACGGTTCTCAGATAAAGTCAGAAGGCAAGGAAAATATAACCTTAATGCAAAATCCAAAAAGGAAAAGTTCGAAAAGTGAAAGTAAAGGATGTGTTATATGTTCCAGATTTAGACACTAATTTGTTATCTGTTAGAAAAGCCACAGAAAAAAGATTTGAAGTTTTATTCAAGAATAAGAAACGCACAATTAAGTATGGGGATACTATTGTAGCTATAGGCTTAACAGGTGCCTCAGATAATTTCTACAAACTACAAATATTAGATGAAAAGGCAAATTTGGCCACTACATTTGAAAATGAAAATTGTTTGAATTTATGGCACAGAAGGCTAGGTCATAGGGATATTCAAATGATAAAACAAATGGAGAAAAAGGAGTTAGCAAGAGGAATAACTCTTTCCAATTGTAAAAAGGAAGAAAATTGTGAGTTTTGCGAAAAAGGCAAACTGACACAGAAGCCATTCTCTAAACAAAGTAGTTTTAAGGCCAAAACTGTATTAGAATTAGTACACACAGATATTTGTGGTCCCATGGTTGAAGCCAGTCCTAGTGGTTACAAGTATTTTATCACATTCACAGATGACTATAGCAGATACTGTTAAATCTATTTGCTCAAAAGTAAAGATGACGCATTAGTAAAATTTAAGCAATATGTAGCTTCAGTGAAAACCAAATTTGGAAAAATGCCAAAAACAATAAAAACAGATAACAGAGGAGAGTATTGTGGAAGATATTTTGAAATTTTTTTAGTGGAACAAGGAATATAACATAAAACAACTGTTCCATACTGTCCTCAGATGAATGGAATTGCTGATAGAAAAAACAGATTTTTGACAGAAATGACAAAAAACTATGATGTTAGATGCTAATATGGAAGGTAAATACTGGGCAGAAGCTGTAATAACAGCAGCTTACATACAAAATAGAGTTCCAACACAAGCAACAGGTTCTCTTTTTGAATTGTGGAACGGATTCTCTTTATGAATTGTGGAACTCTCTTTTTGAATTGTGGAACGGATTTAAACCATATCTTGGTCATATTAAAGTATTTGTATCAAAAGCTTATGTATATGTACCAAAGCAACAAAGAAGAAAATTTGGCAATAGAGCACAAGAGGGAATCTTATTAGGGTATGATCAAAGATCTAATGGATACAGAGTATTAAATAAAGAAACAAACAAAATAATCATTACCAGATCAGTAAAATTTGATGAACGTCAACAAGCTATGGTAAAAAGTAAACCTGCTGAAAGGAAATAAGATGAACAAGAAATTGTCGTTCAAAAAGAAGTAATGTCATCAGAAACTGTGGAAGAAAATAATGATAGAGAAGAACCTGAAAATGTTCAAAGAAAGTCTTCAAGAATAAACAAAGAAAACCCACCAGAAAGATTAGCATATGTTGCAAAAGTTTAATATAAAAAGAATCCTCAAAATTTAAAAGAAATCCAGGACATGAACGAAGTAGAAAAAGAAAACTGGTTGAATTCCATAAAAGAAGAACTAGATGCATTGAAGGAAAATGAAACATGGACTTTGGTAGATCTTCCAGAAGTTAAGAAAGCCATTAAAAATAAATGGATTTTCAAAACAAAATACAATGCAAGTGGAAAAGTCAAAAGCTATAAACAAGGCTTGTTGCAAAGGGGTATACACAACAACCGTGATTAGGCTTTGAAGAAACTTTTTCACCCGTAGTAAAACATACCACTTTAAGAACTCTTTTATCAGTTGCAGCAAATAGAAAATGGAATGTTCATCATCTTGTTATACAATTTGCTTTCCTGTATAGAAAATTGGAACAAGATGTATTTCTGGAACAACCAGAAGGTTTCAGAAAATCAGGAAAAGAAGAAAAAGTTTGTAAATTGCATAAGAGCATATATGGTCTCAAACAAAGTGCCAAAAATTGAAATAAAACAATAACAGAATATTTGTGCAACAAGGGCTTCAAACAAAGTACAACAGATACTTGCTTACTATCGCTAAAGGATGGAAAACAAACAATTTATTTAGCTATTTATGTAGATGATATATTAATTGCATCGAATAACACAGAAAATATAAAGAAAACTGCAAATTTGTTGAGAAATCAATTTGAAGTCAAATATTTAGGCCACATAACATATTATCTTGGAATTCAAATAGAAAGAGAAGAAGATGGAAGTTTTCTTCTGAGTCAAAGTAATAAAATAAAGGAAATTATACAAAGTTATGCTACAGATCAAAATAAGGAAAGTAAAACACCAATCAGTACAGACTACAGAAAGAACATGAAGAAGAAAAAGAACTTCTAAAAGATAATGGACTTTATAGAGAAATAGTGGGAGCTGTCAGTAACAAGACCAGACATTTCAACTGCCATAGGTATCTTAAGCAGAAAAGTAGAAGAACCAAGTGAACAAGATTGGTTAGCCATTATGAAGTTAATTTATTATTTGAAATCAACAGTAAACCTTAAATTAAGACTATCTTCACAAGACCCACTAATTTTAAAAGGCTATGCAGACACTGACTGGGCAGGAGACCGGACTGACTGGAAATCAACATCTGGATTTGTTTTTATGCTTGGCAATAGTGCCATATGCTGGACCAGTAGTAAGCAGTCAACAACAGCCTTATCGACAACCGAAGCAGAGTTCATCGCCACTGCAGAAGCAAGCAAAGAACTATTGTGGTTGCGAGAGTTACTCAAGGATTTTGATTGTGAACAGACTGGAACCACCACAATATTTTAGGATAACAAATCAACTATACATCTTATAGAAAATCAAAAGATCAATTCCAGATCTAAACACATTATGGTGCGGTATCAGTTTGTGAAAGAATTGAGTAGAACTGTTCTTCAGTTAGACTACTGTAATACTTCTCAAATGGTTGCAGACAGTTTCACCAAGCCATTTGCTAGACCCCAGTTTGATAAACTTAGACTGACACTAGGCATGATAAAATGAACTCCTCCAGCCAATTGGGAGACTGTTAGGAATTATTATAAGAAATATGACTGTCAGAGTTCCTCGAATTTTGAACCAGAAGCCTCAGCGCACATTTAACAGAATTGCAGGTGGCGCTGCTCGAAACTTTTTTATTTGTTTGCTCTAGCGAGCGTTGCCTGGACCCCTTTTGCTGCTCCCGTCGGTTAGTATAGTTGATTTGTTATCCTAAATACTTTGACTGAATAACAACAATGTCGGTGATATATAGAGGGTGTGCGTGTTGGAATAGTGAGTTATTACCTTTTTGTGGAGATGTACAATAAATATTAGTGTGTTGTCATTCAAGTGTTTATAAGTGTGGAATCCATTTTTTCTGTGATTACTAAAGAATAGATCTTCCTGCAGCTGGTAAGTGGCTTACTGCGTTACGTAAAAGGCTATCATCAATTATAGATTTTTATTTATTTTGAAATAACTAACAATAACTTGTCCATGTACGTTATGCCAGTAACGTTTGGTTCAGCAAAGAAAAAGGACCCTATCACTTTGTTTTCCATTTGGCCAGCACAGACATTAAAGTTCGGGCTGTCTCTCTCATGTACTATGACCACGTGGGGATCTTCCATGCCCTAGATTCGGATATTTTCGGAAATAGTGTAATAGACTATACTGGAAATATATATTTCGTTCTGAAAATAACTAAGCTTTTTGGAAAACTACGTTTTCCGAAAGGCTTAATTATTTCCAGAGCGTCCCGAGATATATTTTACGTTGATTTGTCCCAGCTAAGATTTGGTTTAGCAACAACATTAGGTTTGAAAACTATTTCTCGAAGTCAACCGCTGCTTGGGCCTCCGACATTTAACTTGCATGTGATTTCGGCACAATGTCCGATGACGAGCAGTCGACAGTGGCACACGAGTAGGGCGTCAACTCCCATAGCCCAGGGTATGCATTGTGCACCATACCGTTCACTCCCTGACGCTGCTTGAGCCTCAGACATTTAACCTGCATGTGATTTCGGCACAATGTCCGATGACGAGCAGTCGACAGTGGCACACGAGTAGGGCGTCAACTCAAATAGCCCAGGGTATGCATTGTGCACCATACCGTTCACTCCCTGACGCTGCTTGAGCCTCAGACATTTAACTTGCATGTGATTTCGGCACAATGTCCGATGACGAGCAGTCGACAGTGGCACACGAGTAGGGCGTCAACTCCCATAGCCCAGGGTATGCATTGTGCACCATACCGTTCACTCCCTGACGCTGCTTGAGCCTCAGACATTTAACCTGCATGTGATTTCGGCACAATGTCCGATGACGAGCAGTCGACAGTGGCACACGAGTAGGGCGTCAACTCCCATAGCCCAGGGTATGCATTGTGCACCATACCGTTCACTCCCTGACGCTGCTTGAGCCTCAGACATTTAACCTGCATGTGATTTCGGCACAATGTCCGATGACGAGCAGTCGACAGTGGCACACGAGTAGGGCGTCAACTCCCATAGCCCAGGGTATGCATTGTGCACCATACCGTTCACTCCCTGACGCTGCTTGAGCCTCAGACATTTAACCTGCATGTGATTTCGGCACAATGTCCGATGACGAGCAGTCGACAGTGGCACACGAGTAGGGCGTCAACTCCCATAGCCCAGGGTATGCATTGTGCACCATACCGTTCACTCCCTGACGCTGCTTGAGCCTCAGACATTTAACTTGCATGTGATTTCGGCACAATGTCCGATGACGAGCAGTCGACAGTGGCACACGAGTAGGGCGTCAACTCCCATAGCCCAGGGTATGCATTGTGCACCATACCGTTCACTACCTGACGCTGCTTGAGCCTCAGACATTTAACCTGCATGTGATTTCGGCACAATGTCCGATGACGAGCAGTCGACAGTGGCACACGAGTAGGGACGTCAACTCCCATATCCTAGGGTATGCATTGTGCACCATACCGTTCACTCCCTGACGCTGCTTGAGCCTCAGACATTTAACTTGCATGTGATTTCGGCACAATGTCCGATGACGAGCAGTCGACAGTGGCACACGAGTAAGGCGTCAACTCCCATAGCCCAGGGTATGCATTGTGCACCATACCGTTCACTCCCTGACGCTGCTTGAGCCTCAGACATTTAACCTGCATGTGATTTCGGCACAATGTCCGATGACGAGCAGTCGACAGTGGCACACGAGTAGGGCGTCAACTCCCATAGCCCAGGGTATGCATTGTGCACCATACCGTTCACTCCCTGACGCTGCTTGAGCCTCAGACATTTAACCTGCATGTGATTTCGGCACAATGTCCGATGACGAGCAGTCGACAGTGGCACACGAGTAGGGCGTCAACTCCCATAGCCCAGGGTATGCATTGTGCACCATACCGTTCACTCCCTGACGCTGCTTGAGCCTCAGACATTTAACCTGCATGTGATTTCGGCACAATGTCCGATGACGAGCAATCAACAGTGGCACACGAGTAAGGCGTCAACTCCCGTAGCCCAGGGTATGCATTGTGCACCATACCGTTCACTACCTGACGCTGCTTGGGCCTCAGACATTTAACCTGGATGTTATTTCGTCACAATATCCGATGACGAGCGGTCAACAGTGGCACTCGAGTAGGACGTCAACTCCCATAGCCCAGGGTATGCATTGTGCACCATACCGTTCACTCCCTGACGCTGCTTGAGCCTCAGACATTTAACCTGCATGTGATTTCGGCACAATGTCCGATGACGAGCAATCAACAGTGGCACACGAGTAAGGCGTCAACTCCCGTAGCCCAGGGTATGCATTGTGCACCATACCGTTTACAGCCTGACGCTCTTTGGGCCTCAGACATTTAACCTGGCTGTGATTTCGGCACAATGTCCGATGACGAGCGGTCAACAGTGGCACACGAGTAGGGCGTCGGCTCCCGTAGCCCAGGGTATGCATTGTGCACCATACCGTTCACTCCCTGACGCTGCTTGGGCCTCAGACATTTAACCTGGATGTGATTTCGTCACAATATCCGATGACGAGCGGTCAACAGTGGCACACGAGTAGGGCGTGGGCTCCCGTAGCCCAGGGTATGCATTGTGCACCATACCATTCACTCCCTGACGCTGCTTGGGCCTCAGACATTTAAACTGGATGTGATTTCGTCACAATATCCGATGACGAGCGGTCAACAGTGGCACACGAGTAGGGTGTCAACTCCCATAGCCCAGGGTATGCATTGTGCACCATACCGTTCACTCCCTGACGCTGCTTGGGCCTCAGACATTTAACCTGGATGTGATTTCGTCACAATATCCGATGACGAGCGGTCAACAGTGGCACACGAGTAGGGCGTCGGCTCCCGTAGCGCAGGGTATGCATTGTGCACCATACCGTTCACTACCTGACGCTGCTTGGGCCTCAGACATTTAACCTGGATGTTATTTCGTCACAATATCCGATGACGAGCGGTCAACAGTGGCACTCGAGTAGGACGTCAACTCCCATATCCTAGGGTATGCATTGTGCACCATACCGTTCACTCCCTGACGCTGCTTGAGCCTCAGACATTTAACCTGCATGTGATTTCGGCACAATGTCCGATGACGAGCAATCAACAGTGGCACACGAGTAAGGCGTCAACTAACGTAGCCCAGGGTATGCATTGTGCACCATACCGTTTACAGCCTGACGCTCTTTGGGCCTCAGACATTTAACCTGGCTGTGATTTCGGCACAATGTCCGATGACGAGCGGTCAACAGTGGCACACGCGTAGGGCGTCGGCTCCCGTAGCCCAGGGTATGCATTGTGCACCATACCGTTCACTCCCTGACGCTGCTTGGGCCTCAGACATTTAACCTCGATGTGATTTCGTCACAATATCCGATGACGAGCGGTCAACAGTGGCACACGAGTAGGGCGTCGGCTCCCGTAGCCCAGGGTATGCATTGTGCACCATACCGTTCACTCCCTGACGCTGCTTGGGCCTCAGACATTTAACCTGGATGTGATTTCGTCACAATATCCGATGACGAGCGGTCAACAGTGGCACACGAGTAGGGCGTCGGCTCCCGTAGCCCAGGGTATGCATTGTGCACCATACCGTTCACTCCCTGACGCTGCTTGGGCCTCAGACATTTAACCTGGATGTGATTTCGTCACAATATCCGATGACGAGCGGTCAACAGTGGCACACGAGTAGGGCGTGGGCTCCCGTAGCCCAGGGTATGCATTGTGCACCATAACATTCACTCCCTGACGCTGCTTGGGCCTCAGACATTTAACCTGGATGTGATTTCGTCACAATATCCGATGACGAGCGGTCAACAGTGGCACACGAGTAGGGCGTCAACTCCCATAGCCCAGGGTATGCATTGTGCACCATACCGTTCACGCCCTGACGCTGCTTGGGCCTCAGACATTTAACCTGGATGTGATTTCGTCACAATATCCGATGACGAGCGGTCAACAGTGGCACACGAGTAGGGCGTCGGCTCCCGTAGCCCAGGGTATGCATTGTGCACCATACCATTCACTCCCTGACGCTGCTTGGGCCTCAGACATTTAACCTGGATGTGATTTCGTCACAATATCCGATGACGAGCGGTCAACAGTGGCACACGAGTAGGGCGTCAACTCCCATAGCCCAGGGTATGCATTGTGCACCATACCGTTCACTCCCTGACGCTGCTTGGGCCTCAGACATTTAACCTGGATGTGATTTCGTCACAATATCCGATGACGAGCGGTCAACAGTGGCACACGAGTAGGGCGTGGGCTCCCGTAGCCCAGGGTATGCATTGTGCACCATACCATTCACTCCCTGACGCTGCTTGGGCCTCAGACATTTAACCTGCATGTGATTTCGGTCACAATGTCCGATGACGAGCAATCAACAGTGGCACACGAGTAAGGCGTCAACTCCCGTAGCCCAGGGTATGCATTGTGCACCATACCGTTTACAGCCTGACGCTCTTTGGGCCTCAGACATTTAACCTGGCTGTGATTTCGGCACAATGTCCGATGACGAGCGGTCAACAGTGGCACACGAGTAGGGCGTCGGCTCCCGTAGCCCAGGGTATGCATTGTGCACCATACCGTTCACTACCTGACGCTGCTTGGGCCTCAGACATTTAACCTGGATGTGATTTCGTCACAATATCCGATGACGAGCGGTCAACAGTGGCACACGAGTAGGGCGTCGGCTCCCATAGCCCAGGGTATGCATTGTGCACCATACCGTTCACTCCCTGACGCTGCTTGGGCCTCAGACATTTAACCTGGATGTGATTTCGTCACAATATCCGATGACGAGCGGTCAACAGTGGCACACGAGTAGGGCGTGGGCTCCCGTAGCCCAGGGTATGCATTGTGCACCATACCATTCACTCCCTGACGCTGCTTGGGCCTCAGACATTTAACCTGGATTTGATTTCGTCACAATATCCGATGACGAGCGGTCAACAGTGGCACACGAGTAGGGCGTCAACTCCCATAGCCCAGGGTATGCATTGTGCACCATACCGTTCACGCCCTGACGCTGCTTGGGCCTCAGACATTTAACCTGGATGTGATTTCGTCACAATATCCGATGACGAGCGGTCAACAGTGGCACACGAGTAGGGCGTCGGCTCCCGTAGCCCAGGGTATGCATTGTGCACCATACCGTTCACTCCCTGACGCTGCTTGGGCCTCAGACATTTAACCTGGATGTGATTTCGTCACAATATCCGATGACGAGCGGTCAACAGTGGCACACGAGTAGGGCGTGGGCTCCCGTAGCCCAGGGTATGCATTGTGCACCATACCATTCACTCCCTGACGCTGCTTGGGCCTCAGACATTTAACCTGGATGTGATTTCGTCACAATATCCGATGACGAGCGGTCAACAGTGGCACTCGAGTAGGACGTCAACTCCCATATCCTAGGGTATGCATTGTGCACCATACCGTTCACGCCCTGACGCTGCTTGAGCCTCAGACATTTAACCTGCATGTGATTTCGGCACAATGTCCGATGACGAGCAATCAACAGTGGCACACGAGTAAGGCGTCAACTCCCGTAGCATAGGGTATGCATTGTGCACCATACCGTTTACAGCCTGACGCTCTTTGGGCCTCAGACATTTAACCTGGCTGTGATTTCGGCACAATGTCCGATGACGAGCGGTCAACAGTGGCACACGAGTAGGGCGTCGGCTCCCGTAGCCCAGGGTATGCATTGTGCACCATACCGTTCACTACCTGACGCTGCTTGGGCCTCAGACATTTAACCTGGATGTGATTTCGTCACAATATCCGATGACGAGCGGTCAACAGTGGCACACGAGTAGGGCGTCGGCTCCCATAGCCCAGGGTATGCATTGTGCACCATACCATTCACGCCCTGACGCTGCTTGGGCCTCAGACATTTAACCTGGATGTGATTTCGTCACAATATCCGATGACGAGCGGTCAACAGTGGCACACGAGTAGGGCGTCTGCTCCCGTAGCCCAGAGTATGCATTGTGCACCATACCGTTCACTCCCTGACGCTGCTTGGGCCTCAGACATTTAACCTGGATGTGATTTCGTCACAATATCCGATGACGAGCGGTCAACAGTGGCACACGAGTAGGGCGTCGGCTCCCGTAGCCCAGGGTATGCATTGTGCACCATACCGTTCACTACCTGACGCTGCTTGGGCCTCAGACATTTAACCTGGATGCTATTTCGTCACAATATCCGATGACGAGCGGTCAACAGTGGCACTCGAGTAGGACGTCAACTCCCATATCCTAGGGTATGCATTGTGCACCATACCGTTCACTCCCTGACGCTGCTTGAGCCTCAGACATTTAACCTGCATGTGATTTCGGCACAATGTCCGATGACGAGCAATCAACAGTGGCACACGAGTAAGGCGTCAACTCCCGTAGCCCAGGGTATGCATTGTGCACCATACTGTTTACAGCCTGACGCTGTTTGGGCCTCAGACATTTAACCTGGCTGTGATTTCGGCACAATATCCGATGACGAGCGGTCAACAGTGGCACACGAGTAGGGCGTCGGCTCCCGTAGCCCAGGGTATGCATTGTGCACCATACCGTTCACTCCCTGACGCTGCTTGGGCCTCAGACATTTAACCTGCATGTGATTTCGGCACGATGTCCGATGACGAGCGGTCAACAGTTGCACACGAGTAGGGCGTCGGCTCCCGTAGCCCAGGGTATGCATTGTGCACCATACTGTTTACAGCCTGACGCTGCTTGGGCCTCAGACATTTAACCTGGATGTGATTTCGTCACAATATCCGATGACGAGCGGTCAACAGTGGCACACGAGTAGGGCGTCGGCTCCCGTAGCCCAGGGTATGCATTGTGCACCATACCGTTCACTCCCTGACGCTGCTTGGGCCTCAGACATTTAACCTGGATGTGATTTCGTCACAATATCTGATGACGAGCGGTCAACAGTGGCACACGAGTAGGGCGTCGGCTCCCGTAGCCCAGGGTATGCATTGTGCACCATACCGTTCACTCCCTGACGCTGCTTGGGCCTCAGACATTTAACCTGGATGTGATTTCGTCACAATATCCGATGACGAGCGGTCAACAGTGGCACACGAGTAGGGCGTGGGCTCCCGTAGCCCAGGGTATGCATTGTGCACCATACCATTCACTCCCTGACGCTGCTTGGGCCTCAGACATTTAACCTGGATGTGATTTCGTCACAATATCCGATGACGAGCGGTCAACAGTGGCACACGAGTAGGGCGTCAACTCCCATAGCCCAGGATATGCATTGTGCACCATACCGTTCACGCCCTGACGCTGCTTGGGCCTCAGACATTTAATCTGGATGCGATTTCGTCACAATATCCGATGACGAGCGGTCAACAGTGGCACACGAGTAGGTCGTGGGCTCCCGTAGCCCAGGGTATGCATTGTGCACCATACCATTCACTCCCTGACGCTGCTTGGGCCTCAGACATTTAACCTGGATGTGATTTCGTCACAATATCCGATGACGAGCGGTCAACAGTGGCACACGAGTAGGGCGTCGGCTCCCGTAGCCCAGGGTATGCATTGTGCACCATACCGTTCACTCCCTGACGCTGCTTGGGCCTCAGACATTTAACCTGGATGTGATTTCGTCACAATATCCGATGACGAGCGGTCAACAGTGGCACACGAGTAGGGCGTCGGCTCCCGTAGCCCAGGGTATGCATTGTGCACCATATCGTTCACTCCCTGACGCTGCTTGGGCCTCCGATATTTAACCTGTATGTGATTTCGGCACAATGTCCGATGACGAGCAATCAACAGTAGCACACGAGTAGGGCGTCAACTCCCGTAGTCCAGGGTATGCATTGTGCACCATACCGTTCACAGCCTGACGCTCCTTGTGCGTCAGACATTTAACCTGTATGTGATTTCGGCACAATGTCCAATGACGAGCAGTCAACAGTGGCACACGAGTAGGGCGTCAACTCCCGTAGCCCAGGGTATGCCTTGTGCACCATACCGTTCACAGCCTGACGCTCCTTGGGCCTCCGACATTTAACCTTTATGTGATTTCGGCACAATGTCCGAAGACGAGCGGTCAACAGCGGCACAGGAGTAGAGCGTCGGCTGCTTAGCCCATGGCATGCATTGTGAGCCATACCGTTCACTCGCTGGCGCTGCTTGGGCCTCCGACATTTAACCTTTATGTTATTTCGACACAATGTCCGATGACGAGCAGCCAACAGTGGCACACGAGTAGGTCGTCGGCTGCTTAGCCCATGGCATGCATTGTGAGCCATACCGTTCACTCGCTGGCGCTGCTTGGGCCTCCGACATTTAACCTATATGTGATTTCGGCACAATGTCCGGAGACGAGCGGTCAACAGCGGCACAGGAGTAGAGCGTCTGCTCCCGTAGCCCATGGCATGCATTGTGAGCCATACGGTTCACTTGCTGACGCTGCTTGGGCCTCTGACATTTAACCTGAATGTTATTTCGACACAATGTCCGATGACGAACAGCAAACAGTGGCACACGAGTAGGTCGTCGGCTCCTTAGCCCATGGCATGCATTGTGAGCCATACCGTTCACTCGCTGGCGCTGCTTGGGCCTCCGACATTTAACCTGGATGTGATTTCGGCACAATGTCCGGAGACGAGCGGTCAACAGCGGCACAGGAGTAGAGCGTCTGCTCCCGTAGCCCATGGCATGCATTGTGAGCCATACGGTTCACTTGCTGACGCTGCTTGGGCCTCTGACATTTAACCTGAATGTTATTTCGACACAATGTCCGATGACGAGCAGCAAACAGTGGCACACGAGTAGGTCGTCGGCTCCTTAGCCCATGGCATGCATTGTGAGCCATACCGTTCACTCGCTGGCGCTGCTTGGGCCTCCGACATTTAACCTGGATGCGATTTGCTCTGCCCTGTTACCAAGTGGTCGATATGTACGAGCCTGGATAGTTTACGTCCATCGCGGTCATCAATGGCGTGCGATCAACCACCGCATGTTCTCTGGGCGCTAGCACGCTCGTTGATGGTATACTGGGGGTACACCTTTGATACGGTTGCGCTCGGGAACCCATGGGTTCTTATCACCTGGGCGACAGAAGCAAGACTCATCTGTATTGTTCCGAGATTGCGTCCATGATATAAGACGCTCAGATCACCACGTGTACCCATGGTCATCGATTTTGATACACATGTTGGGAAGCCCTGCTGTCCACCCAATTACCGCGTGCATTGGGTTTGGGTCTGTTCCACTCTGTGCGGGGGGATGCCCATGCCAAACTCTATCTCTAATGTTTGTCTACTGAGTATATTGGAGGATATGCAGTGCAAGCAAACTTAGAGGAAAACGAGCGAAAACTAAAAAACGACTTTGGAAAAAGCTGTGTCTTGATGTTTTGATACAGCGGTAATTATGCTTAACTTATGAATAGATTATTAGTAAGGAGATTTTATCAACTACGAAGCATATAGAGATCCACCAACGAACGGTTTTCTAACCAAGATGTGATGCACTTCTCTTTTCTTAGGAACTGAATCCTGAATTCTTCGGAGATCAGATAAACAGTTGTCACATAATTGTAGTCTCGTCAATACACACACACGTACATGAATGTCGTCTAACAACGTCCTTTTTGTACTACTGTCGAGACCAAGGGACAAGTGCAGAGGAAAAAAGCATAAGCTTAGGAAAAATAAAAGAGAAAAGAAGCCCATTATCTCAGTTTTCGGTCCCATTAGTTCGAGTTCTGTAGGGATCATTAAAGCCCCAGACCTCATTATCCGCAGCACAACTTTCAGCGAATGTCGCTGAGTAAGTATGACTAAGACATGTTCTTTCAACTACTGGGACTGCAAGAATGTAGAAAAGCATCATTTTTGTTTTGAAATGATGCAACTAACATTTCATTCTAATGAACAGTCTTGGAGGAACGGATGACAAACATTCTTACGGTTTTAATATCTTCAGAGTTGCAGCCATTCCATCTGAATGTTTTTCGTTAAATTTCTCATATATCTTCATACAGAAAATTCTCCTGCGATTAAATCAGTTTGAAGTAATAATGTAAAATGACTGCTATACGTGGTTTCAAAAATAAAAGCAGCATTTTTCTCTAGAACTCTGCTTGCTTCCACAGAAGGTATCTTTTATTTAAGCGTTTTATCTCAAAACCGTAAAATGGGTACACCAAGCTCCATAGAAACAGTAATAGTAGAAAGAAAGATATCTTGAAGATACAAAAGTCGGTAATAACTGAATACAAGGGATACCAAAATAAGCTCGGGCAATTAAAACCGAACATCGAAAAGAGCCATCCAGCAAATAATATCTAAAACGTATATGTGGTTCGAACAGGTCAATGTTCTTTAAATAATTGCACAAAACTTGACATCATTAACACTTGTTTAATTAAACGTATTATGGCTCCAGTGTAAAATATATATCCAGAATATCTGCACCTAAAGATAATTATTGATAATGGTTTCCAAACTGATCTATGTACGATCAGTTAAAACCACATTTTCAAATTGCAAATTAAAATCACTTTATTTATAAATTAAAAACTAGTTAAAATGGGAGATCTTTCGAGGCCCCATGGACCCATCATCAGGATAAGTGCCACTAGACAGAGAGATGCAACCATTACATAACATAAATGATAACCCACAATGCACTTAGTCTCCATTTACAATGAATTAAAGTTCAAAGGAAAACAGTAAGAAATAGTATGCAAATTTCTGGTCTTCGAGCTGCTCCGTAGAAGGGGCAGCAAGCCGTCTTCACTCCTTAGAAACGAAAGCCGGGAGCTCAGTGTTTCAACAGGTCACTCCATATTTTCTAATGAAGAGGCTTTCTGACAGAAAAATTGTACGCTTGTTAACATTAGAATTAAGCATTTTGGCATTCGCCCAATTACGGAGACCCCCCTGGTTAAGAGCAGTGGTCAAAGCAGTGGTAGTGGATCCTGTTCGAAGAGCGTATTTGTGTTCAGACATCCTGATATCAAAAGTCCTAAGAGTAGATCCGATGTAGTACCTAACAGCGCCATTGTTATCCTCATGAGCAAGTGGAATGCAGTATAGACCCGGTTTGTTGAAGGTTGAGACTTTATCCCTGTGATTCCGTACCAAGGAAAAAATATTACTGGTGCTCACTCCAAAACTTAAGTTATGTTTATGGCAAGCCTTTTTCTCCAGAACATAAGGCTTCTGCCCTTCGTTTTTTAATAACACGTGCCTTAACGCATTCTTCTTCTTGCAGGGCTCGACATGAGGAATTGTCTAGGGTCTTGTCTTTGGCCCGTTCCTTTGGTTTTTCGGACCACTTCTTTCATGGACTATTACAAAAGTTTCAGTGGTTGAGATTCACGACTTTGTTAACTCCGACTAACTCAACTAAGTACATCGGAAAGGTTGAATTTCTCCTCCCTTCTTGTGTCCATTTTGAATCCACTTGCTCATGAGGATACCAATGGCGCTGTTAGGTACTACATCGTATCTACTCTTAGGACTTTAAATATCAGGATGTCTGAACACAAATACGCTCTTCGAACAGGGTCCACTACCACGGATTTAACCACTGCTGTTAACCGGGGGGGGGGGGTTCTCCCCGAATTGGGCGAATGCCAAAGTGCTCAATTCTAATGTTAACATGCGTACAATTTATTTTTCAGTTAGCCTCTTCATTATAAAATATGGAGTGACCTGTTGTAACACTGATCTCCCGGTTTTCGTTTCTAGGGGGTGGATACGGCTTGATGCCCCTTCTACACAGCAGCTCGAAGACGAGAAATTTGCATACTATTTTTTACTGTTTTCTTTTGAACTTTAATTCATTGTAAAAGGCATCACTTGTGATGGAGACGAAGGGAATTGTGGGTTATCGTATATGTTATGTAATGGTTGCATCTCTGTGTCTAGTGACACTTAGCCTGATGTGGGGCCATGGGGCCTCGAAAGATCTCGCATTTTAACTAGTTTTTAATTTGTAAATAAAGTGATTTTAATTTGCAATTTGAAAATGTTGTTTTAACTGATCGTGCGTAGACAATTATTGGGAAACCATTATGACCATTCCGTACGAATAATTTCTATTTTTTCATAATTATTGATGATGACATTAGCAAAACGGTATATTGGCTGAAGAGTTTTGGAATTCATGGTCCGTTTCATAATTGTGAACTGCCTACGTAATTCGCAATTACGAATCAATTATCTCATAGCCCGTGCCATGCACGGGTGAAAAACCTATGACTGAAATTTTTATATCGCGAATCGTAAAATACATGAACCGGACTATAATGAAAGGTTGAAATATTAATGGGCAGTCTATGAGATAAGTCACCACCAACAAAATTTTCGCATTATTCTCGTTCAATATTCACAAGACAGAAGCCTATTATATAGGTAAATAGATTTTAACCCGTCATATGAGGGTCACAGTACGTTAAAGATCATATAATGTAAGTTTACGTAATAGAAATTATGTTAATTAAAGACCATGAAAGACTTCTTGATATACCATGTTTTGTGTTATTGTCCTTTGATTGTTCAAAAGATTTCTTTGCAGTTAATTATGTTTTACAAAATGACACAAACTTTCATGTGCTGTGGATTTCTTGACCTTGAGAGCGCAACATATAGTTTGTGACGTTTCTGCACCGCAGGACGCACATGAGATATAAGGTAGATAGCTGCGAAAGCATCCGTCCGCGTAGCTCAGTTGGGAGAGCAACTTATTCCAGAATGAGGGTACCCGGGTTCGATGCCCGGCGCGGACAAAAATAACGGAGAAATTTACTTCGTTATATTGGCGCCCCAACTTCAAGAATGACCTGGCCGTTAAAGTTCTCGGAATGGCGTGATATTTTTTCCACACCGCGAGACAAGAAAAATAAGAGAATTCCTTCTTCAGAGCTTCGAAAAATAATATGTGTGATGTTACGTTCCACACACCAAATTGACTGGGATTTCTCCAATGTACGTTCTTCAGCGGATGACTGCCTGCAGCGACACCTGGTTCCGGCTAACCCGTGGGCCATGCGGTCGGAGCATTTTCGAGGCTGCAAGGCTTGTTAGGTGCTCATGGTCAACCGTGGTTACTACCTTCGAAAAGTGGTCCAAGAAGGTGATGTGGGGCAACCGCGGCTCATCGATGCTATAGTTGAGCGAAGACCATCCGGCATGTTACGAGCCAACAAAAGGGATACTGTGGAGCAACTCTCCGGTACTTTGAATGCTGCTGACGAGAGTAATGTGTCACAACACACGGAACATCAAACCCTGCTGAAAACGGTGGTACCATGCAGCAGGCCTCTCCAAGTGCCCGCATACAGTGGGCAGGCGAGCATCAAATCTTGACCTTGAATGATTGAGAGAAGGTCGTTTGGTCTGATGAATCTCATATCCTGCTGCAAAAGGTGGACGTCAGGGTACAAGTACATCTTTTACTTAGGAAAGTGTTGGCACCAGGATGTGCCATGGGACGAAAACAAGCGGGTGGAGGAAATTTAATGTTTTTAGAAATGTTCTGCTACAAAGCATTGTGCCCAGTCTTTCATGTCAGGGAGCTATGACGTCTAGCACCTACCTAAACACCAGTGCAGACCAGGTGCACCTTTTCATGGCAAAGGTTATTTTTTTGTAGTAGTGATTTTTTTCAGAAAATAATTACTCCGTCAAACTGCACGGATTGTTCGCGGAACATGGGGAAGACTTTCAGGTATTGCCTTGACCTCCACGTTTTCCAGACATCAATCCGCAATCGAGCATCTGAGGTTCGTGTTGGAACAACAAATTCGATCTGCGGCTGCTCAAACACGTAACTTTCAAGATTTAAAGGATTTGCTGGTAACGTATTGGTACCATAAAACACAAAACATCTTTAAAAATCTTGTAGTTTCTATGCGTGGCTGGATAAGAGCTGTTTTGGAGGGACCAACATCATATTAGGCAGGTGGTCATCATGTTTTGCCTCTTCGGTGTATGGCTGAAATAACGCTTCTTTATTCCATCATTCCTATTCCTCATAATGGAAATTACAGTTTTGTGCATGGTTTGTGCCTATTTCCACACTTGAATCTTGAAGCAATGACACAGTATTCATTCACTTATGCTCTAGAAGAAAACGTTGAAACATCTGATAAAATATTGGTCTTTATGCACAATGACGCATTACAAGATGACTGAATTAAAAGATAAATTAAAACGAAATTAAAATATTCCTCGCTTGTCTAAGATTTCTATTCCAACATCATTTTATTTTTTCATATCACTACAGTCGATCTGGTAATACGTCAGACTTTTTGTATCTGAATGAAATTTCGTTTTCATTAATATAATGATTAATAATTTTTCCCGTGTTCTTGGAACGTAACGAGCAAAATAAATAATTCATAATATGCAGCAACAGGGGATGATCTTTTTTGCTTCGCTGGTATCGTTTTTTTATGTTTCATACGTATCAAGTCTAATCAGCAGCCTCGTCACATAGCGTAGCGAAATGTGTACCAGGCGCAAGTTTGTTTTTTCCCTATAGGCGTAAGTAGCACTTACACGACACGATGCTTACGTTCTCTTAGTAAATGACTCTAGCTCGCTGGATTCTGAAATTATTTATTCATTGGCTTCCATTGAACAAATAATTTTCTTTTCTCTAATGTAACAGATTCTGGAACACAACTGGGAATAAATATTTAACATGCGTGTTATTGTTTTTGGTAGGATACACGTCTGCGATGTTTACACCTCCTCCCAGCACACAGGCAGATATCTTTGGGAAGTTTTGTGTAGATAATTTTTACATATTAATGAGACAAAGAAACATCGTTATTCGGCAAATAATGCTTCATCTCGCTTTCCCTCTCTCTCATTTACACAGGAAAACACATATCCGAGGGCAGATCACAACATTTTCCACAATTAATCTGCATGTGCTGTCCGGTTTCTCTGAAAAGTATGCAACGTTGGGAAGATTGACATGTACCTGTGAGCGGTAAAATTCTAGAACAGGAGTAGAATGAAATGACAACACGATTGAGAAAGTCTTGTGAAGTTTCTAAAATTACGAACGAGAATCATAAAAAAAGCAAAACAAAATGGTGTGATTCTTGTAGTTTATTTTGAACATCCGCACTAAGTCGTTCTCTTCTATTCAAAGGTTCGCTCTTCAAACAAAGCTTATTTGCCAGATAATAATTTAAAATTGATTAAGCTGTATTTTATTTACTGTTGATATATCAGACATATCCATTTACAGAGATATCGGTACACAACTCGAGCTTCACTGAAATCCATCAAACGTCTCAAAGAAGATATTTTGTTCTTCATACTCATAATCTTTTTCTCAAGCAGACACGCCTTAATCTGTTCGTCCCATGATTTCTTGACCTTCTCTTAACTTTTATATCTGGCCACTTGGGCTCATCACTCATTCTTTCAATATGGCCAAACCGGCTAAGAATGCTTGTCTACACCTGATTAATAATTTTTTTCTTCTCATTAAACATCCCAAAAAATCTTCGTTCCTCACATGATCAGAAAATGAGGGTAGGCCGTGTCCAGGACACACCCGCAGGTTTTATTTACGTGGTTACGTGTTTGACAGTCAAGGGTTTGAGGTAGAAATCGGTTGATAAATGAAAGAGGAATGCAGTGAGACTATAATTTTATTTATTAAAGGGCGATGATATAAGAAATAACAAACATATAGCATACAATTCACATTTATGTTTCGTACAAAGCTTAAGTCAACAAAAGTATTTCCTAACGTACTTGGTGGAGAAATTTTATAAGTCAAGCCGAAATTGTCTTTCATGAATTTGAGTAAGTTGGTGTTTTCTTCCACATCAATGTTAAACTCAACGTTGAGAATGATAGGCACTTGGGTACCCGGTAACAAACTTGGTATGGTACTTTGAAAACATCCAGAAATGATGTTTTCAGAGTACCAAACTTGGTATGATACTTTGAAAACATCAAAAATGATGTTTTCAGAGTAACCGCATAGCATCCGGAACATGAAGACCTCTAGCGATGTTCGTGAAACTTTGGAATGAATGTAAACCAAACCAAGTATGAAGCGAGTTTGAGCAGACACTGTCACATCAACTAGACACATTTCCTCAACATAGTCATCTTCAATTCTCAATGTGTTGTTGACTGAGACATTTACGGGTTGGCAATCTGTTAGACTATTGATGTTTCTGCAAATGGTAACTCCCCCCGCAGTTCGTTTTGTGGGCGAAGTAGTACGTTTGGAAGTGGATGGTTTGTGTTGGGCTAGTGCCCTATTTCTTTTCACTTTCAATTCGAAACCGGGCAAATGTAATGGACTAGAATCATCCATCCGAGTTTTACTCACGGCCAAGTAGTCCATTGGCTCACATGTACTAGAAGTACTTGTTTGTGGCTCCACGCTCTGTGCCATTTCGGCTTTCTTCTTCTATCTATAAGCCCTATATCGTTCTGCATTAGTCTTTTGGGGCTCATACGATTCCCTTTGAGTTATTTCTTTTCATGTACGTTTGTAGTATTTTGAGCCGGACTTTTGCTTCAAATATTTAGACATTTTGATTTTCACACAAATACCTTTTCGTTTATCACTTATAACGTATAAAGTACTTATTAAATGTTTATGAGTTATTGGTTTTTAGGTAGATCTCATCCAGACGAATCGTTTGAGACTAATATCACGATCCTACCCCTACCTCTCCCCGCACATGCGCATGACCTTGAAGTTGATATTTTTAGAACCATTGGTTATTACTCTTTTCATGTCAGTTATTAAATTTTAGCTATTTGTTATAATGTAGAAATTATAAGCATTTTATCAATCGTAAGAAATTATGCCGGTCAACTCTTCCTAGAGGGTATCGCCATGGTACCGATTTTAAAGAGGTATCCACGTCAAAAAGTGTCTTGCAAGAAATACCCCGTAAGTAACGCATTTCTCCATTACACTGACGCGACTCTTACGTCCCTTTTGCAGTACCCCGATTTTACTGCGTACATCAGAGTAGGAAAATTGCACTCTCATGCACAGCCATTCTTTATTGAACCCATCATTCCTGTGACTACCTCCTAAAGGAGTATTGACTTTCAAAAATGAATTCATTAGCTTACAAATTTCGTCATCCAGTACGTTTTCTCATTTAAGCATGCTTCCTAAATGTACAAGCCTGGTCTACCTTTGTAACATTTAGACTGATCTTGCATTTCGTATTCACAGTTTCTCGCTCATAAACCATAACTTTGGTTTTTCCTTTATTTGTACTCTGCTTGAATTTCACACAAATTTCGTACATCCGAGACAGCATTCTCTGCAACTGACTTTCGCTTTCTGCCAGCTGGACTGTGTTATCAGCATAGAGCAATATGCACACACACATGGGTATTATCAGTAAGACATAATCTGAAACGCTCCCAAGTCGCCGATCATTACGTATTCGTGAAAGTCGCACAAAGTTGAACAGGCAGCAATAATGATCTTTCGAACTGAATCTTAATAATTTCAACTTAAAATGTTTAATTTTGGTTTCAGAGAAATGCACTTAGCGCTAAAATATGTATGACTACAGCGTCACTTTTTTCACAGCTTACGCTTTCATGATCACCTCCTGTATTTCCGAAAAGTGCAATCTCCGTGATCAGTCAGTGGTTTGTTTTCGCCAGAAGACACTGGGACGCGAGGAAAATGAGTCGGATATGTCATTCACATTATCCGGAGTTTAGTGACCATGAATTCCAACATTATACACTGCCTGACAGAGAAAATACCACACCACGAAGACGTAAACGCAGTGTCATGCAAATTGCAGGGTGGGTGCACACGTACAAGTTATGCAAATGATTGCATTTGCAGGCCAATCGCACGAACGGTGCGCGGGATATAAGCAGACAACCAGCACTTGAGGCCATCAGTCGAGACGTCGTCACCGCCGCGAGAAGTGAGTGGTTCTGCTGTAACCGTGTCTCGAGAACGAACAAGGGATGCCAATGCCGTTAAGATGCCGTCGTACGCAATTTGGTCAAACGGATGAGTTCACGAGTAGTGTCATCGTAGGTCTTCATAACGCCGGATGGTGCTTGCTTCGTATTGCGGAAGAAACGCAAAGTGATGCCACAACCGTCGGTTGCATTTGGAGACAGTGGTCCCGGAAAGGATCTGTGCAACGTGGTAGGGGGATCAGAGCACGGAGACGAACGTCCGAGCGCACCGATCGTCGCATCGTACGTCATGCCGTAGCGAGCCCATAGGCCACAACGGTCGACATTTTGCGGATTGTAAGGGGAGGCTTGGATGCTCCGATATCGACGAGCGAGAGCGAGTCATCGTCGTCACGGCTTGGCGTGGTATTGCTCCAGAGTTGCGTGGGGTGCCGAACGGAACAGTGTGGTGGAACATCGGTTCTGTCTCACCACAGATGGAACATCACGTTTCTGTCTCACTACGGATGATCGCCGTATGAGAGTCTCAAGGCGACGTGACCAACGGGCGGATTCGTCCAATGGCGGAGCGCCACACGGCCCGGCAACGTAGAATCATGGAGTAGGGTTGCTATCAACGCCAACAGCAACTCACCACTGGTACGCATTACGGGCAGATTGACGGCCCGACGCTATGTTGAAGAGTTATAATTTAGAAATTATAAGCATTTTATCAATCGTAAGAAATTATGCCGGTCAACTCTTCCTAGAGGGTATCCCCATGGTACCGATTTTAAAGACGTATCCACGTCAAAAAGTGTCTTGCAAGAAATACCCCGTAAGTAACGCATTTCTCCATCGTATCTGCAGGGAATCCCAAACGCCGGTTTTCAACAGGATAACGCACGGCCGCATACCGTTCGGATCAGCCTGAATGCTTTACACAGTGGGCGGATTCTTCCGTGGCCAGCATGATCCTCGACCTCTCGGCCATCGAGCATCTGTGGGACACGATTTCACGTCGGTTGAGTATCCTCCCACCCTCAAAATGAAGATGAACTGTGGACTCTGGTCAACACCACGTGGTCAACAATACCGAAGAACTCTATTCGAACTCTCCGTGCCTCGATGCCACGTCGAATTCAACGCTGTATCGCTCAAAATGGGGGCCACACTTCTTATTGATCATCATGTATATTCGGCCACTGGAGCCCAGTCTGTATGTAACAATCAAATCATTTGTTCAGGACCTACTTGGCTATCTGTGGGTGCAGTTATAACGGTTCTCGAGCATTTCATCATGGTGTGGCATTTTCTCTGTTAGGCAGTGCACATAACAGCCCTTAATGGCTATTATCCCGCGTCACTCGCTTCGAAGAAAGGTTTCTACTCTCGTAATTTTAATAGGTAACCAAAAGGAAGTATAGCACTTTGTACAATTGCCTGGCATACCTAATCTCTCTATTCTAAAAAAAAGTAACTGCCGCCGCTGCTGCTGCTTTTGACGCTGTTTTAGAAATTTCGCGGCACTCTTGCTTTCCTAGCTTGCACCGCAAAACTTATTGAAAACAAAAATATGACGTTTACTTCGTTTGTAGAGAATTGTTTGGAAAACACGCTGAAATAAATCGTTTCTCGATTCTGGCGATACTTCAAGAGCTATTGTATTTCAAAGTTAAGGTAAGCAAAAAAGTGCTATCAGGTCGCGTTCCGGAAACACTAACAGCAACAGAAGCACGAAACTTTGTAGGCATGTAGTGCCATGACCAAATTTTTGCACCTCGTCACCCTTTTTTTGAATTTCGATTTAGTTTACGAGAAATTAAATTTCTAAATTTCACAAAGTCCTCTATTTCGCGATGGGATCCATTAAAAAAACGGATATATGGCAAACTATAAATCATAACGCATTACAATTTTTACAGCATAAACTTAAAACTATCGTTCTTTTTTTACAAAACAAATTTAAGAAAAAGTCATTTTCTGATTTTTAAGCATTTTTTAAAGACGCAAAGGAAAGAAACGAACGGCTTGTCTGTCTTCACGATAACCACAGAGGAACGTTGTGGTCCCGTGACCTGCTGCCATGGTGACGTAGACAATTTTTTATGCATATGTTTTGTTGCTAAAGCTATCTCAGTTGTTTAAGGCGGACGTCAAGTAATTTTGCTTCCTATACTTCCAATGGAAAAACGTCTGTACACATTTCCTTCACAATTAATACGTTCTTAAGGATGAAAATTTGAACAACGATTAAAATAGCTTCATTTTATAACTTGGAATACTTAATATTTTCTAAAACATAATCAAAATTATGCAATCCAACATTTGTTTGTCTACTGACGTCATCAAAGAACAGGTCGCGCCATCTTTTTTCTGGACAATTAATGCGTTCCTAAGGATGAAAATTTGAACATCGATTAAAATAGCTTCATTTTATAACTCGGAATACTTAATATTTTCTAAAGCATAACAATGATTATGCAATCCAACATTTGTTTGTCTACTGACGTCATCAAAGTACAGTTCGCGCCATCTTTTTTCTGGTTCCTACAACACCAAAGGAAAACTTATTGATTTTTTATATAATTATGGTTATATTTTAGAAAATATTAAAGATTCCAAGTTATAATATGAAGTTATTTTAATCGATGCTCAAATCTTCATCTTTAGGAACACGATAACTGTGAAGGAAATGTGTACAAAAGTTTTTCCATTGGAAGTATAGAACCAAAATTACTTGACGTCCACCTTAACTGTTTAGCATAACGGTTTACGGAAATGCTTTTTGGACAGCTTTTGGTTTTCTTAGTGGTAAATCTAGTAAGTGCTATAAGTTCAAACGATAAAAGTCCGACCTTCCAAAAATTAACGACAGTACAAAAAACCCTGAAATTTTGGAATAACAAGCCTTAATTGCTTAGACATGCAATAAAATTTATTTGAAATTTATATGAATTTTCCAGTTTTTATTTCATGTGATATACTTGGAGATCGGGCTTCAGGGCCCGAGCGCTACTCTGGAAACGAGCGTAGCGAGCCTAGAGGCGCAGCCCCTAGTTAATTAAAATAGAAGTATTTAAAAACAGACAGACGAAGCAGCGTATTACAGAAAAGAGAAATATATTGATACACCAAAATTTCATATCAGTGACTCACAACATTTTTAGGCTTTATGCCACATTTGGAACTCTTATTCTTTTAGCACTTTTTCAAGATCCGCAGACTAAAAATAAGTGTATAATAATTAACTAAAATTTTAGTGGGCATGTGTTTGTGCTCATTGTTTCAGATTTTAAATACTTAGAGCCTTTAAACTTCGGGTTTCTGTTGTGAACGCTTCTGGTTATTTGCACTGTTTTTTTTTCTTTTGCATAAGGCTACATTCACTACATTAAATATTCAGGTACGGTATTCGTTAAACATGGGTTATTATCTTGGCTAAAGAAAGCATTCCAAATCTTATTCACTGCAGTTAACAAAGCGAATTTATTCACACATCTTGATGATACTTTGTGGAGCCCTTGCTTTCTTTATCCGCTTTACTGGAATTGTTAACAACTGCCCATGATCTCACAATAATTTGTTATAGATTTTAGTCCGTATTACAAACATATAATAGCGAAATTTATCAGTACCGGAGTATTATTCTGCACAGCGCTTTGCAATTAATACCTCTGGATTTTCAGCCAATCAAATGAAAAAGAAAACTAAAAAATACACGCGCAAAGTGTTTATGATCACAGCGAAGGAAATTGACTACACAGATAAGTAATCATCAAATTATTATGTGGTAAGATGCAGCCCCAGAAGTGGTATTTCATGCCTTTCCTTCCACTTAGAAGGAATTGGTAACTTCAAATGAAAGTGTATACATGTTTAAAATGTACTGTTTTCATTCTGAAACCCAATATAAATATGAAGTTTTTATGTGAAATACTTTTGCCATATATAATGAGACAATCATTTTTATATTAATATATGCTATTTCACTAATATATCAGAACATATCTCTGCTAAACTGGGATTTAATCTTCATCATAACTAAACCTCAGTCGGTACTTTATACCCTATATGGACAAAAGTTTCCGGACAACTCCTTCCTCAACAAAAATGAACACGTATTTCAACTAAATGAATCTTATTTTTGTCAGTGTCTCTGTTTCTTAGAGTCCGATTGTAAAAATTATTTCTTTGTTTGAGAGCGTTTCTGCTGTGAAATCTTTCTCACAGAAATTTTTCTTAATGCACCAGTTTGCCAGTTGAGTAAGTTACCGTTTCCGTTTTCAGCAATATCTGCCGAATTAAAAAAAATAAAATTTGATCAGATACTAATAACTATTAAAACTATTTTGTGTATATTTTCTACCCAAAACAATGCACGATTTTGCCCTTTGGGGGCGTCAATTTTTCATTAATTTATCTTCAAACCCTCTGCTTCTACATGTAAAAATTTAAAAATATTTCAACACCGGATGCCATTTGCCTTGTGGAACACTTTAGGCTTGTATTTTAGGAGCTTCGTAGTTCATCGTTTTGTCGCTAGATGGTCTTTGTGTACTTCTGTTTACAGCTCTTTCTCCGCTTTTCAAAATTCTATTAAGAAAAGCAATAGGACTTTATTTGATTGTATGTCATTAGCTACAATAGAGATGTGGAGCATTATCGTCGTTAATTAATGCACAGATTTCCCGCTAGGGGATGTAAAGTTCAAAACCTTTTTCTCGCTACCTCTACTTCCAGGGGATGTATCTGAAAAGTTATTTTTCCTTTGCATAGCTTTTTCCATGAAGAATAGTTTTCGCCTGTTTTGCAATTTTCCCTTAATGCGAAATTCTTCTGTTAGAAGGCGTAGAATTCTATCATGTTTCTTTCTATATTTCTTTTTAAACTGTTCTATTTAAAAATGTTTGTCTCCGATATCTTTCTGCTACGAGAATCTTTTCGTGCGCCATTTGTTAATTTTCGTAACATACTTTTAGCTGATGGTGGAAGTAAGTAGCTGTTTCTATTTCTGGATGTTTTATCGATTGTAGAAATCCGGTTGTGGATTTTCGTTAACCGTTTGCATTGACTTCGAGTAGCTTTGATAAATTTATTTCGCATCAGAAAGGATTCAAAAGACATGCTCATTACAACTGAAAATTCAGAGTCGTCTTTCTTGTTGTTGTTTTTTCTTCTTGTGCACCACTCATTTTGCACCCTCGATTCAGTTCTTTTAGCATATCAAAGATGGTTTGCCGTTGGGTATGCTCGCGTTTTCCGACCTAGTGTCCACTGTTGTGCTTCTTCCAAAGTCACTTACATCCCAAGTCTTCTCCATATGACAGCTATCTACGCATCGTATAGATCTGAATCTTTTGCAGCGAGCAGGTTATAAAGTCACTGTGTGCTTGTTTCATGCACGAGCAACCAAACGAAACAGACAGCGGATGCTTCTTTTGTGAAGGTAATATTTGAGTACGTAAGTGAGGATGCCACGTGTGTGATTGATCTTGAGCGTTCTTAATATGTAATTTCTCCTTCAATGCATGGTGTAACTTTGCAACAATTAGTTTGGATACCATAACATGATGCACAACTGCACTATGTAGTGTGCATTTCATGTACCACACAATGGCGTTCCTTTGTTCCAAAAGGTGGTGCAGCTGGTTTAGTACCACTTTTCGGTGCAACACAGCACAAACATTTAAATAGTGTACAATGGATGAAACAAAGGTTCATCATTTTGGAAGAGAGACAGAAAAAGAAGTCTAATGGGGAAGCATGCATCTTCTTCAACTTACACGAAATTCCGTGTTGCTCCTTCAGACGCAATGGGAGATGGTACTAGCTTTTCGGGATGCATCAGGTACCATCATTATCGAGTACCTAGAAAAAGGCACCATTTTTACTCATACATGCTGCACTTACCACCCACATAAGATAACTTCGTGAAGCCATAAAAAAGTCATGTCTCCCATATTTGGAAGACGACCGTACACACTGCAGGATTTGAGATGATATAGTATTCACTCTATTTTTCCAACCTTGTTCCTAGTGACGTTTATTTGTTCCCAAAGCAAGAGGGAGACATCTTTGAGAAGAGTTTTGCCTACGAACTCTGAAATAGTCCCAGCTTTGAGGTTAGGAGGCCAAGAAAAATATTTTTTTCTATCGAGATCGAAGCATTAGAACATGGGATGGAGAAATTTGTTTCAGTGGCGGAGGTATATGTCGAAAAATAAAAATAAAGTTATAATTGAACGTATATCCTGAATACATTGAGTCAGCAAAATTCATGGGATACCTAACATGTAACAGATAGGCCCACCATTCACCCAGATAAGAGGAGTCACACGGCGAGGCATTGAGTCCACCGAGTCACCAAAGCGTTCCACAGGTATCTCTACCAATGCTAGCTGCAGCGCTGTCCGTAATTCCGTAGCATTCTTGGTTGGATGATTCAAATCTCGAACTGATCATTCCACAACAACCCAAAGCGTTTCCACAGGGTTTATGTCCGGTGAGCGGGAAGGCCATTCCAGGGTGGGAACTTCTACGGAATGCTGTTCTAACCCTGTTTTAGCAACCACGGATTTCAGGGGAGGCGTGCTGCTCTGCTGGATTATTCCATTGCAGTGAGGGAGCATGACGACCATGAACGGACGCAGATGGTCTGCAAGGATGGAAACGTAGGGTACTCATTTCCGAAATGCGTCTATCTGTAACAGATGTCGCAACGTGTGCCAGTTGTAGGCCTACACCATAACAGAGCCAACGCCAGCCTCAGCAGCTGTTGACATTCTAGGTCCATCGCTTTGTGCGGTTTCTGCCAGATTCGCATCCCCCTGTATGCGCGAATTAACTGGAAATGAGACTCGTCGGTCAAGGAGACCCGTGTCCAATTATCCAAGGTCAATTGCCGATGTGTTGTCGTAAAGTTGAGGCGTTCGGTCCGCTAATGTGGCGTTTGCAATGAGACTCTGGTTGGTAGGTGGCTTCCATAACCTGTTGCGGCTAATGATCCCTGATGGTCTCGATGGTAACTGTTAATGCAGCTCTCTCGCTGAAGTCGGCAGTGTTATGTGCCAATTCCCTCTACGGTTGGTTAAGACCGGTCAGTCTGATGCCGACCGGGTGAGAGTTTCTGTGTGTGTTTGATTGAGCTGAACTGCGCTGTTAAGCAGAACTGACGATTCCAACCGCGAGACGGGTTTCAATCCCGATCTCGCGCTTTTTGTTTTTTTTTTCGATTTGGGTGTTATATTTTACCCATCGATTAGAGCAGTGACGGGACTTAGTGAAAACGCCCTTGTGAGGGCGAAGTTCCGTTCAGCTCGCATAGTGACTCTGGCATCAGTCATCGGGTACGTCGTCG
Organism: Macrothele yani; assembly: GCA_039090855.1. Lineage (NCBI taxonomy): Eukaryota > Metazoa > Arthropoda > Arachnida > Araneae > Macrothelidae > Macrothele > Macrothele yani. Next base: position 16,381,150 of record CM077015.1, on the reverse strand, counting down.
TCGTATCGGTCCCGCGGACGAGGGGTTCCTCGCCCGCCCAAAGCCCGAGCGCCCGGCTTCTAAGGTTAGACTAGAGTGGGAGAACCTCTGGGTGCCCACTCAGTACTTAGAAGATTTTTTTTTCATCTCTCCCACAGAGATGTCAACTACCCAGAAGGGTAGAGTGAAGTCCAAGGGGCCCGTCCCCAAATCGTCCGGGACAACCCGGACGCAGAAGGTAGCGGCAGAAGCACTACCAAGCCCTGTCGGCAGTGCTAAAGGGGTTAGCCCCTCTTCCGAGAACAGCCGGAAGGTAGAGCCCAATGCTGGGGGAAACTGTCGAAGACGCCTCCCCCGGCGAGGGGTTCTAAAGCCGCTACACCCACGAAGGTTGTAAGCACCCCCTTGCCAGTCCGCCCATGGCAAGGAAGGGAAAAACAACACCCCAGCCCGAACCCTCTCGGGCTCCTGAGGGGTCGTCCACGGGGTGCCCAGAGGTACCTTCGGTGGGAGGTACGCATCCCAGGACACCCCCGGTGCTTACAGTAGAGGCGTTTCTAAATCTCATACGCGATCCCACTAAGGAAGTCGAGTCCGTTCTTTCGGACTCGCGGGTCACTTCCTCAGGGAGAGAGAAGGCGAAAGCTGCTCTGAGCAGTGTTAGAGACGCTTGTTACGAGCAAGCAGCACGGGTAGCCTATGTCGAAGGCAGGCTGCCCGTGCGGGATGAGTTGCGCTGTGAAGCCGAAGTGAAAGCGGCTTCCTACGCCGAAGTGGCTAGGAAGGGGGCTATCAAGGCGAAAGGGCCTTCGCCCGCCCCGATTGAGACTAGAAAGAGGAAGGGAAAGTCGGTGGACAGGAGACACGTGCTCTTAGTCTACCCGACAGTCGAGAGTGCGTCCTCAGAGGACACAAAGAAAACCCTAAAAACTGCAGTAAACCCAACAAAACTGCAGATAGGGGTCAAGAGCTTACGGAGTATAAGGAAAGGAGGGGTCGCCGTGGAGTGTTCCCATCCCGGGGAGCTCGACCGCCTTGCCCAGGAGTTGAGAAGCAATCCACTGACCAAGGATTGCACGCTTCCCACGGCCCCACGGAAGAGAAACCCCCGGTTGATTGTGTACGGTGTCGACGGGGGACTCTCAGGGAAAGAGTTCGAGCAGATGGTTTGTGGGCAGAACCCAGAGCTCGAGAACGGGTTCAAAGCCTGTTTTCCCATCAGGTGCAAGGGAGGTAGGGTCCACTGGGTGGCAGACGTGGAACACAAGGCCTTCAAGCACTTGGTGAGGCGGAAGACACTGAACTTGGGTTGCTCAGTGCTCCGTCTAAAGGAATTTTTGAGGGAGGTCAGGTGCTTTCGGTGTAATGGGTTCGGCCATTTCCGAGGCAACTGCCCCGAGACAGATGCAAGGTGCGGCAATTGTGGTGAAGTTGGGCACCAGCACCACCAGTGTGCAGCCGCACCGAACTGCAGCAATTGCACCGCTGCGAATGCCAAGTTCCACCTGAAGCTGGACGTCTCACACTCCAGCTTCAGTAAGACATGTCCTAGTCTTATTAGGGAACTTGAGCAAAGGAAGAGTCGGGTCAACTACTGTTGACGGATGGAAGTACCCTTGGAGGTACGCAGCTCTCGACAAAGAGTTTTTCGGTCTATTGACCAAGGTGTTTGACTTGACCCTGGCCCGGGGTCATCACCGCAGCACTGGCCCTAGTGCGGTGAACAGTGTAAATAATTCAATGTGTGTGATTTTTGTTTGTGTCTAATTATTGTGAGAGGGTGCATGAGACCCTCAGAGTAAAAATTTTGTAATTGTGCTGAGTTTCTTAATAAAGGACAGTAGTCCCAAAAAAACTCGCGTTGGCGGGCGATCTCCCGGCCACGAGATGGGAATTTTTGAAAAAGTTGCTTGCCCCAACTGCCCATAGCACGTCGCACACACGGGTTGTGACAGAGGGGTGTAAGGTACCGGTCCCGTGGGGGAGGCAGATCCCCACAGGTCTCTAGACCGAATCTGTCCGAGTAGAAGACTGTGGTTTCCGGTGACTGACAGGCTGGCTGTCGGAACGCCGTCAAGGGATCCTATCTATCCCAAACTATTCGAGAGAGTTCCGCATTTCCCTGCGATGTCAGCATTTTGACGGTGCAGGTATTGTCATCAGCTAGTGTTACGGTTGGTTAATCCTCGTAAAGCCTTGAGTAGGCTAGACGGGATGAAATTATCAGTACTCCTGTCGGTTGCAACTATGCGAAATAGGCATCGACGGTCACGTTCATCCAATACCTTTCTCAGACCATAGCGCTATCCACGATGTGATTTATTCCAGAAATGGCGTATTCTTGATACACTCTAGACAATCTCGAAGAAGGATACTTCAATCTCCCTACCACTTCTGCGACTGAGTGACCCATGCGTCTGGCACACAATTTCATCTCTCTTTCAAACTTTAACTCGACACGTTTATCTATGCTGGCATCGAATTACTGTCTACGTTAATGCAGTGATATGTTCTACTTATATACCAGCCAAGCAGTGATTTCGTCCGGTAGCCAGACAGGTGACAGGGTTGCCTTCCCCAGGAACCTGGTATCCCATGCTTTGTGCACTCTATGTGCATTTTAGAATACGAACATTTTGAAAGACACTCGTACGCTTGTAGTCACCGAAGTGAATGAGTGTTTATGATCCTAGTAAAGAAATGAATAAACACACAAAATCAGTCGTCGAAATGAATAAATATTTGTGTTCTTCGGCACAAATGAATGAATATGGAGTATCCGAATAATCAAAATAGTGTATGTAGATTATCCCAGATATCGAAGACTTCATGTAAGCTATTTTTGCGGAATAATAACCCAGGTACCATAGCCTTGCAATTTAACGTAGGCTCAACACTGAGCCTCCAGCTGTTATGAATAGTAGACGGTGGCTCACTGTTGGGCCTACGTTAAATTGCAAGGCTGGGCTACCTGGGGAATTATTCAGCAAATTGAATTCTATGATGAGAAAACTGTTTTTGTGAGATCGAACTCGAAGTGATTTGAATCGCGAACTCAATCAGCTTTTGTTAACTGAGTCGAATCTTATATCTCTATTTTTCACATGACTGCACGTTATTGTTCGTGAGAGCATTGTCATGCACGTATGTGTATGGCATTGTTTCGTAAATTGCAAATTCCAAAAGTAGAGAAAAACACTTGAAAGGGTCTGTTTTGTGCTGGGAATGATTTCCTCCTGCAAAGAGAGGAACTATTTTTATAAGTCTCGCATAGCACACAATCTTCAAGTACAAATTAATACTTCGTGGATGAAATTTCCCCCTGGATTGAAATTCCCTGCTTCGTATCGCACAAATGCAGATCTCATACATGTTCTTTTATTTTGCCTCGTGCTTTTACACCTCTATATTCAGTTTATAGAATCCCTTTTAGACAAACATGAAATTTTAGTGGTGGATGTTTAACAAGTAGGAGATAGAGAGACATGTTACATGATTAATTTTCATAACAAAATTTAAGTTGTTTGTAAGAGATCTTAGAAAGTTTCTTTAACAACGGTACATAATTCAATTAACTTCATTTTTGTTAAAGAGAAATGCGATTGTAATATGCTGTTTAGAAGAAATCGAGGTTTAAACATCCAAGCTACCTGTGTGACGCTATTTTAATCTCAGTGTGTTGAAAACAGAACTTTAATACGCCATTCAATTTGAAACAGAATTTTTACGCAGGAAAACTTGCTTCTTGGGGCCGAGTAAAATGAAATTTGCTTACACCATGAATGAAATACGGGATCGGTATTTCATTCATGGTGTAAACAATGAATGAAATACCGACTTTATACAGATAGCGCCCGGGTATGCTAGCTGGTATTTTAATGAAATACCGGCTAGCATACCCGGGTGCTATCTGGGAAACGCGGTTCCGATTCCCGCTCCAGGACGAAGAAATTATCAAGTATTTGGATATTATCTGACTTACCATCCTTGTAATATTTACACCAAAATACGGACTGTCATCTTCACAATTTGTTTACACCGTTTTATCAACGGAACAGACAATTTTTACAATCACACTCTCTAACTACAGCAACAACGTTTTTGTGAAACATTGATCTTTAGGATGTAAGTTGAAAAGCCATTTTATGTGTCATTTTATCTAAATGGCACATTTAGATAAAATGGCTGCCTGAATATTGGGTTAAATGTTTTTAACCCAATATTCAGGCAGAAATATACAATATATATACTAACAAGTAATTGGACACCTGTGATAGCAAAGGAAAACGAAATTTATTCACCTTCCACAGTTCGTGGAGCCTCCACGAGAGGCGATTACAGCTGCGACCCTCCGGGGCATACTCTCAGCCAGGCGTTGTGCGACGGCTAGCGGTATTTTCTTCCACTCTGCTTGGAGAAGACAGGTCAGTTCCTTCACCGATTTCGGACGGTGAAGGCACCACTTAAGTCGACGCTCCAACTCGTCCCAGAGGTGCTCGATAGGGTTAAGGTCCGGGCTCTGCGCTGGCCAGTCCATTCGATGAACCCCATTGTCACCATACCAAGCCATGGTTGGACCTCGCAACATGACAAGTGTCATTGTCATCCTGAAAGTAACATGGGTCCACCCCGTAAAACTGCCACAACGTAGGAAGCGCATGGTCATCCAAAATGGTGCAGTAGGTCTCGGCGTTGAGTCTACCAGGTATTGCGACCAAGGGTCCCGTGCCATACCAGAAGAAACACCCCCATAGCATAATTCCACCGCCGCAGAACTTCACAGTTGGCACAATACATTCCGGCAGGAGGCGTTCTCCAGGCAGACGCCAAACCCAGACCCTGCCATCCGAACGGTAGAGGGTGAACCTTGATTCGTCGTTCCAGAGAACCTGTTTCCACTGTTCAACGGTCCCCTGTGGACGTTCTTTGCACCACGTTAGCCGAACACCGCTATTGGACTTGGTGATCAAAGGCTTGTGGGAGGCAGCACGTCCATGATAAGCAAGCAGATGGGGTTCCTTATGGATGGTATTCATCAAAAGAACACTCCCGGATGTCTGTTGAAACTCCTCGCGTGTGTGGCCCATCGATTTGGTGCGGTTCATCCGAATTTCTCTGACCAGCACCCGTCGGTCTCTAACTCCCAGTTTTGTGGGTTTGCCGAGTCGGGGCACATTCCGATAGTCACCTCTCATCTTCTACTTGCCAATCACGTAGGCCACTGTCGATTTTGGGTACTTCAACTCGCTGGATATGTCACGTATGGATCGGCCATTTCTGTGATACCCGACGATTACACCTTTCTCGAAATCAGAGAGCTCCGAACTGCGTGGCATCTTGCACGCGACTGGTTGCGTTGTTGTTTCCCACACGATATTTAACGGCGGCGGCCGTGACGTGTATCAGGACCGCAGATATCGTCGATTGCAGGGGTGTCCAATTACTTGTTGGTAGATAGTGTAGTTTTTACGCACTCATAAACCACAGAAAAAGTTTCTTTTTCTTTCATGTCCAACATGGAAGCTTGGTTTTGACACTTCCCTCATACAGGAAAGTATTCTTTCTGTAACTTTAATTTTCACAGAAGTGTTGTGCACTTTCTTACCTCCCTATAATCCTAGTCATCAAAATGGGTGAATGTATATGAGCTTTCTTACCTAAAATTTTAACTTCCGAAGTTGATATATTCTTTCACCAAAACACATTTCATTTGATTAAAAATATATAACAGAGTCTGAACAAAAAAATGCTAACACCACGTTTACAGCGGGTTAATATTACTCGTGTGGGCTACACTGAAAAAAACAAAGGTTGTGATTTTCTTTTGTGCATTTTTTACGCTTTCCAACCGTAGGTTGAAGACGCGTATATGCTCACGCTTTGCTCGTCTGCACGATAACTCGCGTAAAAATGGTTCGATTTCGATGAAATTTTAATATGTGGTAGGGGACTACTGGGGACGTACCCTATTGAAAATGGGCGAAATGGGGTCAAAGGTCAGGACATAGGAGCGGGATCCATTACATTGCCCTTATGCGTCATAACGTACGTAAAAATAGTTTGATTTCGATGAAATTTTAGTATATGGTAGGGGACCATTGGGGACAAGCCCTATTGAAAATGGTCGAAATCGGGTCAAAGGTCTGGACATAGGAACGGGATCCATTCCATTGCCCTTATGCGTCATAACTTACCTAAAAATGCTTCGACTTCGTCAAAACGCTATCATGTTGTTCCGGAGGTATACTGAACCAATTCTCTTGAATATCATTGAAATGGGATCAAAGGTCAGGGCACAGGAGCGAGATTTATTCCACAGCCATTATCCTCATAACTTGAATAAAAATTATTCTATTACGACAAAACTTTAGTATGTTGTTCGGGAGGTATACTAAACCAATTCTGTTTAATATCATCGAAATGGGGTCAAAGTTCAGGGAAGATGAGCGAGATTTATTCCACAGCCATTATCCTTTATAGCTTGAGTAACGATTTCTGGTATGTTGGAAAGCGTATAATAATCAATGCCTCGTATGATTTTACTAACTTGTTTATATGTATTTTCTAGATTGTATGCCAGTGTAGTATAAATTGTGTTCAGCTGCTGTTAGTAAGAAATAGGTATCCTGACGGACATCCAAAGAGGTCAGAGCCCGTTAAGTAGGACCGTCTGTAACCATAACAACCAACCTGTTTGGTGTTTCAAAAGCAACAGTCCCCATCGTTATGATTGCGTACACGAAGCATGGCAACACATCATCGGTAAAGAAGAATAGTGGGTGAAAACCGAAACTGAATGACAGGGACCGTAGAACACTTACCAGGATTGCGTCAAAACAACACAGAACTACTACAGCATAGTGACAGCTGCTAAATTCAATATCCACCTGGAAGACCCTGTTTCCACAAAACAGTCCGCAGAAAACTTCACAAGGCCAACATCCGTGGAAGAGCTGCAACTGCTAAACTTTTGACGTAGAACTACGTCTTATATACAAATTAGCGGTGGACGCGACATAAGCGTGTAACCGTTTCAACTCGCAGTAACTCCAGTGTTATCCAGGGCGCGGCAACGGCGCTAGTATCGTTGATAGCGCATATATGACATTTAGTGACAATTATAAGTTGTGGAGCTGGCGGATCAATGGCAGTTCGTGAGAGTGCACCGAAGAGAATGATCATTTTTGTGCTATGCGCGGCCAGTATACTTCTGTATTCGTTTCAATACTTCTGAACTAAAGGTGAGTGAACATTGATTTGGGTATGTATTATAATTAATGTTAACCTAGTAGACCAGTCGCGTGAATTGAAAAATTGGAATTCAAACTCTTAAGAATAAAAGTACATGGTACTGTAACTGTACTTTATTATTATTATTATTTCCCAGATTTGTAGAATTAGCTGAAAGAAACAGCAAAATGCCACGAAAATGCGAAGTTGAGCGCACAAAGGAGCCGTGGAAACTGAAAAGACTGGCAGAACAGGAAATCTGTGGAGCCAAGAAACCCCGAACTACCAATGCCGAGCGAGCGCTGCAAGCGCTATCGCAATGGCAAGCGAGCGCGTCAAAGTCAGCCAGTCGCGAGCACCTCTAGCGCACCGGTCGACGCCACGTAGCCAATGGACTCTCATATGAACTCAGATGTTGACTGGTGTCAAATGAAGGTACCGGATTACGTTAAGCCAACGACGTATAAAAATATTTATGAAAAAGCAAATGCGAAATTCCAGAAACAATTCATTGGTCGAGCATGCGACGTCTGATTCTTCCACTGAGTATTTTAATCACGATCTAATCATAGACGCAAGACAGGTCATACGTAGTTCTTTGTTTAAACACAGTGGACGAATCCACTTCGGCCCCATCGTTTTTATTTACGCTTTCCAACCGTAGGTTGAAGAAGCGTATATGCTCCAGCTTTGTCCGTCCGTCCGCACGATAACTGGCGTAAAAATGGTTCGATTTCGATGAAATTTTAGTATGTGGTAGGGGACTACCATGGGACGAACCCTATTGAAAATGGCACAAATGGGGTCAAAGGTCACGACGCAGGAGCGGGATCCTTCCATTGCTCTTATGCGTCATAACGTGCGTAAATATGGTTCGATTTCAATGAAAGTTTACTATGTGGTAGGGGATCACCTGGGGATGAACCCTATTGAAAATGGGACAGATGGGGTCAAAGGTCACGACGTAGGAGCTGCATCATTCCTTTGACTTTATGCGCCATAACTTGCGTAAATATGGTTCGATTTCACTTAAATTTTAGTATGTGGTAGGGAACCTCCTGGGGACGAATCTTATTCAAAATCGGTGAAGTGGGGTCAAAGGTTAGGACATAACAGCGGGATGCATTCCATTGCCCTTATGCGTCATAACGTGCGTAAAAATGGTTCGATTTCAATGAAATTTCAGTATGTGGTAGGGGACCACCTGGGGACGAACCCTATTGAAGGTGAACGAAATAGGGTCAAAGGTCAGGACATAGGAATGCAATCCATTCCATTGCTCTTATCCCATATTATTAAGGTGGGCGTCAAGTAATTTTGCTTCCTATACTTCCAATGGAAAAGCTTTTGTACACATTTCCTTAACAATTAATGTGTTCCCAAGGATGAAAATTTGAACATCGATTAAAATAACTTTATTACAACTTGGAATACCTAATATTTTCTAAAACATAACCATAATTACATTAAAAATCAATAACTTTTCCTTTGGGGGTGTTGAAACCAGAAAAAGTATGGCGCGACCTGTACTTTGATGACGTCAGTAGACAAAAAAATGTTGGATTGCATAATTATGGTTATGTTTTAGAAAATATTAAGTATTTCAAGTTATAAAATGAAGCTGTTTTATTCGATGTTCAAATTTTCATCCTTGTGAACGGCATTAATTGTCCAGAAAAAAGATGGCGCGACCTGTATTTTCATGACGTCAGCAGTCAAACAAATGTGCGGATCCTATTAAAGTGTTATGACGTCACACTTTTGCTAGCAGATGGCCGCGATTCCCATCTGTCTCATTACGTCACGCGTTGTGTGCGTATGTTCGTCCGATGAAATTTTAGTATGTGGTAGGGGAACAACTGGGAAGGAACCCTATTCAAAGTGAACGAAATGGGGTCAAAGGTCAGGACATAAGAGCGGGATCCATTCCACTGCTCTTATGCGTCATAACTAACGTAAAAAAAGGTTCGATTTTGATTAAATTTTAGTATGTGGTAGGAGACCACCTGGGGACAAACCCTATTGAAAATTGGCGAAATGGGGGTCAAAGGTCAGGACATAGGAACGGAATCACTTCCATCGCCATTATGAGTCGTAACTTACGTAAAAATGTTTCGATTTGGATGAAATGTTGGTATGTTGTATGGACCTTCCTGGGGACAAATCCTATTGAAAATGGGCGTAATGTGGTGAAAGGTTAGGACACAGAGAGCGGGATGTATTCCATAGCACTTATGCATCATAACTTCCGTAAAATTGCTTCGATTGCGACAAAACTTTATCATGTTATTTCGGAGGTATACTGAAGCAGTTCTGTTGAACATCATCCAAATGGATCAAAGGTCAGGGCACAGGGGTGAGATTTATTCCACAGCCATTTTCCTCATAACTTGTGTAATAGCTTGAGTAATGATTTCTAGTATATTGGAAAGCGTATCATAATCAATGCATTGCATGATTTTACTAACTTGTTATCACAGAAACCAATGCTACAACGCGAACAAGATCGTATTATAAGCATAAACCCTGAACAGATGATGACTGGAAACGATTGATATGGTCCACAAAGTCTTCATTTACATTATTCTCAACAGCAGGACGGGTTTATACAAGGTGGCCCAAGTGAAACTAAAACTGTCGGGTTTTTGCCGTAAAGGTTTATAGTTTGGAAAATGTGAACATACAAGAAGTAAGAGTGATATATGGGCTACATACCCGCTACACATAATCGCCTTTTCGGTTCAAGCATGTGTCCCAGCGCGGCAAAAGATTGTGGATACTCTGAGCGAAGAACGTCCGTGGTTGGCTGTGGAGACAGTCTTCAACAGGGTCCCGGACCTCGGCGTCTTTAGCGAACCGGCTGCACTTGAGAGCTTTTTTCAGTAGACCAAAGTTGTGGTAGCCGCAGGGCGACAGGTCGGGGTTATAGGAGGGATGGTCGAGGACCTCTCAGCAGAAACTCCGTAGCAAATCTTGGCACGTGTCGCCACACGCGGGTGTGCGTTATCGTGCAGCAGAATAACTCCATTTGACAACATACTGGGTCGCTTACGCTTGATGGACGTTTCGAGGTTGCTTAACGTATTGCAGTATGTGGTTGCCTTGACCATCATCCAACAGCAATGGGCCATTCTCATCGAAGAAAACCGTGAGCATCGCTTTTTCAGCTCTTAAGGAGGACTGAGCTTTTTTCGGAAGTGGAGAGTTGGGATGCTGCCATTCCATACTCATCCGTTTTATGGCCGGATCGAAGTGGTGGCACCAAGTATCATCTGCGGCCACAATCTTGGAAAGAAACTGATCCACCTCTGCGTGGTAACGATGCAGGCAAGTACATTCGCAGAGTCTTCTGCTCCTCCTGTAGATGGTTGGGGACCCATTGAGCGCAAACTTTGCTGTATCGCAATCGGCGATGGAAAATAGTGTTAACAACGAAACTACGTAGTCAACTTGCCTACGCACGTGTAAACAGCACACTGACACGTGCCGCCGATAACAGCGTGCTTTCTGACATGACATGCCATCTACCGGCGCAAGTGTACGGCTATTTGTAGTTACACAACGACGCTATTACACGAATCTCACTTTCATTTGGGCGACCCTTAAATATGGAGAACCCGCAAGGAAGCGTACAATTCCTAATGTTTGGCTCCAACTCTTAGACATGAAATGGATCTGTGATGATTTGGGCGGCCATATCTTGGCATTCTGCTAGCCCCATCATTACCCTACATGGTCGAGCTACTGCCAGCGAGTACTTCGCCATTCTAGGTGATCAGGTGCATCTTACGGCCCAAATGTTGATTCCCAATAGCGATGTAATTTTTCAAGATGATAATGCGCTCATACACACAGCCATAATACACTGCTGGCCACCCAAAATGCAACACCAAGAAGGACACGAGATAGCAAAGCCAGATTTACTGGACACATAACAACAGATACAAAGATGAAACGATTGAGCTTTCAGGCTCGTGCGACTTGCGGAACACGCAGACATCAATAGTTCGTGTGGCCCCCATGGCTGGCAATAACGGCCGCTACACGCCGCGGCATAGAACGAAAGAGGCTTTGGATGTGGACTTGGGGTATGTCGGTCCAGGCTGCTTCCACACGTTGCCACAGTTCATCAGGAGCAGCCGCGGATGGTGCTTGCCGGGCCACTCGGTTGCCGATCAGCGACCAGACGTGCTCGATGGACGACATATCGGGAGAACAGGCAGGCCACGGCAGCAGTGACACCTGGTGGGCCGTGAAGAATTGTTGCACGATGCGTGCCACGTGCAGGCGCGCATTGTCCTGTTGAAACGTGGACGCTGGCAGGTCCTGCCGGTAAGGGAGGACTAAAGGCTGTAAAACGTCGGAGATGTATCTGTGGCTGTTGAGTGAATTGGCGATGCGTACCAGACTGGTGCGTGTGTCATAACCAATAGCGCCCTAAACCATAACGCCAGGCGACGGACTGGTATGGCGATGCACAATACAGGTATCATACATTCTCTCACCACGGTGCTGTCACATGCGGATCCGACCATCGTGGTGTTGCAGGCAGAAGCGGGATTCGTCGGAGAAGACAATGTCGTGCCATTCCGTAGTCCAGGTGCGGAGTTCAACGGCTCACTGCCACCGCACTCGCCGGTGGGGTGACGTCATTTGTAATCGGAGCAATGGGCGCCGTGCGACAAGTCCTGCAGACGACGTCGAACAGTACGTGCTGACACAGGTTGTTGCGCAACGCATCCTAATTCCTGCGCTAACGTTTGTGATGTGGCGGTGCGAGCCGTCAATGCCCGCCGCACAACATGCCAATCCTCTCGCTGTGTGGTGCGCCGCGGCTGTGGCAAGTACTCACGTCGGTCTGTCCGTCCCTCCTGCACCCACCGAATCCTTACTTGCCTCACTGTGGCTGGATGTCGTTCCACACGGGCGCCGATGTCACGGTACGATAAATCGCTGTGGCGATAAGCCACTATTCGTCCTCTGTCGAACTTTGAAACGTGCTGGAATGACTGCCGTATTCTGCGACGAGGCATCAGGAAGCTTCTCACGCACAGGTCAGGCAGCACAACACACTTCCACTATTTACACCCCGCCTTCTGTGCACACTTCTTATAGTGCTTCTCGGTGGCGTGCCGGGCGCATATGATTTGCATATGCCCTGCAATGCTAAACGTTTGCATGTCCTCACCCGGGCGGACCATGATGAGAATTTCAGGCCAATCGGATGCTTCGTTCTTGGTGTTGCGTTTTGGTTGGCCAGCAGTGTAATTCAGCCTTGATTTGAAGAGCAGCAAGATGAACTTCAACATCTGCCCTGGCCAGCTCAACCTCCTAGCTTCTATATCATGTAACCAATGTGGACAGTTTTGGAGAGAAGAGTGAGAAGTAGATTCCCTCTTCCAAAATCATTGAAGCAATTGGCTGATGTTATGATCGACTAGTGGTACAACTGTCGACTGGAGTCTATTCAAAAGCTGTATGAATCTATTCCAAGAACGTTGGAAGCTGTATTAAAGGCAAATGGTGGTCCAACACCTTATTAATAAAGACAAATCGGCTATTTTCCAGATATGCACATTATTTTGACAGTCATCTGTATATATATCCAAGACAAACATCCAATTTTAGCCAGCTCCTCGGGGTATGTGATCTGTATTGTTTTAATCTAGTTGCATAACTGCATTTTAAACTTCAAATAGATGTATGATTCACTTGCTTAACTCAGCTCTTAACTAAAGACTCTTAGGGAACTTTGAACATATAAATTCAAACTCCTGAATAATTGATTAACTGGTCATCAAACAGAAGTCATCGCTCTTTCCACGTTTATAAGTGAGTCGAGGAAAAATTTTGATCGGTCGCCACCGGGAATCGAACCGAGGGTCTTTCAGTTACGCGCCGGACATGCTACCACTGCACCACAGCGGCCTCGAAGTTGTGTAATGGTTTGGCAGTTAGTCGTATGTGATTCGGCAGAATTCGAGGCCGCTGCAGAGCAGTGGTAGCATGTCTGGCGCGTAACTGGAAGACCCTGGGTTCGATTCCCGGTGGTGACCAATGATAATTTTTCCTCAACTAACGTATAAACGTGGAAAGAGCGATGACTTCTGTTTGATGTTACTACTCCACGCCAGTTGTGTGTATTACTTATGATTAACTGGTAACGACCATATATAAGAATCAGCTTGAGAGATAAGAAACTTACGTTACTTCACTACTTTATTCCATTACTCACTGAAAGTTAAAATTCACCCACACAACCTGAATCTCAAGTGTTCACAAAGAATTCAATCCAAAGACAACAACTGTCAAGTATATTTCAACAAGCGTTATATCAACGTTTAAAAATCCCAACACTTAACAATCTTCTAATCTCTACAACTCCACGTACATAGATCTTGACAAATCCACCAACTCTGACTCCCGGTGTACATCCAATCTAGTCAGTCATTTTATCTAGTATAACGAAATAAATTTCTCCGTCATTTTTGGTCCACGCCGGGGATCGAACCCGAGTCCTCTTATTCCGAAACAAGTGGCTCTACCAACTGAGTTATGCAGACGTTCGTTCTCGCTGCTATCTGCCTTTATATCGTGTGCGTCCTGTGGAGCAGGTACGTCACATCTCCCTACCCCCTTGAAAGAGGCCTGGGAGCATGGCCCACGGGTCAGCCGTGATCATGAATCTCTTTGCAGGCAGCCATCCGCTGTAGAACGTGCACTTGAGAACTCCCAGTCAATCTGGTGTGTGGAATGTAACATCACACACATTTATTTTTGAAAGCGCTGAAGAAGAGATTCTCTTATTTTTCCTATCTCGCGGTGTGGAAAGAACATCACACCATTGCGAGATCTTTAACGGCCGAGTCATCCGGGAAGTTCGGGCACCATTATAACGAAGTAAATTTCTCCGTCATTTTCGGTCCACGCAGGGGATCGAACCCGAGTCCTCTTATTCTGGAACAAGTCGCTCTACCAACTGAGCTACGCAGACGTTCGTTCTCGCTGCTATCTGCTTTTATGTCGTGTGCGTCCTGTGGAGCAGACACGTCACACTAGCTTTGACTCACTGTCAGTGTTGCCAAAATTGTGAAAGCTGTTCGAGAGAGTAATGTGCTGTTCAATGAAAAAACGTTTAACGAAGAAGTGATTAAATTAACACAACAAATCAGAAACTCAAAAGAAAGTTATTTAGAGGAATAATTCACAGATAATTTGCCTCCAATACCAATAGCAGCAAGAAAAATTAGCTTACATTGGAGATTTAGTTATATTCGATCATAAATTTCAGCTGAAAACAGAATTTTCACCATAGAAAAATAAATTCCATATTCCATATCGCAAGCGGCAGGGATCAGTCAGTTTCGCAGTTGATTGCGAGTTGGCTCCGGCCCAATCAAAGGCGACTTTTTCTGTATATCATCTTGTTCCGGCGATCTTGCGTCAACTTTGACCCTTGTGCCAAAACATTTGAATAAATAAATTATTCAACACCACGAGGAAGTAAGCATACACAACTGAGGCTTCCACAAATGAAACTTTCATTCATGCGGAGAATATTGCTATAGATACATTTTGCATGAATCAATTTCCTTCCCCCTCTCACAATCATGTTTTTAATACCATCATGCAATTATTCAAGTACCTAATTATTTGATAGTCTATTAAAAATTTCTCCGATATATTTCTCATTATGGGTGTTGAAATAAAGAACCTGGTTGAATTAAAACTTTTACTTTCTTAGAAACAGAGCACTTAGTGATTCTATAAAAGCATGTATCGACGAAACAATTTCAGTTATAATTTTTTCCGCATCATGTCAAAATCACATAGATCGTTAAAGTACATTCCAAGTCAACAGATAGAACATGTACACAGAAACGCAAAACCCAGCATCTTTCTCAGATCTTCTGTATGTTAGTGCAACCAAGCGAGAAATTCTACACTCCATAAACTGGAAAATATCACGATTACTTCTGCCAGATGAAGAAGCACTTCCTTGTAAAATGGACTTCAGGAGAAATACAAATCGGCTTACTTTTTCGAACATGCCACAAAGTGTGAAAAGCACTCACCAGAAAGACGCGAAAATAAGAGAAAAATCTGAAGAACATTTTCTTTCGCGTTCAATACCAAAATAATTCTTTCTATCCCACTTTCACAAAGTAAGACATCCTATCCAGAGATAGACGGGAAGAGAATTAAAGAATTAATGTAAACCAAGTAAGTGTTACGTAAGTTTTGTATAGTCTTTTAAAAGAAATTTTTATTCTGATTTGAAGAAGTGAATATCACGGACACAGCCTAACGTCTGGGCAGCCAGAAATTTAGCCAAAGCGCGATAAGAATTTGTTATCAGTGTGAAAATTAAGATCATCATGAAAGCTACGATATCCATTCTTACTGTAATGCTCGAGATAGAAAATACCCCACCATGAAAGAATGTGTGCAATGAGCCGAAATTTATCACACATGTATAAGGGTTGTTTGATAAATAAGAGGACTGGGCCTGTGATTTCGGTATATGTAGAAAGGAAAATCCGATTGTGTTTATCGATACACTTGTCTATTGCGCAAGTGACATGCTCATGGTTTGTCGTCTGTTTTGTTCGCAGGTAGACGTTCGACGCTCAAACGGGAATTAATGCAGCTATGAATTCGTCCAGATATGCGCAACGGTGTGTGATCCAGTTCTTGAGTTCTGAAGGTATTCAGCCAGCAGAGATTGTTCGTCGGTTAAATGCGGTGTATGGCGATGAAGCTTTGTAGTATATGGCAGTGTTTAATTGGTGCAAGGAATTCCGAGAAGGGGGACGAAGCAGTGCAGCGGACCTTCCACGTCCAGGCCATTCGATCCAGGTGACGGATGACGAAACATGTGCAAATGTGAATGACATTCTGTTGCGAAATCATCGAGCAACTGTGCAGTTCATTAGTGAGGCGACGGGCATAAGTACGGAACGTGTTCATCGCATTATCACAGAGAAATGGGGATATCAGAAGGTTGCTGCTGCATGGGTTCCAAAGTGTTTATCGGAGGTGCAAAAGAACACATGCAGAGTCTGACACCTTTTGCAGGACAATGCCAGGCCACATAGCGCAGCTGACACCTTGACAACAACCATACAGTCCCGACTTATCGCCCTGTGATTTTCATGTGTTCGGCCTAATGAAGAGGGTCCACAAGGAGAAGTGCTTTGCGTCGGACGTTGAAGTGCAAAATGCATTTTCTTCATGGCTGCACGGCCAGTCCGTAGAGTTCTACAAAAATGGCATTGAAAGGCTAGTGTATCTGTGGGATCGTTGTCTCAACAACCATGGAGAATATGTCAAGTAAAAAACACTTCTGGAATCCTAATGACTAAAGTCCACTTATTTCTCAAACGACCCTTATACACTGTTAAACATTTTGTGGTAGATTGGACCAAAAAGTGATGTTACACTAGCTGCATCACTCTCCAAGAAAATATGACAAAATATTTTCTTGAAAAGTGATGCAGCTAAAAACCAAAACCCAACAACATGGTACAACTTTGTACCACGTTATGATACAAGGTTGCACCAAATTATGATGCAAGGTTGCAACATGTTATTTGTTTTGCTTGCACCGCACAACAGTGTATCTTTTCGCAGAAAGTGGCGCAGCTAGTGTTGTACCACTTTTTGGTGCAACCTACCACACATTTTTAATAATATACACCGGTATGCAGAAAAAAGTGGACATTATAGCGTGATCTGAATCAGTAGGTTGCATGGCAGCCATGCTGGACTATATATTCGGACGATGGCGTGGAATTAGCTGAAACTGCTGCTGAGCTAAGTGGAGTGTCACGAACAGTTTCGGAACACAAAGCAATGTATAATTGAGACCACGACGCCGTGAAAGCGAGTTATCTCAGGATGGTGTCCTAAAGTATCGCTGACCATCAATTGTTTACTTTGTCCACAACTTCTCGATCATGCAAGAGGGGTGTGCAGAGACGTTAAGGCATCTGACAATGATGTACCACACGTTCTCTGTTGGGAAGAAGTCTGGGTATCCCTCTGGACATGGTAGCACCGGAAAACCTTGAAATAACTGTCTGTCAATGTTTGTAGTGTGCGGGTGAGCGTTATCTTGTTCACACTGACCATCAGGGGTGCCACTCAGTTACAGCAATAATACGGGCTGCAACATCTCATCAACGTATTGTGGTGCTGTCATTGTACCCATTGTGCGTACAATCGGGGAAGGCCTGTTGAAATTGATAGCGCTCTAAACCGTGACACCAGAATGGGGAATAGTAAGACGGTCAAAGATGGCCGCAAGACGCAACTCTGCGGTTGCAGTGGAGTCGTATCGAACTACATCGTCTCCAGTCCTTCAATCAGCAATTGTGAGTGCTGATACAGAAGCGAGACTCGCCGCTGAATACGACATGATTTCATTCGCTTCATCACTCATGTATGATGCGGAATCACTGCAACCTTTCCGACGATATGCTGCCGTGAATGGTAGTTGCTGCAGTAGGTGGCGAGAGAGAGAGAAACTGCCGTGGCCAATCTACGATTCATAGTCCATGTCGATATGGAATTTCAATAGCTTCCCGAACACTTCGTCGAATTTCTTCCGCTGTTGGTTGTGGAGCTGATACGGCTTGCTGTCGAAAGCGGCTCTGGAGGTGTTCTGACGTTTGTCTACCTGCACCAGCCACACTACGGCTACGCATGTCACGTTCCTCCAACCCTTGTCGCCACATTCGACGGATAGGCGTTGCACCCCGATGCGTTTCCGCAGCTGTGCGACGCACTAATAAACCAGCCGTACGTTACCGTATGATTAAGTGTCTATGTTCGTGTGATGGTAGAGTTCCCGATGCCCCCTTCCAGGCACTCTTTCTCCTTACTGTGGTTTTTCCTCCGAGATCACTCCCATACACCGGTCTACACGCCCCGATGTGGGCGACCAAACTTACCTGCGCCGAACCTTTCTGTCATTTTATCTCCCTCACTTGTCACATGATTGGTTCGCAATTGCTATTATTTGCATATCCCAACTGTTGGCACATTCCCGCCAATTTTCGTGGCTCCCTCTGAATATCTTCTGGTGGGGCATTTCCTACGTCGAGCAGTGTATTTCTGCGCGGAGGGTTGTAATGTAAAAAATGGAGTAGCTGTGGATTATAAGTTTGTATAAGATTTCATAAGATTCCTTTGCTAAGATTATTTTGCTAAAGATAGATCGTTTCGGTGCAAACACAATTTTAGAAAAATGCAGCACCAGTTTTAAAATATTCGATTCCAAATCGCCAACTGTCGGACATTTTATCTCTTTATTTCACATAGAACTAAATTCTTCCTCTTTGAAAGAAAAATTAATTATATTTCTGCTCTGCAGATATTCTGATTGTTGTTTTCATGCAAATTATTTCCAATATAGTGAAAAGCGAGAAAGGTGGTCAATTGAAATATTCTGTGATGCAAAATATTGCTTGGAATAATGCTTTCAGTTATGGTGCGTAAACCTTGCAATAATCAAGTCGTTTTCTACAATTCGATTTTGTTTACACCCTACATAGCTTGCTCCTATGTCAACTGCCATGTTATTACGCTTATGGAAATGAGCAACAAGACGTTTCATGATTATTGAAAATATAGTTGCAGGTTAGAACAGTACTACAGAGTGTTGTATCTTACCAAATCAACCCCAAACACTCAAAGAAATAGCACTGATTTATCGCAGTTAAAGAATATGAAAATAAACGCAATGTGTCAGTTATCTGAATGACAGAGATTTTGTTCTTAAAGGTGGTTGAAATAAAGGAAAGTTCTTATTGCCTGTGTGTGAATTCAATATATGCTCAAACGTGAGTGGATTGAACTTTTTTCAATATTTACCGCAGAAACATGTGTGTATGTGTATGTGTGTGTGGATCTTTATGGCCTCGAGAAATTGGTCGTTTCCAAAACTTGATTTTCCACATTCTCGACATTTAATAAATACATGTGGCCGTATTTGTCAGCTTTCAATAAATTATACCAAGTTCAAGCTTCCTTCAGCGCATTTCTCTTCGTAAAACTTTTATCGGAAACTTTACACTGAATGTGAGTGTTCCTTTCCTGAGAAATAAAGCAAGGTACTGCTCAAGAAAAAGAACAGTGAGTGTAGCTTAAATGTAAGAAAAACCTAATATGTTTCTATGAGAAAGTGAAACTAATGTGAATATTGGGACATATATATTCTACTTTAACTTTCTGTTTTGGTTTGGGAAAATTTTGTTGAAATTTTCTGTTTACATTTTTTTGAAGTTAACGTCATATCTGAACTCCCAATAGTTTCTCTTCATAATAAATATGAGAGCGGATTAGCCCTTTGTATGAAGTGTGAGTGCTGACGAGATATTCTCACACTTAACTTCAGGTGCTAAGGATGAATATTACATTATACGTGTCATAAGCTGTACTAATAAGAGATATAAATAAAATATATAACAAATTGCACTAAGTACAAAAAAGAGCCGTAAGAAAATTCAAATGGAGATGGATTTCCTAAATTGAAATAGCGTCCGTATTGGGTTAAACATGCATTGTGGTTCTTCTCCTGTGTGTACTACAACAAGCAAGAATAAAAAGCTGTTGTCCATCAGCTAAAACTGCAAGTTAGTATATCAAGTGCTCTTTCATTTCCAGACCTAAAATATATTTGTCTAAATTTGGTGATAGATTCGTAGCTTTAAAGTTAGCTTTAATGCTACAAAATATTGAAAGTTTAGCTTAATTTACTGTACAGTAAGTTAAGCTAAAGATTCAGTGAATATAAAGCGCATGTTCAATGTTTGTTATCAACAAAACGTCATAGCACAATAAAATAAAGACACCAGACAAAAAATTAGTCATCCGCAGCAGTATATGTAGGTAATTGTTCAATATGATATATTTCTGAAATTATAATCAGAATTCTATTCAAATATTTTTTTGATTACATAATAATAAAATAGTGATTTCTTTCTACAAACAAACTTTTAAGCTGAAATTTTTAAAAATTTAAAGTCAGGGGATCGAAAGACAGATGTAAGTGGCTGGAAAAAGGTGTCATAGCTTTTGGCCGGCCGAAAGGACACAGCTTCAAGAAAGTTGCTGAATATGTAGGTGTAAGCAAAAGCACAGTTCTACATGTTTATAAAGATTGGTGCAAGACAAACTCAACTGAAAATAAAAGGAACAACTGTGGACGACACACCATCTTCACAAGTCGTGACCAGGGCAGAATGTATCGCCTGGTCAGCAAAAGCAGATTTCAAACAAGGCAAGAACTCCTCCAATGTGTTAATAATAGATCTGACAGGTCTATATCTGAGCGAACATTGCGTATGGAACTTCATCGAATGGATATCTGGAGTAGATTTGCAAGACCGAAAGCAATGTTAACTTCAGCTCACAAAAAAGCTCGATTAGTTTGGGCCAATACTCACAGGAATATGGACTGTTGATTGGTGGAAGGCTGTCACATGGTCTGATGAATCCAAATTTTTCCTATACTCAAATGACACAAAGCGTATATTCAACAGGAGGTCCAAAGAAGCATTCAATCTTGAGTGTGTTCAAAGAGTTCTTGCCATAGTAGGTGGGTCTGTAATTCTGTGGGGTTGTTTTAATGGTTGTGAATCAGGCTCACTAGTAGAAGTGAAAAATACAATGAATCAGCATGCTTAAAGATAAATCTTAGACAACCATGTGTTTCCATTTGCACAACGTTTGCAGGATTTGCATCAAGTAACTTATCCGATTTACTAGGATGACAACTGTAGGATTCATAGAGCTAAAATCATTACGGATTGGTGTGAAGAGCATGATACAACTTTGGGACACATGGACTGACCACCTAAATCTCCAAATTTAAATCCCATCGAGAAATAAACGAAGTGTAAAAACCAAACTTCAGTATCCCAGGAAGATCAATGAATTGCGAGACAAACTGTTTTTAGAATGGTCAAAACTTGACTGAAGTTATTTACATAATCTTTCTGAACCTCTTCCAGCTAGAATTAATGCTGTGTTTTATACACTTGGTAATGTAACTAAGTATTAAAAGTAAATATGTCACCTACAGAAAGACAATTTTTTTCTGGGGTGAATCGCTCGTAACATTGAATGTCGCTCTACTCTCTAGATGAATGCATCTCGCCCAAATCACATTGCATACTGCAAATAAATCATTCGTGAAATGCTCTCTCAACATGAATACTGCTCGATTAGCATTGCACACAAAATACTGCCCGTTCAATCGCTCAGCTAAGGCTACACAGTGAGCTCTTATCTCATTCGTCTTTAACTATGTAGTGTAGCTTGTAAACTTGAACTTGACCCGCTGTCACGATTGCTACAATCAAATTCATTGGAAGGAACTCTGTGGTGTTAAGTCAGAAAATATTTAACGAGAACAACACAAATTTACATAAAGGGACGGTTAAATTAGAGGAATCCGTCACAGACCATTGGTTTAAGTGTTGAAATGATAGGGCACGTTTAAATGTTTCACTTACTATCACTGCACTTATAACAGGACAGTGTACTTTAGAATTGTATTGTCACTTGTGTATCTCGTCTTTCATTGCTTTGTTTCTGTGAGAACATAATACTCTTTCTTTTGTCAGGGTATCCCATACAATTCTGCGATGCAACTTGCTTTCACGGTCTCAACGTCCTTATTATACATTGCTCTGCATTCCGAAACTGTTAGTGACACTCCACTGGGCTCAGCAGTAGTTTCAGTTGCGAAAATGGAAAGCTAGTAGTAGCACCAACCCACTGAGAATCAGGGTTATTTGGGCGCAATAATCGATTCTCCTATTGTTCGCTTCTTGCCCCATCATTTATTCACCAAGAGAAATGCTCCGAAATTTAAAATACAGGTACAAAAATTGCCCTGGAGAAAAGAAATTGTATTTAGGAACAAGTAAGAGGAATACAAATATATCGTTCCTTCAGAGAGATGTGCTGATAGCTATTCCGAATTACTCGAGTTCCAATGAATAAATAATGGAGTTCGAAATCACAGACGGCTTGCTCAAACTGTTAAAGCACTTTAATGCGGCTGACGATGACTATTCAGTGAAACTCACATAAAAAAACCCCTCTGAAGAAACAAATGTAACAGGCAGAACAAACAATTAAATAAGTGATTTGCGCGTTCTGTCTGTCAAACATTACATGAAACGAGGTAGCTTTTGAGATAGGGAGAAGAGACTCGCTTTATTACGAGTTTTAAGAGACACCACATACCATGTTTTGCCCAAAAAATGCGCTTGATCAAATTTAAAAATCTGTCTTCCAACTATGTATTAGAATCACATTCGTGTAATGTCTACGGAACAAAAGAACTCATATTTATTTCAACATTTCAAATCAGTACTATATTTAAGGAATGTTTAAGCAAACAGCATCTACGAGAAACACTCAGATTGGTCATTATGATTAATTACATTTCAAATACTATGCGTGTTCAATAAGTAATGCTTCCGCGCAAGTGTCTCACGCATGACTAGTTGCCTAGCAACCAAACACAAAGCAAACGATTCTTTGTGCAATTAGCTCATACATCTAATAGTTCGTATTTAATTGTGTTTAGAATGGATGATTCTTTTTCAGCTGTGTCGACGGATGCCAAACAACGATCGGTTATAAAGTTTTTAACTCATGAAAATGTACCTCCCAAAGGAATTCACTTTAGATTAGTGGCAGTTTATGGAACTTTGGACATAAGCATTGTTCATCGTTGATTAAGAAAATCAAAGGTCAATGCAGGAATGTTGACCGTAAAGGATCAGCCGTGGAGTGGGAGGCCCGTAATCGCAACTTGGGATTTGAACAGGCAAATATTCAACGAGCTCATCAGGTAAAATAGGAGATTGACTCATAGGACCATAGCAGGTAAGCTGAACATTGGCCTAGGTAGTGTCAATGACATTGTTAACTTTTTAGGATACAACAAAGCGTGTGCCTGTTGGGTACCTGGTCACCTAACGACTGAAACGAAGAAATCAAGACTTGAAGCATCCCAAAGGTTACTTGCTCTCTATGAAAAATAGGGAAGTAATTTTCTCCAAAGCATGGGGGCTGGTAATGAGAGTTGGGTTCACTATTATGACCCAGAAATGAACAATCAATCGCTGGAGTACCGACACCCATCTTCTACTCGTACGAAAGTATCCAAAACTCAACCTTCTGCAGGTAAGAGCATACTCACTGTGTTCTGGGACTAGAGAGGCATTATTCATCAAGAGTACATGGATAAAGGTACCACTGTCAACTCGGAGAGTTACGTGCATACCTTAAAAATATTAAAGCAAAGACTAAACCGCGTGCGTCGAGAAAAAAGCCAATTATTTAGCAACACGACAACACCAGTATGCTTTCACTTCAGAAGCCATACAGAAAATCAGGTTTCAAGTACTTGAACAACCTACCCCAGCCCAAAGTTTGCCCCGCCCGACGTCTGGGTTGTTTCTGAAAGGAATCCAATTTTCCTGTGACGTTGGCATATCTATGTTTCCAAGTACAACCTGAAGAATTTTACAGAGACGGGTTTAAAAATCTTTTTAACCGATGGCGTATCAGTAACCAGCGTGAGAGGGATTAGGTAGAAAAATAACATTTGTGGGTTAAAGTAGTAATTCTGAGCTTTGTTTTTGTTTTGTTTAAATTTAATACCTTTCCCCTGGGCTTGTATATAAATATGGAGGCATTATTTTTTGAACACCCTCTGTATATGGAAATTTCAGTTCTCAACATTATCCCTGTGTTCGACGCAGATTCTTCTCTAAAACTTTACATCAGACAAAACGAAATCTTAGCCGCCTTGGTGGCGCAGTGGTCGTTGAACAGGCAAGTCGCATTTTTTCGGCTCCTGCGTAGAAGTCAACGTTCGTTTGTTTACTTGTTCTTTTTGTGGTATTTCGTCGTTTTGTGTTTTGGTTGCAGTGTTTCGTACCCTCGCTTCACGAGCAGTAAGCCTGAGTGCCGAGTGGGTGCTCTTTTTTTTGTTTTTTTTTAATTTTCGTGTGTCGTCAGTTACGACACATGAGTTTTGGTGGGCCAGTGGTCGAGAATGTCCACTACCACTGTGAATAAGTCACTGTCGTCTACAGCTGCTTCGTCGATTGCTGATATGTCTTCACTTCATAGTTCTGTGTCTTCTTCGGGAAATGTTGCGTCGACTGGTGCTGCTGGACTTCCAGAGACTGTGCTTCTGGCCACGCGTGTGCCGGCTGCGTCTAATATTCCTGGTTCTGCTAGTTCTACTTCAACGTCGTTCACACAAGCTGTAAGAAGTACCTCATATATTTCTAGTGATTCTGCACCACATTTCAAACGTGTAGCTCCGGCGTTGAAAATTATTCTGCCAAGTGATTCACCGCAAGGTAAGCAATTGTCGTCTGCCTTATTATTAAGTGTTTTCATTCCTGCTTTGCGTGACACCCCCTTCCCCAGTATCTGCATGCTGTGTCGAAGGTCGTTCCAGCCGAAAGCATTGTGTCCATTATTCGCTTGGGTGGAGGGGTGGTTGTTCACTTCACCCACCAGCAAGCAGTAGATTTAATTATAGTTCATGGGGTTGATATTGGGTCCTTTCATCTACAACCTGTCGCTGCAGCCCATAGACCAGATACGGTGACCCTCTCTCCTGTACCAACGGCTGGTCCTGATTCTCTGTTGATTGATGCCCTCAACACGATGGGTCGTGTCGTGGGAGTGACCAAGATTCTTCCAGCTACAGCCCGTGATTCCCCCTTAAACATGTGCAGGGTGGGCGCCGCCAGTACCGGGTTATTTTTCCAACTTATCAGTCAATTGCGGAACGGAACGCCCTGCGACTCTGGAATTAGTCACTGATACCCGGACGTACATTTTTAATCTTTTTGCAGGGGTTCAGTGCTTCCGCTGTAAAGGGGAAGGTCATCTCGCTTCTGCTTGTCCTCATGCTACTCCTGGTGCTAGATCTGATTCCTGATTAGCTACTGCAGTTCCGGTGGCCGCTGCCCCTGCGGATGGTGTGCAGGCCACTGAGGCACCTGCTCACATTCTACCTTCATCAATTTTGCCTGCTGTTTCTCCAGTCATTCCTTCCCTCCCGGTTCCTGTCGTCGTACTAGATGGTTTGGAGCCCTCCAATGAGGATTTTCCATCGCTGGAAATGTCTGCACCTAAATCACAGCGTAAACGCCCCAGCTCACCTGGTGTTTCTACTCGCTCTTTCCGTTCGTCTCAACGTTTACGGTCCAAGAAAACAGCCCATTCTACCTCGTGTTCACCTAACCATCATGAGCCAAATTCTGAATTACTAGTTTCGAACCGATTCGCATGTCTCCAGGATGATGATGTTATGGACACGGTCGCCTCTGATCCTGATGACACTGCAATGGTTGACTCTGACGATGATTCTCCTTCTCCTACACTTCTTGACATTTCTACTATGTTTTAAGAACTTGCGGTGCCTTTGCACCCTCTTACCTTATCTGATCTGTATGCATTGACCACTCGCCCGCGTAAGGCGAAGTTGATCACACTACCTTGCATTAAGAGTAAGCTTCACTTGCTGCCTGAAATGATTGCACAGCTAAACCAGTTCCATGCATTTAAAACTAATGTTACTTTGCCTGGCGGGATTGAGCAATATGCTAGCCGTCTGGGCTACTTACTCAAGATTTTGAGGGCTGAACTGGAAGCCTGGATGCAACCTACCAGTGATGTCCTTGTTAACACTACTTAGCTTTAATTGTAGAGGGCTTGCGTCTTCTGCGGCGAATGCCTTGGTTTTCGAGGACGTTCGTTACCTGGGGGCTAATATCCTCCTTCTCCAGGAGACGAACTGTTCCTTGGATGCCGGGTATTCCCGCTGGAGACGCTGGCCGTACATTTTTTATCATAATTACCGGACCCATCTCAGGTCTGGTACCGCTATAGCATTTCATGTGCGTTTTCATTCTTCCCTTTCTGATCTTGTTGAGTCACAGAGTCTGCTGGGTTCTTTTCAACATATTTCTTTTTGTTTTTGTTCTAAACGTATTCATGTTTTCAATATCCATATTCCGCAATCTGCTACGGATGCAGAAACTCTCCTCCAACATCTTTCTTCTATCCTTTTGACCCTCCATCCAAATGATACAGTCATTGTTGCAGGCGATTTCAATTGCACTTTGCAACCCGGTTTTGACCGAGATGGTTCAACCGAAAGCCGTTCCGACCTTGTTTCCAATCTCACTCAACTCGTTGTTAATTTTGATTTGATTGATGCATTCCGTTCCCTCCATCCCCGGTCCAAGGAATTTTCCTGATTCCCCCCGGCTGCTTCACGCTGTGTCGCAGCACGCCTAGATAGATTCTATGTTTCCAGTTTTCTCCATTCCTCTCTAGCTGAAGTTACTCATCATCCTTCCGTTTCGACAGATCAT
This sequence comes from Macrothele yani, assembly GCA_039090855.1. Taxonomy (NCBI): domain Eukaryota; kingdom Metazoa; phylum Arthropoda; class Arachnida; order Araneae; family Macrothelidae; genus Macrothele; species Macrothele yani. The sequence continues at coordinate 16,354,511 of CM077015.1, read as the reverse complement.
CGCCCCGTTCTTTTAAAACCTTTTTTGCATTCTTCCTCTGTTCCCCCTTCCCCAGTCTGGTCGCTCGACGATTCAGTTTTAACTGATCCTGTTTTCTGTGCTGAAATTCGCTCTATGATCTCGTCTTCTGTGCAACAACTTTCTTCGTCTGACGACCCAGTGGCTATGTGGCTTTCCACGAAAATTTCGATTATTTCTTTCGCACGTCAGTTTTCTTTCTCTTCCCGTACTTCTCGCTTTCAAGATATTGATGTTCTCCGTCGTAAATTGCAGACTATTTCTCCTTCTGATCCTTCTTTTCCCGTGTTTCAAGCTCAACTTCGTCGTATTCTGTTTACTTTTGCTTCTTCAGCCCTTACTCGTCTGAAATTCACTCACTTGCGGTGTCACGACGACCCCTTTTCTAGTTTGAAGTCCCTTGAAGAGTATCATGTTAAAAGCAACACAATTTCCTTTCTTTCACTACCTGACGGATCTACAGTTACCGACCCTTATCGTATCTGTGAACTTACTTTTTCCCATTATTCTGATCGTTTTCAACACCGACTCCTTTCTCCTGCAGATATCTCCCCTCTTCTTCATGTCCTCCCTCAGGTTCCACATTGTTTTTTTTTATTCTCTTGTTTCTCCTATCTCTCTTTCTGAAGTCCGCTCTGCAATTTCCAGTCTGAATGACCGTTCTTCCCCTGGCGCGGACGGTCTTCCGCTCTCATTTTATAAGAAATTTCTTCCTTCTCTCCTCCCGATTCTGGTTGCTTGTTTTAATGCCGTTTTTACTTCTTCAAATTTTCAGTCTTCTGATTTCACTTTTGCTATTCTCCGTCTCATCCCCAAAATCGGAAACCTTGGTCTTTTTCTAACTGGCGTCCTATCTATTTTTAATACTGACTACAAAACATTTGCTAAAATTCTCGCTTTTCGCCTCAATCCCGTCTTGCAGCATTTAATCCACCCCGATCAAACTTACACTATTCCCTCCCGTTCGATTACTACCAACATTTCCACCATTCGCATTTTATATTTTCTTGCTTCCCATCTTTCCGAACCTCTCGCAATTTTAATATTGATCAGAAACAAGCTTTTGACTCCATTAATCACTCTTATCTCTTTGCTGTTCTTCGTCATTTTGGCTTTCCTACTCTTTTCTGTCAAGCTCTTATTAATCTTTACTCTCACTCTTCTTTCCGTATTCGCACTTCCACATTGATGACAGCTACCATCCCCTTTGACAACGGAATCCGGCAGGGTTGTCCCCTTTCGGGTCAACTTTTTACGCTTGCATTTGAACCTCTCTTAATTTGTCTGCGTTCTCGTTTGTTTTCTGTGATTCCTCGCAGTATTGCTCCTACTCGTCACCACCGCATAGTGTTGTCTGCATATGTTGATGACCTTACTCTCTTTCTTCGCACTGAACGTTCTTTCGGCGTTGTCCTTTCTGCTTATCGTGAGTATGCTTCAACTTCCGGTTCCGAACTTAATCTGTCTAAATCTGTCGGTCTGTGGGTCGAATCGTGGGTGGCACACGGTGATCGCCCTTGGGGTGCCCGTTGGTCATCCTCGGTCATTAAACTTCTTGGTGTGTACGTTGGAAATCCCGTGGCGGTTGCTGATGCCACATGGATTCCTTTGGTTCAGTAGCTCAATGGCTGTCTTGCTCCTTTTTGCCGGTTCAAACCTTTTTTGTCCTTTTTTAGCAGAGCACATCTGGTTTCTTCCTTTCTTCTTCCCATTCTGACACATTCGTGGTTCGCTTATTTTCCCTCACCCATTTTTCTCCAATCCGCTCAACGTTTGATTACTGATTTCATCTGGAATAAAGTTCACTGGGTTCATCGTTCTACTCTCGTCCTTCCTCTGTCCTTTGGAGGTCTTGCCTTCCCAGATCTTTTTCAAAAATCTAATGCTATTCATCTTCAGACCTTTCTCCGTTCTTTTTCTTATCCTCAGATTTCATCGATTATTATTGTTGATACTTTACTTTTCCCTCGCAGTCCGTTTCTCACTCTCGCTACTTTCCTCCGTATGGATCTGTTCCCCCTCATTCCAGATCACTTTCCCGATACTTATCGCACCGTCTTTTCCCTCTGGCATTCCTTATGTCCCGTCCGTCTCCCACCTATCTCAACTAATGATCCGCTTGCGGAACCTCTCTTTTACTCTTCTGCACTCTTTTCTCCCTCTTCACAGTACTTGTGCTTCTCCACCTGGTTCGCCAGTGGCGTGGTACAGGTATCCCAATTTGTAGATGCTTCTCTCCGCTATAAGTTTCTTTCCCAAATCGACCCCTCTCTTGCTGACACTCCCTTACATTGCGCCCAGATCCGGTTGCTTCATATTCAGCTTCAACGCGTTTACCCGTCCCTCGTGAATTTTTATGGGTTAATTGTTTCTTCTTCGGCGTCCCCTTGCCTTCCTTTTCTGGTTTATTTGAATGATGTTCCCTTTCTGGTGCATCAAGTTACTGCACAACTCTTGTACCGCCACTTTCTTACTTATTTTAGAACACCTATCGCTATTCCTTTTGTGCCACCTGATGAAACCTCTCAGACATGGATCGATTCACACACTTCTCTGGCTTCCCCAAAAGCTACTGATATTCATTGGCTCCACCTTCATTGTCGCTTGCTCACACCACGGACTGTTCATCGTTTTGGTCGCCTGCCTTCTCCCTTGTGTTTTTTCTGTTCCACGCTCGGTGATGTTCATCACGCATATGACTCCTGTTTAGTTTTACAGCCTCTTTTTTCATTGATGTTTGCTCTTGTCTCCAAGGTCTGTCCTTCCTTTCACTCTGTTTCACATTACTATTTTCTTCGCCGTCATCATCCTTCCGCTGCTGTTCACAATCCAGTTTGCGCGTTTTTAATTTTGCAGGCCAAACTGACTATTTATTTATATTATCATAAGAGTGTTGATCGGCCTGCTCTTCGTCGATATCATCCTGCGAGAGTTTTTCTGTGCCGTAGGTTTCGTTCCTCGATCAAGTCCGTCATCCAACTTGAGTACGAGGTAGCTCTGGCCCGGCAGGCAGTTCTTGCTTTCTTCTCTATCTGGTCCCGCCACCTCCCATGGTTTCGGGTTGAGCATGGCATGATTGAATTCGTTTGATCAGTTTTTTTCTTGTTTTTGTTTTGGTGTACTGGTTTCTTCACTTTGTTTGTTTTTTGCTTTTCCGGGTTGTTGTCTTGTTTTGTTTTTGATTGAGCTGCAGGTTTTTTTCCCTTGTTTTCATTCTTTTCCTCTGATCCTGTTGTTTTTCCTTTTAAATCTTTTACCGTTTTCCTTTTCTTGTTTTTGATGGCCCTTTGGTAATGCTGTACTGTTTTTCTTCCTTGAGATTCCGGTCTTTTTGTTGTTTTTTCCCCTTTGCTTTGTTAGCTCATTCTACTGGTCGGTATATTATTTCTTGGATAGTGCTTTTCTATACTTTTCCTCTTACTAGCGGCCTCGACCTCTTTGTCTGAATTTTCTTGCCGTTTTGCGCTGTGATTGGATGTTTTACAGCTAGTTGCTTTGACTTTTTTCTGTCCGGAGTCCGTGGGCATTTGTGTTCCTGTGTTCTGTGTGTATTGTTTTCTGGTTCTTGGTGGTGCTGTGCAATCGGTTATTGTTTTTTGTGTCGGTATTTTTGTTGAGTTGTTTGTCTATGTATTATTGCGTGCTTGCTTTCTATGTTTTCGTCGGCCTCAGTTGTTGGTCGCCGCATTTCTTGTTGTGGTGTTTTGTTGTACTGGTTGGCCACCAATTGTTTGTGATCAGTGTTATTGTTTGGTATAGTGTGATGCTTGTTGGGTGTTGTTGTTTTCCGTTGGGCTAGTCTGTGTTGTCTAGTTTTGCAAATTTTTTTTGGCGTGTTGTGTTTCTTTTGTGCTTGTTTGTTTGTTGTTGTTCCTGAACTTCTTTTTTGTACTGTGTTTCCTGTATGTGGTATTCCCGTGTTTTTGTAATTGCTCTTGCTTTTTGCGCGTGTTTTGTTTAGTTGTTCGGATGGCGGCTGTCCTACTCGCTCTGCTCCTGTGTGAGTTTTTTTAATACTGTGATTGTATTTTACCTATACTGTTAATGTGATAATCTTGTTTTTTACTTGTTTGTGTATGTTCTACTTTCGTGTTTCAGTTGGCTCCGCAGTTTAGGGAGCCTTTTTTTTTCATGCCCTGTGTTTCATGTTCACTTGTTTTGCTTTTTTTATGAACTTTGAATTACTTAGTGTGGCCCTGCTGGTATCGTTGTGTTTTTTCGTTGAGTACTCAGCCTTATCTCTCGTTTTCTATACAGTGTGCTTCTCGTGTGTATCTAGTCTATTGGGTTACGTTGACCCAAGGAGTTGATCAACGCACTATTTGCCTTGTGCTCATTTTTTTACTGTGCCTCTTGTGTTTTTTTCTGTGCCTCTTGTGTTTTTTTTTCTTGACTGTATGCGACTACATGTGTAGTGAAGTTGTCGTTTGGGGCAGTTTTGTCTTTGATTATGTTTTAAGTGCACTTTTTGTGTTTTCGTTTTTGTGTTTCTTTGCACTCAAGCTAGGGTTCTACGTCTTGCTTCGTGTTTCTCCTGTCCGGGTTTATCCTGTAATATTGTATTTTTTCTCGGCCCAGCATTCTGTTGCCGTGCACGTCTGGACGTACATTGTGTTGTGTTATAGTGCTATGCGATCTTGTTTCCGCGTGATTCTCTCTATAGCGCCACGTCGGCTTTCGGGGTTTGTCAACGCGCGACTTCTTGTTTTGAGTATGAAATTTGAATTGAGTGCGATTTCTTTGTGAACCTCGTGTGCCTTTTTGGCTACATGTTCGCAATGAATCTCACGGATGCTGAATGACCACCATAAGGAAGAACGCATGGGTTGGGGTTTGAACCACTTGCTGTGTTACGAAGCGGAGGGTGATGCATTCCTGTCGCGCATTGTGGCAGGCGACGAATCGTGGTGCCACCACTTTGAGCCGTCCAGCAAACTGGTGAGCATGCTATGGAAACATTCCGGATCACAAAAACACAAAAAATTCAAGCCACGGGCTTCAACCGGTAAGGTTACGCAGACCGCAATTTTTGACCATGAAGGGCTTTTGTTGGTGAATAACCACACGTAAACATCAATGCCAAGCGCTACAAGGACCCACTCGAGAAACTGCATAAACCCAACAAGAATCAGCGACCCGGCATGCTTTTGCGTGGTATGATTTTGTTGCACCACATTCCGCATGTTGCGAACATTGTGCAGGATGTGTTCGCACGGAAAGGATGGGTCTGTTCTCCACCACCCAGCCTATAGCCCCGATCTGTCACCATGTGACTTTCATTTGGACGGACCCTTAAAAATGGCTCTGAAGGCACAACGATTCTACTCCGATATAGACGTCATTGCCGCGGTGACCAAATGGGTGAAGGAGTAACAAGAGTCCTTCTTCGCGAACGTTATCCGCCGTCTCCCCAAGCAGTGGGATGCGTGTCTGAATGTTTACGGTGACTTCTTCTAACGAACACTGGTGCATTCTTGCTTCCTTATATTATATACCTTTCCGTTCGTCTTAATGAAGCCACGCGAACGGGTTTCATTTGATCAGGCCTAATAGTATTTCAGTTTGAAATGTAACTTATCACGAAGTAAATTTCTCCGTCATTTTTTTCGGAACAAGTCGCTCTACCACGTACCTGCTGGCAGGTACGTCACAAACTGATTCCATAACACGGTGAACTTCGGCTTGTCTTCGGCGTATTTCTGTCATAAATCCCTTACTTAAAGAATTAGACTGAATATTAGTTTTGCTTTTACAAAAACATACAAAGAAAAAGTTCTCAATAAAGTGCTAAAGTTAGACGTAAAAAAGGGGAGATATTTTTGTAGAAATACGAAATATTTATGAACCGAATAGTCATAATCCACGTTTCGATATTTATAAATACTACAACCTCTGAAAAGTTAGAACAGAGAAACCTTTGAAAAAATATAACACGAATGAACAAATCAGAAAACATTTTATCTTTTTCAATTCGCTTTTACATCTGTATATCGCCAGTTTATCTTGTAATGCCTAATTTTTTTTTAACTTCACAAATTCTTTTATGGAAAGGCAAATTTCAAGAGGAATTTTCTACCCTCTACTACTTTTCCTTCCCGGTGTTCGGAACCAATGTTCCACACTTCGGAAAATACCCATTGTTGTCTTGTAATGACTTGCTAATGCCATTTTTGTCGGCGTATTTCCTTATCTTTGTTGTTAGAAAACCTTCTTTGAAAGTCAGCTTAGTTTGTCTTATTTTTCATCTTTTCACCTGGAAAGCATTTTCTCCCCCATTCTCAGCCTTCTATCTCTTTCAATAATCTCATTGTCCGGCAGCACGCTCCATCCATAGAAAACTGCCTATCTGGCAGAATCCACTAGGACAGAAAACACTCTTAAGAAATCCGACGAAAAAAGCAACGGAGGAAAAGAACAACGCTACTTGCTGCCCTTGGAAGAAATACCGACTGCTCTATCGCTGTAATACGGGACTTAGAAACAAGACATCTGTCTCTTCGCAAATGCAACAAAATGCCACCGCATCAATACAACTTCTCGGTAACCGTGAGAGAAAGATGAAATAAAAATTGGGAACTTTTAAGGGAGTTCAATGTTTCGATAGATGACTATCTACCAGAAATATTGCCTATACATAGATTATTGAACTTTTTCACTGCAAAGGAGAAGGTTAAGCACATCACTGCGTTTATTAATATTTATTTTGTAATCATCGCGAAACATGTGATATGAGGTATATTCTATAATAATTTAACTTTCATTTTTTACGCTTTCCAACCGTAGGTTGAAGAAGCGTATATGCTCCAGCTTTGTCCGTCGGTACGTCCTTATGTCCATCCGTCTGTCCGTCCCGATGAAATTTTAGTATGTGCTAGGGGACCACCTGGGGACGAACCCTATTGAAAATGGGCGAAATGGGGTCAAAGGTCAGGGCATAGGAGCGGAGTGCATTCCATTGTTGCCCTTATGCTTCATAACTTGCGTAAATACGGTTCGATTGCAACGAAACTTTAGTATGTGCTAAGGGACCAACTGGGAACAAACCCTATTGAAAATGGGCGAAATGGGGTTAAAGGTCAGGGCATAGGAGCGGAGTGCATTCCATTGCCCTTATGCTTCATAACTTGCGTAAATACGGTTCGATTGCAACGAAACTTTAGTATGTGCTAAGGGACCAACTGGGAACAAACCCTATTGAAAATGGGCGAAATGGGGTCAAAGGTCAGGGCATAGGAGCGGAGTGCATTCCATTGTTGCCCTTATGCTTCATAACTTGCGTAAATACGGTTCGATTGCAACGAAACTTTAGTATGTGCTAAGGGACCAACTGGGAACAAACCCTATTGAAAATGGGCGAAATGGGGTTAAAGGTCAGGGCATAGGAACGGAGTGCATTCCATTGCCCTTATGCTTCATAACTTGCGTAAATACGGTTCGATTGCAACGAAACTTTAGTGTGTGGTAAGGGACCACCTGGGAACAAACCCTATTGAAAATGGGCGAAATGGGGTTAAAGGTCAGTGCATAGGAGCGGAGTGCATTCCATTGCCCTTATGCTTCATAACTTGCGTAAATACGGTTCGATTGCAACGAAACTTTAGTATGTGGTAAGGGACCACCTGGGAACAAACCCTATTGAAAATGGGCGAAATGGGGTTAAAGGTCAGTGCATAGGAGCGGAGTGCATTCCATTGCCCTTATGCTTCATAACTTGCGTAAATACGGTTCGACTGCAACGAAACTTTAGTATGTGGTAAGGGACTACCTGGGGACGAACCCTATTGAAAATGGGCGAAGCGAGATCAAAGGTCAGGACATAGGAGCGGGGTGCATTCCATTTCCCTTATGCGTCCTAACTTGCGTAAAAAAAGGTTCGATTTCGATGAAGTTTTAGTATGTGGTAAGGGACAACCTGGGGACGAACCCTATTGAAAATGGGCGAATTGGGGTCAAAGTTCAGGAAATAGGAGCGGGATCCATTCCATCGCCATTATGCGTTATAACATGTAAAATTGCTTCGATTGAGACAAACCTTTATCATGTTGTTCAAGAAGTATATTTTACCGGTTCTGTTAAATATCATCGACATGGGGTCAAAGGTCAGGGCACAGGAGCGAGATTTATTCCACAACCATTATCCTCATAACTTGAGTAACGATTTCTAGTATGTTGGAAAGCGTATCATAATCAATGCATTGCATGATTTTACTAACCTGTTAGTTTCTTTCCCTACATAAATTTTATGTCCGTTCTCTTTAAGCGTTTCAATCTTAACATTTTATTTTCTCACTAACTAAATATTATTTGGGCAACGATCGTTAGGTCAGGTCTGAATAACTTATGTATGTTTTGACAAGGTAAGAACGATATACAGTACATACACAGTCACATTAAAATAATATCACCACCTACCTAATAATGGGAATAACCACACTTGGCCCGGACGACAACGGCTAGATTGCGTGGCATGCAAGTAATGAAGTCTTGAAGATTGCCCCGAGGCACACGTGCCCATTCAGATTATAGCAGAGCCCTGAGGTCTCGGAGATGACATGGTTGTAGGCAAACACGTCGAACCTGTCGATTCAAACAGTTCCACAAGTGCTCTATGGATTTGAGCTCGGGTGATTTCGCCGACTAAGGGAGAACCGAGACAGACATCGCTGTCGCGAACCCTACCATCACCTTGTAACACTGGTAGCGTGACTCATCGGACTACGCCACATGTTGTCAAACTTCCAGGGACCAATTACCGTGTTCACGAGCCCAGGTGAGGGGCTGCGTCCGATGTCGTGGGGTCAACAGAGGCACTCTGCTGAGTCTTCTACTCCCATACCCCATAGACACTAAATTACCCTGCAGTGACCTGATGGATATGTCTCTGGTACATCCTGCATTGAATCTGGATATCATTTGAGTCAGTATAACTTGTCTGTTAGCATGGACAATCCTGGTCAGGCGCCGCTGGTCACGGTCATTCAACACAAGTGGTCGACCACTGCGCTGCCCACGTTGTGTGGTAATGCCTTCCATGAGGTATTCTCGGTACACACGTGACACCGTAGATCGAGGAATGTTGAATGTTCGCACAACTTCGGAAATTGAATGTTTCATACGTCTGGCTCCCACTACCATGCCACGTTCAAACTCCGATAATTCACGTCGGCATGCCATAATCCTACTGGCGGTTGTTCCACCCGACTCCCGAGATTCTACCTCGCAACGGAAAAAACCTTGGAATTCGTCGAAGCCTTTATATCACGGCAACGCCAGTTAAAAATTTGCATAGTGCTATCCCATGACTTTTGGTACTTCAGTGTATATACACTCACGGATGAAATTTGCGCACCTAGAACAAAACATGCTACAGCCGCGAAGAAAGCAGCTGGAGTGCGTTCTGGTATACAAATGATCCACGTTTGGTGCGATTGCGCATGACTGCACACCCTGTGGTGGCGCTGCTGGTAGGAACCGGCAGCCTTATAAACTGGCGTGTAGTCGATGCCCCATTAAAACGAAAAGCACCGGCCGACGCAAGCAAGAATACAGAGTGACAAGAAGTCTATTTACGCAACTTACGGACTTTGAGAGAGGCTGTATCATCGGGCTGAAAACCGCAGGGAGGTCGGCGCGCCGTATACCCCGCCAAATGAATCGTTCTGACCATACCATTGACTGTGTTAGAAGCAGTGGACATGTGACGGCACTGCTACACAGCGGAGAAGCTCCGGACGGACCAGGAGGACCACCGGGAGAGAGGATCAGCAGATCGTGCGCCAGGTATGAACGGATCCTACGGTGACCCGGTCCACTATACAGGCAGATGTAGCGGCTCCTGTGTGCCCACGAACCATTTCCCGACCCCTCGCGGAAGCGAATCTGTGATCCCAGCGCCCCTTATGTGTGCTGCCATTAACATCGGGACGTCGCCGGATCCGTGTTGGGCAGAGCGACGTGGAACTGCACAGACTGGCGCGTTTGGTGTCTAGCGATGAGTGCCGCTTTGTTTTGGAGACAGATGATCATAGTGTCCGGGTGTGGAGGTCTCTGGGTCAACGGCACAATCCCGACCTCGCTATCGAGCGCCACACCTCCCCCACTGCAGTCATTATGGTCTGGGGAGCCATTGCCTACGATAGCCGATCAGATCCTAGCCGCGACTACAGGTGCGCTATACCATAAGGATACTGCTGACCCGCACACTGCTCGGGTTCCCCAGAACTGCCTACGTCCTGTCCAGACACTGCCATGGCCTACCCGCTCCCCGGACATGTCCCCTATCGAGCATGTGTGGGACCAGTTGAAACGCCAGCTGTCGTCGTGCCGCACTATCATGGATTCGGATCACACCTCCAACACGTGTGGGCCAGTCTGCCACAGGGCAACATCAGGCGTCTGTTCGCCTCCATGCCGGACCGTATTGCGGCATGCATCACAGCACGTGGCAGTGCGACGCGCTATTGAAGATGACCGGACTGCGTGCCACAGATCCCTCTGTAATTGTCCTGCAGCTTTGTTTTTGCCATCATGTGTATCATTCATCTATATCATTATGTCCAGTTCAATCCAGTTAAAGTTTCAGTTCAATCGCGTGCTTCCTTCTTGGTTCGCAAATTTCATTATCGGTGAGTGTATATATATATATATATATATATATATATATATATATATATATACACTATCTACCAACAAGTAATTGGACACCTGTGATAGCAAAGAAAAACGAAGTTTATTCACCTTCAATAGTTGGTGGAGCCTACACGAGCGGCGATTACAGCTGCGACCCTCCGGGGCATACTCTCAACCAGGCGTTGTACGACGGCTAGCGGTATTTTCTTCCACTCGGCTTAGAGAAGACCGTGCAGTTCCTTCACCGATTTCGGACGGTTGGGCCACCCCTTAAGTCGACGCTCCAACTCGTCCCAGAGGTGCTCGATAGGGTTAAGGTACGGGCTCTGCGCAGGCCAGTCCATTCGATGAACCCCACTGTCACCATACCAAGCCAAGGTGGACTTCGCAACATGAGAAGTGGCATTGTCATCCTGAAAGTAACATGGGTCCACCCCGTAAAACTGCCACAACGTAGGAAGACCATGGTCATCCAAAATGGTGCAGTAGGTCTCGGCGTTGAGTCTACCAGGAATTGCGACCAAGGGTCCCGTGCCATATCAGGAGTAACATCCCCATAGCATAATTCCACCGCCGCCGAACTTCACAGTTGGCACAATACATTCCGGCAGGAGGTGTTCTCCAGGCAGACGCCAAACCAAAACCCTGCCATCCGAACGGTAGAGGGTAAACCTTGATTCGTCGCCCCAGAGAACCTGTTTCCACTGTTCAACGGTCCACTGTTGACGTTCTTTGCACCACGTTAGCCGAGCAGCGCTATTGGACTTGGTGATCAAAGGCTTGTGGGTGGCAGCACGTATAGAAAAACCGAGCAGATGAGCTTTCTTACGGATGGTATTCATCGAAAGAACACTCCCGGATGCCTGTTGAAACTCCTCGCGGATGTGGCCCATCAATTTGGTGCGGTTCTTCCGAATTTCTCTGGCCAGCACCCGTCGGTCTCTAACTCCCAGCTTTGTGGGTCTGCCGGGTCGGGGCACATTCCGACAGTCAGCGCTCATCTTCTACTTGCCAATCACGTAGGCCACTGTCGATTTTTGGTACTTCAACTCTCTGGATATGTCACGTATGGATCGGCCATTGCTGTGATACCCGACGATTACACCTTTCTCGAAATCAGAGAGCTCCGAACTGCGTGGCATCTTGCATGCGACTGGTTGCGTTGTTGTTTCCCACACGATATTTAACGGCGGCGGCCGTGACGTGTATCAGGACCGCAGATATCGTCGATTGCAGGGGTGTCCAATTACTTGTTGGTAGATAGTGTATATAGCCAGTGCCGTTAATGCCCACCAGATGGAGACGTCTCAGTAGCTGAGCCCATCTTACGGATTTATGATGTCAGAAGCTGACTTAAAAATACACATAGCGCCGTGGATTGTTGGCCACCGTAATGTAAAGCTTAACGCGCTCGCCTAGATATCGAGAGATCCGTAGTTCGATTCCACGGCGACGGCTGAAAACAATTTTTCGGTTGCTATGTGTTTCTGGAACGTGGAAAGAGCGATGTACTTATTTATTGATTTATGGACAGATTAGTTATTTTTGTCGTTATACTTACAAACTTAACGTCACGTGTGATCTTTCAAGTTTGTAGGTTGTTGCGGCAACACTGACAGTCAGTCAGGTAAAGAGTCAGTTAATATAAATGGAGCTCACCGATGCGCACGCAAGTCAGCATGAAATGTGTTCTCTTTTTGTTTCTTTTTTCATGTAGTGTTTAACTATCACTTGAGCAACTCGATGGCCTATAAACAGTCGCCCGTTCCTAATTTAGAGCCACTGACTACAAGGAACGGAGAGAGCCAGTGCCATAAGACAAAAACAACATTCATGCCTCACCGGGATTCGAACCCGGGCATATCTCAGAAGAATGATCAGAAGCCATCGCTTAGACCACTGCGCCACCGGGGCGGCGAAATATGTTCAAAAACGTACTTTTAAATCTTCATTTAGTTTTCGTCTCCCAACACGTTTATTTATTTTTTGTTTTATTGTAGTTTATTTGATAAACTGTATTCTAAAACCTACCAGAAATCCTAAACGTACAGTTCGCCATTTCATTGTTGTTGCTTCCGTGATAAGATATTTACACACATTTTCAACTTAAGCACGAAAGGGATTTTTCTAACCAACGCAAAAACTTACCGTATACCACACAAATACTCAGTCAGATGAATGCCAGCATCCCTACCGACTTACCCCACACCGAAATAGCAATTCCAGCATAGGTGGCGCATGAAACAGTCGGTAAATCATCAGTGGACGCTTGTTGTGAGTAGTTGCTGCGCTAGTGCAGTCCGTGATTTCACTGGTGTTTTGAGGTGTGGTGTAAAGGTACTGGAAAATCAGTGTAAACATGGCACAATCCGAGTGAGTTTAAACGTGATCAGATCATCGGTAAACTGGAAGAAGGGCGTTGTGTGACCAGCGTTGCAAATGAATTGGGAATCGATCATTGGCGTTGTGTCAAGGTACTAGACAACTGGAAATGCCTCTAGACGTGTTGGAGGGAGTCGTTCACGATGCACCACAGCATCAGAAGACCGTTACTTGGTGCTATCTTCAAAACAGAATCGTCAGAGTCATGCTGCTAAATTGAGTAATCAACTGTTTCCCAGTACTGGGACAGATGTTGCCTCAAACTGTGGCAAGACGGTTGAATGCTGCAGAGCCCTATGCACGTAAACCAGTTAAATATGTACCTTCAAAACTGCGACATAAACAGGCCCGTTTGCGATGGTATCGAGAGCACAGTGATTGGACAAATTAGGAATTGGGCAGCGTTTTATTCACTGATCAAAGCAGATTCAGTTTAACATCCAATTCTGGGCTTCAGTAAATATCGCGTGAACGTGGTACACAGTACCGTCAAGAGAACATTGTGGAAAAGTATAGAAATTGTGTTAGTGGAGCCATTGTCTAGGTCAGAATAATGGTCAATGGCCGTACCTAGTTGCAGCTGGTAGAACGAGAGTCTACGACTGGTGAACGGTAATGTAATGATGTCATCCTTCGTCATGTTCGCCTGTTCCGTGGAGCTAGCGGACCAGAGTTTGATTTTATGGAAGTTAATGCGTGTCCACATCGTTCAGAGGCCGTGTCTGAACTCCTTGAGGAAGCAGATATCCATCCAATGGAGTGGCTAACATACTCCTCTGATTTCAACCCAATGTGGCAAATTGTTATGCTTTGGAAGACGTCTAACTTAGACGACACCGCCAGCAAGGACGATTCCTCGGCTCCAAAGAGCACTGATGGAAGAGTGCCAAGCTCTGCCGCAGGAGCTGCTCAACAGTCTCGTTTTGAGTACAACACACCGGTGTCATGCGCCCACATCTGCTATAAGAAGGCATTCCCCATATTGGTTTACCTCTAGGTGTTCGAGGAGAGTACATCTCTGCGTTGCTCTGGACTTCAGCGTTACAGGCGGTTGCACCAGCTTTGCATACTCAGAATGTCAGGGCATTCTATATCAGGTTCAGATGAATGGTAACTATGTGGTATGTTGTATCCTTAAACGGCATATATTACTGTATGTAAACATCAATGAATAAACGAAATTTGTATGTGCAACTACTGAAAATTTGTTCGTGCTAAAGGTTTGGACATGTATGTATTATCATGCATGTGAACGTCTTTTATGAAGGAGATCAGCGCTGGAAGTACCTAGACCTAGATCCGAACACTTTCTAAAGTGTGAATGGTTTTCTTTTATCTCTTTACTAATCTAATTCGCCAATGACGACTCAGTTAGTCTGATTTCGCCAATGACGACTCAGTTAATCTGATTTCGCCAATGACGAGTCTTTACTTTCTTTTGCAATGACTCAACATCCCTACGTGCGACCGGGACTTCTCGAAGAGTTTTTAGTGAGATTTCGCAACGAGATTTAACGATGTGAGGTCGTTAGCCCCACGCCCAACCTGGAAGACTAAGTGCGTCCCGAGTTGCTTTCATAATGAACCATCCGCGTCTTCAAACAGAGGGAGACTGCGGAAAACACCGAAAAAAACACAGACTAGATGGTAATCAGGACCGGGATTCGAACACCCGTCACAAACTCCCACCTCCCACACAGTGCATAGCGACTTAACCAACTGCGCAATGCCAGTGGTGACGACACTTTATAGCTTTTAAAAATAACTCCAGGGATATTGAAAGTTATGGATAAACCAAGACAAATATACTTTATCTTCTACATGCACAACACTTCTTTGTACTGGCGAACGAAACAGTATAATAAAAACCTGCAAATGAAACTCATAAAACTACTTCTTAAAGAAACAGTGATAATCGAGCTCAGTAAAAAAAGAAAAGGTATCTGCTTTCGAAGAGATTTAAATCCAGTTTTCCGTTAAAGGATATATTTTATGCAACGGGTCACCGAAAGAAGGAAAGGAAATGCTCTGCATAAAACATCACTTCCATGAATTAATAAACCTGTTTACTGAGTCTTCGGAAAGTGGTTTTGAGGGAGATCAAGATAATCTTCTTCCGGAACTGATGTTTAGACTTTTTAAACAATCGAGGAGGATTTGTTATGTGCTTAATTTTGTATCAACAAATAGGCACTTTTAAGGTAATTTGGAATAAGTTAAATAGTACGCTTTCTCGTCGCCTATTTTTGTTTCCCGAGAAATTCAAAACTTGTGTAAACCTTTTTGAACTCTTGCTTACACGTTTACCAAAGCGAACGCATACTAATTAAGTTGAAGTACGTGTTTGTTCGTTTTTTATTTTCTCCTTAATTTCAAAGAGCGGAAAATTTGTTATATTCATTTGCTTTGGGAATTTCTTTTGGCTTATTCTTATCGTATCTCACCACATTCGGCTCCTGAATATTTCATGTCACGTACAAGACAAATATCGCTTAGGGAATAAATATATTAATTGAGTTTAAGCGTTCACGCCTTCTTGTCCTAACGATTTATTTTTTTCGGACTCATCTACTAGTGCGAAGTGTTGCTCCTATGCCAAACGCATGTACTTTTTTAGCTATGAAGTAAATTACAGGGTTTCAAATTTGCTAGAAAAAAAAAATGATTAGTAAAAAAAGGAAGGGTTTTTTAATCACGTCCAATTTTTCTGCCGATATTGTTTAACATGAACAATTGTCCATCGTTCTATAAAATATTTTAATTGGCTGTTGTATAAAGAAGTGAATTTCTCCGTCATTTTTATCCGCGCCGGGGCTCGAACCCGGATCCCCTCATTCCGGAATAAGTTGCTCTACCAATTGAGATACGCGGACGTTTTATTCTGATTCCTATCTGCCTTTATGTCGTGTGCGTCCTTCTGGCAGGTATGTCACATCTCCTAGTACGTTACATCATCTCCCCTTCATTTTTTTTTTTATTTTTTTTTTTTTCGAAGTGCTGGAGAAGGGATTCTCTTATTTTTCCTATCTCGCGGTGTGGAAATAACATCACACCATTGCGAGATTTTGAACGGTCGGGTCATCCGGATAGTTCCGGCGCCATTATAACGAAGTGAATTTCTCCGTCATTTTTATCCACGCCAGGATTCGAACCCGGGTCCCCTCATTCCGGAATAAGTTGCTCTACCAATTGAGCTACGCGGACGTTTATTTTGACTGCAATCTGCCTTTATGTCGTGTGCGTCCTTCTGGCAGGTACGTCACATCTCCTAGTACGTTACAGTTGTTTTGATACGAGGAGATGTTGATAAGTTCTCGGCCTCACCAAGAAGGAAATGGGATAGAGCCATGACACTTGCAGACTATTCCACATATTTACTCCGAAGTTCAACATTCTCGGCTCAGCGTTTCTGCAGTTTCTTTAACCCTTCCAAAAAGAATTCTGAAGTCTGATCACTCAAATACTGCTCTGCTGCAGATAAATCCTCCGAGTCATTCGAAATACGCTTACGTTTCAAACTTTTTTAAGGTTTGGGAACAGAAAATAGGCCAATAGAGCAAGGTCTGCTGATTAAGGTGGATGGTCTATGCACTTAAACCCCAGATGCCTCAAAACATCCATTGTCTTGCCTGCCTTGTGAGCGGGCGCATTGTCCTTCAGAAAGAGAACACTTTCCTCAGTTTTCCTCGCCTTTTTACCTTCAACGCCTCCTTTAATCGACACAGAAAGTTTTAATAGTATTCAGCATTTATTGTTTAGCCCTTCGGGAGATATACAGTGAGTAAAACGCCTTCCAAATCTCCACAAAACATTGTCATGACCTTTCCTGCAGAGCTTTGAGTCTTGAATTTCTTTGGCCATGGAGAATACGAGTGCCGCCACTGTCGTGACTATTGTTTCGTCTCGGGATCGCAGTGATGTAACCACATTTCATTAAAGTGACAAGACGCTGCAAAATAATTATCACCACATTTCTCAAAATGCTGCAAACCCAATTTGGAAGTGTCCCCTCGTTTTCGCTTCTCTTCGGCGTTCAAATATTTGGGCACCCACTTCCCTGACATCTTCTGCATATCCAAGTGTTCATGAATTACACCGCTGTGCAAACATTAAAGAAGAAGAGGAGAAATTAGCATAACAGCGGAACGAGCAAGCAGAACGCATCGAAGGACCACTCAGGAGATAGACTAGGGTCCGGTACGGTAGGGCATGCGCATATATGCAGCATGACGTAGGGGGAGTGTCGGAAGGGTATAAAGCACATGGGCGGTGTACGCTCAGCAATTTGGTGAAAGCTATTGCATGGTATACATCGGTTTGAACGACGTCGAGTTGCTGGCACCGTGTGATATGGCCAACAGGCAATCCAGTAGACGACATCTGGATGACTTTACCCGATGTCGCGCCATTGGAAAGTTGGAAGAAAGTCGAAGTGTGACTAGTGTAGCCGAGGAGTTCAGGATCGCTCACAGCATCGTTTCACGAGCTTGGACAGCATTTCAAACGACAGGAACAGCTGTCCGAGAGTTTAGCAGTGGTCGTCCACGAGCAACCACGGCGGCGGACGACCGGTATATTGTCCTACAGACGAGAAGAGACAGACGGCAGGCAGCGGGAGAAATCGCAAGCCATATGCAAAAGACAACTGGACGTCCGTTATCGCGTTTTACCGTGGCCAGGAGGCTGCACAAAGGTGGTCTATTTGCACGACGACCAGTACGGTGTGTGCCATTAATGCCTGCTCATCGGAGACGGCGGTTTTTGTGGTGCCAGGAACACAAGAACTGGGCACATCAGCAATGGGGTCGAGTTGTCTTTACGCATGAGAGCCGATTTAGTCTGACGAGCGATTCTGGACGTATACACATCTAGAGAGAGCAGGAAACACGCAATCACACCTCCAACATCATCAAAAGGGACCGGTTTGGAGATCGCGGAGTTCTCGTTTGGGGCGCTATCATGCTTGGTAGCCGTACTAACCTCCACATCTTCCAAGGAGTTTCAGTCACTGCTGTCCGCTATTGTACCGAGGTTCTCCTGCCTTACGTGCGTCTGTTTAGAGGTACTGTGGGTCCTGGGTTCCTCTTCATGGACGACAACGCTACACGTCATCGTACAGTGGCTGTCGCAGAGCTGTTGGATAGTGAAGATATTCAAAGCATGGATTAGCCGGTAAGGTTCGCGGACCTAACTCCAATCGAACACGTGTGGGACCTTCTCGGAAGACGCTTGACAGTACGTCACCAGCCGCCAGCAACGATTCCGCAGCTGCGATTGGCGCTACAAGAAGAATGGGCCGCGATGTCTCAACAGCTCCTTGACAGCCTCGTTCTCAGCATGAACAGACGTTGTAAATCCTGCAACGTAGTCAGAGGTGATCATATCCCCTACTAAAGACTGGATTTTTCTTGGCAGCCACCTGTCACATGGACGTTTCTGTCTTCTGTCCAGTTGTGCTCGAAGCTACCTTTTCAATAAAGTGCCTTTGTATCCCTTTGATTCCTTGTTTGTTCGATTTTGCTCACTTGTCCCATATTCTTACATCTTGGGGATCTTATGGTATGATTTGAGTCGATGTCGAGCACTTCTGAACGACGTTACATTCGAAAAACCTTCTCGTCCTTAATTTTTGCACGCCAGTGTATAAACCCAACACGTTCGCTGGATATCTCTAGTGTCTCAGCTATTGTTTTAGCCGAGATTCGCCGATCTTACAAACTCAAGTCATGAACATGATCAACAATTTCGAGTATTGTCGCTGTTGAAGGCCTCCCAGATCTTGTTGCATCTTCGGTCTAAAAGTCTCCATGCTGAAAGTTGGCACACCATTTCTTTACAGTGGAATATGAAGGGCACTTGCCACTTAATGTTTGTGTCATACACTCATAGGTTTCCTTTGCAGTTTTATTCTGCAGGAACAGAAATTTCATTACAGCCCGGAGTTCCACATTCGAAAATTCAACACTTTGCATTGACATGATTCAGTTTAGGACGTCAAACACCTGCAAGAAAGATGCTATTAGTCTGAAAATTGGCACTTTACAATACAGAACAACTTTCGTTCGAGCTGCAGTGGCAAAATGATGCTACAGTTACAGGAATTGGGTTAGGCCGAGAACTTTTCAGCATCCCCTCGTATACATGCTTCTTTTTCATGTTGCTGACAGGATATGCACTTACTAACGCGATTTCGATTGGGCTGTTTCAGTTTTAATGCAGTAGACAACTGATTTCATAGCCAAATGTAATAATGAGTTCCTCAAAAAATAATGTAACATAAACATCATTATAGCCATATGGTCTGAAACTTTTAGAGCTATTTTAAAAAGAATGTTTTGTTTCTGATACGATGTAAAAACTAAATTGTTTTAAATTGTAACCGGAGGATTAAACAAAATATATACACTGCTGGCCACCCAAAATGCAACACCAATAAGGAAGCATCCGATTGGCCTGAAATTCGCAGCATGCGTCGCCCGCGAGAGGACATGCAAACGATTAGCATTGCAGGGCATATGCTAATCATGTGCGACCGGCACGCTACCAAGAAGCACTATAAGAAGGGTGCACAGAAGGCGGGGTGTGAGTAGTGGAAGTGTGTTGTGCTACCGGACCTGTGCGTGGGAAGCTTCCTGATGCCTCGTCGCAGAATCCCGCAGTCATTGCAACACGTTTCGGAGTTCGACAGAGGACGAATAGTGGCTTATCGCGACAGCGGTTTATCGTACCGAGACATCGGCGTCTGTGTGGGACGACATCCAGCCACAGTGAGGCGAGTATGGATTCGGTGGGTGCAGGAGGGACGGACGGACCGACGTGAGCGATTGCCGCAGCCACTAGTCACACTTCGACCTTCTTCCAACTTCCCAATGACGCGACCTCGAATAAAGTCATCGAGATGTCGTCTATTGGATTGCCTGTTGGCCATATCACACGGTGGCAGCAACTTTACGTCGTTCAAACCGATGTACACCGTGCAATAGCTTTCACCGAATTGCTGAGCGTACACCGCCCGTGTGCTTTATAGCCTTCCGACCCCCACCCCTCGTACGTCATGCTGCATATATGCGCATGCCCTACTGTACCGGACCCTAGTCTATCTCCTGAGTGGTCTTTCGGTCCGTTCTGCCTGCACGTTCCGCTGTTATGCTAATTTCTCCTCTTCGTCCTTAATTTTTGCACACCAGTGTATTTCCATGGAGTTGGAGAGTAGGGTGTGATTAACTTCCGCCAGGGCTATCGCTAAGGCGGGATGATGCGGCTTCCTAATGTAAACAAACGGAGTTTGAAGATGAAAAATGAGCCGAACGTAATGATGAGATCAAACTGTGAGATAATAAATGCAAACGTAGTTCGTACCTTTATGATGGCAATACACACAGTTAGAAGGGACGACAGTAAGGAAAACTCACTCAAAAGCTCAAAATATTGCGACACGAGATATGCACAGCCAACTCAGTCAGAGTTAGCTTTGCATTAGGAACACCCCCGTTTTACAAATTCAGAGCGAAGACGAAATACCACGTGATATCAGCGTCATGTGTAGCTACTATAAATTGTGCATACCTACCCTCTGTCCGTAAACGGTAAACATTTGCTAGTAATGGGAAAACATGGTGACTTAAGCCAATTTGATCACGGCCAGATAGTTGGAACAGGTATCAGTATTTCGGGAACAGCCGTGCAACCGTATCAAGGGTGTACCAGGACTGGGTTAATCAGGTACAGACATCCAGTAGAAGGGTTCACATTGGTTAGCCACGCGCTGTGGATCCTAGAGGTGAGAGTCGGTTGTCACGAATGTTACCTCAGCAACGGGTAAAAGTCACACAGCTCACCAACCAGTGCAACAACAGTGCATTTTGGCCTATTTCCACATGCACCATGTGCCGTACCTTGCTTCTCCTGGGGTTTCTCAGCCGAAAACATACGAGGGTATCCATGATGACGCCCAGTCATCGTAAAGAACTCCTCGTATGGGCCAAGGGATGTCGTGAATGAACAGATGGAAGAAAGTCATCTGTAGTGATTACTCCCATTTCCTGCTGCACCATGCTGATCGTCGGGTTGGTATATGGCGTAAACACCATGCAGCCCTATCGCCTGGTTGCACAGTTGAAGTTCAATACTACGGTGGAGGTAGTGTGTGACGCGCCTGCCCCGCAGGATGCACACGACATAAAGGCAGATAGCAGCAAGAACGAACGTCTCCGTAGCTTAGATAGTAGAGCGACTTGTTCCGGAAAAATTGGACTCGGGTTCGATCCCCGGCGGGGACCGACGGAGAAATTTACTTTGTTATAATAGCGCCCGAACTTCCCGAATGACTCGGCCGTTAAAGATATCGCAATGGTGTGATGTTTTTTTCCACACCGCGAGACAAGAAAAATAAGAGAATCCTTTCTTCAGCACTTCGAAAATAAATGTGTGTGACGTTGCATTCCACACACCAGATTGACTGGGAGTTCTCAAGTGCACGTTCTACAGCGGATGGTTGCCTATGACAATTCATGGTCACGGCTGACCTGTGGGCCATGCCCCCGGCCCTCTTTCGGGGGGGAGGGGAGATGTGACGTGCCTGCCCCGCAGGACGCACACGACATAAAGGCAGATAGCAGCAAGACGAACGTCTGCGTAGCTCAGTTAGTAGAGCGACTTGTTCCGGAATAAGTGCACTCGGGTTCCATCCCCGGCGTGGACCAAAAGTGACGGAGAAATTTACTTCGTTATAAGTGTTCTAGTCTTGGAAGCTTTTGATCCGTTGGTTTTCATCCTACAAACACTGGATGGTGGACACTACAGAGACCTGCTCGACGTCCATCTCTATCCATATCTGCAGGAGTTTTGCCCGGACTACAGTGCCGTCTTGCAACAGGACCACGCACCATGTCATCGGGCTCGTATAACTACTAAGTGGTTGGAGGAAAACAACAACGAATCCGCCACATGGTCTTGGCTCCCAAATTCCTCTGACTGTAACCCAATTGAACATTTGCAGGAAATGCTAGAACGGGTTGTGAGAACTGCTGATCTTCTTCCACGGAATGAGCGTGAATGGACGGATCTGCTACACCGGCCATGGGCAAGTTACGCATGTAGGATGTTCCACACTTTGTAGAATCTGTTTGTAAGAGCCTGCGAGCCGTGATTGCACAGAAAGGTGAACCAACGCATTATTAAATAGGTGTTCCTACGCAAAGCTAACTTAATGCATGTCTAACGTGGTTTACTTTTCGATTTTTTTTTTGGCAGGCACAATACATGGTGTCCGAGAATTATTGGACACATTACAAAATTATATATATAAAAAAAAAAAAACTATGAGCATTGCCTGTTTTTCTATGTCACGTATTACTAACACGGTTTCTAAATATTTGTTCTGCAGAATTGTTATTCCCAGAATCCGATAGATGGCGCTAGGTGGGGCCTGATGAGGAATGTATGAGAAATGCGCCATCAATAGTCATATCATCCGAACAGCAGAAGGCAATGTGTGTTTTAGGCTTGCGGAATTAAAGTCAGTCATTAAATTTAAAAAACGGTACCATTTAGAGTATGGTTGTAATCCTCCGTCAACGAATTCAGTTAAGCGGTGGATGAAACAGTTTAAAGAAACTGGCAATGTGGAACATCATGGAGGAGCCGGTAGGCCTAGCGTCAGCGGTGAGATGGTTGACCAAGCCAATTAAAGTTTCCGACGTAGCCCCAGGAAATCCGTTCCTAAAGCAAGCAGAGAACTGTGAACAATGCCTCCGCATTGGTCAACGTGTGTACGTAAGTGCCTAAATAAATCTTTCCCAAACAGATTGTGACGTATATTCTAGATTAACTTTCCTTTTTTAGTTTCTTTCCCTATGTAAATCTTGAGTTTATTCTCAGTATTCTTCACGCTTAACGAAATATCTTTTCTCTCAAACGAATACGTTTGGCAACAAAATTGAGGTTGAATGCACGTGACGTATGCCTCATCTTGATAAGAGCAAGAGATAGAAACGACGACTGATCTATTTATTGCAGGAGAGCGTTGTAAGAGAGAGCGTTGTACCGTCGAGAGGGTTGCTCGAGCGCGTTGTAAGAAAGCAATTATTACGACCGTTGGATTGTAAACTGATTAATATTAATAGGAGTGTTGTGATAATGTGTGGTGTGTGGAGTACATTGTGATGTTATCGTTCAGTTACGGAAGTGCTACTACAGCCTGAATAAAGCTATGAATTCCGTAAGTTGACTTCTGTTATTTACATGTTTCGATAGGCCGTTAAGGTTTCGTTCATTTAGGAACTATTTCTTAGTATGTTGATGTGTTAAAACAGCGTAGAAGTAGAAAAGACTTTTACGCTACAAGATGGATTGGGCGAGGTGGTCCCATTCCATAGCCTCCTCGCTCTCCAGATCTAACTCCATTGGATTATTTCATGTGAGGTTATGTGAAGGATCGTGTCTATCAGACTTCTTGTACTGATTTGCAGGAACTTAAGCAGTGTATCACAGTTGCTATTAATTCCATAACTCCTCAGATGTTAGCCAATATATGGCATGAAATTGAATATCGCTTGGACGTACTACAAGCAACCAAGGGATCTCACATCAAAATTTATTAACTTGTGTAATTACATTGTAAGTTAGTACAGTCAGTTTCTTTCTATCTGTTTAGTGTTTTGTTTTATATAACTTTGTAATGTCTCCAATAATTCTCGGACACCCTATAACGAAGTGAATTTCTCCGTCATTTTTATCCGCGCCAGGATTCGAACCCGGGTCCACTCATTCCGGAATAAGTTGCTCTACCAATTGAGCTACGCGGACATTTTATTCTGATTCCTATCTGCCTTTATGTCGTGTGCGTCCTTCTGGCAGGTACGTCACATCTCCTGGTACGTTACAACCCTGTATAATGAACGGTTTCCAACTGACAGATCATAAAATATACTTATATAATTAGACTTATCCGGTTTTTTTTTCTTCATTATGCGAAACCAAAAATTCTTCAAAAAGGCAATTTTCAAAGCTCTCTGTTGCACATTTCTGTTCAATTTCGGTAAGTTGCTCTCGATGTGATTTTCCTTTCATTTTTGTTTAGACGTTCTCTCATCTTAGTGGATTATCGCTAAATTATCCTTCCAGAACAGAATAGCAAAAGCAAAAAATATTTCGAACAGGTGTAATTACTGCCCTGTTTCTCACTAAACGATATTAAACGGCTTTTATTCCACAATTTTGTATCTCATACCAAGCAACTGAGTTCGACAGTTACCCTGGAAGCCCCAGTTTTTTTTATCAGCATTTGCTTTATCTGCTTAGGGAAAGCTGAAGAGTTTTTCCTTTCAGTTTAATAAATCATTATGCCGTATAAGGAAAAAAATAAGAGCAGAAATAAGGCTCGTTTAGTGTTATTTCGCAGCCAGCGCGTTTGGTTACTTCAGAAATGGAGGAAAGAGGTTGTAATAAGGGAACCCAATATATATCGAAAGAAACAAAACCATGAGAATGTGAGAATCCTGGAAGATGCAGCTAAGAAAAAGGATAACATAAAAGATTACGGAGAAGAAATCTATTTCAGTTAAAATAAAATAATGCCACATATCTGAAGGCAATCGAGGTAAAGTTATTTGATCTTTTGAAGTAACTTTTTTCACTTCCATTTTCTGACACTGGAACAATCGCTTAAAAGTTTTGTCGTAAATTTTTTACGTGCACTATAAAAATATGTGGTTTGAATTCACCGAATATTTCTGAAAATAACATGCAGCAGAGTTGCCGGTGGGTGTCCGTTTTCTAACGAAATTTTCGTATTTTCTAACTTCAACATTTTGTCAGAATTTCCTTAGACAGTTTATTTCAGAAAAATCTGTTTTGGGTTTTTCCGTATTCTTACTGAAATTTAGCAAAATCGCGAGTTCTTGTATTTTCCTTCTCTGCATACAAAGTAAACGAGTCTTCCTTATTCGTCTCTGGTAGGATTTGAACGTGTCTTACCTTCGAGATAGAGGCTCTCCTTGCATCATCTTGTGCGTAAGGTACAGCTGTAATGGCTCGATGATGATTAGCACGTCTTTTGCAAAAAAATATCGTGCTTATGTTATCGGTTTGTCCGTCCGTCCGCCTGTAGACACGATATCTCTGTAACTATTATCCGATTTCAAAAATTATTTTTGCACTGGGACGCTTGAAATATGCGAATGATTATCCTTCATTTCCTTTTTTTTTTTTTTTTTGCGATACACAGTTTCGCCGCTAGAGGGCGTAAATGCAGATGATATCGAATTCAAAATATATTTTATTCCATATATTTGCTTCTAAATATCCAACTGAAAAAAATATTTTTATCTTTCGATTCCATTTATGTCGTTTTTAGTCTAGTTACTTTTTCAAGTTACGCACAGATTTTCCGCTAGGAGGCGCAAAATTAAATTACGTTTTGCATGATATCTCTTCTTCTAAAACCCCGATTCGAAATTTTTCTTCTGCAGAGGATACAGCTCCCGATGGAAAATCTTTTGCATATAATTTTTAGTTTTTGGTAAAGAATACTTTGGCCACCAGGGGGCGTAAGTGTTATTTTTTGCTTCTGATGTATTTGCCATAAAATCTGAGCTTCTAAAATCTCGATTGAAAAAACTCGTTCCTGGACCGATGCCCCTTACATCAATAAACCTTTTTGGAATATTTTCTTCCTAAAATATTGCATCATTTCTCCGCCAGGGTGCGTAGATTTATATCTTATTTTAGTTAATATCTCTGCTTCTAATGGTCTTATTTGAAAAATTCTTTCTTTATTGGATAGAGTTTCCGGTGGGGCATGTTTTTCATATAATTTCAAAATTTTCAAGTAATTCGTAGACTTTGCGCTATTGGCGTAAAAGTAAATTGCGTTTCCCCCGATAGCCCCGCTTTTAAAACTCGGATTTGAAAAATACTTTCTGCACCGGATACAGCTCCTGATGGGAAAGGTTCTTCATATAGTTTCTAATATTTAATAAAGAATGGTTTAGCCACCAGTGGGCATAAATGTTATTTTCTGCTTCTGATGTGCTTGCAGCAAAATGTGTGCTCCTGAAACTGGACTAAATTTTCTTTCTCTTGGACCGATACCGCTCACTTCGAAAAACCTTTTGAAAATACTTTCTTAAAATAATGCATGGTTTTTCCGCCAAGTGGCAATAGATGCATATTTTATATTTGTCCATATCTCTGCTTCGAAGAGTCCGATTTGAAAAATTCTTTCTTTGTTGGAGAGCGTTTCCGCTGGGAAATGTTTCTCACATAAATTCAAATATTTTTAATAGAGAAGTCTGCAACCAGAGGGCGTAAGTTAATAATTTCGTTTACAGCAGTATCTCCGGGATTAAAAACCCGATTGAAAAACTTCTTTCTTCGGTCAGATACTACTGTTTACCATACCGGTTCTATTGACTTTGAATAGCTTTGACAAATTTAGTTTTTGTCAGAACGGATTCAAAAGACGTACTCATTACACCCGAAAATTGGGTGTCATCTTTCTTGTTTGTTTGTTTGTTTGCTTTTTGTTATTAATGTGGATGAATTAAACATTTTACTTTCTGTTGGAGCTTATGATTTACCTGAATACGTCTGTAATAATTTAATTTTACTTTCTGTTGGAGCTTATGATTTACCTGAATACGTCTGTAATAATTTCTTTTTTTCTGTAAGAGGACATATTACTAATTACGTATTTTTTTACATCCTGATTTCTCAAAGTAACAGATTGCTTTGAAACTCGAGATCTTTTTAAACTGATAATAAATTTCATTATTTTTAAGAAAAGGTCAAATCGACTGCTTTATAGTACGAGGCTGTACCGAAAGTAATGCAAAAGTGGGCATAACATTTTTATTAATTGACAGAGGTCGTTTAAATGGCACATGTTGGTAGAGTAACTCTTCCTCTATACAAAGGTACTACTTAACATGGTCTCCATCACAAGCGATATAGTTGCGCTATCGTTGAACCCAACTCTCGAATTCTCTTAGAAAAAATTCAGGTGCGGACTGTTGTACCCAGTTTTTCACAGCCACTTTCATCTCATCTGTGTCATCAAATCGTTGTTCCCGGAGACTGTACTTAATTGGACCTAATAGGTGGAAGTAGGAGGGGGCCAAATCTAATCTGTATGATGGATGACGGACCATCGAAAATCCTAATTTGCTGATCACCTGATTTGTTGTCAAAGACGTGTGTCGTCTCGCATTGTCATGACAAATGTGGATCCTTTTCAGATTCTTGTTCGGTCTTGTCCTCTTTATCGCTTTTTAAGCTTCTTGAGTGTCTCAATGTACCGCTCGCTGGTCACGGTACTGCCACGTTCGATAAAATCAAGGAGACTGATACCCCTCTCATCCCCCCAAAAAAAAAACAGTCACCATGGCTTTCTGTGCTGATCGCTGGCTCTTGAAATTCTTAGGCCTTGGTGAAGAGATGTGACTACATTCCATGGACTGATTCTTCGTTTCCGGATCGTAATGATACGCTCACGTTTCATCACCTGTCACCAGATCGGAAAAAAATGTGTCTTCATTGGCTTCAAACGCTTTCAGCAGATCAGAACAGATTTCAACCTTTCTCTGCTTCAAATCGGGTGTCAACTGCGGAGTTACCCACTTTGCACGTACTTTCCGATAGCCTAAATCTTCCACCATCTTCTTTATGGCATTGTGACCACAGTCCAACAAGCTCACGGTTTGTGACTCGTCTTTCAGCGTGAATCAATTCATCCAATCGCTGACGATTCTTGTCAGTGGTCGCAGATGATTGCCTTTCACTGCGTGGTTTGTCTTCAGTGCTGGTTTCCCCTTCTTTAAACTTCTTCATCCATGTGTGCACATTTTTCTTGTCAATGGTGTCATCTCCGTAAACATTCTGTCATTCTGTAGCCTTCTGTGGATGTCGGACAGCCTGCACCCTTCCTTCGTCAAGAACTCAATGACGGCACGTTGCTTTTGCTTAGAATCTATTATTTACCTGCAATGAAGAAGAATGGTTACTATAGAGGAAGAGTAACTCTACCCTCATGTGCAATTTGAACGACCTCTGTCAGTTAATAAAAAACGTATGCTCACTTTTGCATTACTTTTGGTACAATACTCGTATTATTTCACAAAACTCCTAAATATAAAATTTACTATTGATAGCTATAATAGCTTTTGTCTTAAGAAGTCCACAGACTGATACATAGACATTATATTCTACAATGAATTTAATAGTTAATCAAAACGTAAGTGTTGCCATGTGTCATTCTTATTACCGGACGTTTCCCGTTATATGGAGACAGAAAAATTGAGAACAGAATGTTCTGTTAATATACGCAAGGAATTGCGGAAAAGGTTTTTGAAAATTCCGAATTTTCCGCTAACATCTCTTAGAAACGGCAATCAATATGATTAAAGAATTGCCGAAGGGTTTCTGAAATTTCCAAATTATCCTGGCGTACGAAAAACTCCATGAAATTCAGGGTTATTCCCCTGATTTCAAGGTTGTGTAAAAAAATATGCTTTGTTAATTAACGAAAGAAAGCACCAAAAATGGCTCGTGAATTTCAGGAAAGTTTTTGTGTCTGATTTGCATGAATCCATATCCTATAAATCGTGTTGTGAGCCATCTTCCGCGTCGAATCTTTTTGATTAGTTTTTCAAGAACACTTTCAGTTTTATTTTATCAGGACGTTCAAGTCGCGAGCCTTCCTTAATGTATCTAGCAGCGCTTCGTGAAATCCAGTAGTTGAACTTTGACATGAAAGAGCCCAAGAAAAAGATCATGCTTTAGCTAGCAAACTGTGCATTACAATACACTGAGGAAACATAAACATCATATCATGTATATGTAGGAGAGAAATAGATATCTTAGGTTTTTGAAGTAATCGCGCTAAATCCAATTTGAAGAGCTTAAGTCACGTATGGTGTTAGTAAAACCAAATGCACATCATCAGCCTCGTATGTTAAAAGACATGGTGGTTCCCAATCAATGCTGGTATCCATTTCGCACAGGAATGGATTCCCAGCTTTATTTGTGGCTCAAAACGGGACGAAAGTTTGACTCACCCTATTAGAAGCACATTTTCAGTTATGCTTATTAACATTATCTGATGTATCTTTCTTCGGATTTGAATTAATTCATGTTTAAAGTTACCCAGCATTTAAGACATAAAGCGTTGCTAACCAAGGAGGTATCAGCTTGAAAGTTAAAGCAAGGTTTCTGTTGCTCAAGGTTATCAGATTGTACTTTGCTGGATTTGAAATTATTTTGTCTCTGAGCATTTCCCTTAGTAAAATAAATTTACCTCATGCGGAGGAAACAATGCATTAGAGGATTAGGATTGACAGCCAGATCAATTGCAGAAGACACGTACAGAAGTTAACTGAACAAGGTACAAAATGATTGAGTTTATTGGAAAATCTGGCAGGCCTTGAACTGGATTACCGCACGTGATGTCTCTAGCTTGCAAATCGTGCAGCACGCTACCTAGAATATTCGATGAGGTCATTTCTTGAGCTTCTATTGCTTACTTGTAAATAGAAACTAACACCTTTTTTAATCTCTTTGGAATAGCAGCCAATTAGGTATTCTCACCCTGGTTACAACTACACTAAGACAACTGATTCTACTGATATACTAATGCACGAACTGTTAAATGACACCTTCATTATACAGGATATCAAGCTCGCATTTCAGAGTAATTTAGGACATTGTGGCATTCATGATGACGTGGTGTCAACGGAGACTTCACAGGCTATTGCCAAATTGGGGTGGATGGTGATGCTCCAACCCCCTTACAGTCCAGATTTGGCTTCCGTAGACTTTTCCTGTTTTCCCCTTTGCACACCACCCTTCGTGGGGAACGTTTCGACGATGTGACAGACGTTAAACTGGCTGTGAACTCATGGGTGAAACGACGGCCTCAGGTATTTTTCAAAATGGATTTTGCCAATGGGTTCAAAGCTGACGGAAATGTATAGAAAGGGATGGACAATATTTTGAATGGGCTAGCATTATTAACAACATGTCCAAGTACTTTTCCACCAAGTTTCACATTGTTGCTGCGACAAAAAAATAATAATATGAGAGACGAGGCATTAGTTCCCGGATGTCCTTTGTATTTAGGGGAAAAGCGAGCTGATAATACGAATTTCTTTCCGATAATATATTCGCCAAAATAATCAGTTGTTTCACGGAATATGTGTATGCTTCCAGCTATTAACTTAGCATGAAGCTTCGTTTTAAAGCACTATGATCACCTACTAAGGCTTAAATTGCCGAAGTAAACTAGCTTCACCGTAAATATTACTGAGTTATTTTAGATGAATTCTGAATAGCTTCACTTTGTCGCAACTGTATACTAAATTAAACATTAATTAACCTAATTAAGCACTAGGAATAATAACGGCCATATGAAAGTCATTTGGTTGTGAAAGTCATCTGGACCCTTACACGTTGTGTAGAATAGGTACCATGTCAAACACCATGCTTAATCAAATAGCTTGGTAAAAGAACATATAACTCCTTAAACACAATCCTTTCTCTCTTTCAGCGAAACACAATACACTGGTAATTAACAATCTGCACACTTCACAATGTCGTACTCAAAACAGCGTAATCATAAAATATCGCCAACGTCCGAAATACATGTCAGGCTGTACATAACAGCAGAAACTGTACACATTCAGTGAGAGCGTGACTGACTATTAAAATCAGCGTGAATTCGTGAATTCCCACAAGACAAGTCGTCTGATACATTTCAAAACAGCAACTTTTATCATCAGCTTTACCATACGTCATTACACTATATATTGTCAGAGTTGCCAAAAAAAAAAAAAAAAAAAATTCGTCGAGAGAGAAAAATGGGGCGTTCAGTTGGAAAAAAAAGTCTAACGAGAATAAACCTAAATTTACATAAGAAGACAAGAACTAAAAGGGAATGTTACATTAGAGTATACGACAGAGAAGGGCTTGCGGAAAATAAACATAGGCGGAACTCCTCAACCAGATATGTCTTCATCCTGGCATCCTTGCCTCGTAGAGCGTATCCTGGTTTAGGCTATTTATGCGAACGATTAATTATTTTTAAAGTCAAACAGCAAATTCGCATGGCGAAAAGCAATGATCGTGTTCTATGCCAGACAAAAGAGATGAGTAGTTAAAATCCTGACATACATTCTCTGCTTTTGAGGAAGAAAAATAAGACAGCTTTTTTCGTGAAAAAGATGTTTCAAACGAGCAAATCTTTATTAGACAGAATGATTTGGAATAACCAGTGTTGCCAGCAATACTGGCGTAAGATGTATAGTTTATAATAGCAATGTCAAAAGTAATTTTGAAGCAACAAATGGTGAGGGTGCTTGTAAAAAAGAAATTAGTGATAAGTAAAAAAGTTAAAAGTAATCAGGGAGTGAAAAACAATCCAGATGTTTCGAAAAGAAAAAAGAGAGCGAAAGACTGTTCCTCCGTCATCATTAAAAGACGTAATGGTACGGAAAATTTTTCCTTTTGAAAAGGAAAGTCATTGCGGAGCACGTTCGAAGAAAGGGAAGAATATGAAAACTTCTCCAAATGAAGAACATGGAACATTAATGGTGCGACCATTCCAGCGGACGAGGTCTGAAAATATTCCGATAAAAGGGGAAAAGCAGCTGAGACTCTGATAAATGGGAGTATTACGGGTGAAAGTAACTGAAATTCCCTAAAAATGAAAACAGACAATTTTAAGGCCATAAATGGATAGCGGGGCTTTCTAGAACACGTTATAAACTGAAGAATTGTTTTCAGTCAAATTGAGCAGGTTAGAAAAGAAATCGTACTTGAAAAACATTAGAAAGAATCCCTGCTTGATCTGCCGAAAGATAATTTGTTGTAAATCACATTTATTCGTGATGGAAACGGAACATTTTTTCAAAGTGCTGCAGAACACCTTCTGCATGAAGAAAGAAAAGTGCTGAAATGAAAGAAATGAAAACAAACAAGAAAGATGACACCGAATTTTTGATTGTAATGAGCACATCTTTTGAATCCCTTGCTGCACGAATAAATTATTTCAAAGTTATTCGTAGTCAAAGGAACCCATTACAAAAAATATAAAAAAATCAACCCGTTGAAAAAATATTTCTGCAAAATATATACAGCTCCTGGTGAGAAATGTTCTACACATAATTTCTAATTTTTGGTAGCGAATAATTTGGCCACCAGGGAGCTGTAGTGTTTATTTCTGTTTCTGATGTATTAGCAGCAAAATCTGAGCTCTTGAAAATTCGATTGAAAAAATTATTTCGTGGACTGATACCGCTCACCTCGGAATACCTGTTGTGAGAACACCTTCTGCTTAAAATAGTGCATAGTTTTTCCGCAAAAGGCCATTGATGCATATCGTACCTTTGTCCATATCTCTGCTTCTAAAAGTCTGATTTAAAAATGTTTGTCTTCATCAGGAGAGGGTTTCCGGTACGAAATGTTTCTCACAGAATTTCAATTATTTTAGCGCACAAGTGCGCCGCTAGACGACGTAAGCACACGTTTTCGTGTACAGCATATTTCCACCAATATCTGCGGGACTAAAACCCCGACTAAAAAAATATATTTTTCGTTCAGGTACTATTAACTATGAGAACATTTTGTGGGCATTTCCTTCTCCAAATTGTGCACAATTTCATCGCTAGGTGGAGCTGCTTTTCTCGATATCTTTGCTCGAAAATGTCCTATTTAAAAAAATCTTTAAACATCGGATACCGTATACCTTGTGGAACACTTAAGATTTGTGCTTGAGGAGTTCTTTTTAGTTCACAGTTCTATTTCTAGGTGATGTTTGAGTACTTCTGTTTGCAGCTGTATCTCCGCGTCTAAAAACCCTATTGGCCGCCCCGGTGGCGCAGTGGTCTAAGCGATGGCCTCTGATCATTCGTCCGAACGGGGTCCGGGTTCGAATCCCGGTGAGGCATGGATGTTGTGTCTTACGGCACTGGCTGCCTCCCTTCCCTGGAACCAGTGCCCTAAATTAGGGACGGGCGACTGCTTATAGCCCATTGAGTTGCTCATGGTGGTCGTTAAACCTCCAATCAAAAAAAAAAACCCTATTGAAAATTTTCTTTTTTTCACTGTATGCCATTTGCTACATAATACTTCTCTTTAAATAATGCACAGTTTTCCCGCTAGGGAGCGTCAAGGCCAAAATAATGTTCTGTCTATCTCTGCTTTCGAGAGATGCATTTGAAAATATTTTTTTTCTTAGCATAGCTTTTGACATGAATAATTTTTGCGCATTTTCAACTTTTCCATTAAGAAAAATTCTTCCGCTAGGAGTCGTAGAGTTGTATCGTGTTTCCTTATAAATTACTTCTTCTAACTGTTCGATTTGAAAATCTATTTAGCTTTGATACCTTCCTTCTGCTATGAGAAACTTTTTGTGCACCATTTGGTTATTTTCGAAACGTACTGTTTAGCCGCTGGTGGAAGTAAAAAGCTGTTTCTATTTGTGGATATTTTATCGAGTGTAGAAATCCGGTTGATTTTTTTAACCGGTTCCATTGACTTTGAATAACTTTGATAAATTAAATTCGCGTCGGAAGGGATTCGAAAGACGTGTTCATTGCAATCGAAAATGCGCTGTAATCTTTCTTCTTTGATATGAATTTGATGTAATGATTGCGTCAGTTATGAGAATAGCGCCGTTGTGTATTTATAAATACCCAGTTCATGCATCTAATGCATCAATTTTAAGGAACGCAAAGTTCATTTTTTTTCCATCTACAGAGAGGTGTTTGCACGTTTTTAGAACGTTTTGATAAGAATTTACAGAAAATAAAGAAGTTCAAAGAATTGAAACTGGCGACAGCGTATTAGATGAACACGAAGGAAACATCTGCTGCGGTTAAATATCGTCTACTAAGAAAATTGGGCACGTAAAGAAGCTGTGAACAGAAGGTCACGTTTTTGCCTTTTACGAAGAAACATATTTGTGTTTTGTAATTAAAACAACGCTGGGAAAATTGTGAAATTAGCATTTCTAAATGTAAAATAAGCTATATTATTAAAAATAGAGGGAAGAACCGTCAAGATTTGCTTTTAAATGGAAAAAAGAACACCAGAGGAAATCCAAAGAAGGTACGTACTTTTACGACTTTTTCAAAAGTAAGGTCTCTGGTCTTAAAAAAAGATCCACCGACGCAAAGAGCAATCGCTAAGTCCTTAAAAATATCTGTATCAACTGCAAACAAGGTAGCAAACAAAGATTTGTTTCCGAAAAAAAAAAAAAAAAAAAAGATTATGTTCACCGCTGTTTGAACACGGTGTAGACTTCTTTATGAAAATCGCTTCGCCGGAGACAGATACAAATTTATTGAGACTATTTATAAAGCATAGCTCTACCTAAACGACTGTAAAGGGTCGATTTACTATAAGAAAAGAGCAGAAAAAAGACTTACAAACTTGTTTCCAAGAATCCAAAGAAAGTTTCAGTAAAGGACGCATGATTATTCCTGATTTCTCGTACAATGGGAAATTTAAGTTAAAAATTTTTGAAAAGAATGTTAAAATAAACTCTACATTTTACCAAAAAAGTGTTTTAACTCCTATATTTAAAGAGGAAATACCATTCTTTTATCCACAGAGCTTTCAAATAGTAAAACTCCATCACGGTAAGGTAACCAGTCATACATCCAAATCTATTTCTTGAAAAAATGAAAAAGAGAAGAGTATCAAGTCAATAACTAGGTACGTAGCACTCCAACAGATGGCAGTACGCTGCTCGCAGATCTGCGTACTGCCATCTGTTGGAGTGCTACGTACCTAGTTTCGGAACTTTTTGATCGTACAACGTATCTTCGAAATCTAAATGTAGGTTCATCCAGAGAAAGGCATATCAAATAGAACATTTAAGAAAGAAATAATTTTATTTTACACATTAATTATATTGTCGGAAAATCGTTCTAAAAATGTGTGAACATCATCTGTAAATGCACTAACGTATTGCAGGCGTTTAAAGTAAGAATCATCAGTTGCATCATCAACACAAAGAATAGATTACACTGCTACATAACTTTAAGAAGTAACCAGTATGAATACGTACAGTTGCATTATTTTTAGGTT
This sequence comes from Macrothele yani, assembly GCA_039090855.1. NCBI lineage: Eukaryota > Metazoa > Arthropoda > Arachnida > Araneae > Macrothelidae > Macrothele > Macrothele yani. The sequence goes on along the minus strand of CM077015.1, from coordinate 16,319,396 downwards.
ACATTATAATATATAAGTAAATTTGCGATTGAACTGCTGCCCCGGTGGCGCAAAGGTCTACGTTCTGGTTTTCGACCGTTTGTCCGAGTGAGGCTGGCTGTGGGCCCCGGATGAGACACGGGCAATGGGCTTGCCTCACAACACTAGCTCCCTCCTCCCTGGAACTAGCCCCCATAATTTAGGGACGGACCACTGCTATAGGCCACTGAGTTGCTAATGGCAGTCTTTAAACCCCACATCACAAAAATAAATAAAATTGAACTTATTTTCATACAGGAGCTTTACGATTTTGTATAGCGAGTTAAATTTGTGTGTTTGACTGCTTATTCTAAAGCGTAATAATTATTTTTATGCAGTGTTTGCAAAAATTAATCAATATATTTATTAAAAATACTTTACTACTGATTTACCTAAATTAATCACCAATTCTGGTCTTGTGTTTCCCAGAATGTGCATTTTAGGATTAGTCGTCATATTAAAGCCCAAAAATCCTGTCTTCTAAGGAACATTTAAATGGAAATTTTACTGTACAAGCCATAAAAATTTATAGAAACAGTAATTCCAAGGAGGTGAACAATCATTCCTGTTCTCTTCCTCTTTTGTACTTAAAACCAACACATTATTTGTATTTGGGGTGCTCAAATGATTTGTTGGATGACTGATTGTTTTGGCACACAAGAGCGTCAGTGAACGAAAGGCCATCTCTATGGAAAGATAGATTTCTTATTTCTGCTTTCAAGAGGTGAGAGCCGCTAATACACAGTGACCGTCTCCTAAGGAAGCCGTTTGTTTGTGCAAATAAGTGATGATTATTCGAATTGCTGAAATTTTCAGTGCACGAGAAAACTATTTGCTGACAAAATAACAACTCTCAAAATCTCTGACTAGTGCAAATGAAGAAGTTGGGGCATGAAGCATTTTTTCAGTAATACGACTATCTGATGAATGCATTCGTGATATGCTATCATTTAATTAATTAGGCTGTGAGTCTGGTAATGACAGCTTTTCCCAGCATTGTCCATAACAGTCCTTACGGAAGGTAAATATGACTTTCATTTTCCACCCATGTGATCGTTAGGTAAAAGTGTTAGAGAATATTTATCATCATCATTGTCAACCATTGTTAGTCCACTGCTGTATGAAGGTCTCCCCGAGTTTCTGCTACAAATATCTATCTTGAGCCAGTCTCATCCATGTCGCCCAGTTATGCTTTGGAATATCATCCAACCTATCCGACGTGGTTTTCTTGTGGTTCGTTTTTTGTCCCTTAATATCCAGTCTAATATTTCAGTTGTCCACCGGTGGTCGGTTCTTCTAGCAACATGTCCAGCCCATTGCCAATTCACGGATTTTACCTTGATTACGATGTCTTCCACTCTTGTCATATTTGTTATCCACAATTAAGTTCCTCTTCTTGCCTGTCCTGATTTCACCAAGCATGCATCTCTTCAAGCTTGTTTCAGTTGTCTGCAGCATCTGTATGACAGTTTTAGTTAACGTCCATGTATCTGTCCCACATACATAAGAACTGGAAGAATGCATTGATTAAACACTTTTCTTTTAAGACATAATGGTAAATTGCCCTTGAAAAGCGACTGTTTCTTCCAAACGGTCTCCAACCAAGATTTTTACGCCGATTAATTTCTATAAGATTATTAATAAAATAAATCGATGTTTTATTCAGAACAAACTTTAATATCTGACTAAAACAGAAACGAGAAATGTGGGAATAACTTCCGCACTGAAGTGCATTTCATATTCGCACAATGACAAGTTATGCTTACAAGGAAAGTATGATGTCATAGTCAAATTTTGATCGTTTCTGAAAGTAACGATGAATAATGCTTACAAGAACAAAGCAGTGGTTTTCTTTTATGCCAGGCTCATAATTCGCTCCATATAAAAGTAATCACTATTGTTTCATAGAAAGGTAAAGTGTTTGGTGCCTGTCGTACTGTTCAGAATCTTCTCTTTGTTTCTAATGCCATTGACGAAAAAATTCCTTTATCATTCAAAGGGAGAATAGGTACTTTGTTGCCTCTTTAAAGCTGAATCAGCCATTTTCTTGAAGAGTACATAAACAGTAGTAAAGCAAGAAAGCGAATTTTGTTTGAGTCAAAATATCGTTGCTTGTAGTATCTTAAGAAAATCAAAACAAAAACATAAACACCATCCCAAAAGTAAAACATCCTTAACAGGCTCGCAGTCCATTTAAAATTCCTCGTGAATTCTGTTTACTTCGATTAAGAGATTTTTTTATTTAGACAAGAGCAAAGGAAAAGGAAAAAGAAGATAGCTGTTTCAATCTTTTGAAAGGGCAGAAAAACATCACTATCTCTTTTTCACATTCAGGAACTTTCTCCTTTCAATACCTCATTAAATTTTTAGTCAATACGCTTCCCAACTCCAGAAAAAAATACCGAGTTATTTTTTTTTCTTAACATGCTTCTACTTGCCAGCGACATTCTTAATTTTAATCTGATGAAGTTACAGAAAGAAACAATTAAGCATATTCTAGTCTGTTTTTTGTTGAGGAGCAAAGAGAAAATTAGCTTTTCATAAACAAAGAGCTTTAAATAACATTCTTTAAACAGATTGTAATTGGAAAAATATTTTTGTTCAGCTGCATTTTTGTTTGATATTTTTCTGGAAGATTTATCATAAAATATCTAATTAAAGTTAAACCTAACAGTCTCTAGAGGCCTCATTCTTGGCATAGAAATTATATTTGAATGTAAAGCGCAAAATTGTAGCTTACTCGTTAGAATTTATTTCCTGGTTCCCAGAACTGGAACAATTAAGACTTCATTAAACACTGGAACAGGGTGCAAAATCCAAACTGAAAAATATTAAATATTTTACTGCACAGTTTTAGACGTCAAAACATTAAACGATATTTGATAATCTACCTACCACCTTGGTACAAGTTTTAGATTTGAAAATATTTAGGTTCTGTTTTCTTACTTTATATTTGAATGGTTACGAGCTGAACTCCTTTTCGCACAGTTTTGGTTCGAATCTTGAATGAAACATGACACGTTTGAATCGTAACGTGCGTACGAACATCCGATGAAGGCAAAAAGCGATTTTTAGATTAAACCTGTTTATTTTATCTAAAACAAGAAGTGAGACAGGTAACAATTTTTATCCACGTCGGATGTAAAAGTTACATAACTAAATTTTGCGTTTTTTGCTATCTTATTTCACCAGAAAGATCCTAAATTTATATATTACAAGAATACAACATGGTTTGTCACAAATATTTATTTTTTCTAGTCGACCATGGTTTTGCTGGGTATTGATTGACCTAGCTTAATCAGGACGTTGGCCATTCGGCCTGATGAAGCTAGGTCAATACCCAGCGAAACCATGATCGACTTGAAATAATAAATATTTGTGACAAACCACGTTGTATTCCCTTAATATACACTGCTGCCCACCCAAAATGCAACACCAAGAAGGACACGAGTTAGCAAAGCCAGTTTTACTGGACACATTACAACAGATGCAAAGATGAAACGATTGAGCTCACAGGCCCGTGCGACTTGCGGAACACGCAGACATCAATACTTCGTGTGGCCCCTATGTCTGGCAATAACGGCCGCTACACGCCGCGGCATCGAACGAAAGAGGCTTTGGATGTGGGCTTGGGAAATGTCGGTCCAGGCTGCTTCCACACGTTCCCACAGTTCATCAGGCGTAGCCGCGGGTTGTGCTTGCCTGGCCAGTCGGTTGTAGATCAGCGACCAGACGTGTTCGATGGGCGACATATCGGGAGGACAGGCGGGTCACGGCAGCAGTGACACCTGGTGGGCCGTTAAGAATTGTTGCACGATGCGTGCCATGTGCGGGCGCGCATTGTCCTGTTGAAACGTGACCGCTGGATGATCCTGCAGGTAAGGGAGGACTATAGGCTCCAAAACGTCGGAGATGGTGCGGTGGCTGTTGAGTGTACCGGCGATGCGTACCAGAGGGGTGTGGATGTCATTTCCAATTGCGCCCCAAACCATAACGCCAGGCGACGGACCAGTATGGCGATGCATAATGCAGGCGCCATACAGTCTCTCGCCGCGGTGCCACCACACGCGGATCCGACCATCGTGGTGTTGCAGGCAGAAGCGGGATTTGTCGAAGAAGACAATGTCGTGCCATTCCGTAGACCAAGCGCGGCGTTGCTCCGTGGACTTGTCGCACAGAGCAATGGGCTCCGTGCGACAAGTCCACGCTCCTGCAGACGACTTCGAACGGTACGTGCTGACACAGGTTGTTGCGTAACACACCCTAATTCCTGCGCTAACGTTCGTGATGTGGCGGTGCGAGCAGCCAATAATCGCCGCACAACATGTTGGTCCTCTCGTTTGGTGGCGTGTCGCGGCTGCGGCAATCGCTCTCGTCGGTCCGTCCGTCTCCCCTGCACCCACCGAATCCTACTCGCCTCACTGTGGCTGGATGTTGTCCCACACGGGCGCCGATGTCTCGGTACGATAAACCGCTGTCCCGATAAGCCACTATTCTTCCTCTGTCAAACTCCGAAACGTGCTGGAATGACTGTCGTATTCTGCGACAAGGCATCAGGAAGCTTCTCACGAACAGGTTCGGCAGCACAACACACTTCCACTATTTACACCCCGCCTTCTGTGCACACTTCTTATAGTGCTTCTCCGTGACGTGCCGGGCGCACATGATTTGCATATGCCCTGCAATGCTAATCGTTTTCATGTCCTCTTGCGGGCGACGTATGCTGCGAATTTCAGGCCAATCGGATGCTTCCTTCTTGGTGTTGCATTTTGGGTGGCCAGCAGTGTATATATAACGAGAATACAACATGGTTTGTCACAAATATTTATTTTTTTAAGTCGACCGTGGTTTTGCTGGGTAATGATTGACCTAGCTTGATCAGGACGTTGGCCATTCGGCCTGATGAAGCTAGGTCAATACCCAGCGAAACCATGATCGACTTGAAATAATAAATATTTGTGACAAAGCACGTTGTATTCCTTTAATATATATAATCGTCACAAGACTGTAGTCTTTGAGATCAAGATCCTGAATTTATTTTGTTGCAAGGATTTATTTTCTTTCTTTTATTTTGATGAAATAATCTCACATACATTTTTACTGGATGCAGTGTTTTCATTAGCAAACAGCGCAAAGCTACGAAAATTCGATTCGTTTATTACTTTTCATAATTTCTCAGCGCATTTTAAGTACAGAATGTAAATGAGATGCACAGCTACCTGTACTGTTACCGTGCCCTAGTGCCCCAGGGCCAGGCTATTCAAAAGCATATAGTAATACAAACGAATACGGATAAAAAATTCCCTTGGTAAAATATGCGATTCACTAACTCACAGGACAACCTGCATAACTGTTCGTCTTTGAAAAGTTGTTCGAAAATTATGGCCACTTTATTATGACCACCTGACAGTTTTAAGCAAATGAGCTATGGCTGCACGCTGCCGCCGCCAGAGGGCGAGGCTAGTATGAAAAGGGAAAGCGTAGTGCTTGCGACAGTAGTAGAAGTGATTTTGGGGTGACGAGATATGTAAGAAATGTGATTTGACGAACTTTCAACGTGGGATAATTATAGGAGCTTGGAACCATGTAGCGAGTATCACCGAAACCGCCGCATTCGTGAAATGTTCCACAGAAACTGTTGTTAAAGTGTTTAAAGACTGGACTGTCAGCCAAAAAACTGGATCTCTACGTGCAACGTGTGGTCGTCATCGACTAGTGACTGCTCGGGCGTAACGGAGAGTGTCCAGACTGGTAACAGACAACAGAAGGGCAACAGTGCAGCAAATTAGAGACCATCTTAATCAAGGATCCCCTCAAATGATCTCTGCACGCACTGTTCGCAGTACACTGCATCGGATGGGATATGGCAGCCGAAGGCCTGTTCGAATACCTTTGCTGTCTGCAGTTAACAAGAGAAAACGTCTCCAGTTCGTACAGGAGCACAAGGATTGGACAGTCGATAATTGGAAAAAAATTATGTGCTCCGATGAATCACGTTTTCAGTTGCACCATGCCGATGGCCGAGTGAGAATTTGGCGGAAACAGCACGGAAGCATGGACCCAAAATGCATTGCTACAACCCTTCAAGCTGGTGAAGGCAACGTTATGGTTTGGGGAATCTTTTCCTGTCATGCTTTGGGCCCTTTAATTCGTGTGTGACTGGCACATCAGATCTAAATATCGTTGCGGACCAAGTACATCCTGCCATGTGGATGGTTTATCCCAATGGCGATGGCTACTTTCAACAAGATAATGCGTCCTGCCATAGTGTTCGTATTGTACAGGATTGGTTTCAGGAACATCCCGGTGAATTTACTTTGCTTAGGTGTCCCCCATAATCCCCATTGAAAATTTGTGGGATTTAGGTAAACGAGCCATCAGACAGCTGGATCCACAACCCTGCAATCTCACATTCCTGGAAAGTGCTATTCATCAAGCATGGTCTCAGATCCCAATAACCACCAATCAACATCTCGTGGAGTCCATGCCACGAAGAATCGACGCAGTATTAAAGGCGAAAGGTGGCCCAAGGAAGTACTGAGGGGTGGTCATAATAAAGTGGCCACTCAGTGTATGTGAAAAGCACAATCCGTTTTCAATGTGCTGATCAGTTGCCTGGAAGAAATAGTTCCAGTCGTTCAATTTTGCCAGCCATAACTTCTACGTGCGGATAATTTTCGGAAGTCTTTAAACTGCAAATTTAATTGCTAGGAATTAAGGATGGAGAGAGAGAGAGTGAGAGAGAGAGATACTAAACTGATTTCGTGACTCTAAACACTCGAATCACTATGTCTAAAATTGATAGTATAGTACCATAAAGGGAGAACTCATTCACTAACTTCCAGAAATTGCTTAGTGGAGTAATAGGCTAAATAATACCACTCTGGGAAGTCAGCATTTATTGCGTGTAGTTAGGATCACATCTAGAAGTAACAACTTTAGCTTAGAAATTAAATTATGGGTGCATTTTATGTTTGAGTAAAGTGCATTACTTAAAATGTCCGACCTTAGTTTCATTTCAAACCATATTGCCGTTGTAAAAATGCCATTAAGTGAACTCTCCGAATAACTGTCACTGCTCGGACCAAGCAAAAATGACCGTTGTTGGAGGTGGCCGTTGTTCTGAGATTTCTCGTCCGTTTCGTTTATACATAAGCAGAATAAATGTACAAAGGCCGTTCCATAAAGACTGAGAGTATTTTTTTTGAGTTGGAAACAGTGCAAAGAGAAAAAATAACCACGCAGACGACTAACTGAATTATAGAAGTATCTATGGCAACAGTTATTAGCCGTTGCAGACGATTCTGGTTTTGTTATTGCGCTGTTGTTTAAGGTACATCTGCATTTCACCATACAGCTATGGAAGTGAATGGTTTAGAGTTACGAAGTGAAATGCGTTGTGCGATAAAATGTTACCATCGTTTGGATAAAACGGCTCCAGAAACAGGTGATTTAATGAATAAATCTTACAAAGATAAATGTCTACGATTTTTAGATCGCACCATGATTTCAAAAAAGGGCGTTTATTGGCAGAATTCGCTCCTAGGTCTGGTCGACCTGAAAGTGTCGTTACGGAGCGTATTGTTAACACTGTTTGGGAAACCATATTTAAGAAGATCAATGAATGACGTGTGAAGACACAGCGGCGTCAACTTATATATCAAAAACGTCGACATTCGGCATTCTACGCAACAAATTACTGCTGCATTGTGTGTGTTCCAGATGGGTACCTCATCACCTTAGCAAAGAACAATTGTTAGCCAGATTTCAGGTATGTTAGGAGTGGAAACAAATGATTGCAAAGAATACAAACTTTCTAAATACAGTAATAATTGCCGATGAAACATCGGTCCACTATTTAGACCCCCTCACGAAGCGCGCAAGGATTGGCTGGAAACACACAGACTCGGCTCCTCCGAAGAAAGTCCGCCAAACCAAATCAGCTGGGAAGGTGATGATGATATTTTTTATCATAAAGGTGTAGTGTACCAACATGTAGTTCCTCCACAAATAACTGTCAATGTTGAGTATAACATTTCAGTCTTGAAGCGTCTGTAACGACGCATATTGATTAAGCGACCGGAACTGTTGGGCAAGTGGACCCTACACCATGATAACTCCCGTTCACATGTGGCTGCTTATGTTCAACAGTTTCTTACGAAATGCAGTATTGAAATCATGTCACAGCCTGCATACAGTCCTGATCTTGCCCCGTGCGATTTCTGATTGTTTCCAACAATGAAGGAGAAGTTCCGTGGCGCAACATTCAACACAGATGCTGACGTTATTCAAGCTGTACAGGGGTCGCTAAAACAGCTTCCACAAAATGCCTTCGCCACATGCTTTGAAAAGTGGACTGAACGATGGGAGCGTTGCATGTCTTTCGAGGGAAGATGCTTTGATAAAGAATAACATATGTTTTGCTGTACCTGTACTTCTTCGTTTTTTTGTGATTTCACTCTCAGTTTTTATGGAACGGCCGTTTTATGTAGCTTATGCACAAAGTAAACGGTTGCAGTGCTTTCTCCGAATGCTGAATAAGACTCAATATGATAGGTAAATAAATAAATTGTGGTGTGGAGGATTTTAAGGAAGCAGTGTCTAACGTTTGGTCTTAAACAGTCCGTAGAAATAGCGAGCTAAGAGATCAGGGTTAGCGTACGCTATAGGAAAGAAAACGTTTGACAATAAAATGTAACGGCACTGTTACTTAGCCGCACGCCGGAAAGAAGGAACAGAACCCAGAAAGCCCAATCCTAGGAGATATCGCAGCCAACCAGGGACATTCCAGGCATTAGCAACTATCATGGCTTCCGACGGAAGGGGACTGAAATATAGGGTGATTCAAAAGTTTGGTGCAAAAGTAAAATGCAATTAAAAAAGATATATGGGTCTGAGAGACATGCGGTTTGCATGTTATTATTCACCAAGGTATGGGATTTTGTACGGCATCAAGGAAAAAAATAGTTAAAAATATCAATAATAGAGGGCGCTGCTGCAGAGAATGCCACATAGGGGACGTTTCCACATTACTCACACAAAGCAACGTTGGGGTGAGACATAAAAACCATTATAGAGAAATGCAGTCAGATTTTCAATGTGCGAAAATAATAAAGGTTCGTGCTGTCATTCTGATTGCAAAACCACACGGTTTTATTAAGCTAATAATTTGCATGTAACGTGAAATCAGGCGTGCACGCCGATTGTCTAATGAGAAAGCATAGTGCACACAAATGGCCTCCTAGATCTCCAGATCTCACACCCGCTGATTTCTGGTTGCTGGCTACTTAAAATTCCGTGTCTATAGAGGTAATCCCCAGACCTTACCATCGCTGAAAGACGCCATACGGCAGTAGGTATCAGCCATTCCCGTTAACATGTTGTCCAATGCTGTATCAGGCGTAATACCACGACTGCACGCAGTACTGGAATGTGGTTATGGACACATTGATCACTTGCATCTGTAGATCATGCTGAAATAAAGTAAGTTTCACTAGTTTAACGTAGATCTCATTTCAAAATTCTCACCTCTCGCTGTCTTCTCTCCAGCAGCGCGCTCTGTTGTCAAGATTTTGAACTACTGTATTATTTTTTCCTTGATGCCATACAAAATCCCGTACCTCGGTGAATATTAATCTGCAAACCGCATGTCTCGCCAACCCATGATATTTTTTAAACGCATTTTACTTTTGCACCAAACTTTTGAATCACCCTATATACACGGGATCTGGAGATCTCCTGCCTTAGAATGAAACTTTCTACTATTTTCTTTTGACGTGAAGAACACCCTTGTTCCTGTCGTAATCAAATACGTCGTGCCCGAGGTGCAGTTCTTTTTTTTTTTTTTTTTTTTTTTTCAAAATTCTTTGTCCCTATCACGTCCCTTTTGCCGAAGTACTTAAGAAACTACATAAAATTCTAAGGGTCATGGTGTCCATTAGATCTTCTTCTGGACTAACTGTGGTGTGTTGCTGATGTTAAGAAGTTTCATTATTTGGAGGATTTCGTTAATGTTAATCCTATGGAAATTGTTGTGTACCAACCAAAAATTGCCGTTGGCCGGAGGTTACCTCGTTCGGAGATGTCTATTAATAGAGGTTTCATCGTATTATCTCTTGCTATTTGGGGAGCTAAAATGGAAATAGTGTGTATGCAAAAAGATAATGGTGCGGTTACAATAATTAATTCTAAGCAATTTAATTGCAATTAATTATCTAAGAGCGAATCCCAGCGAAATTTGAATGCTGTGTTTTCGCATTCATAACTACTACTTGGAGGTAGGTAGTCTCTGAATTATCAGCATCTTGTTGTTTTTTTTTATTCGGGGATATAACGACCACCGTGAACAACGTAATTGGCTATACGCAGTTGCCGGTCCCTAATTTGAGATCAGTTGTCCAAGGGAAAGGAGAGATTTAGTGCCGTAAAGAAAACACACCATCCATGCCCCAATAGGGTTCGAACCCGTACCCATCTCTGACGAAAAGTTACAAGCTCGCCCTTTAAACATTGCTCCACCGTGGAGGCCTGTATCTTTTCTCCTTACATCCGTGGATATTTTATCCTAAGAGGATATTCTGTAGACCCGCGCGTTTTTATGTATTTGGTGTCCCATCTGGTTGTACTGAGCACACGTTTCAGATACAAGAGAAAATTAGCCATCATAAGAACTGCAACTTAAATACCAAGTCTTAGACACAAAACGTCCAGTCAAAGCTGGTAAAAATCTCCGCCAAAAAAATCGCATGCCTGAGGAGCCTGTCTTTTGTGCTATTGTAGCACGTTATTATTTTCTTTTTGTTGGCTTAGCTGTAAAACGTACGGCACACGATAATTGTTCTTCCATTGTCTGAAATGTATCAAACATCTATAAGCAGTAAACAATTTCCAGCTATGCTTCAGAGTGATATGCTACATGCTTCAGCATCAATGTTCAAAGCCTTGTGGCTCTTCTTACATGAAAATGCATCACCTCACTTCTCTTTTGTTACTATAGCAATTCCCTGAGTATTAATGTTTAGGAAGAAGTGTTCATTCCAAATTTGGGAGTAAAGCTGAAGAAAAAAGCGAGAACCAATACATGGAAAAAATACAACTTCTGCAACAGACCTATGAAGCATATTCCAACACCCGATTTTCACCTGCACAAGGTACCATTAAAAACAATTCCGGTGTTTAAAATTACAACAAATCAATAACAGCAGTCCTTACTGTTATGAGTGAAAGTTAAAGGGATGCAGTTTTGGTTTAAAAACAGTGCGTCGTACCTTTAGTGGACCATCCAGCCTTGATTTACATCCGATTAATACTAGAACTACAAAGTGAAGCGATTGATTGGATTCTGTCCTACAGACCTAATTCCAAAACAGTCAAAAGTTGGGTTTAAAGCTAATTTCGTAAAAAATATTATGCTTTTTTTGGCATATTTGTGTAGTATTAAAAATTTTGGCTGCTCAATGTATGTCAATTACCAAGGGCATAGGATGAATGATGTCCTAAATGAAATGAAGGCAGAAGATACATTGATTTATCACTCTTCATTTTGTCTTCGCTCTAGATCTACTAAAAAAACGATTATCTTAACAATGAAATTTAACTCATTGCCTTTGAAGTAAGTTCAACATAGCGCATGGCTTTTGAAACCTAGAGTTTTGGGAACGTTGCAGTCGAAAGCCTAAGTTTCTTTAAAGTAGGATTTAAGCGGGTAGTCAATAAACTTATGGTGGAATCCTACAAATGGAGTGAACGTATGGAGCAGCATCTGCTGCGACTCAGAGAACCCATAAATCTTTCAAGTAACCTGTGCTTTGCGAATCTTTCATTCCATTTTTTGTCTTTCTTTTTTTTCTTTCGTTTCGGGGTTTAACGACCACCATGAGCAACTCTAAAGGCTATAGATAGTGCTGTCAAAGTCCAAAGCTCGGATTGCTAAAAATCCAAAAGGCTATAATACCGAACTCGGAATTGCTGCATGAATATCCGGATATCCGGATTTCAAGTCGGATATTTAGCTGATTTGTTTTCCTTTACTAGTTTTATCTTCGTTCTTTAATTATCCTGCTCTGTCCTTTCTTATTTCATGTCTTTCATTTTTAGCTTTTCTCTTCTTTCTTTTCATTGCTTCTCTTTCATTCCTCCTTTTGTCCCTTCTTTCTCTTATTCGTTTCTTTATGCAATTTTTTGTCATGAATGCATAGCACTCTTGTGCATGTGTGGGATTTTATCGGAGCCTCCTGCGTCAGCTAAGTAAACAGAAAAGTAGTTTTCTTTTGTAGTCGCATGTTCACATATCACTTGCCTCCACATATATCTAGTGAGACTTGCACATGTGACATTTACTCACGGTTAAGAATAAATGTCTTCTGGTTGTAGATTATAAAGGTAGTAATACCCACCCATACTTTCTTTTAAATTTTATTTTACATTTGTTTTCTCTTTAGAATTTCTAGGCACTGGTCCTGCGAACCGTCAAAAATTTCAAGTACAGGGTCACGCGAACTGGCTCCAGGATATCCCCAGTTTAGATGTTCTGGAAGTACACTGCTCAAAATAATTAAGAGAGCATGTGATTTTGGCGACATTATGCAAGACAATCCTGTAACATGTTACCGAAACGTAGAAAACGCAAGTGGAGTATGACGTACGCAGCCGAATCATACATATTCTTATGCAAATTAGCGTCTGTGACGTCAGAGTGCATAAATCACAGTTGGGATAGAAACACAAGTTCCCGAGAGCTCCCTTATTCTGTCGCGTTTATCGTGGCACTTAGTTTCTTGAAGTCTTTGATTCAAACGATGTCTCAACAGCAGGGTTAACCGGAATCAATAGCGTTCAGAGCTATCGGCAGGTTGGAATCGGGTCAGATAAAGCGCGTTGTAGCAGAAGCCATCGTAGTGCCATTTGCCGACTGTGGACGCGATTCCAGGATAGAGGATGTGTTCGAAGAAGGAAAGGTCAAGGCCGTTTACAAGCAACCACAGCAAGGGACAATAGCTATCTGTTGTTAACAGCTCGTCGGAACAGGCGGCAAAATGCTACTCAGCTCAAGCGAGAGTTTCTTGTGTCAACAGGACGCAGGCTGTATACTCAAACTATCCGGAAACACCAAGGTGGCATTTATGCACGTAGAGAAATGGTGTGTGTTCCTTGAACCGCGCGAGTCCCTATACCCGTATTTGGGAGCACGACGAATTGAAACAAGTGCTCTTCCCCGACGAGTCGAGATTCAGTCTGAGGTCTGACAATCGACGAGTTCTTATCGAGAGTGAACCCGGCATCCGAAATAACCCAGCATTTGTGCAGGAAATATCGCATTACGGCAGACGTGGATTAATAGCCACGAGAGGCATAAGTATTAGTAGATGTACGGACCAATACGTCATCCGAAAAGGCAGTCTGACGGCCCAGAGATATAGAGACGATATTCTCAGATATGTGGTCATGTCTTTTGCTGCAGCAGTCGGTGATTCGTTCCTTTCCATGGACGACAACGTTCGACCAAATAGAGCTCGGCTATCGGACAACATATTTCAAGAAAAATGAATCGAGGGTATGGAGTGCCGGCATGCTCACCTGACTTAAATCCAAATGAGCATGCCTGGGACGTGCTTGGCAGACTCATTGCAGTTCGGCTGGCATCTCCGTTGACTCTTTGTGAACTGGAAAGTGCCCTCATTGAGGGGTGGTGAAGATACCCCCAAAATCTCCTCGGTAACATCATCATTACATGTCACACAAGTATGCAACGATCTTAACCGTTTGAGGAGAGCACACTCTCTACTGGAAGTCAGGTACCACCTTCAAACCGTCATTGTTTTGCATAGGCATGCATTTTGTTCAATAGCATATTGCATCTTGTGCATAAAATGGTAATATTGTATAAAAACCTCCTCCGTAACCACATCAATTCCATGCCACACAAGTGTGCAGCGGTCGTAGCCGTTCGAGGGACCACTCGCCCTTCTAGAGCTCAGTTACACCTCCAGAATATTATTCTTTCTTTAAGAAATATACACACTCTTGTATAGCATATCGCATCATATGCATTACATGATAATATTGCATAAAATTTCCTAATGTGATTTTTCTTTCTCATATTGCTGAATATTCTACTGTATCTTACATAAAAATAAAATTTACGTTCAACAAAGTCAGACGCTCATGATTTTCTTTACAATATCTCTAGCTGCCATAGTCCTTTTTAGCAGTGTACAAGCGACTATGACATATGCTTAGCACTGCAGTATCGGGGCAATTCTGCATTTCTATGATAAATTATCAGATTATAAACAACATATTCCTGCCTTTTTAATCAGGCAATCAGTATCCCTAGGATTTTGACCCGTCCTCCTAAAAAAAAAAAAAAAAAAACAGATTTGAATTAATCACTCAAGTCCAACTTTTCCCTACACTCCAGAAGTTCTCGATGGGATTCAAGTCGAGGAAACCTTGTGGTCAGAAGAGAATCATGAAATCCTAGGATATAACGTGATAGAATAATTGATGCGGGCATTGTGACACAGGCCGTTTGTAACGTACCAGGAGATGTGACATACCTGCCAGAAGGACGCACACGACATAAAGGCAGATAGGAATCAGAATAAAACGTCCGCGTAGCTCAGTTGGTAGAGTGACTTGTTCCGGAATAAGCGGACTCGGGTTCGAATCCCGGCGTAGACTAAAAATGACGGAGAAATTTACTTCGTTATAATGGCGCCCGAACTATCCGGATGACCCGACCGTTCAAAATCTCGCATTGGTGTGATGTTTTTTCCACACCGCGAGATAGGAAAAATAAGAGAATCCCTTCACCAGCACTTCGCAAAAAAAGAAAAATAAAAAAAAAAATAAGGGGGAGATGATGTAACGTACCAGGAGATGTGACGTACCTGCCAGAAGGACGCACACGACATAAAGGCAGATAGGAATCAGAATAAAACGTCCGCGTAGCTCAGTTGGTAGAGTGACTTGTTCCGGAATAAGCGGACTCGGGTTCGAATCCCGGCGTAGACTAAAAATGACGGAGAAATTTACTTCGTTATAATGGCGCCTGAACTATCCGGATGACCCGACCGTTCAAAATCTCGCATTGGTGTGATGTTTTCCACACCGCGAGATAGGAAAAATAAGAGAATCCCTTCACCAGCACTTCGCAAAAAAATAAAAATAAAAAAAAAAAATAAGGGGGAGATGATGTAACGTACCAGGAGATGTGACGTAGTGCCAGAAGGACGCACACGACATAAAGCCAGATAGGAATCAGAATAAAACGTCCGCGTAGCTCAGTTGATAGAGTAACTTATTCCGGAATGAGGGGATCCGGGTTCGAATCCTGGCGTGGACAGAAATGACGGAGAAATTTACTTCGTTATACGTTGTTTTTCTGCAAGAGTCCAGTCTTATCCATTTATGCAGTCACAACATAGTATAACACTTGACCCAAAACAAAGTGTAGGTCGGATCTGATAGTGAGGGTGTGCTCAAGGGTGATAAAGGAAATGAGTAATGGCCATGAGAACAATATCCATTCCACAGTACCTTAGTCCAAAATCAAAACAATTATTTTCATACCAGCGAATGCACTCTAAATACAGCTGTTTGCTCCCCCGTGGCTTCGAACATGAACGCATCCATATAAAAATTGATGTTAGAACTTGGCCTCATAGGAAAAGTGCCTCTTTTTGAGTCGTCCAGTATCTGGTCATGGTGTTCCCGTGCCCACCGCAGGCGTGTTTGCCGGCGACACTCGCTCAATCTGAGTCCACGAACGAAGGACCTAATCTCTTGGCCTATCCGCAAGAACTTCAGCTAAACTGTGTGTTAATATACGTTCTCCCTGTTCCGTGGTTGTATTCTGACGTTAGGTGAAGCATCGTGAAACGTCCTTTTCTGGCCAGCACGTGCCAATCGAAGTTGACCTCGACTGCTCACCAGTTGTGTTCATCCCTTTCTAGCCAATTGGGTGGACGTGTGCTCATCCTGAGACCATTCCAGCCGTATCTGTGGCAGCCATGGAACAACCCCAAAGTTGTCGAGATGCTCGCTCGCGCGGATAATTGTTCCTCATTCAAACTCCGAAAAGTGCGTTTATTTCCCCATTGAATGGGGTTCATGCTGACGTGGGGTTCGTCTAAGGGTTCTGTCCGTCTGCCCGGCCTGGAACCAGGGGACGCAAATCAGGGACTGGGGACTGCACATAGCCTTGGACACTCACGACGTTCTTTAAACCCTGAAACGATCCAACCGGTATGAGATGGCGAAAATGCGTGCAAATATTGTATACACAGTTGCTCAAGCTGCCATCATAACTTCACTCAAGCTGCAGGTAGTGTGTCTCGCCACGGGTAGGTTTTTAACCTTTGAACCTCATGATATGATGATGTGAGATGGTTGAAAGCTAAAATTAAACTCATCCTCAATATAAGCAAATCAGGGATATAAAAGGAAAATTCAGAATTTTATAAAAACTTTACCACCATGACAAACCAGGGCACGTTCCCGCTCTGGTAGCTGAGAGGTATAAAGCGCTGGGGAGTTTGTCTTACGATTAGAACCCTTTCGTAGATCTGACTAGGCGTCCGATTTAGGGAAGGGTTCTAATCGCGGGTGCGGGATGGATGGTGTGTTTGTCTTACGACAATGACTATCCCTAGAGTCAGTGGCCCTAAATTAGGGACGGGCGACTGCTTATAGCGCATAGAGGTTTTTTTTTTTATTGGAGGTTTAACAACCGCCGTGAGCAACTTAATGGACTATAAGCAGTCGTCCGTCCCTAATTTAGTGTCACTGGCTCGAGGAAATGGAGACAGCCAGTGCCTTAAGACAAACACAACATCCATTCCTTACCCGGATTCGAACCCGGACCCTTCTCGGACGAATGGTCATAACCCAGCGCTTAGACCACTACGCCACCGGGGCGGCGCACATTGAGTTTGCGCATCGTGCAGGTTAAACTCCAAACTAAAAACGAATATGTTATAAAGGATATTCGAAATGTTTGAAGACACGCGAGTGGATGAAATTTCTTTTTAATTCCAATAAAAGTGGGTAAATTTTAGCAGGATACAGTGCATTAAAAGAAAAAGATTATAAACAATTATTTTCCAACAAGCGAATCAAACTAAAGGAAATTATATGTTTTTTAAACCAAAGCATTTTTGTTAGAAAATACGCAGCCTTTAGTAAGAAATGCTGTTTTGTTCAATTGGACGAAAAGTAATTCCACAACACAAATATTTACTCTCTTTTTTTGTAGTAAAAAAACCCTTTAACTATTAAGTGACAAAGAGCAGTATATATAACGTTAACAGGGACTCTATGAAAATGCTGTATGAAGCCAAACAAATGGCAAGCAATTCTACTTCCGTAAAAAATCGTTTTCGCAGTGCCTGCCACGCAGATAAAAGATTTTTCTCAAGGGATCAATAGTCACTCTTATCACAAAGGCTGAGTAAACAGCATAAAAATTTCAAAAGCTATCTTTCATCCTTATGGACCTGCTACGCATTCGCAGTGTGTAAGCACCATGCGTTTCCACGAATTTATAAAACAACTAATTTGCTTGCTGCTCGAGGATATTTCTTTAGAGCAGGAGTTTTGAATCGTTTGCGAAAGTACCAAATGAACAATATGCATCTTTCTTCAATGAAATAATAGCTTTTTCCTACGGCGACAGCTGTATCAATCGATTCTTTTGCGAGATGAAATAGAAGTTCTTGAATTTTTCATATTACCGTACTTGGTGAAGTGACTTGGAGGCCCCGGTTGCGGAGTGGTATGAGGCGACGGCTTCCAACCATCCATTCATAATAAATATGAGCTCGAGTCCCGGAACAGGTATGGGTGACGCTCGCCCTGAGACCACTCCATCTCTCCTCAAACCATTGGTCTCAAATTATGCTTATAGCCAGCAGAGTTGCTCATGGTGGCAGTCAAACCTCAAAAAATGGAGCAACATGCGTATATACACTATAGTGACAAATGTCACCGGCCACCTAGAAGAGAAAAACAACATAGCATTTATTGACATACATAAGTACGGTCTCGGTCCTCCTTTATTCTAAATGCATGCACTGACCCTTCGAGACAGGCTTTCAACAAGGTTTTGTAACACAGCGATAGGTATGCGCTTCCATTCAGTACAAAATGCTGCTGCTAACTGTTGCTTAGTAGTAGGTGTTGGTTCCAAACCAGTCCACATACGATACGGAATTAACTTCAAACCATGCCGTAACAGCCTTTGCTTTATGGCTCGGTGCATTATCCTGTTTGTACCAACAAGGCTCGGCTCCATAGTATTGCCACAGAGTTGGTAGGGCATAATATTCCAGAGTGTTGGTTAACAGGTTTGTTCACAATAACCCGAGAATATACCACGAAAATCACCCCCACACGAGTACACTGCCAGTTCCACACTTGACCGTAGGAACAGTACACTGTGGTAAATAACGTTCCCCCTGCTGCCGTCATACCCACACACGGCCATCAGACCGATGGATGGTTTATCTGGATTCATCTGTCCATAATTCCCGTTTCCATTTATCTACGGTCCACAATAAATGTTCTTTACACCATGCTAAACGACGAGTAACATTCCGAGTGTAGATGAAAGGTTTATCAGCAGCCGCACGACCACAGTAGCCCGTGGACTGAAGTTCTCTGCGAATAATACCAAGGTTCCAGCATTTTTACTCACCTGTACACTGAGATCTTGTGCAGTACTCCGTCGATTAGCTGTAACGACTCTCCTGAAGTTTCGACTTCCTCTATCACTGATATCTTTGGTCTGAAGGTACGTTTTGCTGCTTCAGGCACGCTATGTGTCTTCCACTAATTCAGTACATCCAAAACACTTGACTTGAATATGTTTAAACGCCTCTAGGTTTCTGTTATGGACAACCTACTAATATAACACCCAACAACCTTTCATTTCTCAAAGTAAGTTCTCTTCCGTCGCGACATTTTCACTCAACCTCATGATTGCGGTCAGGTGCAGGCTTATTTTTGTACCGTTCGCAGTTGTACCGCGCATTTTAACAACGCAGCGTATCTGTTCATTTGCTTTTAAAGTAGTGCCCGGTGACTTTTGTCAATATAGTGTACATCATCTTCATCGTTATCAACCATTATCTATCCACTGCTTGATGACGGTCTCTCTATATTTCTTTTACAACTTTCTGTCTTGAGCCAGTTTCGTCTGAATCAATCCGACATGCTACAGCATTTTACCACCCATCTCCAGCGTAGTCTTCTTTGTGGTGTTTTCCTGTCACGTGGAATCCAGTCAGGTATATCAGTTGTCCAAGCTAGTGAGATCTTCTAGCAATACATCCATCCCATTGCCCTTTCAGGGTTTTTGCCTTGGTCATGATATATAATAATCAACTCCCGTCATTTTCCTAGTCCATGAGTTAATCTTCCTATCCTTGCAGTTTTTGCCAAGTATGCATCTCTTCAAGTTTTGTTCAGTAGTTGTCAGCCTCCAGATGTTGTTGTTTTTTTGTTTAGATCCATGGCTTTGTTACGTAAATAGGAGCTCGAAGAACGCAATGATTAAACACTTTTCCTTTATGGAATAATGGTAAATTGTTCTTGAAAATTATACTGTTTCTTCCAAATGGTTTCCAACCAAGTTAATGAGATTATTAATAATTCGTATATACATAGTCAGTGGACAAAACGTTAGAAATAAGGAGGATGTACAGTTGACTTGGGCATCCCCCACTCAGATTGGAACAAACCCAAACCAAACGCTGGCGATTAATAAGCAAATCACAGTGTTCCCAATACCGCATCGCATTCACCAAACATGGGTATAAGTTGTGATGTGATGGAATTAGATTGTGGACGCATTGTTGGAGCAAGACAGATGGGTCATTCTATCGCCCAAATGATGGGAACCCTACGGTTCCCGAGAGCAACCGTATCAAGGGTGTACCGCGAGTATATAATCTGCGTGGGGAGTGTCCATGTCAACCAGTATATGATCGACGAACGTACCAGCGCCCAGAGAGGAAGCAGTGGCCAACAATACGCCATTGGTGACAGGGGTGGACTTAGACTATCCAGGCTCGTACTGACCGATCGCTTGCGTTGGCTTCGCCAGGTAAAATGTCGGTGGCCTAAGCCGTCTCAGCGAGTAAACGGTATGACGCACAATGCATACCATGGGCTACGGGAGCCGACGTCCTACTCCTGTGCCACTGTTGACTGCTCGTCATCGGACATTGTGCCGAAATCACATCCAGGTTAAATGTCGGAGGGTCAAGCAGCGTCAGCGAGTGAACGGTATGACGCACAATGCATACCATGGGCTACGGGTGCCGACGCCCTACTCGTGTGCCACTGTTGACTGCTCGTCATCGAACATTGTGCCGAAATCACATCCAGGTTAAATGTTGGAGGCCCAAGAAGCGTCACCGTGTGAACGGTATAGCGCACATTGCATAAAATGGGCTACGGGAGCTGACGCCCTACTCGTGTGCCACTGTTGACTGCTCCTCGTCGGACATTGTGTCGAAATCACATCCAGGTTAAATGTCGGAGGCCCAAGCAGCGTCAGCGACTGAACGGTATGACGCACAATGCATACCATGGGCTACGGGTGCCGACGCCCTACTCGTGTGCCACTGTTGACTGCTCGTCATCGAACATTGTGCCGAAATCACATCCAGGTTAAATGTTGGAGGCCCAAGAAGCGTCACCGTGTGAACGGTATAGCGCACATTGCATAAAATGGGCTACGGGAGCTGACGCCCTACTCGTGTGCCACTGTTGACTGCTCCTCGTCGGACATTGTGTCGAAATCACATCCAGGTTAAATGTCGGAGGCCCAAGCAGCGTCAGCGACTGAACGGTATGACGCACAATGCATACCATGGGCTACGGGTGCCGACGCCCTACTCGTGTGCCACTGTTGACTGCTCGTCATCGAACATTGTGCCGAAATCACATCCAGGTTAAATGTTGGAGGCCCAAGAAGCGTCACCGTGTGAACGGTATAGCGCACATTGCATAAAATGGGCTACGGGAGCTGACGCCCTACTCGTGTGCCACTGTTGACTGCTCCTCGTCGGACATTGTGTCGAAATCACATCCAGGTTAAATGTCGGAGGCCCAAGCAGCGTCAGCGACTGAACGGTATGACGCACAATGCATACCATGGGCTACGGGTGCCGACGCCCTACTCGTGTGCCACTGTTGACTGCTCGTCATCGAACATTGTGCCGAAATCACATCCAGGTTAAATGTCGGAGGCCCAAGCAGCGTCAGCGAGTGAACGGTATGACGCACAATGCATACCATGGGCTACGGGTGCCGACGCCCTACTCGTGTGCCACTGTTGACTGCTCGTCATCGAACATTGTGCCGAAATCACATCCAGGTTAAATGTCGGAGGCCCAAGAAGCGTCACCGTGTGAACGGTATAGCGCACATTGCATAAAATGGGCTACGGGGGCTGACGCCCTACTCGTGTGCCACTGTTGACTGCTCCTCGTCGGACATTGTGTCGAAATCACATCCAGGTTAAATGTCGGAGGCCCAAGCAGCGTCAGCGACTGAACGGTATAACGCACAATGCATACCATGGGCTACGGGTGCCGACGCCCTACTCGTGTGCCACTGTTGACTGCTCGTCATCGAACATTGTGCCGAAATCACATCCAGGTTAAATGTCGGAGGCCCAAGCAGCGTCAGCGAGTGAACGGTATGACGCACAATGCATACCATGGGCTACGGGTGCCGACGTCTTACTCGTGTGCCACTGTTGACTGCTCGTCATCGAACATTGTGCCGAAATCACATCCAGGTTAAATGTCGGAGGCCCAAGAAGCGCCACCGTGTGAACGGTATAGCGCACAATGCATAAAATGGGCTACGGGGGCCGACGCCCTACTCGTGTGCCATTGTTGACTGCTCCTCGTCGGAAATTGTGTCGAAATCACATCCAGGTTAAATGTCGGAGGCCCAAGCAGCGTCAGCGACTGAACGGTATGACGCACAATGCATACCATGGGCTACGGGTGCCGACGCCCTACTCGTGTGCCACTGTTGACTGCTCGTCATCGAACATTGTGCCGAAATCACATCCAGGTTAAATGTCGGAGGCCCAAGCAGCGTCAGCGAGTGAACGGTATGACGCACAATGCATACCATGGGCTACGGGTGCCGACGTCTTACTCGTGTGCCACTGTTGACTGCTCGTCATCGAACATTGTGCCGAAATCACATCCAGGTTAAATGTTGGAGGCCCAAGAAGCGTCACCGTGTGAACGGTATAGCGCACATTGCATAAAATGGGCTACGGGGGCTGACGCCCTACTCGTGTGCCACTGTTGACTGCTCCTCGTCGGACATTGTGTCGAAATCACATCCAGGTTAAATGTCGGAGGCCCAAGCAGCGTCAGCGACTGAACGGTATGACGCACAATGCATACCATGGGCTACGGGTGCCGACGCCCTACTCGTGTGCCACTGTTGACTGCTCGTCATCGAACATTGTGCCGAAATCACATCCAGGTTAAATGTCGGAGGCCCAAGAAGCGTCACCGTGTGAACGGTATAGCGCACAATGCATACCATGGGCTACGGGTGCCGACGCCCTACTCGTGTGCCACTGTTGACTGCTCGTCATCGAACATTGTGCCGAAATCACATCCAGGTTAAATGTCGGAGGCCCAAGCAGCGTCAGCGAGTGAACGGTATGACGCACAATGCATACCATGGGCTACGGGTGCCGACGCCCTACTCGTGTGCCACTGTTGACTGCTGGTCATCGAACATTGTGACGAAATCACATCCAGGTTTAATGTCGGAGGCCCAAGAAGCGTCACCGTGTGAACGGTATAGCGCACATTGCATAAAATGGGCTACGGGGGCTGACGCCCTACTCGTGTGCCACTGTTGACTGCTCCTCGTCGGACATTGTGTCGAAATCATATCCAGGTTAAATGTCGGCGGCCCAAGCAGCGTCAGCGACTGAACGGTATGACGCACAATGCATACCATGGGCTACGGGTGCCGACGCCCTACTCGTGTGCCACTGTTGACTGCTCGTCATCGGACATTGTGCCGAAATCACATCCAGGTTAAATGTCGGAGGCCCAAGCAGCGTCAGC
Source organism: Macrothele yani (assembly GCA_039090855.1). Taxonomy (NCBI): domain Eukaryota; kingdom Metazoa; phylum Arthropoda; class Arachnida; order Araneae; family Macrothelidae; genus Macrothele; species Macrothele yani. The sequence continues at coordinate 16,296,258 of CM077015.1, read as the reverse complement.
GAGTGAACGGTATGACGCACAATGCATACCATGGGCTACGGGTGCCGACGCCCTACTCGTGTGCCACTGTTGACTGCTCGTCATCGAACATTGTGCCGAAATCACATCCAGGTTAAATGTCGGAGGCCCAAGAAGCGTCACCGTGTGAACGGTATAGCGCACAATGCATACCATGGGCTACGGGTGCCGACGCCCTACTCGTGTGCCACTGTTGACTGCTCGTCATCGAACATTGTGCCGAAATCACATCCAGGTTAAATGTCGGAGGCCCAAGCAGCGTCAGCGAGTGAACGGTATGACGCACAATGCATACCATGGGCTACGGGTGCCGACGCCCTACTCGTGTGCCACTGTTGACTGCTCGTCATCGAACATTGTGCCGAAATCACATCCAGGTTAAATGTCGGAGGCCCAAGAAGCGTCACCGTGTGAACGGTATAGCGCACAATGCATACCATGGGCTACGGGTGCCGACGCCCTACTCGTTTGCCACTGTTGACTGCTCGTCATCGAACATTGTGCCGAAATCACATCCAGGTTAAATGTCGGAGGCCCAAGCAGCGTGAGCGAGTGAACGGTATGATGCACAATGCATACCATGGGCTACGGGTGCCGACGCCCTACTCGTGTGCCACTGTTGACTGCTCGTCATCGAACATTGTGCCGAAATCACATCCAGGTTAAATGTCGGAGGCCCAAGAAGCGCCACCGTGTGAACGGTATAGCGCACAATGCATAAAATGGGCTACGGGGGCCGACGCCCTACTCGTGTGCCATTGTTGACTGCTCCTCGTCGGAAATTGTGTCGAAATCACATCCAGGTTAAATGTCGGAGGCCCAAGCAGCGTCAGCGACTGAACGGTATGACGCACAATGCATACCATGGGCTACGGTTGGCGACGCCCTACTCGTGTGCCACTGTTGACTGCTCCTCATCGGACATTGTGCCGAAATCACATCCAGGTTAAATGTCGGAGGCCCAAGCAGCGTCAGCGACTGAACGGTATGACGCACAATGCATACCATGGGCTACGGTTGGCGACGCCCTACTCGTGTGCCACTGTTGACTGCTCCTCATCGGACATTGTGCCGAAATCACATCCAGGTTAAATGTCGGAGGCCCAAGCAGCGTCAGCGACTGAACGGTATGACGCACAATGCATACCATGGGCTACGGTTGGCGACGCCCTACTCGTGTGCCACTGTTGACTGCTCCTCATCGGATATTACGCCTCATTTTGTGCTGGGAAGATCAAAACTGGAACTCTGCAGAGTGACGCCGCGTCGTGTGGTCAGATAAATCCCGTCGTTTTCTGACGAAATACCCGTAACACCTGTATATGCCTTGCAACACGACGGTAGGTAATATGTGTGCCAAATCTGTTTTATTCAAGATCACTTGAATGAAAAAATTCAGGTGACAGTGATTCTAGCAGTGATATCTGTTGGAGGGAAGCTGCCAACACTCGTGAAGATGAAGAAAAAATCTGCCTAAGGGGAGGCTACTATAGATGGAATCATATTTAGATGAAATTGAAAAAGCCTGGATGACCTCTGAACTCATTGTGGAATGGCTGAAATTAGTGTGAAAAAAACGATCAGGTGCACTCCTGAAAGAACGAGCTCCTCTATTTCCAAATACATTTATGGGACACGTAAAACGGAATGTGAAGTCAGAAGTTTCGGAGATGGATGTAGATTTGGCCATCATACCAGGAAGCATGACTTGCCAGTTGGAGGCCATTGATATTGTCGTCACCAAGCCTTTTAAGTACTCCCTTCCACGCCTTTACAGGGAATGGTTGCTGTATGGCAACGGCTCCTTAACTCAATACTAACATACTGAAAAATCCATTTAAGACATCACTGGAACAGTGGATAAAGACTGCAAGAAGCAGCATCTCATCATGTACAATTTTTATCATAACCTTTTCTTAAGACTGCTAGTTTGCAACATTTTTCAAAATCCTTCTATGGCCTTGACATTCTGTGTAAATTGTTCTATGATTTCATTCTTTTCCATTCCATTTTAGTCAATAGTGAAAGCCTTCAGAAAGTGCTGCTCGTTAAACAAATTAGGTGGGATTCAAGACGATCTGATATGGGAAAGTAACGACTATGCGCAATCGGAATGATCATCCAATGAGAGTGAGAATGATACTACTAAATATACAAACTATCTTTTGAAAAAGGAGACTACAGTCTTGTGATGATAATATATATTAAGAAAATACAACGTTTGTCACAAATATTTCATTTTTTCAAGTCGACGAAGGTCTTCCTGGGATCTGGACTAGCTTCATCATGACGAATATATTCCAATTGTATATGACATGGTTTTTACAGACTGCCGTTCGTCCTAATGAAGCTAGGCAGAGTCCAGCGAAACCGTGGTCGACTTGAAACAATAAAATATTTGTGACAAACTTTGTATTGTATTTTCTTATCTGATTCTCAAAGAATTGTAATTCGAGGTTTATATCACATCCTGTGTTATAAATGGACATTTTCATTCACTACAAGTTGAATTTTTGTGTGTGCTGGATCTTGTGACAAAGTAAATGTCTCCATCACTTTTATGCAAGGGGAGAAATTCGAACCTCTAACTCTCGGCTCCGGAGCTCCGAGTGCTATCCACTATACAACACTCGCATGAAAATAATGGAGAAATTTACTTTGTTACATTGGTGCCCGAACCAATATGACCTGACTGTTAGGTTCGCAATGATGTGATACACTTTCCACACAGCGAGACAGGGAAAATGAGAACGTTTCATACACCAAATTGTCTGGGATTTCTCAAAAGCACATTCTTTATGGGATGACTGCCTACAGCGAGACGTTGTCCCGGCTGACACGTGGGCCATGCCTCCGGCCCCCTTTCGGGAAGGGGGGAGATGTGACGTGCTTGTCCCGCAGGACGCACATGAGATAAAGGCAGATAGCAGTGAGAGCACATGTCTGCGTAGCTCAGTTGGGAGATCGACTTACTCCAGAGTGAGGGGACCTGGAGTCGATGTCCGTTCGGCGCGGACGAACTTGTACGTTATAATCTGGATTTGCGGTTTGATTTAAGAATTAAGTTGATGTTTGTTTTTTGCTACAAACTCAACATAATTTAATGGGGTTGTCGTATATTTCAGGTTGACTTATATTTGGGTAAATACAGTGTATACCCGGTTTTAATGAAACAAGTATCCCTATTCTCGTGTATCTAGAAAAGTGAAAACTGGAAATATCGCGACGGCACTTGGTAGGTACCTAAAACGTAGAGGGCATGGGGAAATGATTTAACGGGAAAAAAGTTTAAAATCGCGCCGATAGGAAAAATTGTGCTGCAGTCTCTTATGCCGATAATGCGACCTCTGTGGAACTTGCTAATGTGACTTTACGACTATCTTACACGACGGCATATGCTAATAGCATCCTTACCCGCTGCTGACCAATCAGTGACATGCCAACCGAGACACGCGGCGCTTATAACAGAAAAAATTATTAAAATCATGCAATGTATTGATTATGATACGCTTTCCAACATACCAAAAATCATTACTCAAGTTATGAGGATATTGGCTGTGGAATAAAACTCGCACCTGTGCCATGACCTTTGAACTCATTTCTATTATATTAAACAGAATTGGTTCAGTATACCTCCAGAACAACATATTAAAGTTTTATCATTTATAGTCAAGTTATGAGGATAATGGGTGTGGAATAAATCTAGCACCTGTGCCCTGACCTTTGACCTCATTTCGGTGATTTTAAACAGAATTGGTTCCATATACTTCCGGAACAACATACTAAAGTTTTATCGCAATAAAAGCATTTTTAGTCACGTTATGAGAAGAATGGCTGTGGAATGAATCTTGCTCCTGTGCCCTGACCTTTGACCTCATTTCGGTGATGTTAAATAGAATTGGTTCAGTATACTTCCGGAACAACATACTAAAGTTTTGTCACAATAAAAGCATTTTTAGTCAAGTTATGAGGATAATGTCTGTGGAATAAATCTCGCTCCTGTGCCCTGAGGTTCGACCCCATTTCGATGAAATTCAACAGAACCGGTTCAGTGTATCTCTGGAACAACATGGTAAAGGTTTGTCGCAATCGAAGCATTTTTACGTAAGTGATGATGCATAAGGGCGATGGAATGGATCCCACCCCTGTGTCCTGACCTTTGATCCCATTTATCCCATTTTCTGTAGGGTTCCTCCCCAGGTTGTCCCCTACCACATACTGAAATATAATCGAACCATTTTTATGCGAGTTGTCGTGCGGACGGACAGACAGACAGACAGACGGACAAAGCTGGAGCATATACGCTTTTTTAACCTACGGTTGGAAATCATAAAAAACGGCTGGTTTCTGGTCCGTGATGTTGCGCAATCTGATTTGCCTAGAGGCGGTATGCATGCACCAATGATGCCGAAATGCTAAACATTTCTGCGATATTGCCTGATTAGCATATCCTGTAAAAATCAAGGTCGTAGCTTGACCCCTTTCAAAGGTGTTCTGCTTTTTATGAACATGAGTGTATAAGTTTATTAACTTCAGAGGCACGTATGATGAAATATTTATTACTGGAATTAAATTTAATGTTGAAATGGGAAATATACTTTGGATTACCTTCCACGTTATGGGATTTACTGAGACCGAGAGTATTTACATGCTCAAAACAAAGAAATGGAAGTCAAAATGTTTTAAGAAGCTTAATGCTTTGCTTTTGAGTTTCTTAAGGCTCTCTACGAATCCTTCTCTCACGTGCTTAACTTCTCCAAATAAAAATAAAAGTGGAGGAAATGGGAACTCTGACAACGCTGATAAAAGGCTTTCTCGAGATTTCGATGGAAGAAATCCTTTGACGTAAGAACGGAAGTTAATTCCGCAAATTCGCATTACAGCAGTCTACTTGAGATGTCACTGCGAAATACAATCTTACGTTTTACCCGATTATATACTAACTGCCAAATAATAAGATAATACAAAATAGATAATTGGGATATACGCGTATAAAGAGAAGTCACGTTATTTCATGGCAAATACCAAAGAATTACAAATAAAAAAATTGCATTTTTCATGGTACGCCCCAAATAATTTTTACCATTATTTTTAAAGCTATTTCTTATTGTTTCTTAAGCACCAAAAAACAATGCAGTTCTACTCTGGTCTACCTATTTTAGTGATGCCAAATGCTATTTCCAAATAATAAATTGTTTAATCTTACATTCCGTAAAAAACGAAAATTTTTGTCACACTAAGAGAAAGGTTAATGCGCCACCTAAAATTATCTTTGGAGAAGCACTGCTCTAGATCATTATAAAATTGTTGAACGGAATTGTGGTCTGAAAAAAATACGACAATACTGGTGTTTACGTTCGTTGTATACTTTGTTCTTCGCGAAATGCATTGCTTCTTTTTTTGTTTTTTTTGAGTGGAAGTTTAACGACCACCGTCAGAAACTCAATGGTCTATAAGCAGTCACCCGTCCCTAATTTAAGGCCACTGACTCCAGGGAAGGGAGCCAGTGCCGTAGGACAAACACAACATCCATGCCTCACTTGGATTCAAACCTGGACCCTTCTTGGATGAATGGTCACAAGTCAGCGCTTAGACCACTGCGACACCGGGGCGGCGATATGCATTGACCACGGAAGTTCTGTGGTAAGCATCTTTGAGCATAAAATCTACACCAAATGAATCTGCATAGGGTCTTACATGGGAATAGAGAATCGCTCCTATTTGCTTTGGCGGCTATTAGACTAATATATGTCTGCTCTCCGATTCCAGAGAGAAACGCGCCTCATCCGTGTACAAGACAATACGTCACTATTTCGAGGTTCAGTCGACATGTGCTGAATCATCAGTTGAAGCGAACGCATTTCTGGGTAGCGTAAATAAACTTATGCAGTCGTTTAGCCACAGTAGAGGAGGATACTTAGATTTCTGTAGCCTCTCTGATTCCGCGTGGTTTATACTGCTGAATAGAGTCATTTTGAGAAGTTTTAACTCCTGGAGAGCTCGAGACAAGTCCCTGGAAGACTATACTACTTGTTTGAAATTGCTTCTGGAGACTTTAGATCACAGAATGTTTGCCACCAAAGACTTAAATTACCTGCGTAATTGATAGCCCGACCTCTGGCCTTCCAGAAGCAATCCAGATTATTGAATCTTCTAGACGTCTGCTAGGCAACATCAGGTGGGAAATCGATATTGCTGACTTAGGATGGAGCATTTCACGATGAAGTTACAGTGTCCGATGAAAAGCCATCCTTCTCGCGAGCGTTCTGATTTTCGTATTATTCCATGATCAAATCGTCGTCCAACCCATGTTTTAAAATTGCAGCACATTAAAAAATGTTCATAAATCTCTACTGCCTCGTTTGTTATTCACGCTCTAGTGTTTCTTTCTAAGATTACGAGGATTAGTGTAGTTGTAAAGATGAGAAATGTTACCTAGAAATGCAGCGGAATGTTTTTATAACACTGATGGCGTAAAAACCCCTTTTTGCCGGTGCTGGTTACGAACCCACATCTTCCTTATCTGGAGTCTGACATTTTATCGCTTAAACACATCTTCCTTCTTTCGAGTCGGACATTCTACCGCTAAAACACATCTTCATTCTCCGAGTCGGACATTCTACCGCTTAAACACCTATTATTTCTCCGGAGTCGGACATTCTACCGCTTAAGCACATCTTCCTTCTCCGGAGTCGGACATTTTACCGCTTAAACACATCTTCCTTCTGCCGCTTAAACACCTATTCTTTCTCCGGGGGCGAACATTCTACCGCTTAAGCACATCTTCCTTCTGCGGAGACGGACATTTTACCGCTTAAACACATCTTCCTTCTACCGCTTAAACACATATTCTTTCTCCGGAGTCGGACATTCTACCGCTAAGCACATCTTCCTTCTCCGCAGTCAGACATTCTACTGTTTGAACTACATCGATGAATGTTTAGCTCATGTGAGAATAAGCCCTATTCTTACCGGTGGCTATGGAGCCAGGAGACGAACCCACATCCGTCTTTTGGCTCCGTAGCCAGTTCGATTGAACTACAGCTCCTTTGCTTATCACTTCAACTTGCCGTTTTGACCCTTGCGACACCTCAGCGGTACGTCACACTGTATGCATTGCCATTTTTTTGCTCAACATTCTGATTCCTCATATGCTTAAAATCTGAGGGTCCGGACATACAAGGTCTGTCCGGAAAATATTGAGACTCATTCAATAACAGACGTTTAATTAAAGTTTCACTTACACAACATTAAAATTCCTCGAAACAACATCCTTGAACATCAATACACCGCTGCCAGCGGTTCTGCCACGCGGCGTAGCTTGCAGTCGAGAACAGGGGTCGCTTTCAAAGCACTCGTCGTGGCAGTTTGCACATTTGTAACAGTCCCAAAATGGTGTCCTTTCAGGCTGGATTTGAGCCGGGGAAACGAAAAAAAGTCAGCCGTGGCCAAGTCCGGGCTGTAGGGAGGTTGGAGCAGCGTTGCCACATTGTGTTTTGCCAGAAACTCTCTCATTCTCAGCGACCCCGTCAGCGCCACCCGTCACGCCCGGAGACTCCGCCCTCAGGTCCTTCTGATTGGCACAGGTAAAGTGGTCTCAATACTTTCCGGACAAACCTTGTAAATATTGCTATTAATTGAGCGTTTTCATACGAAAGTCTCAGTTCTACAAAAACATACCTCGGCTGATTGATAAATAACTTCCGATTACTTTCGGCGCAGTTTAGTAATATGCAAATAGGTGACTCCTAAAGTAAGTACAGTTTCCAGGCTAGAAGGCGTCGCTTGACACAGGAGTTGGAATAAAACGGCAGCATGCTGGGGAACAGACTCAAGTGAACACGATGACTTGCCGGGAAATATGGCTTTACTCGGGTGTATTAGGGGTAGGCAAAAGTTTCCGCGGCCCCCGCTAGTGGGAGCTGTTGGGGTCCGTGCTGTTAGTTCGTACATGAAGCCAATCATGGCGGTCGATAAAGTTCATTTGCGGTACTGTTTGTTATTCATGTTTACTTTAGGGAAACGTGCGAGTGAAGCATACAGTTCAATATGCTATTCCACCCATTGAATGCGAATAAAAAGACACTAATGAACATGACACACTAGAATCATGCTATTCCACCCACCGAATGCGAATAAAAAGACATGACAATTGTGTGGAGTCCATCACCACTACACTTAGCAGGAATGGCTATCCCGTGTGGAATGAGCAGAGACTTGTAACATCAGACGGAGTCTTCAGGCCGGACATTATTTGCAGAAAACCAAATGAGAGACAATCCTATATAATTGATGCACAGATCATAAATGATCAATTTGATCTAAACACCGCACACAATAACAAGGTGTCTAAATATTCAACTAAAGACATTGCTGACTCTGTACGATCGCTTACCAACTGCTGATCGCCTATTGTAATGGCATTTACAATTTCTTCTCCAGGAAATCATATCTTACCATAACACACTTGCATGTGCTCTTCATCGCTGATTTGCAGAGACTATCTATTGCCAACCTTAACGACTCCTGGTGTATTCACCAGCGCTTCTACACAACGGCGACTGTTTCTTAAAATGGCTGATGTGCACTGTTTGAACGTTGCGTGAATCACTTTCTTTCACATCATGTATGATTGAGTTTATTGTAATCCTACTTGTCTGAGATGTTTTCAATAATAACATTAATACTATTATTGTGTGCTATGTTAATGTGATGTGATTTAAATTAATCTGTAATATTTGTTTGGGTGTTTGTAAATCTCAGACTTTGTGGGAAGTGCATGCTTGCGATTAAGCTTTTAGGAAAGCGAATAAAATGTTCAGTTAGGGAATAGTGCGAGTGAAGCATGCGGTTCAATATTGCAGGCGTATGGCGTAACGGTTATGGGTGAGCGGACTTGTCGAGAATGGTTTGCTAGGTTTAAGAAAGGTGATTCAAGCTTGGAAGGCAAGCCATGTGCAGGTAGACCGCAGGAACTCGCCGACGAGGAGCTGGAATCGCTGTTGCAAGAGGATGCCACACAATCGACCACGCAACTGGTGAAACGTTTGAACGTGGTTCAATCGACGGTGGTACGGGCGTCTACAGGCCATGGGGAAGATTCAGAAGATTGGTAAGTGAGTTCCGCATACTTTAACTGAGCGTAATATTGGTCAACGATTCGGCATCTGCATGTCGTTGCTGAATAGGTTTCATAGGGAAGAATTTGTTGTGGAAGGTTGTCACCGGTGATGAAAAACGGGTCTATTGCGACAGCCCCGTTACCAAGGGATCCTGGGTCGACTCAGGTCAGCAATCAACATACATTTCAAAACAGCAAATCCCCGGAAAACAGATGCTGTTGTGTGTGCGCGGTGAGATATCCATGGAATACTGTACTTCGAACTGTTGAAACCGGGAGAAACAATCACTCCACAACGATATTGCGATCAGTTGATGAAACTGAACTCCGCAATCAAGCCATGGACAGCTAAAGACGACCGGGGCACCTGTGCATGGCTCGATTGCGAGTGGGCTATTTCCTTTACCTGTCCATAGACCAACGTCCATGGACAGGTAAAGGACACCGCCCAGTCATCCTGTTACACGATAATGCCTGACCACATATAAGTGCCACCACGAAATCAACCCTTGAACAGTTACACTGGGAGGTTTTACCGCACCCGGCTTACTCCCCGGACATTGCACCCTCAGGCTTTCATTTGTTTCGCTCTGTGCAACATACCCTAGCCAACAGACCACATGTCGGTGCCACTACTAAAATCAACCCTTGAACAGTTACACTGGGAGGTTTTACCGCACCCGGCTTTCTCCCCGGACATTGCACCCTCAGACTTTCATCTGTTTCGCTCTGTGCAACATTCCCTAGCCCAACAGACCACATGCCTGTGTCACTACGAAATGAACTCTTGAACAGTTACACTGGGAGGTTTTACCGCACCCGGCTTACTCCCCGGACACCGCACCCTCAGACTTTCATCTGTTTTGCTCTACGCAACATGCCCTAGCCCAACAGCGGTTCACCACAGTACCAGAGGTGGAAACTTTCGTCACTGTGTTCTTCAGTTCAAAACTCGAGTCCTTTTATCACAGGGACATTCATTTGTTGCCTGAATAATGGCAAAAGGTCATGAATGCTAGCGGCCAATATTTCGTTGAAAGAATGTGTACTGGTTTCTTGATTGTTCCTGTCTCCTTTCTCCTTAAAACGGCGGAACGCTTTGCATACCCCTAATATATGCAGTAATTTTTAGGCATGGAAATCGGCGGCAACGTAGATCCATCGCCAATTGCAAAAAGTCTATGCTCCTCAAGTCATAAGCGTTCGGAGTGTGTCAGAATGACGTTTGAAAGTTGCACTTAGGTTCAATGACTTTTACGATTAGAAAAACAGTGTCACACTTTCAACATGAACACCATTCAGCGACGTAGCGTATACTGAGGCTGTGGTGCAAGAAAGTAGACGGCTGACCATGCGTCCATTTCTGCAAATGCAAATATTAGAGTATTTTTTGTCATGTATTCCGCGAATTATCTGTTAAGGAAGTAATTAATTTAGGTTCTGCGGATTATACACCGATTCCGATAAAATATCACTTTAAAAGACATTCTGTGGCATTCGGTTTCTAAGAAATCCCTGTCGTAATTGCCAGCAGATGTCGTATAGGTGGAAAATTACCACGAATGTGGTAATTACAGGGAAACGCAATGCGACACGAAGATGTGGGTCGTAAACAGGTGAAAACAAGTTTTGCTTTGATTTACGAAGAATTTGACAATAGATACAACGCAACAAAGGCAATAATATTTGCTCTCGCGGATTATCGCGTGCTGTGCGAAGCTCAGCGTTACACACGCTCTTTTGGCGCCGTAGGTCTAACTACGGAACTGCATCTAACTTCAGAATTAAGGTGATGCCGAAAAAACTCATAGTTCTGAAAGAAACAGAAAAGCATTTGCACTGCTGGCTACCCAAAATGCAACACTAAGAAGGACACGTGATAGCAAAGCCAGATTTAGTGGATACATAACAACAAATGCAAAGATGAAACGATTGAGCTCACAGGCCCGTGCGACTTGCGGAACACGCAGACATCAATAGTTCGTGTGGCCCCCATGGCTGGCAATAACAGCCGCTACACGCCGTGGCATCAAACGAAAAAGACTTTGGATGTGAGCTTGGGGTATGTCGGTACAGGCTGCTTCCACACGTTGCCACAGTTCATCTGGCGTAGCCGCGGGTGGTGCTTGCCAGGCCACTCGGTTGCAGATCAGCGACGAGACGTGTTCGATGGACGACATATCGGGAGAACAGGCGAATCACGGCAGCAGTGACACCTGGTGGGCCGTGAAGAACTGTTGCACGATGCGTGACACGTGCGGGCGCGCATTGTCCTGTTGAAACGTGACCGCTGGCAGGTCCTGCAGGTAAGGGAGGACTACAGGCTCCAAAACGTCGGAGCTGTAGCGCTGGCTGTTGAGTGTAACGGCGATGCGTACCAGAGGGGTGCAGGTGTCATATCCAATTGCGCCCCAGACCATAACGCCAGGCAACGGACCGGTATGGCGATGCATAATGCAAGCGTCATACAGTCTCTCGCCGTGGTGCCGCCACACGCGGAACAGACCATCGTGGTGTTGCAGGCAGAAGCGGGATTCGTCGGAAAACACAATGTCGTGTCATTCCGTAGTCCAGGTGCGGAGTTCAACGGCCCACTGCCGCTGCACTCGCTGGTGGTGTAACGTCAATGGTAACCGGAGCAATGGGCCCCGTGCGTCAAGTCCACGCTCCTGCAGATGACGTCGAACGGTACGTGCTGACACAGGTTGTTGCGCAACGCATTCTAATTCCTGCGCTAACGTTGGTGATGTTGCGGTGCGAGCCGTCAATGCCCGCCGCACAACATGCCGGTCCTCTCGTTTGGTGGTGTGCCGCGGCTGCGGCAATCGCTCAGGTCCGTCCGTCCCTCCTGCACCCACCGAATTCATACTCGCCCTACTGTAGCTGGATATCGTCCCATACGGGATCTGATGTCTCGGTACGATAAACCGCTGTCGCGAGAAGCCACTATTCGTCGTCGGTCGAACTCCGAAACGTGCTGGAATGACTGCCGTATTCTGCGACGAGGCATCAGGAAGCTTCCCACGCATAGGTCCGGCAGCACAACACACTTCCACTATTTACACCCCACCTTCTGTGCTCCCTTCTTATAGTGCTTCTCGGTGGCGTGCCGGGCGCACATGATTTGCATATGCCCTGCAACGCTAATCGTTTGCATATCCTCTCGCAGGCGACGCATGCTGCGAATTTGAGGCCAATCGGATGCTTCTTTCTTGGTGTTGCATTTTGGGTGGCCAGCAGTGTAAAAAGGACTTGAAAGTTATATAAAATACACTGACGGAAAAAAATCGCAACACCAAGTAGGGGTTGTGTTAGATAAACGACAGTTGGTAGGCGGTGAGAGTACATCTGTAAGATGACGTCTATGCAAATTTTGCGCTTGACGCATACGTGTGTCGCTAGTAGCGCCCCTCAGAACATGCAAAGCAGGTTTGCTGTAAATACGCGCTGTAACGTTCGTGAGCGTTAGTTATCGTCGAGATTCGACGTAGTGTGTTTATGTTAGACAAGAATGACTTTAAGAAGACGAAGAAGCCATTATCAACAGCTCACGGAGTTTGAACGAGGTCGTGTAATAGGGCTACGAGAAGGTGGATTTTCGTTCCGCAATATTGCAGAACGACTTGGCAGGAATGTAGCCACTGTGCATGATTGTTGGCAGCGGTGGTCAAAGGAAAGTACTGCCTCATGAAGTCCGGGTTCCGGCCGGCCACGTAGCACTACTGAGAGGGAAGAACGCCGTGTATAGCGTATGGCCGTGGCGCTTCGTACCCCGTCTGTGGCAGCAATTCGAGCTGCAGTTGCCACCACAGTGACACAACGAAATGTTATAAATCGGTTACTTGAAGGACAGCTCCGAGCCAGACGCCCTGTAGCGTGCATTCCACTTACTCCAAACCACTGCCGTTTGCGACATCAGTGGTGTCAAGCTAGAGCTCATTGGAGGACGGAGTGGAGATCTGTTGTGTTTTCTGATGAAAGCCGGTTCTACCTGGGTGCCAGTGATGGCTGTGTGTTGGTTAGAAGGAGGCCAGGTGAGCGCCTGCAGCCAACCTGTCTGCGGCCGAGACACACTGGACCAACACCTGGAGTTATGGTCTGGGGAGCATTTTCCTATGACAGCAGGAGCACTCTCGTGGTTATCCCACGCACCCTGACGGCACAGTTGTACGTCGGTCTGGGGATTCAACCTGTTGTGCTGCCATTCATGAACAGCATTCCAGGGGGTGTTTTCGAACAGGATAACGCTCGCCCGCATACCGCTGTTGTAACCCAACATGCTCTACAGAGTGTCGACATGTTGCCGTGGCCTGCTAGATCACCAGATCTTTCACCAATCGAGCACGTATGGGACATCATTGGACGACAACTCCAGCGTCATCCCCAACCAGCATTAACCGTCCCTGTATTGACCGACCAAGTGCAACAGGCATGGAACTCCATTCCACAAACTGACATCCAGCACCTTTTACGATACAATGCTTGAACGTTTGCGTGCTTTCTTTCAACATTCTGGCGGTTACGCCGGTTATTAATGTACCAGCATTTCACATTTAGAATGGCTCTTCTCGCGCTTACATTAAGCTGTGATCTTGAAACCTTAATCGATTCAATATGTTACCTATACAAATGTATTGCCGCCATTTCATTCCTCAACAACTATTTTTTCGTGGTGGTGGGATTTTTTTTTCCGTCAGTGTAATTTAATAATGATAGGTATTAATTTTAACAAGGCCTCTATCTTCCCTATTTGATTTGATCGCTGGATCATCCCGTGTATCCCGGCTTTTCTGTGCGAAATTAAGCTTCGGAGCAACATCGCCGGTACGGATAATACAATACGGCTGTATTTCCCCCTGAATTTCGCCATCTATAGATTATGAGCCGCCGCGGATTATACAAAGAAATATGTTTTCTTTTTCTGAATTTTATCGTCTGCGGATTCGACAAGAAAAAAAAGAAAAAGAAAGAAAATCTGTACTTAAAATACCTCATTTCCCATTGTTTAGGATGTGCTGGGGTATCGGAAAGTTTCAGATAGCTTAGCGTTCTTGCTATTTGAAACGTGTATATATGGCTTACTGAATACTATATCCAGTCAGTTCTTCTTATCCACTTATTTGAAGTAAAACAGGAGTCACTGAAACAAAGTTTCAGAAAGTCTTACCTACTGGTAACTCTTTTATTCCATCAGTATCGTATATAGACTCTATACTTGCATATTCCGAAATACTTGAGGAACTAATTACAATAGTAGCAATACTTCAAAACTAATTAACTAAAGTTAGTAAGCTGAAAATTGGATTAACTCCAAAGGCTAAATATACACGGATGGTTGTTGGTTGTTGTTGCTGAATTTTTATGGCGCAAAGGGCCAAAGAGCGCCATATACACGGATGAGTCATTACATTATGACAACCTACCTAATAAGCTGTATGACCACATTTAACCCGCCAAAGGGTGGCCGATCGGCAAAGCATCGATTCGATGAGGTGGCGATAGGTATGCTGGGGTATCTGGTACCATAATGTCAACAGCAGGTCCTCCAGTGCTCGGCATCAGCTCCGATATTTTCGAGTCTAAAGTTCCGTTTATAATGCCCTCCCAGTTCTAATTTTGTGTTTTTCGTGTATCTAAAGGTCTAGTGCATCGTTGTGTTCTACTTTCCGATTCGTAAGTACGATATTTTCTTCATTCCAAGCTTTATTTACCTTCTGGTCGAGCTGGCCAGAAGAACTGCTGGGCACCGCCATTAGTAATGACGGCTTCCGGTGGAGATGTCATGTTCGGTAGCCCTACTTCCTCTCTTGCTGTCACCGGCGACGCTGCTGCTGGCGCCGCTACGCTGACTTCTCCTAATGGCGCTGTTCAACTGCCCTCTTCCGGTGCGTCATTCGGCACCTCTTCTGCTGCTGCCCAGTCAGACAGCTCCTCTGCTTCAGCTTCTACTGTGACTTTTACTGATGCAATGCATACTCACGATGACGTCACTCCTCCACTTTCCACAGCAGCTCGATTGCCATCGTCTTTTTCTGCTGCAGCGACCTCTGCATCTGATCGCCAATCCTGGATTGTGTTACAGCAAGTCGATGCTTTGAAACCTCATGTTTTTTTTTTTTTTTTTTTTTTTTTTTTGTTTTTTTGATTGAAGGTTTAACCACCACCGTGAGCAACTCAATGGGCTATAAGCAGTCGCCCGTCTCTAATTTAGGGTCACTGGTTCCAGGGAAGGGAGAGAGCCAGTGCCGTAAGACAAACACAACATCCATGCCTCACCGGGATTCGAACCCGGACCCCTTTCGGACGAATGATCAGAGGCCATCGCTTAGACCACTGCTCCACCGGGGCGGCAAACCTCATGTTCGTCGCACCGGCAACTCCATTCATCTTCATATTCCGGTGTCATCTGTTCAAGCTCAAAAGTTCTCCTCGCATATGGCTTTAGGAGTTTTTTTAAAGCCCTTCCCGATACCAAGTTGAAAGTTTATGCTACGACAGTTAAGCAGCTTTTATCTCCGTCTGCTATTACTCATCTCTATCGTCGGGCCCGGACTATTGTTGTTTATCTTTCTCAACCTGACCATGTGACCTCTCTTTTGCAGAAAGGTATTACTATTAATAATAACCTCTTGATGCCCAAACCTGTGATACAGCGCCTGTTTAACGTGTCGTTTTATCCGGTGTCACCTGAAGTCACAAATGTCATGCTCCTTTCAGTTATCTCATCTCTTGGTCGCGTTGCCGGGGACGTCGTAACCTACTCGGCAGCGCCCAACGACTTCGCGGATCGCCATATTTACGGTGCTCGTCGCATGGTGCCTGTCATTATTTTTTCTCAGGAAGATATTGCAACTTTACCTACACAACTTATTGTCCATTGTCACGGTCAACGGAGACATATCGATCTCTTAACTAAGTTCCACTGCAGCAAGTGCAAAGGCTTAGGGTATTTTTATAAAGAGTGTCCTGGACCTTCCTCTTCTTCTGGACCCTCTTCTGGATTAATCTCTACATCAGTGCCTGTTGATACGCCGCCATCTGGTTCTCGTGCAGAGCCTGACTTACGTTCTCCTGATTTTACTGAAGCTCACTTTCCTCCTCTCCTTGGTTCTTCAACTTCACCTGAACCAATTTCACCTCCTTGCTCGATTTCTGAGCAGGACGCTTCTGCTCAGGTGGTGTTTTCTACTTCTCCTGGTGAGGCTCCCTCTGCGGAGGTGGCCATGGTTACCATTGATTCATCGGCAACGTATCTTGATGATTACCGCGATGCTTTAATGACTGCTCCGGACACTCCTGGACTGTTTCACCTTGCTATTACTCCTACTGCATATCCCACCAGTGTGGATGACTTGACCATTACTGATGAGACTGTTGTTGATTCCAGTGGTCGATACGCAAAACGTACCTTCTTTAAAGCTCCTAGTGCTCCAGCTAAACGTGGACATCCACGAGTGTATCGCTCTCGCTCATCTTCTAGCACTCGTTCTCCTCCAGCGTTCCCCAGGGGGTGTAGCCTTACGGAAAATCCAGAGGAACTCGCAGAAGTTGCGCTCCAAACGCGATTTGAACAGTTTTGTGAAGATACCGTTGTGCTCACTCGACCCTTTACCCATAGACAACTGTTTCGCCTATTTTCGCTCTTCCGGGATCCATCGTTTAATATGGCCTCTTACCTTTCTCACTCCACATTTCCTCCGGATGATGTTCATCGTCGGCTGACGTGTATAAGAGCTGACCTTGAGGCTGTTTGCAAGACTGACTGTAACGTTCTGTAACGTATATTCTATATTAACTTTCCTTTTGATTTTACTATCTCTGGTTATTTTATTTTACTATGTAAATTATCTTCCTACTGAACGAAATATTATTTCACCCGATGAATGAGATCTGGCAATGAGTGTAAGTCATGACGTGGTGGTAGCTAGTATATAGGCGCGTTCATCGAGACTTAGAGAGAGCTTTTGTGTTGTTATTAGGAGAGCTTTTGTTGTTGTTATGAGAGAGCGTTGTTGTTTACGGAGAGCGTTTATAATACGAGGAGAGATTCTTCATTATTGTAAAACAAGTTGTGTGTGTGCTTTAGTTGACCAAGAGTCTTATAATAAAGAAGTTACCGTAAGTTAGTCTTTCTCAATTCATAGTTTTTGTCAGACCTCTGTCTGGCTGTTAGGTTTATAACAGTTATTTATTACCATAAATAACCAGCGTTAAGACTTTGTTTACGTTCGTAATTAACTAGTAACAACACCCTTTTGAATTCACTATTTTGAAGCTTAGTACAAGTATATCATTAGCTAGCTGGTAGGAAGAGAATCATTCATATTAATTAGTTTAGCGGAAAGAAAATAAAGCTAATTCATTATAATTGGCGCCCGAACTTTTCTCGAACACGAGATCTTGACGATTATTACCCATGTCTTCCTTACCTGAGACAACTTCAATTTTCTACCCCAAGGCAAGTTCCGAGGGTAATGGTGTTTTTTATGAAAATTTGCAAGAAGCCTGTGGGTCTAACTTTGATATGCATGATCTACACGTACCCAGGCATTCTTCACCATTTCGTAATATACCAGCTTCCTATTACTCTGAGTCGCGGGTCGTTCCTGAGGGAGTTCAATCCTCTCAGCGAAGCAGAATGCTTGCCCATTTCGTGCCGCATGCAGGAACAATTCATTTCAATGGTTTGGAGGGGTCCTTAAAGTTCCTCGAAGATCTGGAAGATCATTTTGATCTATATAATATTCCTGAAGACTGCAAGGTCCAAATCGCCGGCACTTGCTTGAGGGATACCGCTAAGACCTGGTATCGGCAGTGGAGAGTGTCGAACCCAGATTCTCATTATGAGAATTTCCGTGCAGAATTCTTGGAGGTCTTTCCTTTCGGCCTCAGTCGAGCTAGCCTTGCACAACAGCTTTTTTCGCGTCAGCAAGGTCCCAATGATAGCCCTGTTGCATTTGCGTTGGAGACTACACGCCTATATAACCTATGGGATCCACATGCCAGTCATGTTGACATGTTGGATACCCTCGTGCAGCAGCTCGACCCATTCTTACAAGATTTCCTTGAGGTTCGACACCCTGCCACAATTCATGAATGCCTTCGCCTCATACGCACGTATGAAGAGCCACATGGCAAACATGGTTCAACTCACCATGCTCGGGCACCCCGCGAGGCTTATTACGAAAACCCTCAGCGGCATAATAGACATAATAACTTTCAGCGCGAGCATACACAAGTGCACACCCAAGCTTCATACGTTCCACCACACAGAAGAGTGGCAAACCAACAGCGAGTTTCTGCACAAGCTTCGAAATATCGTACTAATGCACAGTATGCTCGACCCCGTTTCACTCAGCAGCATTCGGAACGTTATCATGCTCAGGGCAATGATAATTTTTCTGCCCGTGCTGAGGGCAGACGTAAAGGATATGAAAATGTCAACAGACACGCGGAGTTCCCGACGCAGGTTTCACGCAGTTTTCCTCATCGTGAAAATTTTCCCGATACCCGGCAGGGTCGAGGTTTCCGACCACATGATAACCCAACCAGGATTCCTTTAAACTTCCAAAGGAAGTAGACCAAGGGTCGGTCCTGCTTCCTGATACCAAGCATTCTGACCCTAAAACAGTATTAGTGACTGTTCAAACTCCTCAGTTACCTGATGTATTCTTAACGATTGAAGATATTATTGTCGAGACAAAGTTCGACACTGGGTCTGAAATATCAGCCCTAAATACAAAGTTTTGCACTGACAATTTTCCTGCAATACACGTTCAGCCTGCAACGCAGTATTTGCGAGGTGCAAATAATGAAATCTTCAGTATCTCAGGAACTGTCAGATTATCTTTAGGGCTGGGAAAAGCTCGTTTTACACATTCTTTCCTGCTTATCAACGAGCTACCTGTGAAATGTCTAATGGGAATGGACTTTATACATAAGTTTCAAATAACTTTGAATTTTGTACAACAGGTGATTTCCTTTCCGGAACCTGTCGAAATGATTCCTCCGGTTCCTGTAGATATAACGAGCTTGTTATTGAGTAACCAATTGAATGAGAGGCAACGAGACCAGCTTTCTCTTCTTTTACAGGAAAGCCCTGGTTTGTTTTCGGATCAACCTGGTTTCACACAGGTGGTTTATCATGTCATTGACACTGATGGTTTGAAACCAATTGCGACGAAACCTTACCCTTGTGCTCCACATAAGAAACAGGAAATGCAACGTCAAATTTCTGAAATGATTAAGCAGGGCATAATCAGGGAATCCACAAGCGCCTGGGCTGCTCCTGCCTTTTTGGTTCCAAAGAAACAATCCAATGACTTTCGTTTCGTGACAGATTTCCGCAAGCTCAACCAAGTCACAAAAACGATCAATTATCCACTACCTGTCATGTCACATATTTTAAATGACCTGTCGTCAACCAAATGGATGTCAACCTTGGATTTGGCGAGTGGATATTGGCAGGTAGCAGTACATCCGGACTCTGTCGATAAAACAGGCTTTGTGACTCCTTTTGGGGCCTATGAATATTTACGTATGCCTTTTGGCCTAGCTTCTGCACCTGCTACTTTCCAAAAGCTTATGGATACGGTTCTCAGACCTGAACTGGGTCCGCATGTACATGTCTATTTGGATGACATTATTATCATATCAGAGACTTTTGACGAGCACCTTTCTCTGCTCAAACAGGTGTTCCAACTCATATACAATGCTGGCTTGACGTTAAAACCTAGTAAATGCCAGAAAGCGAGGGACGAGATTGTATATCTGATGTTGAAAATCACTCCCCACGGCTTATTTACTGATAATGAAAAAATTAGGCGTATTGTTGACTTTCCTCGGCCTAAAACGGCAAAAGAACTATCACGCTTTCTGGGAATGACCGGATGGTATCAGCAGTTCGTCCTCGCTTATGCTACCATATGTGAGCCATTGTATGCTTTAAAACGCAAATACAAGAAGTTTATTTGGACACCTGAGGCTAACGCTGCATTCGAAACACTGAAGTCTGCATTGACTCAGCCTCCGGTGTTGGCTTTCCCGGATCATACTAAGGAATTTGATATTTACACTGACGCATCAGGAGTTGGTCTTGGTTGCGTTTTGTCACAAGCTGGGCATCCAATAGCTTTTGCGTCTCGTACTTTAGCCAAAGCTGAACGCAATTATTCAGCTACGGAACGTGAATGTCTTGCTGTTGTGTATGCGCTGAATAAATTTCAATGTTATCTTAATGAATTGACAGTTAACATAATTACGGATCATTCTGCCCTTCAGTATTTGAATTCTGCTAAGCACCTATCTCAAAGACTTATGAAGTGGGCTCTGAAGTTACAAGACAGCAATATCAAAATTTCGAATCAGCCAGGTCATAAGAATCAATTACCGGACGCATTATCTCGCGTTCCGATTAGTGGGGTCCCCACAGAAACTACTCCTGGATGTCAGACTTTACTTCTCATAGCTGATATAACATCCAGAGAGCAGATAATGGCAGAATTAATAAATGATCCAGATTTTGGGGATATCTATAATTTTTTGCTTGCGGGTTCACCACAACAAAGTGATCCTTCTCTGGCTGGAAGGTCACAACATTTTGAAGTAATAGAGGGTCTTCTTTATTATACAAAATCTAGGACTACTAGGGCAGAGTTTCGCCCATGTATTCCGCGAACCCTTAGAATGGCCCTTTTAAATGAATTTCATGACAAACCTCTTGCAGGCCATTTAGGTATTCGCAAGACCCGTTGTAAATTGCGGGATGTTGCCTATTGGCCTATCATGTACCAAAGTGTGCTCGCATACGTTCAATCATGTCACTTGTGTCAGATTAATAATTACCGTAATGTAAGACCGGCCGGTCACTTGAAATCTAGTTCAAGTTCTCATGTATTTGATATTATTTCAATAGATTTATTGGGACCTTATCCATTATCTGTTAAAAATAAAGCTCGTTACGTTTTAGTACTAACTGATAATTTTTCTAAATGGGTTGAAATTTTTCCCATTAAAGCCGCTACGGCAGAAGTTATTTGTAATGTATTAGTTAATGAAGTATTCTCTAGATATGGTGCACCTAATAAAGTAGTTTCGGATAATGGTCCTCAATTTATTTCTGACATTTTTGAAAGAATGTGTGAGAGACTACACATTAAAGATAAATTCATTTCTCCATATCATCCCCAGAGTAATCCTGCGGAACGCGTTAACCGCACGCTAGTGAAAATGATTGCGACTTTTGTAATGGATCATCATGAAAGATGGGATGACCATTTGGAGCTTTCTGCGTTCGCCCTCCGCTCGTCTGTCCACGAGTCTACTAAAATTACTCCTGCAGAACTTTTTCTGGGTCGCAAAATTAAAACCCCTTTTGAAAATTTAACGGGGATTATCGACGAACTAAACCAGCGACCAACTCCGCAATCAGTACGAATCATGGCAGAAAAAGCTCGTGTTGCAATGCTAGGAGCACAAGCGGCTCAAGCAAGATATTATAATTCTGGGCGTAGGGAACCAGATCTTGTCGTTGGAGATCTCACTCTCGTGGAAACGCACTTCCAGTCTTCTGTTTCGCATACTTTAGTGAAGAAATTTGCACCCTGCTTACGAAAGTCCATATCGGGTGGCAAATATCTTTGAAAATAATATTGTTCTGGAGAAACCTGACAACCAATTTCAATACGTACACGTTGATCAGTGTCGCAAGTATCATGAACGGAATATCGATTTCATAATCAACCCTACTCATCCTTCTGTTCCACAGACTCAAGAGTCTATATCTCATGATCACCCGCCAGAAATTTTGGACGAACCAACAAACATTTTTGAAGAATCTCCAGTGATTTTTCCTTCACCCTCCCCTCCTCAAGACGGGTGTCCAAACACGCACCCTGATTCTCCCATGAGACCAAGGCTCGAATCGAGTTCTTCGAATACTAGTATCGTTCCTTTCCCTCCAACCATTGCCAAGACTATTGCTGCGCCGTTTCCGGATAACTCTGCACCAACGTGGACTACTTCTTCTTTGAATACCTCGTCAGAAAGTATGCCTATTGGCAAATCTAAACATCGCCCTGCACGACCACTGAATTACAGCAGCGACTCAGATGCTTCGGACATTTCTGACTTATCAGTTATGAACACTAAATTTCATGTTACAAACCGTCCAGCACCACCAAAGGCTGGGCGCAAACGTGACTTGTCTCCCCAATCTGCTTCGCCGCAACAGCGACGAAGACAGAAATCTTTGCATCCGACCGGGTTTCGCCCCTGGAACCTACGTTCAGGGCAAACAGGACCGATGCCTACTGCTACTCTCATGCCACGAGGGCGTAAGAGAAAGCAAACGATGTGGCCGGAGCCACGTCCGTCCAAGAGAATACTGGAAGGACACAACGGGCCCCAGCACAAAGGGACTCCATATCAAAAGCCTGGGGGAGCCCGTTCCTATCAGCCGCAAGGATTTTCGGACCGCTGGACTTCTGGCCGTTCCTATCAGCCGCAAGGATTTCCGGACCGCCGGACTTCTGACGTTCCTGACCGTTCCTATCAGCCGCAAGGATTTCCGGACCACCAGACTTCAGCCGTTCTTGACCGTTCTTCTCAGCCGCAGGGATGTTTGGACCCACAGACTTCAGCCGTTTCGGACCGACGGATTTCCGCCATTCCTGACCGTTCCCGTCAGCCGCCGGAATTTCCTGACCGACAGCAGACCGATGTTCCAGATCCATAAAAGTCCCTGAAGAGATCCAAGCCACCTGATTTTACCAGTCCGATTAGGCCTGGGAAACGTTATCGCACTAGAGTTTTTTATGCGTCCTCGAGATAAGTAAGTTCTCGTGGACAGGTTCTTTTCTCAGTTTGTTGTTTTTCCTGCACGACCAGTTGGCGTGTCAGAATTTCTTTTTTTCGTGTGGGCCTATGCATTCTTTTTTGTGTATATATGTGTGTTTTTTTTTATATTTCTTCTATGTCCATCTACTAATCCACTTTTTTTATATATATCTATGTGCTTAGGGGTAAAATAATAAAATTGTTACTGTTAGGCAGCTCCAGGTAAATTTCGCTGCTGATACAGTTGGTATGTATTCAACGAATAATGCGAACGTAATTTGAAATTAAAATCATAAAATTGTTACTGTTAGGCAGCTCCAGGCAATCTTCGCTGCTGATACAGTTGGTATGTATTCACCGAATAATGAGAACGTCATTTGAAATTAAAAAAGTGATTCCTGCTAGGCAGAATAAAAGGAAGGTATGCCGATGCAGGTTTGTTTTGTTCCACAATACAAGTTTCACAAACGATTACAGATTTCTTCAATTTGTCATGCCAAGTTTGATAATGTAAATACGGCTACCACCAAACAATAAAACAAAAAAGAGGTCGAGAAACGTCATTCAACGAAATGTAAGACTTACACTCCAAAATTGAGAGGTTTTTCGGAAACAAAAAAAAAGAAAAAAAAAATTAAGGGGGAGATGATGTAACGTATACTCTATATTCACTTTCCTTTTGATTTTACTATCTCTGGTTATTTTATTTTACTATGTAAATTATCTTCCTACTGAACGAAATATTATTTCACCCGATGAATGAGATCTGGCAATGAGTGTAAGTCATGACGTGGTGGTAGCTAGTATATAGGCGCGTTCATCGAGACTTAGAGAGAGCTTTTGTGTTGTTATGAGGAGAGCTTTTGTTGTTGTTATGAGAGAGCGTTGTTGTTTACGGAGAGCGTTTATAATACGAGGAGAGATTCTTCATTATTGTAAAACAAGTTGTGTATGTGCTTTAGTTGACCAAGAGTCTTATAATAAAGAAGTTACCGTAAGTTAGTCTTTCTCAATTCATAGTTTTTGTCAGACCTCTGTCTGGCTGTTAGGTTTATAACAGTTATTTATTACCATAAATAACCAGCGTTAAGACTTTGTTTACGTTCGTAATTAACTAGTAACAACACCCTTTTGAATTCACTATTTTGAAGCTTAGTACAAGTATATCATTAGCTAGCTGGTAGGAAGAGAATCATTCATATTAATTAGCTTAGCGGAAAGAAAATAAAGCTAATTCATTATAGTTCCTTTCTTGTTATCAACGGCTCTGTGAAATGGAGGACACCGCTCAACTTTCTGCTTCATTTTTTCGTCATTCCCCTGCTGATGAGTAGGACTTTTCCTGACTTATTACTTGCTCCTGGACTAGTCCTGCGTTTTTACAGCTTCTCTGGACTTTCATCTCCTTCCTTATCGGACTTTATAGTACGTCACTGTATGTAATTTCTCCCGGATCATCTCCGGGCCATTTTTGTACGTATGTCATTTTCTGTTCTATATCTGCATCAGTGATTTTATCTTGTTACATGCATTCATCTGTAGATATTGTCATTCATTGTTCTTTTTTATGTTTTCATCGCCAGAGGTGCGATTGTATTATCATTTTCTGAATAAATTGTTGAACTCCTCCAGTTCCCGTATATTTTGGCGTGGTGGTGATACAGCGCGAACCAGCTTTTCCAAGTCGAACTACAACCCTTCGATTGGATTCATGTCAGGTTAATTTGAAGGCCATGGCATTAACAGAAAGTCACCAGCATGTTCCTCAAACCATTCCTTGACGATTCTAGCAGTGTGAATCCTGTTGGTAATGGCCATCACCAGTAGGGAACACAGCTGCGATGAATGGGTGAACTTGGTTCTCAACAATGTTCAGATACCTGACAGATGTCAGGAATTGTGCTACTAGGATAATGGGGCGTAAGGTGTCCCAAGAAAGCATCGCTCACTGCATTACAGCGCCGCCGGCTAGCCTGTTTCCGCCCAACAGTGCCTTCAGGTGCCATAGCCTCCGTCAGTAAACGGCGTATCCCAGCTCGGCAGTTCACGTGATGCACCAGGAATCTTGATTCGTCAGACCAGGCCACTTTCTTCCAATTATCCAAGGCGCAATCTCGATGATATTGGGCCCATCTCACGCGTTGTTGGTGATGACATGCAGTGAGCATGGGGACCCGGCTGGGTCTTCGGCTACGCAGGCCCATGCGCAAAAGGCTGCGATGAAGTGTGTGCTGTGACACATTGCCCTGATCACCACTGTTTCAGCTGCAGATGATTTGTCGCACTGTGGTCCTGCGGTCGCTGTAAACAATGCGATACACTCTCCGCTCCCCTCTGGCATCAATGAACGGCGGACAACACACGGCTGGATGATAGTTTGTTGTTTGGCCATCTGTGAACCACTTTAAAATGTACTAACTACAGCGGCACGTGAACAACCCACAAGCCGCGACATTTCCAAGACCGTAGTTCCGTGGCTCCGTGCTATCACAATTTGTCCTTTATCAAAATCCGATAAATCGGTAGATTTTCCCATTCTGTCTCCGAACGCTCTACTAACCGAAAACCGGTCCTCGGGTTTCTCTGTGAACTTCACCTGCTCATCTCTTGGTCTCCAGGGGCGCTCATTTCTCTAGGCTAGGGATGGTCATAATGGAATGGCTTATTAGTGCATAACAACACCTCTATAATACGCAACATTCAAATAGACACAGTTTTGGGTAACGCAGCTTTCATGATTATAACATCACTCCACACTTTTAGCTGCTGCTTCAACATTACATTTCTCTAGTAATTATCTGGCAACATGCATACGTCACGCTCTTTGACCTCAGAATTGTTGCCAACCTCATTCCGCGAGAGGGAAAATATAACGTTAAGGTTGAAAACGCTAAAAGGGAATGAACTCAAATTTTGATAGAGAAAGCAACTAAAAATGAAACTTAATTTAGAGTAAACATCACAAGCGCTATATGTCCACAGAATCGACGGTAGAACAGAAAGCGTTGCGAATAGGTCAGAGCCCCTCACACTTGCAAAGCTACGCCGAAATAATTTCCGTATCTTTTAGCTGCATTGTCAACGGCGGTGAAACGTCAGTGCACCATTTCACGCAGATCTTAATGGCAGTAACGATGAAGTGGAAGCACGCATTTCCCGTGAGAAGAAATTCAAGACTGTTTAATATTCTGGTAAGGCGATGTTCAAAGAATTTTCGGATGAATAGCGCTTTCACTGTAGCGTTCTTTGCTGTTCGTATCCTGGGGAATACTACTTAAGATTTTGAGAATACTACCTCATCTTATTTACACTCTCTTTCTCGAAGTGAAACAAAGCCACACAAAGTTTCAGAAAGTGTGTTCGCTTTTTTAGTCCATCATCATCCTGTGAGCACTTTGCTCGAACATTCTAAAATACGTGAGGAACTAATCACAATAGTATTAATCTTTCAACATTGATTACCGTGAGTTAGTAAGCAGAACACTTGATTACTCCAAACAATATATAGCAACACAGCTCGAATACGCAAACTTGAAATAAACACAGTTTCATCTTAGCACTGCTTCCACAACCACACATTTTGGCTGCTGCTTCAACACTACAGATCTCTAGTTCCTTATCTGTCAACATGCATACGTCACTCTCTCTATCGTCAGAATTGTTACCAACCTTATTCCGCAAGAGAGAAGATATAACATAAAACTGAAAACGCTAAAAGAGAATGAACTTAAATTTACATACAGAAAGCAAATAAAAATGAAAGTTAATTTAGAATATACGTCACATCTCTTCCTTTATTCCCG
Source organism: Macrothele yani (assembly GCA_039090855.1). NCBI lineage: Eukaryota > Metazoa > Arthropoda > Arachnida > Araneae > Macrothelidae > Macrothele > Macrothele yani. The sequence continues at coordinate 16,269,480 of CM077015.1, read as the reverse complement.
GGACCACGGAGCAACCGTTACTACAGACCAATATTGCACTATTTTGCAGAATTTGAGAGAAACGATTCGTAGACGACTTTTTGGCATGACCCCAAGAGGGGTGGCTTCTTTGCAATGACAAACCTCGTCCGCATACTGCAAGTGTGACAACGCACCCGTTCCCCGTCACCCGCAGAGCCAGGAATTTACGCTAGTGGACTTCCACCCGTTCAGTCCTCCCAAACACCACCTTGAAGGAAAATGTTTCTGCAATGACTCCAAAATAACAGCTGAGAAAAATGCGGTGGATTGGTCACGTGATGCTGAATTCTTCGCGCAATTACAAGAGGCGGTGTACCGCTGGGAGAAGTATTTTAATAGATTCATTCGCTGTGTAGAAAAGTGTGATTTGCGTTCGATATTCATTGCTTCACTTCTTTTTTATTTTGCTATAATAACTTGTTATTGTTTTGCTATAATAACTTGTTAATAATAGTTTGTTATTTAGCATTGGAAATAACTTGTTCTTCAGCCCTCGTATACGAAATGAAATACCGATGAATGCTTTACCTCATTTATTTTTTATAAATTCCTGAAACTTTCTTTTTGCCTCGTTGGCTTTTTCGTCTTTTTTGTGGTTCTGCTTATAACATTCTGGAAATTTTACATAATTTAGTGAAGGTAGTATCTCCTTCCCATACGTTGGTTGTCCAATTAATGTTTTGCCCTAGACGAAGATAAAATATAAGATCTTTAAGCAGTGGTTACAAAATAAAATCCTCTGTCGAAAGTCTGTGCCAGATATTAGAGCAATTCACTCATTTGACAGAGATGCTTTTAACATTCCAATCGATGGTACAAGAATAATTTTATGGATTTTTTAGGGAGGGAGAATAATGGGGCTATATACATAATAGAGAGAGGGAGAGTCCCGACACTACGGGAAAAATGACTTTCAAAAAACTGATAATGAGATTCAGTGGAAAATGTAATCTAATACAATTTGGAGAAGCCCGGCCAAACAGTTGCTGTTGCTAAGGATTTCACTAAAAAAGGAGTTTATCTGACTCAAATCCGTTGATGTACTGCAGCATGATATATAATATTTTATTGTGGATCATGGCCATCATAAAAGAAAAAATGTGCCATTTCTTGTTCAAAATTTTAGTTCAACAAAGCGTTACTGTAAAAAATTCAAAAAATCCAACTGCAAACTTAGAGGTTGGACAAAATAACATAAGCACCAGGATTATACGGGTTAATGTTATTTGTATAGACAACACTTAAAAAAAACGTTGTGATTATTTTTTGTGTATGTTTTTTTTAATACACTATATTGACAAAGGTCACTAGACACCCCTTCACAAGCAAATGGACGGATCCACTGTGTTGTTAAAATACGTGATACAGCTGCAAACGGTGTAAAAACAAGCCTAACAACTGACCGCGATCATATCGCACTGTGAGGTTGACTCAAAATGTAGCGGCTGACTTCGAGAAAGGAAAGATTGTTGGGTGTTATATTAGTGGGTTGTCCATAAGAGAAACCGAGAGGCGTTTAAACATACCCAAGTCAACTGTTTTGAATGTACTGAATAAGAGGAAGACATATGGCGCGCCAGAAGCAGCAAAATGTTCCAGCAGACCAAAGAAAATCAGTAATAGAGGACGTCGAAACCTCAGGAAAGTTTTTTTTGATTGGAGGTTTAACGACCACCGTGAGCACCTCTCAGGAAAGTCGCTACGGCTAATTGACGGAGTACAGCACAAGACCTCAGTGCACAAGTGAGTAAAAATGCTGGAATCTCGGTATGTACACGTACTATTTGCAGAGAACTTCATTCCATGGGTGGCCGTGGTCGTGCGGCTGCTCATAAAATTTCCATATCCACTCGGAGTGCTACTCGTCGTCTAGCATGGTGTAAAGAACATGTATCGTGGACCGTAGATCAATGGAAACGGGTCCTATAGACTGATGAATCCAGATACACGATCCATCAGTCTGATGGCCGTGTGTGGGTATGGCGGCAGCCGGGGGAACGCTGTTTACCCCAATGTACTGTTCCTACGGTCAAGTTTGGAGCTGGCAGTGTACTTGTGTGGGGGTGTTTTCCGTGATATGGTCCCGGCCCATTGGTTATCGTGGACAAACCTGTTAACCAGCACGTCTACCTCGATATTCTGGACAATTATGCCCTACCAACTCTGTGGCAATGCTAGGGAACCGAGCCTTATTGGTACCAGCAGGATAATGCACCGATCCATAAAGCAAGGACTGTTACGGCGTGGTTTGACGATACTTCCGTATCGTGTGTGGACTGGCCATCACAGAGCCCTGATCTTAATCTAATAGAGCACCTGTGGGATGAACTAGAGCGCCGCATAAGAAGTTTTGAACCAAGGCCTACTACTAAGCAACAGTTAGCGGCAGCATTATGTAATGAATGGAAGCGCATATCTATCGCTATGTTCCAAACCCTTGTCGAAAGAATGTCATGCATTAAGGCCAAACGTGGACCGACACCGTACTAATGTATGTCAATAAATGCTATGTTGCGTTTATCTTACAGGTGTCCCGTGACTTGTGTCAATACAGTGTATATTCTCTAGGTCAGGGGTGGACAACCCTAGGCCTGCGGGCTAAACATTTGCCCTCCAAGACATTTTTAATGGCCCTCAGTAGCCCAAGCACTAACATTGTTTTTTGTAATTTAACTCTTACTGAAAATAATAAATATTTTTATTTTATTTTACTCTGGATTCATTTTATTTTATTGTTGATAGTATTTATTCAGATTTTATAAATTATGTTGATGTGAAATTGGTTGCGATTTCAATCATTTCCCAACCACTTCCCAACCATTCAGCAAATCTTAAGTAAGTACAGTAATTTTATCGCGGATCATTTAAAATACAAATCGGCTGTTACATCTTTGTACGAGTCATTCTTAACTCGATTTTCTGCTTTTGAATCTGAAAGGAGTAACATAGACTTATTCATAAATCCATTCTGTATTTTAGATTCTGATGCACACAAACATTCCACATCAACGCAAATCGAAATATTAGAAATCCAAAGCCACTCAGGACTTGGTGTTAAGTTTAAAGAACAATGTGAGTCACGCACTACTCCTATTTTAATTGTGTTCAGGAAATACGTCCCAAAAGAACAGTTTTCCGAGCTTCATGACCTTGCTCTGTGATTCATTTGCAGATTCGGATCGATATACACTGAAGTGCCAGAAAAAACTGGTACACCCGTCTAATACTTATTAGGACCTGCACGGGAGCGCAGGACTGCAGAAATACGACGGGAGATGGACTCCACTGGCTTATGGAAATATGCTGTAGGCGATGCACACCATACTTCCGGCAGAGCGTTCCACAAAGCGGGTGTATTCCAAGGTCTCGGATTCCTGTGTTCGATAGCGCAGTGCATGGCATCCCAAATGTGCATGCATTCCCACCCAAGACCCCAGATCTGAACGTGGATACCGTTGCATGGCATTCCACGTTCAGATCTGGGGACTTCGGTGGGAATGGCAACACCACAAGCTCAGATGAATGCTCTTCTAACCATAATGTGGCGTCCCGACACTTGTGTAGAGATGCATTGTTATGTTGCAACAGGCCCAACCCATTAGCATGAATGCAGGACATGAACGCGGGTGTACCTCGTCAGAAAAAATGCGTACATAGCGTTGGTCGGTCACAGACGTTTGTAGACGTACCAGTGGTCCCAGTGAAGTCCATCTAAACACACCCCATACCATTACGGAACCCCCACCAGCCGGTACAGTTCCCTGTTGGCAGGCGGGATCCATGGCATCATGGGGTTTGCACCACACACGAATCCTTCCATCTGCCCGATACAGTTGGAAACGTGACTCGTCAAACCAGGCTACTTGTTTCCAGTCATCAAATGTCCAGTGGCGGTGTTGCCGTGCCCAAGCGAGGCGCATAGCTCTGTGTCGTGCACCCATCAAGGGGACTCAAGTTGGGCATCAGCTCCCGAAGCCCATGTCGTGCAGTGTACGCTGCACAGTCCGCACGCTGATGCTTGTTGAGGCTCCAGCATTGAATTCCGATGATACCTTCGAGAGTGTTGCACGCCTATCGCGTGAAACGTTTCTTGACAGCCGAGGATGGTCACGTTTACCCAATGTCTTTTTACGGTCACACTGGTATCGTAGGTTGGAGGTTTTGCCGGAATTCTTGTAGTCACGGTACACCCTTGCAATGGTCGTCCGTGAAAATCCGAACTTTGTTTCTACCTCCGAAATACTATGGCACATCTCACGAACGCCAACTATGACACCGCGTTGAAAATCTCTTAAATCTTTATTACTTGTCATTCTCATGCCGAAAACAGCTCTGACAGCTGGCAAGGACGTCTATCGCTTTATATACGCACTGGCAGGCGCAACCGAGTACGCGCATAGTAGACGTTGCTATGTATTTTGCATAAGCTCGTCTGTGCCAGTTTTTTGGCCCTTCAGTGTACATTTGTGAACACACATTTTCATCCATGAATGTTGTAAAGAGTAAATGTTCTTCAACTATCACAGATACACACCTTGGAGATATGTTTCTTTTTAAGTACATCGAGAATTGCAACCAATGTTGGCAAATTGGTACGTGAAAAGCAGCTTCAAAGATCACGTTAGTGTTGCAGGTGTGTCAAGTTCATAGGGACTTTAATTTTTTAATTAATTTTGTCTCTTTAATTTCTAGTAAAAAAACGTTTTATTATAACAAATCAGTTTATTTTTTTGCATATATAATCATTTTAATATTATGTGAATGATTTAATAAAATGACTGTTTCAAAATGTATGTGGGTTTCAATAATTTACAAAAACATATAAAGTAACCCCATTTTTAGCTGATAGTAGTTGTCAATATTTAAGTTGGTTATGGTGGCCCTTCGAATGATTTCGAAGAATTTACTGGCCCAATTTCAAAAAGGTTGGCCACCCGTGTTCTAGGTTGTACGTCAATGTAGTATAAGTTGTGTTCATCAGCGGTTCGTCCGAAAGGTCGGTGAAATGCGTGATCTGCCAGACTTCCAAACTGGACAAATGGTGGAAACCGGTTTAGTAGGAGCGTCTGTAAACATAACAGCCAAATTGTTTAGTACTTAGAGAGCAACAGTCTCCGCGGTTATGACTGCGTACCGAAAGCATAGAAAACTTACGTCGACGAAGCAGAATTGTGCGCAAAACTCGAAATTGTATGAGAGGGGCGGTCGAACACTAACAAGGATTTTGAACGACCGACACAAAATTACTGCAGCAAAAGTGACAGCCGAACTCATAATCCACCTGGAAAACTTTATCTTCACAAAAATAGTCCGCATAAAAATTAACAAAGCCAACATCCATAAAAAAGCTGCAAACGCTAACTCTTTAATTACCGAAAACAACGCTACAATGCGAAAAATTTAGTGACATGGACATAAAACCCGGACAACTGATGACTGGAAACGTGTGATATGGTTCGATGAGTCCTCATTTACATTATTCCCAGCAGTAGGTCGGGTTTATGCATAAAGAATCCACAAGGAAGCGTACGATTCGAAATATCTGTTACCAACTGTCAAACATGGGGTGGATCTATGATAAAAATATAATTTGAGCCGCCATATCTTGGAATTCGGCTGGTTCCATTTCCCTACATGGTCGGGTAACTTCCAGCGAGTACTTGGACATTTGAGATGATCAGATGCATCCCATGGTCCGAATGTTATTTCCCAACAGTGGTGCCATTTTTCAAGATGATAATGCACTCATACACACAGCCAGAATAGTTCAGTCTTGGTTTGAGGAGCACCATGATGAACTTCAACTTCTATCCTGGGCAGCTCAATCCCTTGACTACCGTCGAATCCCTGTGGTAAGGTCTGAAGAGCAGAGTGAGAAACAGATTCCCTTCTCCAAAATCTCTGAAGCGATTGGCTGATGTTTTGATCAAAGAATGGTATAACATTCCACTGGAGACTATTCAAAAGCTGTATGAATCTATTTCAAGAACGTAAGAAGTTGTATTAAAAGCAAATGTTGAGTAGTCTAAAACCTAATTAATAAAGACATATCACCTATTTCCCAGGTGTTCACATTACGTTGCCCAACCCATGTATATTCTTATGAACATACACTGAGTTTTCATTGTATTACGACCACCATTCTGCAAAGAGAGCAACACCGACACTGGCGTAAAGAGGACGTGGACATGGGTCCTCTAGGTTCAAGGGTTGTATTTGAATTTACGGTTGAGTTTCAATTGTATATGAATTTAGTTGAGTTTGAATTTACGGGCGTGATAGGCAAACCAATGACTTATCGGAATAATAAACGAAAGTCCAAATTGTGGACCCACGAAGCCTGGTACGCCCATTTCGGCAATGGCGCCAGTTGTGAATTGTTTGAAGGTCTCCGTAGTTAAAGTGTACCAAAACAAGTGCCAAAATACGTGACACAACCAAACGTAGGCACAACTGTAATGGGTGGCAAAAGGTGGATTCAACAGGTGTACCACGTGTGCGTCGACGTGCACAGGGAAATTTGCGCAACACAGTTTCATAGTTGACGGCCCATAACAATACGAATCAACCCAACACAACATCCCGTAAGACTATGCGTCGCAAGCTGGCACGGATGGACTACAATAGTAGAACCCTTTTATCCAACCCTCTACTAACAACTACGACGTAAACTAATCTCCAGATATCAACAGATTAAGGATTGGACAATAGAACATCGGAACCTGGTGTTCTCGTCAGATAAATTACGATACGTACTTCATTCTGTCGATGATCAAGTCTTTATTTGGGATCAGCAGCATAAGGCTGTAGATAACAGGCCGTTGGCCCCAGGCCGGTGAATCCATCCAGACCGGTGGGGTCGTTTGTATTGTATGTGGCGTGATTTATTTGCATGAGTTTGGGCCCCTGGTATGTGTGAATCAAAGTATGCGCACCGGTATTACCAGGGATTGTTTGCAGATAATGTAGGAACCACAATATTTTACCGCCATCCAGAGGAGAACAGGTTCTTCGAGGATGATAATGTCCTGTATCATAGATCCTCCTCGTGCAAGAATGGTTTGAAGAACTCACTGCTGATATGAGAATCTGGAATGGTTTGAAGAACTCAGCGCTGATATGAGAATATGAAATGGTTTGAAGAACTCAGTGCTGATATGAGAATCTGGAATGTTTTGAAGAACTCAGTGCTGATATGAGAATCTGGAATGGGGTGAAGAACACTCGCCTGATCTGAACCCAATTGAACAGCTGTGGTATGTTTTGGAACGCCAGGTAAGGCAGGTAGACATACTGTCTTGCTCCATACCGACACTATGGATCACTATACTAACATCTTGATTGCAGACCACACAACTCTACAGACACTTCGTGGATTAGATCTCATTCCGGGTAGCGGCCATTCTCCCGGCGAAAAAGGTACACACTGCCAACATCAGCAGACAGTGCCCACAAGGGGTCCAGATGCTGTCTTGCCCAGTGCGATCCCCAGACTTTTCTACAACTGAGAACGTGTACAACGCCGTTGGCAGACTGCCTGACGCCTCTGCAGAATCCTCTCTCAATGTCAATGATTTGTGGATACAGGTCAACAATACCTCAGCACACTATCCGGGGACTTTTCCACTCGATGTCAGGCTGCATTACGGAATGTATATCCCAACATGGCGGTCATAATACCTACTAACGCACTTCACATTATACTGTGTCTTTGTATATTCCATTCATGTAATCCCTCAGAAATGAAATCGTTTTCCCCCCTCCTTATCTACATGTGTGGAAAGTTTCATCACATTTTGCACATTCCGCCGTCGTGTGCCATATATTCAGAAGTTTAGTTGCTTTTAAAGTAGTGTTAAAGTGTAATGCTAGAATCGTTCGAAAAGTTCTTGCCACGTGTCTGTTGATTTTCACTGTTGCTTACGAAGTTGGCGAGTTACGACCTTTTCAAAGAGTGCAGCTTGGAGACGACGCAAAAAAAAAAAGCAATTCATTCCAATATATCACAAGTGTATGGGGATCATTCCCATTCATATGGCTCTATTAAGGGATAAAGAGACAATATCAGACAAGGTCGGCAGAGCAACGATGGCATCGCTTGTTCAGCAACACTGAAGGAGGGCATAATTTTTTTTTTTTTTTTTTTTTTTTGATTGGAGGTTTAACGACCACCGTGAGCAACTCAATGGGCTATAAGCAGTCGCGCGTCCCTAATTTAGGGTCACTGGTTCCAGGGAAGGGAGAGAGCCAGTGCCGTAAGACAAACACAACATCCATGCCTGACCGGGATTCGAACCCGGACCCCTTATGGACGAATGATCAGGAGCCAACGCCTTAGACCACTGCGCCACCGGGGCGGCGAAGGAGGGCATAAACGAGAGAACCTTCGCTGCTGCTGGTGAGCTCATTAATGAGAACCACACATCATTATTCATGTAATACTTGACAGTGTATAAACGGGTATTGATCAGTATTTAACGTTCTGCAAGATCTATGGCAACTGGGTATGCTACAAACTGGCGGAACAGCAAAAAAAAAAAAAATGATAAAGTTGACCTTAATGAGGAGATGCTAGCAATGTTTGAACGTAGTGGTCCCAAATGGTTAACAGACATTAGAAAGGGACGTGGTTTTTTTTATTATTAAACTCCCTGAGAGATAAACAACTATGTTTGGGTTGCGGACGATAAACCCAGTCTCAAATTGCGCTCAACGAAGAGATTATTTCTATTTTTTTTTTCAATAATCAATAAGTGATAGCCATGAATATCTTACTTGTAGAAATGGCTATACACAGCCAATACTATACCAACATTGTTTTGCCCCAAATGGCTAAGGAGATGAAATAGCAGTTAGATAATTGGCGTGTCAAAGGTTCTTCATGACAGTGCCAATGCTCAAAACCCCCGGAAAGTTACTGCCTTTCTAGAGCAGAAAGAAACTTAAACAGCTACCATATTCTGTATACTCATCCGAGCTGGCACCATGTGTTCTTTGGTTGTATCCAAAATTTAGAAAGGAACTTACTCGAATGCCTCTTTCTAGGATGTAAAGCCGTACAAATTGCTTTCATCAAAAATTGCGGAGTGTTCCCCAACAAGAGTAGCAGCTAATTATTATTGTTGGTAGGAAGGGCTGCTTTGTGGATCTTTGCGTTGTGTATAATACATTGTCAGCAAGTTCCTGGATCATACTCTGCAGCTCTGATGGGGTAGTTGCAAAAATGACTACGTCATCCCTGGAACCAGTGGCCCTAAGAGTAAAGAAGTGGGATTAAAAATGAACTTTCAGAAGACAAAAGTGATGTTCAATGCTTTTACAAGAAATGAAGATTTATCGATTGATGGAGAAAAACTGGAGATAACAGATACGTATGTTTATCTTGGACAGCAGATATCAAGTGAGGGTCACATTGATGAAGAAATTAATCGGCGTACAAAACTTGCCTGGAGAACTTTTGGAAGAAACAGCATAATTTTCAAGAGCAATATGCCGTTATGTCTTAAAAGAAAAGTGTTTGATCAATGCATCCTTCCAGTGCTTACGTATGGTGCAGAGACGTGGACCTTAACTAAAAGAGACATACAAAGGCTGCAGACAACTCAAAAAAGCATGGAGAGGTGCATGCTTGGTATAACCAGGAGAGATAAGAAGAGGAACTCGTGGATCCGAAAAATGACGAGAGTGGAAGACATCATGATCAGAGTTAAATCCCTGAAATGGCAATGGGCTGGACATACTGCCAGAAGGACAGACCATAGATGGACAGCCGAAATTTTAGATTGGATTCCAAGGGACAGGAAAAGACCCAGAAAAAGACCACATGGGAGATGGGTGGATGAAATTCGTAAATATGCGGGAGTGACATGGAGGAGACTGGCACAAGACAGACCGTTGTGGAGGAAACTTGGGGAGACCTTCGTCCAGCAGTGGATTGATAATGGTTGACAATGATGATGATGATGATGATAATACATTGTGATCTAAGTGGTAACTCTAAATAAAGAGGAAACTCATACAGAGGTAAAGCTGTAAAATGTGAAATGTGTATATATTATGGTTCAAATTGCATAAAAATATCAATATTGTTGCGAATGTGATAATTCCGATTTTTAGTTCAAAGTACGAAGAATACGAAGGCGACATCTTAGAAGTCTCTTTAAGTGCTTTGCTGGGCCGCCCCGGTAGCGCAGTGGTCTAAGCGATGGCTACTGATCATTCGTCCGACAGGGGTTCGGGTTCGAATCCCGGTGAGGCATGGATGTTGTGTTTGTCTTACGGCACTGGCTCTCTCCCTTCCCTGGAACCAGTGGCCCTAAATTAGGGACGGGCGACTCCTTATAGCCCATTGAGTTTCTCACGGTGGTCGTTAAACCTCCAATAAAATAAAAAAATGTTTTGCTGGCGTTTCTGTAAACAATGTCATGTTGGAAGTCAAGCTCTGCAGCTGTTGACAAGAGAAGCTTTTCCACAGGTCTCTTTGAGACGTAGGAAAGGATTAATTTGTTTGAGTTCTAGACGATGTGAGGAACAAACATCACACATTTTCCAAAGAACGCAACGGCCAGTGCATACATTTTTGCGTTCGGGCGCCGATGTGAAAACACAAATTTCTCCGTGATGGGGATAGAAGTAGCGTCCCCTCACTCTGGAATACGTTGCTCTCCCAACAAAGCTACGCTGACGGAATGTAACGCTGCAGATTTGTCAGATTTTCCTCTGTAGTACGTCACAATGTCTGAACGAAGATCGAAAGATACTATTAGGTTTCAGTTCCTGTAAAGGTACACATTTTGAGTGCTCTATGTATTTGCCATAAGGATTGCTGTGACTAGAATTTCCGTGTCAAGACATGGTAACTTAATTCAATTGCCATGTGTTTGGAAACTAAATATTTCTTTAATTTTCATAATGTTTCTCTAATTCAATTTTCTTATCCAAACAAAAGATTAGCACAGCATTGCAGAGGCTGTACGAAAATGAAAAGTATTTGATACTTTAATGCATAGCATAGATTTGAGAAAATTACGTTTACGTCGATCCAACGATAAACGTACGAAGGATCAGATTTATCTCTGCAGAGAATTTAATGAGTTGCGGGGGAAAAGTATTCGCGTACGGAGATAATTTTGTTTTAACACCGATAGAATGGGAAGCCATCTGTTATGAATTACTCTGTCTTTAATTAATCAATTAATAAATTAACAGAAACACTTAATAATTTGAGAATTACCGGATCCGCGGGGCGATCAACCATCCAAGAGAAGTGCTTTGTAAAACTGAGTTAAGGCAAAAGAAGTTGTGGTTAGCCGGATTATCTTTTCCCGGAGGTTAACTTTTCCTTTGCAGATTTATTTGAAATCACGGATTTTCTCTTTTTTCACTGTACCAGGTCTTTCTCGTTCCAAGAGAGGTTAAACAAATTCTAGAAGGAAAACTAAATAATTTAATATTTCCTGAATTTCTTCTCAGCGATAGCTGTTTCAAATGTGTAACTTTTAAAGAAAACTTGCTATGGAATCAGTTGGCTTAATACAGAGTTTTTTTTATGATATTTGAAAGAGCCCAGGTAGCACATCCTTGCAATTTAACGTAAGCCCAACACTGAGCCACCGTCTTTTAGGAATAGAAGACGTTGGCTCAGTATTGGGCCTACGTTAAATTGCAAGGCTGTGCTACCTGGGAGTACACAAGTTACTAAAATGACTAGGTTTTCAAAGCTTGTATGTGTTTTGTATCAGATCTTGCGATTTGAAAATTTGAGCTTCATCATCAAAAGTCTTTTACCGTTTTATTAATTGATTAATTAAAGACAGAGTAATGTATTATGGATGAATTCTCATTCCATCGATGTTAAAACACAATTATTTTTATTTCATTTCATTTATTTTTCTTTACGGGGTTACATTTGACCATATTACATTTCAATATTAATTTTATGACATATAATATTAAGAACAAAACATATACAATATACATATATACTTATGTACAGGGTAACCATAGAATAGGATCCGATCATATGTAGAGGATTTTAGGAAGGGGGTGTTTGACCCCAGGTCTTAAATAACCCTTAGAAATAGGAAGCTAGGAGATTTGGGCTAGATTGTCCGATAGAAAAGTGTCACGGAAGGGAGTAGAAAGGGGGAGGAAGACGCCCTTATTTATTACCGGGGGCCAGCACCCTGGGCCAGACGGCTTAACCTGCCCATCCGAAGCACGCGGATATTTAGTGGTTTCATCGTTCGTACGGACCTGGGACCGTACCCGAGGTCTTTTCAGTGGCAGTCACGAACGTTGAGTGCTAGGCCACCCGGGGCCCCAACAGAACAGGAAACTGAGTAGGAGGCTATAATATATAGCCTGAGTGAATTCCAGTTCTCCTAAAGTGCGTAGTCAAGCCAAACATCCTGCACATGCAAAATACGCATATATAAATGATCTGATTAATAATATAATTTTCCACTATTAAATTTTATATTTTAGTTTGTTAGCAAATATCTTTTTAGTTGCTTTCGAAAATAATTACAATTATTGATATGTGGTAGTTGACAACGTATATTATTCCATAACACCAATCGCTGGTAATCAGTAAATCTTTGTTGGGTTAAAGTGTTAGGCATTGGTAACAAAAATGCATTTCTGTTTCCAGTTCGATAGTCATGACCCACAATGTTCAGCTGAAATAAATGTTGATACCTAGTGTCCTTTTTTCTTTTATTCATAAATCCTAATAATCTATATTGCCATAGTTTCTTAATATCTAAAGATCCATAGATATTAATCCGTACCAACATATTTAAATTAATACCCCTAAAATTATTTAAAAATTTGACCATCCTATTTTGTAATGATTATAATTTACATAAATTAATCTTAGTAGTTTGATCCCATACTAATAAACAATACGTCAAACATGGATATATTAGACTATAATACAGCAATTTTAATGTTTTAGTTGTTAAATTATTTGAAATTCTCGTAATTGAACCCAATATATCAGACATTTTATTTACAATATTTTGTATATTAATGACGACTAGTTTATTTTGTTAGGTACATATTACTAAAATGTAACGTTACGGATCATAGACGTTGGAGTTCTCACTTTTCATGTACTTCTTTTAAAATTCTTTTTACGTTGTTTTGTTGATATCAAGTAATTTTAAGCCACATCTAGTTCATTTAAGGAGCAGGTTCTGCTGTACGTCTGTTTAATCACATTTTTGTATACATATTTTATCGATGATTTATGTGATGCCTGACGACTTTTGCCCGCAAAATTCAGCGGCAACGTTCCCCCTGTAGGAAACGTACCATTCTATTGATCTACTTCTCATTAATTGTTCCTTAAGGAAGTACAAATATTTTCCATGGGCATCCACGTCCAGGAAGACTCAGCAGTTTTTACCGCAATTTAGAGCCACTGATTCTAGTGCTACACACGTGTATACATATATAACTTAAAACCTGTTGAAGTCAATTTTCGAAAAAACAAAAAAAAGACTTCAAGGAAACTTGAAAAACAATGAAATTAAAAAAAATAATCCTGGCAAGCGCGCTAGAAGGTGAAGCTGTAAAACCTGATCATTGTAAATGATAACTGAAATTAATGCACTCTCACAGATAGGAGAGAAATTAGAAGAATCACTTTATTGTTGGAGTGAGTCATTTTATACGACGAAGGCAGGTGACCTAATGAACTGTCATCTCGGTGTATGTATCTGGCTAGTGCCATGTGACTCAACTACTGCAGGTCAGCTCAACACCAGATGTCACCAATTCATGAGTCCAATCTCTCTTGGGTCTGCCTCTTCTTTTTGTCACATCCATTATCCTAAAAATCAATAACTTGATTTTCTGGCCATCATTTATTCTACAGATGTGCCCAAACAGCTGGAATTTTCATTAAGTGCATCTTTGTGCAAGAATATTTATTAATTGTTCCTATTCTTGAGGTATTCATGTTGAGCTTTCTACATCCAGCCTCTTCTAATAATCCTCTTGTTGCAGCTGCTGTCAAGAATCTCTTTTTTTACGCTTTCGAACCGTAGGTTGAAGAAGCGTATATGCTCCAGCTTTTTCCGTCTGTCTGTCGGCACGATAACTCACGTAAAAATGGTTCGATTTCGATGAAATTTTAGTATGTGGTAGGGGACCACCAGGGGACGAACCTTATTGAAAATGGATGAAGTGGGGTCAAAGGTCACGCCATAAGAGCAGGATCCATTCAATTGTCCTTATGCGTCATAACTTCCGTAAATATGGTTCGATTTCGATGAAATTTCAGTATGTGGTAGGGAACTACCTGGGCACGAACCCTATTGAAAATTGTCAAATTGGGGTCAAAGGTCAGGCAGGGCATAAGAGCGGGATTTATTCCATTGCCCTTATGCGTCATAACTTGCGTAAAAATGGTTCGATTTCGATGAAATTTTAGTATTTGGTAAGGAACCACCTTGGGACGAACCCTATTGAAAATGGGCGAAATGGGATCAAAGGTCAGGGCATAAAGGTGGAATCCATTCCATTGCCTTTATGCGTCATAACATGTGTAAATATGGTTCGATTTCGATGAAATTTTAGTATGTGGTAGGGAACCACCAGGGCACGAACCCTATTGAAAATGGGCGAAATGGGGTCAAAGGTCAGGACACTGGAGTGGGATCCATTCCATTGCCCTTGTGCATCATAACTTGCCAAAAAATGTTTCGATTGCGACAAAACGTTATCATGTTCCGGAGGTATAGTGAACCGGTTCTGTTGAATATCAACGAAATGGGGTCAAAGGTGATTGCACAAAAGCAAGATTTATTCCACAGCCATTATTCTCATAACTTGCGTAAAACTGCTTCTATTGCGACAAAACTTTAGTATGTTATTCTTGAAGTGTACTGAACCGGTTCTGTTGAATATCATCGAAATGGGGTCAAAGGTCAAGACACAGGAGCGAGATTTATTCCACAGCCATTATCCTCATAACTTGAGTAATAATTTCTGGTATGTTGGAAAGCGTATCATAATCAATGCATTGCATGATTTTACTAACTTGTTATATGTATACATCGTAGTCGCATACGTTTCACACCCAGTAGTAAGAGACACATCTGCGACCTGAAATGTGATATGAAAAATTTCGTGATCGTCAACTAGAGGGGTTTGAAGTGTAGCGGTAGACAAACTGCTGAAGATTTAACGAAATAATGAATGCATAAAGTTTAGAAGTAATCAGTATTAACACCACGAAAGGCACATCACAAAGAAAGAAATCTTAGATTCGCAGACCCAAACCGCCAGCCAATAATCTCTAACGCCAACATTACAATAAATATGATATGGACCCAGGAACAAGAAACGTAACGGAAGTGAGTCACGACCAGTCCATTTTCCTGATATCAGTCCCATTCAGCATTGGTAGTATGAACAAAATGATTTCCATCCGCACAATCCTTTGCTCGTGTATTTTTTAATACTGAGGGCACTCTTGTTGCGAAAATTCAATGCGTTGTGTACTTCGTTCGATATCATGTCATTCTAGCTAATCGATCCAAATGTGGCTCAAGGCACTGCTAGAGTCCTAATGAAGCATGGCAACAGTGCAGAAATGCTGGGCATTTTTCTGTACACTGCTGCTCTAACGGTAAATTATGAGAAATCACATAAATACATGAGTAGTCCTTTCATAAAGTAATGCGTTCACGAGTGCGAAAAACATTGCACCTCACTAAATCAAGAAAATAAATACCGGTATTATTTATTGAGAGAGTACAAGTTTTTAAAAAGTCCGATACGTACATCATAGAGATAGAGGGAAGAGAGGAATGGAATAAAATGCGTGTGAGTGGTCTGCGCTTACATCTTGCTAAAATGTAGACTGTACGGCAGCGTCAGATACCAAATATCAGGTCAACCACTTAAACCCAGCGCTGGATTACAGAATTCGGTGGGGAGGCTGAAGCCGCGAATTTCAATGTCAGTGGCGGACTCCGTTGATATCCTTAGAAATAAATTTTGCACCTTGCACTTGCGATCGTACTCTTAACCTTCACACGAATTTAAAATAACTTTTGTAAATAGCAAGACGGATAATTTTCTCCGCCTTGCTTGAGCGTTAGAAAATCCAGTTATTTGAAAATTCAGTTTAGTTTTCTGTGCAGAAGGACGCTATGTCGTCTTGTTTCCTTTCTCCTGGAAACTGCTTTTGAAAAGATATAAAACAATACTTGTGTTTTTGCAGTTTCTCATGAATGCTCTGAAAATAATGTGGTTTTTTTTCATCCTATCGGAGGTCTGGTAAACAAACGTAAATATAAATACCTTATATTATAAGCTGAAAGCTATGTTCACACCATCCTAACGAAAACATTTGTTTCTGAATTAAGAAAATGCGTTTAATGTTGCCTGAAGGTAATTTATTGTTATCATCTTTTTAATTAAGTCTTTAAAAATATTTTTAGCTTAAAGGGATTTACTTGGGTAATCCGGATATACAAAGCAAATTAAAATACAATTAATGTACAAGCCCCTAGTTAGGTAAAGCAGATTGTGCGTTAATTATAATATAAACAATAACTATGATTTTATTGCAATAATAATAGTGATGCAATGATTTCTTCCTGTGATAAAATTACCCCCCCCCCCAAACGGAGATAACTTTATAATATTTCACTAAAAATAATTGATAACAAAATAACTTATAGGAATAGAAAGATTTTCCTGAATGGAGTAGCAATTCAGCTTCATCCCCGGACCACAGCATAACTTAACTCCGTCCAGAATGGAATTATGCTGCTCTATTTTTCCAGCAAGGAATTATGCTTTTTTTTACCAAGGCACATCGAAGCTGCACAAGAGATGCTCCAGGAACGGAGAGTATTCTAGTCCACGCTCACCGCCCCGCAGTGGTCTAAGTTTTGGCTTCTGATCATTGTTTAAACCCTGGCTGGTTTCTGGCTTCCGTCCGAGATGGGTCAGGGTTTGAATCCCGGTGAGGCATGTATGTTGTGCTTGCCTTACGCACTCGCTTTCTCCCTTCCCTGGAACCAGCGGCCCTACATTAGGGGCGAGCGACTGCTTATAGCCCATCACGTTGCTCAGGGCGGTCGTTAAACCCCTAAACAATGAACTAGTACACGCACCAGTGTGTTCCGCATATGCTTTATCAGATTTCAATCCGCAGAAGAAGGTGGCTATTCCATGCCAATATTATCTTACTTTTCTACGCACTCATCCACTAGTTATGCATTTTACCGGCTAGCGTTTTTGCCTACTAAATGAAAGACAATCAACTGCGGAAGATATGAGCGTATGGATCGAGAGTATCATCTAACCAGTGTGAAAACAGGAATTTGCCGTGGACGGAGATCAAACTCGCATCCTTCTGTTCCGGAGGCGAATGCTTTTCCAATTAATCGACACTAACAAGTGCTTACCATCGCTACTTGCCGTCTTGACATGTGCGTCACCTCTGTGGTACGTCACATATATTCCACCTGGGAAAGGCGGAAACATGAAATCGCAGGTTTCGGGTCCACCGCGAATCAATTCATCAAATAATTCAGTTGAAGAAGGAAATCTCACCGATTCGAAGCGATGGATGGAGGAAGCATCACATATTTTTGAAGCGATGAAGGAGTTCTCATGAATTCCAGATGATGTGTGGAACGAATATCACACATTTTTCGAAGAACTTGACAGCCAGTAGATCCATGTTTGCGTTCGGACACCAATGTGAAACACAAATTTGTAGTTGGCAGGGCTAGAAACCGCATCATTCTGTTTCGGATCCTAATGCTTTCCCAATTAAGTTACCCTACAAGTGCTTATCACTTAAACTTGCCGTCTTGACATGTGCGTCACCTCCGCAGTACATAACAACAGCTCTAATCAGTGATCTGTCTCAAGTTGAAGACATGTGGTGGAGTGTGTCCGTCCATTCTTATGCGATCATCCTTCGTGACATATTGTTATCAAAGCCTTTCGGTGGCGTAGTAATCTAATCGCTGGCTTCTGACCGTTTGTTCGTGTGGGTCCGAATTCCAGTTCCGGATGAGGTATAGGTTATCTGTTTGCTTTATGGTACTGGCTTGTTCACCTACCTGGAACCAATGACCCCACATTAGGGACCAGAGACTGTTAATAGCACTTCGATTTGCTCACGGAGCTTGCTAATCCTTTAAGTGGCCGGAACGAGTTAACTGGGGGTTGACAAAATGGGCTGAATCCAGCTCAGAGGAGTATGTTCACTGTCTAAGAAGTGGGTGAAATGTGGCGGGAGCGAATTCATTCGGAGTATGTTAAGTGGTCTTAAAGCTGCTTTAAGGAGTGACCTGAAAACACAGAGGATCAGAAAGAGTTATTTTCCCCCTTATCTTTGCTATTCAAAACGGTGATTTAGAAAAGTGGTTGGCAATTATTCTTTCTGACTGATTAGATGCTGAAAGTGCCACAACAGTAGCTGTAACGTACCAGGAGATGTGACGTACCTGCCAGAAGGACGCACACGACATAAAGGCAGATAGGAATCAGAATAAAACGTCCGCGTAGCTCAATTGGTAGAGTGACTTATTCCGGAATGAGAGGATCCGGGTTCGAATCCTGGCGTGGATAGAAATGACGGAGAAATTTACTTCGTTATATAGCGATGAACATAAGAAAGGAAAGAGAAGATGTTTGAGTCTTTTTTAATCCAGTTGCATGATATCCGTGTCAGGAGGACTAAACCTTCTCCATCATGTCACGGAGCAGGGAATAATAGACTCAAAGGGAGCGCTTACCACAAATTAATGGTTTATGATCGGTACTGAACAGATGAGACGATGAAAGGAATTGTTTCGTCTCAGCTTTCGTGAAATCGGTCGCTATGGAAACATCTCTGTTTGGGGAGAACAGAAGTTTTTTGGCGCCATTTGGTTCAGGTATCATCGGCCGCTGAAAAGGTTAAATCTCGAACCTACAAGAAACTAGAAAGATGACACCGAATTTCCGGTTGTAACGAGCACGTATTTCGAATCTATTCTGACGCGAATGAAATGTATCAAAGCTATTCAAAGTCAATGGAACCGGTATGGAAAACAATAGTATCTGACAGAAGAAATAAGTTTTTCAATCGGGTTTTTAATCCCGCAGATATTGCTGTAAACGGAATCTTGAACTTTCGCTCTCTGGTTGCACACTTGTGCGTTAAGAAAAATTTGAAATTATATGGAAAACATTTCGCAGCGGAAACGCTCTCCAACAAAAAATAAATTTTTCAAATCGGACTCTTAGAAGCTGCGATATCGACAAATGTAAGATATGATTCTACGCCCCCTGCCGGGAAAACCATGTATTATTTTAAGAAGAAAGTATTCTCAAAAGGTTTTTCGATGTGAGCCGTATCGGTCCAGGAAAGAATTTTTTCAATCGAGTTTTCAGGAGCTCAAGTTTTGCTGCAAATATATCAGAAGCAGAAACTAGAACTTACGCCCATGGTGGCCAAACCATTTTTTACCTAATATTAAAAATTGTATAGAAAACATTTCCAATCAGGAGCTCTATCCGGAAGAGAAAAAAGTTTTCAAATCGGAATTTTAAAAGCAGAGATATCGGG
Organism: Macrothele yani; assembly: GCA_039090855.1. Lineage (NCBI taxonomy): Eukaryota > Metazoa > Arthropoda > Arachnida > Araneae > Macrothelidae > Macrothele > Macrothele yani. The sequence continues at coordinate 16,249,868 of CM077015.1, read as the reverse complement.
GGAAACGCCGTTTGCTATTACGCCCCCTAGCGTAAAGTCTATTAGAAGCAGAGGTATTGACAAAAATAAAATATATATGTACGCCCCCCGGCAGAGGAACTATGCAGTATTTAAAAAAACATATTCCGAAATGGTTTATCGACGTAATTGGCATCGGTCCACGAACGGATTTTTTCAGGCGAGATTTTAGAAGCTCATTGCTGCAAATACATCAGAAGCAGAAAGTAACCCTTACGCCCCTGGTGGTCAAGCCATGTTTTACCAAAAATAAAAATTTATATGCAAAATATTTCCAATCAGGAGCTGTATTCACTTCAGAAAGATATTTTCAAATCGGAGTTTTAGAAGCAGAGATATCAAGGGAAACGCAATTTACTTTTACGCCCCCTAGCGGAAAATCCATGAATAACTTGAAAACGTGACTATACCTAAAATAGTCTTCGACATAAATGGAGTCAAAAGGAAAAACAAATTCAATCGGATATTTAGAAGTAAATATATGGAATAAAATGTATTTTGAATTCGATATCATCTGCATTTACACCCTCTTGCGGCAAAATGGTGCATCGTAGAAATCACTGGAATGCAAGGATCTTCATTCGGACATTTCAAGCTTCCCGACGCAAAAATATTTTTTTCAAATCGGAATAATAGTTTCAGAGATATAGTGCCCACGGGTGGACGGCCAGACGGACAAACCGGTAACATAAGCACGATCTTTTGTACAAAACACATGCTAACAATGTATTGCCTTCAAACTTCCAGTCGCCAGCGTATATAGGGTGCCATATCGTGCTTCCGGATCATTGTTAGTGCATCTGCAAGCAAAATGCAATCAAAATCCTTGAACGAAGTATTCTGTATCTAGTTGCGATTTTGTTTGCATCATGATAAGCGTTTGCATGTGTGCCATGCTGTTAGGCAACATTAGCCGCCATACATCTTGCGCATACTACAGTTTTGTGTGGTTCCCTGCTCACCGTATGTCGCAGTGATGTAGAAGGGGCTTAGCGCGTCTTAGAGGCGCTAAGGGACTATTTGTCCAGGGTTAGCGGCGCTGAGGGACTTTTCGTGGTGAACGTGAAAATAAAACCAGGGCAAAAGAATTTGCCTAGATGATCATGCGTTCAAAAATGGTGAAAACTGTGTTCTGTATGCTAACATATCAGCTCTTTAACTGAATATTCATACTACAGAGATACAGCTCCGGTGGCACAGTGGTCTGAGATCTTGGCTTCTGACCATTCGCCCGATCTAGGCCCGGGTTCGAGGCAAGAGTGGTATGTTGCTCTGATGGCGAAGGAAGTCTTCCTTCCTTGCGGAACCAGTACCTGTTTGAAAACAGGAATTTATCGGTGACGGAGGTCGAATCCTCGTTCCGGAGTGAGCTGCTCTAACCGACTAAGCTACATCGACAGTATGTATCGCTGAAGATTTGTCGTCTTAACACGTGCTTTTCTGTAGGACGTCACACCTGAAATAAGGGACAGCTGACTGCTTACAGCCCTACGAGTTGGTCATAATTGTAGTTTAATCCAGAAACAACAACGATAGAAAATAGAGATGCAACGATAGAGTTGGGTCATCTAGTATGTCATCTGACCAATGGGTTCTAAGGCAAAGAGAATGGTGAAAACCTTGGTCTTGACGGCGGTCAAAATAAAGTCATAGAAGGTAGCTGCACTGCGTGGGTTTGAGATTGCACTGCTCCTAGAGAAAACGATAGACAAAAATCAAAGTGGCACAGTGAAAACTGTGCCGCAACCTACAACGTAGAACTACGTCAACTGTCACTATTTCATTGCACTATCTCACTAGTTCTACGTCCTTAAAGTATTTAGCGAAGGACAATTGACGTAGCCCTACCTTGTAGGCTGCGGCACAGTTGCTAGTGTGCCCCTTTGATTTTTTTCTGACATAAAATTTTAAGAAAGAAAACGAAAGAAATGTTTTACTTTATTTACTTAAAAGCAACTTATACTATATACAATTCATAGTAACTACACTGATTATAATTTAATGTCAGTAGAAGTGGAAGGTGTAGTATCATCGTTTTCAGTAGTTATTGCTTAAATTGTTTCTGAAGAAGTCGTTTTTCAGAAACAATATTTCAAACTCCTAAATTGCCCTGTCATAAATTTAGCGATACGTCTCGGGCCAAATGTACTCTTCTTGTTGTTGCTCTTCTCTAGATTCAGAATGCATCGATGGTGTAAAGGTTTGAGACGTAATACATTCATTATCTAGCGAAGTTGTGACGACTGGCGATGTGCATTGCTATTCCATGCTCGGTGTGAAAATTTGAAAATTTGGATTGATGACATCAATCTCCATCTGTTCTTGCTATTCAGGCTCAGTTTGCGCAGTTGAAGTGGAAGGTTGTGGCTCTAGAGTCAAACACGGGGGAAACGCATCCTAGCTTGCGGACTTTTGACTCCCACTACACTCCCGTGACCTTTCGGTTGATGACTTAACGGGCCTTTTTGGATTTCTCTCGTTCTCTTCTAGCTGTCTCTTCAACTTTTGTAGATTTATACAGTCATTCTCCCTAGATTTTCGCTGCGCTTCTAAATTTTCGTCACCTACTTTTTTTATCTAAAAAATAAATACATTTAAGAAAATCCACTTCATTTCGGTTTATTACATACGTCCGTTACCTGTGACTGTCAGCTAGGGAATGCGGGGCTGAGGTCATCGCTATCATTATCCATTCACTAGCTATCAACCTTAAAACTGCTTGCAGCGAAACAAAATCACGCGAAATTTATCTTAACTTTCTAACAAAAGGTCAAAGTGTAGATAGTTGAAACTTGTTTTGTTATGAATGAGACTCAATAATCTATCTAATGATGCATTATTTCTTACTCTACGATTATTAGTTTCGAAGATACGAGTAAAGGCGTTCAAAGTGTGACCTGTTTTCGTGGCACCTGTGCTCCCGATGTTACCCACTACCCAGCGCAGAGAAAGACGTAGTTTTACGTCAAATGTTTTTAAACAATCGTGAATGCTGAGTGGCAAGAGTTTTATGACAGTGAAAGGCACTTCTACACTAAACAACTTGTTACCGGCTATCGGTTCTAATAAAACTTATCCCCTGAGCTCACTCTTTGATTCCTTCTGGGTAACACAAAAGGAATCTCCTACATTCATCTCATAATCTTAGGAAACTACGGCATTTCAATAACTCTGAACTGTTTCAATTTGCAAGTTAGTATATTTGTTGAATATTGCATGATTGTTTGTTTGGGGGTTTAATGACTACCGTGAGCAACTTAATGGGCTATAAGCAGACTCCTGTCTCTAATATAAGGCAGCTGATTCTTGGATGGAGAGTACAGCAAACTCACCATCCATGCTTCATCCGGGATCTCTTAGATAACAGCGCCACCTGTGCGAATGACTGAATTGGTGTCACTGTTTTTTTGTTTGTTTTTTATTGGAGGTTTAACGACCATCGTGAGCAACTCAATGGGCTATAAGCAGTCGCCCGCCCCTAATTTTTTTAGGGTCACTGGTTCCAGGGAAGGGAGAGAGTCAGTGCCGTAAGACAAACACAACATCCATGCCTCACCGGGATTCAAACCCAGACCCCATTCGGACGAATGATCAGAGGACATCGCCTTAGACCATTGCGCCACCGGGGCGGCTGGTGTCACTGTGTTATTTGCATCTGTTTAGTGTAACTAAGATGTATTTTTCTAAGTAAAGTAAAAGGGTAGAACGACAGAGCAATATTTCAATAAAAATTTGATATTCTTCGAGTATGACTGTCAATTACCATTCTGTCTTTTATTTAAAGTTGCTCAAATTAAGCAATTTTTATATAAATTGATAAAGGTAATTAGTAATGACGATTTTATAAAAATACTAAATAATAAAGACAATACGCCAGATTCCACAAGGCATATTTCGAGAATATTGTCCCCCGTGTGTTTCCTCCTAATCGGCTCAGCTCTAAGGCACTTTCTTTATTTAGAGATACATCGCTGCTATGGCGAAATACTCATTGTTCCGCTGCACAGAAAATCTTCGAAGACAGTTGGCGGAGACTCGTAGCAATGTAACATCCCAGCAGTTTTGAGCCAAATATTAATAATCTCTTTGGGTCGTGATCCTAGGTTTCCCGGTACATGTTGTCTCGCAACATTACCACGGCGCTGAAATTGCCTCTACTTTCTATCCATGAATATGGATTTCCATTCAGTGACATAGCTGTGCATAGCCAGGCTGTTCCTACTTTACAACATTCCGTCGTACTCAAGTTCGTTCTATACGATCCGTTTCTAGAACGGAGCTATGGACAAACCAGATAGAAACAACATAGCGGTTCCTTACATACAGTTTATAACTAGTATTCTGCCACCTGCTAATATAAACAGGTAACTAATCATTACAAAAGCCTTGCTGCACTGGCATTCAATTCCTCACACTGATATTCAAACTTTTGTCGTTTTTTTATCTTGTGCATCTTTTCCGACAGTAATAAAGTAATTGCGAAATGAAAAATTTCGATGTAACCAAAATGGGTAACGGAAGTAGACAAAATTATTGTTGGAATTTTATCGTGCAGCATGCTGTAACAAGAAGTGATGCAACAATAGCTAATTTCACTATCATTCAACAATATATTTTACTAAACTATCGCCGAACATTATTTCATTATGTTTTACATAAACGTAACAATATATAATTGTAGTCTGAGTAAATTACGATAACCTCATGCTAAATGTAATAAAAGTGCATTTTTGATGCTATTAAAACGGTGCGTTACAACGAAATTTGGCTTTCTCTTGACCCATGGGAGTGGAAGGTTACCTGCTACATGTGAGAGCTTTCAAATGATGCATAACACGTTGGGGTGCAACCTGTGAATATCCTAGAACAAAAACTACCAATCTCGTTCACTAACACACTTGCGAATCATCTTTTCTTTCAATCTTGAGGTCAGATTTTAACTTGAGCAAGGGGACTTTCGTGGCTACATCACCATCAGATTTCGTCGGTGTCAGGGCCTTTCTTACGTTCGTCTAAATCTCAATAATATAGTAATCATAATAGATTAAATTTTTGAAAACCTAAACAGTCGAAATAAGTACTATTACCCCCGCCATAGTGTAGTGAATATAATTTTATGACTCGCATATCATCTTTCATTGGTTTTACGACATTAACATTCATTAATCCACCTACCTAAGTACCGCTCAATATCAGGAATTAGTAGACCTCATTGTTTGTTGTTATGCTTTAATTCCACTTAGTATGTACCGGACTGTAGGTCGGTGTGGTGTTGAGTGACGCGAATAAAGGCAATGTGTTGTTCGTAAATAAATGCATACTCTCGAATCACGGGTTTTATTTCACACCCACAAAGATCTCGGCATGAGAAAGATGCATAGCATAAATTATCTGCAAAGATTACCAGTGTACTCTCTCTATTTTGTTATGTATTCAAGTGAATAGCTTTCTAACTCTGTTGTAATAATACATGAACTTTTACGGCGGAAGATCGCTTGTTCCTCAGCGAATAAAGTTTCTTTGTGTATTTTCTGATTTCGCGTTGCAGACATCAATACCTATGTCTGTCAAAATTAGAAATTAAAAGCGTGAAGAATCTCATGCGTGAATAGAAATTCAATAAAAATATTGGTGCAGACATGATGGCAACTGCGAAGAATAATTGCAGCTACATCAAAATTAGATTCGTAAAACTCTTTTACGATAGCGAGGAGCCGTGTTTGTTCCTTACTCTCTTAAGAGAGCTCGTGAGACGAACCTTCAAGACTAATAACATATTAATTTTATCTCCAATTCTTATGATTACATGTTTTCGCTTTTTATCTTCCCTGTGCTTCAAAATTAGTGCTCGAAGTTTAATCTTTCTCTTTCGTTGTGGAACTTATAGTTCTTTTCCTGTTTTTACATATCACTTTGTTTGAAAGCCATTCCGACTCTCCGCGCTCTGGGAATTCATTCACGTTTCTTCCTGAGAACTCACTTACCAGAATACTCACTAGACTGCGCTGCGATCATTCCTGTAAAACAGGAGAACTTCGTGACGCAATCGCCAAAGTGTATAGAGCACAAACACCGGACTGGCGCGCTAGCATCTTTATCTGGAAAGACCAGCAGGATCAATTGCCCTCCATCTCCACGTGCTCTCCTCCAAGCAGCGCTTTCTCCCAGAACAGAAAAGGGCGATGAAGCGATTTTCGAAATTCATAGTGTGGGTCATGTTATCAATGGTTTCGTGGTATGGTTGTGATGCAGTCACAGAAGGCACCACAACGGCAATCCCGGCAACTCAAGAACCGGGAACCACCCATACCCCCTCTTCCCCTTCTCCCACAGAATGGAGTGATTTAGAGCCCAAAGAATCTGAAAAACTGGTTGAGTTCGTTGTTGGAGAGATTCAGAAGTTGAAGATGGAGCACCGAGAGCTTGATGATTGCCAGAAATTAGACTTATCCACTGTGCTCAGCGGAAAGAAGCAGGTATGTCTTAAGCAATTAATATCGTTGCATAAAAAGAATACCTAAAATGTACAGATAACTTTAGTTTTCACCACCAGTAACGAGGTATAGTAGCCATATTGGTTTGGATAGAGCAAAGGCTTTTTAAAATGGGTAAAACATTAAAATAGGAGCTCTATTTAAGTTTCAGTCAAACTTTGGATGTTAGCGGTTGCTATCAGACACTAAAAACACATTTGCTAAACACATACGCACTTTGAGCTCACTTTTGAAGATGGTGCTTATTCTTCCTACCCAGAATAGCGCAAACTGTTCTCTTTATTTATTAAATAAAAATGTTCTTTTGCTTTGAGGGCTTGCACATCTTTTAAATGAAGTGAAAAACCAGTGTTTATGAGTCTTTTTAATTTTGGACTACATCATGTTTCTAAAAATAAAATTATGGGAATGATAAAATTTCTGAGTTAGAAATCTCACTTTTCATTCATTTAAATGGACACTACTCGAATTACAGTAATAGATATACACTTTTAGTTCATTAAAATCAAATGTAAGGCTTGATGTATGAATTTTAATATGAACTGCGACCTCCTCTCTATAATTTTATGTCTAACTCTATCTTCATAGTTCGTTTCTTTAATCTCCTTCTTTACTAATAAAATATAACAGAATGTCTTATTAACGCTGGTGAAAGAAGTAAAAAAGTTAATTGAAAATTGGTTTTCCCAATTGACAAGGAGTTTGCTGTCTTCCGCCGAAATGCGAATGCAAAATTATAGAAAGAATGCTGATGGAGAACAGAAAGTTCGAGAAGTTTACAGCCTATAATATTTCTTTTCGCTAAAATGAGGAAGACGGAAGATATGATTTCCCACTGAATGTTTTGTAGGATATTTTTTTCTTGCACAGTTTAAAGTCGGGAGCAATTTTTTTTCTTGGAGAATTTATTTCCGAAACATAGCAAATATCTCCGATGGATGTAAAACAGGCAAAGGAGTGGTTTTCTTTCCATTTAGTAATTCTGAAATTTGAAGTTTCCTGCGTCAGATGTATGCGTTGTGGTTTTTGCTCTCATTCTGTTGACGGTTCTGTTTCATTTGCTACCTTACTCAATCTATTCTGAAATTTATTTTCTTTTTCCCTTCTTGCTTTCTGTTAGGTTGCTGAATCTTGAAAGATATCATGTGATTTGTTGATAAATTCCAAGGTGGTGGCTGCCTTGTCCAAGCTGTAAAATTTCATAGTTCGTCTTTCCCTCCCCGTTCTGCAGCAAAACCCCTCTCTTTACCACAAAACCAGAAAACTAAGCAACGTGATGCAGCCTTTTGAAAATGTTATCTATTTACCCAGATATATCCTTGTGGAATAGACCGCTACATTGGATAGACTAATTTCCCAGGGGTTTCTTACATTAGCTATGGTTATTTGTGTGCTACACATTTTAGATATTAAATGTGCACCAAATATTAATACAGCTATGATATTAATTTCTCTTCAGCATATGATGCTTCACTGTGAATCGTAAATTTATAATGTTGCATGATACTATATCAGTCATACTATTCTAGTGGAAATAAAAGGTATGTATATTAAGAGCATAATCACTGGAAAGTAAGTTTCAATATAGTATCTTAAGGAATACTGTAGTGTGATATTTATTAGAATAACGTATGGGCTTATAACCTTTCTAAATTACATTATCGTGAATTTATTGCACAGAAAAATATCTAAAACTTTGTCTAAATAACCGAAATGTAGCACTCCTTAGGTATTATATCACAAAGACATGAGACATCAAAGCTAGAATTACTTTTCTAAAGAAAGAATAAATATTCTGAATTTAAAAATATTTTTCAAAACTCTAGGTAATATAAAGTTTTAATATTTGTAAGATTTCTTGAGAAACCAGCTGTACTGATTGATTTTAATCTTTATCAGATTTTATAATCTGATAAAGATTAAAAGCAAACAATATATCTCTTATTTTTGAGCTCCTGCGTTACCCATTGCACTCATAACTGATGATCTAAACCTGTGTTTCACAGAAGAAATGAAGTTTACTGGCAGAAAAGATGCAACTTCAAATTTACCGTTTTTCGGAAGAAGCCTTTAGCTTGAGAATATAAGAACAATGGGAGATCTTTTGAAATAAAATCACCACTCAATGCTTGAAAATCTGTAAAAATGAACTTAGAGAACAAAGAAAAGGCGAGCTCAGCTGCCGTCGGAAAGAAATTATTATATATAATTTACTTGCGCAGCGGAATCGATAAAAAATGTGAATTAAGTGATAAATATTTGCGAAACAACTGGCATGAATGGTTTCCAGGCGAGTGGCATGTGACTTCAAAGGCCATTAAAGCGTTCTAGATATTTGTATTTACTTCTAGGTGTAGAGACATGCGGAGAAAATAACATGCCTCGAGAAAATACTGCAAAATCTTAAATTATCTATTCTAACCATACCGAATTCTATGTTTCCATTCGTTTGCCGAAAGCATTCCTTTCCAAATTTAGTTCAATATCGCTTTTTTATAAACCGTCTTTAAGCTTACTCCCGAATGTTTTCATAAAAGTGATTCATAAACTCTATCTGATTAGATTCCTGTCTGATCTTTGATTTAAGAAGATGTACAGCAGCATTGCTTATCATTTTAAAAGTCGAAAACAAGAATACATATTTGTTTAAGAATTCCAGGCCAACATGTGGTCTAATAGTTAGGAAGCTAACTTTTTCGAATGAGAGTTGCAAGTAAAACATAAGTTTGTTTTTAACGAATCTGATTTTTTCCAACCCCTGTATTAGGAATGCTAAACTTGGTGTGGAGGACTCCCCGTAACTGTATATTGCACTTTGTCTCCATGAAAGAGCATAAACTATTATTTAAAACATCAGTAAAACCGCCAAAGAAAGTTATAGCGAAATATTCTTCTCAGCGTTTTATAAATTAGAAGTAACTGATCATTGTCTGTTTTATTTAAAGTTTATTATTTAATCATATCTCTTTTAGCATAAGCTACAACACCATTTTGGAGAACAGTTTGGCACATAGCATAGGCAGATTTTCTTCCAGTATTTTTTAAACAATTTTAGTTGGCTCATAGAATTACATTTTGTTTTGAATTAAACAAATAATATATTTATAAGAGAGTTGTACACGGTAGCCATTGCTGAAATGTATTATGTTTACGAAATTCAATTTTCCCATTTAAAAATACATAAACATTACTACCTCTATCTTATAGCATATTGGTGGCATAAAACACTTATTACTTTACCTATTTTGCATGTGTAGGATCATCCGTTTTCGATCAATACATGGGATCAAAATTTATGCTCATGCATAATGTAAACCTTCGCCCACACACTAGATAAAATCCTATTATGCGTACTTCGCAATAGCGCACTTTTGTTTCTTATGACAAGCATTCTTATGAAATTGCTCATACTTCTCCTCTCGTTTTCAAAGACTAGAACATCAGTGGTCAAAGGTGAATAGATGGAGTGTCTAGACGCGTGTAGGATGTTAACTCTTTCTTCAAAGGAAAGAACAAAAGTAGTTCATGAAGGCTTCTGATACCAGCGTTCAATATATGGTACATAATTTACTCTCGTGACAAAACTGTGCTAATCTTTTACGCCCTTCGGAACATTTCATTGTCTGGAATATTTGAAAAACTGAGACCAAAATTATCAAAATTAACATAATGGATCCGGTCTTAATGACGAAGATGTTTGTTTTCAAGTTTTTTCAACACAGGTTAAATAACTATATGTATTGTATATTTAGGAGGGAATACTGAAGGAAGTGAGATAATTATTGATTTTGGTAATACAGTTTACCTTGTTCTGTGATGTACCAGACGTTCTTCCCGGTAAAAGGTGTCAGTCAGTTTTTGGCTCTTATTTCAAAATTGTCCTTATCATTGAGCTATCGCACAGGACATACGTTATCTTCTTAGCATAGCATATGATTATATCGACAATCTACAAATTTACACCCGTATGTACTCTGACATTGAAGAAAAACTGCATTATGTTGACAAAAGTATTCATACTCCTTCACATACGCAAAAACGCGTGCAGTCGCGGAACCAGAGGGACGTATGCAGGGTGTATAGGGTGCTATGTACAGTATATAGAGTGGAACATTGAAGCAAATGTCAGACCGCACTGAATGCAACTATACCACGTGAAGCTGAAATGACGGACTTTTAAAAGGGCATGGTGATTGGAAACCACCTGAGAGCGCAATAAGAGCATAGCATTGCCGTGCCGCCCCGGTGGCACAGTGATCTAAGCATTGGCTTCTGATCATTCGTCCGAGTTAGGTCCGGGTTCGAATCCCGTGAGGCAAAGATGTTGTGTTTGTCTTACGGCCCTGGCTCTCCTATAAATAAGGCACGGGTGACTGCTTATAGCCCAATGAGTTGCTTACGGTGGTCGTTAAACCCCCAATGCAAAAATATAAAAGAACATAGCATTGCCGCTCTTCTAGGAGCCTCAAAACCCTCTGTCCCTGATGCTCTTCTTCTATGAAAAGCAGATGGTGCCACTTCAGGAAACCTGCGCTCTGGAAGGGCGCACAAACTACGTGATCGTTCCAAACGAAATTTACGGCGGCATGTAAAGAAAGCTCTGCCATAGACCTCGCAGGAACACGTTTTTGCACTAAAACAGTCCATAGGGAACTGTCTGGTGAAAGATACCATGCTATGTCAGCAACGTATAAACGCTACGTAACACCAGACAATGTGGTACTTTGACAGCAGTGGTGACAATCTCGCCCTTCGAGGACAACATATGTGTGAAAGAAGGTCGTCTGGAGGGATGAATCAAGATACTCACAGTTTCTTTCGGATGGACTTATTTAGGTGTTGCGTTTGCCCGAGAAATGCTATCAGGCGGACTACAGTCAAGTTTGGAGGGAATCTGCGACGGTGTGTTACCGTTTTTGCTGAGAAAAGCGCAGTTCTTTGGTTATGAGGCCCTCCAGACTAACTACACTGCTGGCCCCGCAAAATGCAACACCAAGAAAGACGCGAGATAGCAAAGCCAGATTTACTGGACACGTAACAACAGATACAAAGATGAAACGATTGAACTTACAGGCCCGTGCGACTTGTGGAACGCGCAGACATCAATAGTTCGTGTGGCTCCCATGGCTGGTAATAACAGCCGCTACACGCCGCGGCATCGAACGAAAGAGGCTTTGGATGTGGGCTTGGGGTATGTCGGTCCAGGCTGCTTCCACACGTTGCCACAGTTCATCAGGCGTAGCCGCGGGTGGTGCTTGCCGGGCCACTCGGTTGCTGATCAGCGACCAGACGTGTTCGATGGGCGACATATCGGAAGAATAGGCGGGCCACGGCGGCATTGATACCTGGTGGGCCGTGAATAATTGTTTCACGATGCGCGCCACGGCGGCAGTGATACCTGGTGTGCCGTGAATAATTGTTGCACGATGCGTGCCACGTGCGGGCGCGCATTTTTCTGTTGAAGCGTGGCCGCTGGTAGGTCCTGCAGGTAAGGAAGAACTACAGGCTCCAAAACGTTGCAGATGTAGCGGTGGCTGTTGAGTGTACCGGCGATGCGTACCAGAGTGGTGCGGGTTTCATATCCAATTGCACCCCAAACCATAACGCCATGCGACGGACCGGTATGGCGATGCATAATACAGGAGTGATACATTCTCTCGCCGCAGTGCCGCCACACGCGGATCCGACCATCGTGGTGTTGCAGGCAGAAGCGGGATTCGTAGGAGATGACAATGCCGTGCCATTCCGTAGTCCAGGTTAGGCGTTCACTCGCCGGTGGTGTAACGTCAGTGGTAATCGGAGCAATGGGCGCGGTACGACAAGTCCCCGCTCCTGCAGACGATGTCGAACGGCACGTGCTGACCCAGGTTGTTGCGCAAAACACCCTATTTCCTGTGCTAACGTTCGTGATGTGGCGGTACGAGCCGTCAATGCCCGCCGCACAACATGCCAGCCCTCTTGTTTCGTGGTGTGCCGCGGCTGCGGCAATCACTCACGTCGATCCGTCCGTCCCTCCTGCAACCACCGAATTCATACTCGCCTGGGCCGGCCTGTGGGCGCAGTGGTCTAAGCGATGGCTCATGACCATTCGTTCGGAAGGGGTCCTGGTTCGAATCTCGGTGAGGCATGGATGATGTGTTTGTCCTACGGTACTGGCTCTATCCCTTTCCTGTAACCAGTGACCGTAAATTAGGGACGGACGACTGCTTGTAACCCATTGAGTTGCTCACGGTGGTCGCTAAACCAGCAATCAAAAAAAAAAAAAATACTCGCCTCACTGTGGCTGGATGTCGTCTCTCACGGGCGCCGATGTCTCGGTACGATTAACCGCTGTCGCGATAAGCCACTAATCGTCCTTTGTCGAACTCCGAAACGTGCTGGAATGACTTCCGTATTCTGCGACGAGGCATAAGGAATCTTCCCACACACAGGTCCGGCAGAACAACGTACTTCCACTACTTACACCCCGCCTTCTGTCCACCATTCTTATAGTGCTTCTCGGTGGCGTGCTGGGCGCACAGGATTTGCATATACCCTGCAACGCTAATCGTTTGCATGTCCTCTCGCGGTCGACGCATGCTGCGAATTTCAGGCCAATCGGATGCTTTCTTCTTGGTGTTTCATTTTGGGTGGCCAGCAGTGTATATAGAGTGGAGCATTTACACAAATGTCAGACCACGCTGAAAGCAACTATACCACGTGGAACTGAAATGACATACTTTTAAAAGGGCATGGTGATTGGAAAATACCTGAGAGCGAAATAAGCGCATAGCATTGCCGTGCCTCCCCGGTGGCGCAGTGATCTAAGCGCTGGCTTCTGATCATATGTCCGAATTGGGTCCGGGTTTGAATCCCGTGAGGCAAAGATGTTGTGTTGGTCTTACGGCCCTGGCTCTCCTCTAAATGAGATACGGGTGACTGCTTATAGCCCATTGAGTTGCTTACGGTGGTCGTTAAGCCCCTAATGCGAAGATATAAAAGAAAATAGCATTGTCACCCTTCTGGTAACCTCAAAATCCTCTGTCGCTGTTGTTCTTCTTCGATGGAAAGCAGATGGTGCCACTTCAGGAAACCTGCGCTCTGGAAGGGCACACAAACTGAGTGATCGTTCCAAACGAAATTTACCGCGGCATGTGAAGAAAGCTCTACCATAGACCTGGCAGGAAGACATTTTTGCACTAAAACAGTCCATCGGGAACTGTCTGGTGAAAGATACCATGCTATGCCAGCAACGCATAAACGCTACGTAACACCAGGCATTGCGGTACTTTGAAAGCATTGGTGCCAATCTCGCCGTTCGAGGACAACATATGTGTGGAAAAGGGTCGTCTGGAGAGATGAATCAAGATACTCACAGTTTCCTTTGGATGGACTTATTTAGGTGTTGCCTTTGCCCAAGAAACGCTTTCAGGCGGACTACAGTCAAGTTTGGAGGGAATCTGTGACGATGTAGTACCGCTGTTGCAGAGAAAGGCGCAGTTCTTTGGTTATGGGGGCCCTCCAGACTAACTACATCCAAACACGAAGGCTCACTGAATAATTCAGCACTACATACTGTATGGCAGAGCTCCGACACACATTCATGGCGGTTTCATCAAGGCACAGGCCTTTTGTACTGTAAAGGCTGGCCAGGCTTGATTTGAGGTGCAGGATGCTTAAGTGTTGAATTTGCTGGCCCAAAACCTCGATCAAAATCCAATAGAACATCTGTGGGACGAGCGGAAACGACGAATCTGATCTCGACTTGTAAAACCTTTCTCCATAGGCGCTCTGGCGGAAGCTTTGCATGAGAAATGGAGCAAATATCTGGAGCAGACTGATTGGCATGTTGTGGAAAGCGTGCCTAAAAGGGTTGCTACAGTTACAACCGTCAAATGTGTTATGTACAAATGTCGGCTAATAAGTTATCTTTATTCTGTTTAACCAAGTTGTCCGAATATATTTGTCTGTATAATGTATGTCTGACAGAAAAATGAAAATCCTATTTAAGTAACTCACTTCGGGCGTTCTTAAAGTATTACGCACAGAACCCCAACAACTGTAATCTATTATAGCCCACAATCCAACGCTGAATTAGTTATACATACAGTATTTAGTGGCCCTGGCTCACCGTTAGAGTCTTATCACACACAGCGGTAACTCAGCAAATGTTGCACTCAACATACATCCTTAGATAGTTACCAACATGAACCGCGGCTTCGGTGGCGCAATGGCCGGAGCGCCGGCTCCTGATCATCTGTCCGAAATGGGACCCGGTTTGAATCCCGGTGCAACGTAAATTTTATGTTTGCATTACGATGATGCAATAATTTTTAAGTTTTATGAAGAGATGGATAAGTTGGAAACGTAGATATTTCGGCACCTTTGTGCCAATAACACCTAATATTCATATATCACCATTCTGATGGCTACAGCTACCACAAATGAAAAACAGATGAATTCAAGCAACAGAAGGGAAAATATTAGGTTAACACATCCATAGAATGCCAGTACGTCTGTTTTCTTTTTCTGTTTGTTTACGAAAGTAATAGTGTAAGAACTTCACTTTGTACAATGCATCATTATGTCATATGACATGAATAGAATACGGGATTACTCCATATAATACAAATTTTGAAGATGACGATCCGCTTTTTGGTGGAAATATGACAAGAATGGTAAGTCAGATAATATTCGAAAACTTGAAAATTTCGTCGTCCTGGAGCGGAAATCAAATCCGCGTCTCCCAGGTGGCGCCCGGCTATGCTAACCACTTCACCACCCAGAACGATAATCAAATTATTCGGAAACTTGCGATTTGGTCGTTCTGGGTAGTTAGTATATCCGGGCGCTATCTGGGAGACGCGGATTCGATCCCCGCTCCAGGACGACGAAGTTTTCAAGTTTTCGAATGTTATCTGACTTACCATCCTTTTCATATTTACACCAAAAAAAACGGATTGTCATCTTCAAAATTTGTATGCCATATTCCGTTCTAAACATTTTGTACAACATTCTTAGCGTTCGCACCAAACCATGGCTCTCGTTTGCACACTGAAATTGCTTCTAGGATACTCTGATTCTTGGTTTTTCCTTCGTGTTATTTCTTTGATGGATTTCTAACGTTGGCTTCTGCGTGGAATGTGTCTAGACTGTGCTTACATTTTCCGCCAAGATGGACAAAACAAACTGCTCCTGATTTACGCGTAATGGGCATTTTCTGTTGAAAGTCAATGATTAATTCAGAAGTCGCTTTCTGCAAAATCAATGCAAAAAGTGTTTAGCATAAACCACAAGTATCATCAGTAAAAGCCTCTTCAGCAAACGTTTTTTATCATAACTCTGTCGATAAAAACATCGTAGTTTAATGTGAAAAGCATATTTAATATGTTGTTCAAATGAATGTAATAAATTTCATAATGCACTTAGTGATTTTCATTTAGCACAGTTTACTCAGAGAAAACCATATCTCCCAAGCTCTTTAATGCCACATTGGAAAATGTCTTTCAATCACTGAACTGGGAAAACAAAGGGTTAAAGATTAAGGGAGATTATTTAACTCACCTTCGTTTTGCTGATGACGTAGTCATTTTTGCAACTACTCTATCAGAGCTGCAGAGTATGATCCAGGAACCTGCTGACAAGAGTAAAGAAGTTGGATTAAAAATGAACTTTCAGAAGACAAAAGTGATGTTCAATGCTTTTACAAGAAATGAAGATTTATCGATTGATGGAGAAAAGCTGGAAATAACAGATGCGTAGGTTTATCTTGGACAGCAGATATCAAGTGAGGGTCACATTGATGAAGAAATTAATCGGCGTATAAAACTTGCCTGGAGAGCATTTCGAAGAAACAGCATAGTTTTGAAGAGCAACATGACATTATGTCTTAAAAGAAAAGTGTTTGATCAATGCATCCTTCCAGTGCTTACATATGGTGCAGAGACGTGGACCTTAACTAAAAGAGACGTACAAAGGCTGCAGACAACTCAAAGGAGCATGGAGAGGTGCATGTTTGGTATAACCAGGAGAGATAAGAAGAGGAACTTGTGGATCAGAAAAATGACAAGAGTGGAAGACATCATAATCAAAGTAAAATCCCTGAAATGACAATGGGCTGGACATACTGCCAAAAGAAGAGACCATCGATGGACAGTCGAAAATTTTAGATTGGATACTAAGGGACAGGAAAAGACCCAAAAGAAGACCACGTGGGATATGGGTGGATGAAATTTGAAAGTATGCGGGAGTAACATGGAGGAGGCTGGCACAAGACAGACCGTTGTAGAACAGGCTTGGAGAGACCTTCGTCCAGCAGTGGATCGATAATGGTTGACTCAGAGAAATGCTTTCTCGATAGTTTGAAGTACTTTTTGCGCGCTGTGCACACATAAGAATAAAAAATAAAAAAAAATAAAAGCTGCACGCAGGAAATTTAAAATTTTAAGAGTTAAAACCACTTTAATGTTCAACATAAATCTTTACCTACTGCCAACAGCTAGTTATCAGTAATTCCAAGACGTCGTAAAAAGAATAGGCAACGATTCTTTGACGATGTTATGTTGGCAAAGTTCGGTAATTTTAGCTTTCAGAACGAGCTTAGTAATAACACTTTTCTCGAAGGGAATGCAACGCACCACTTGAAGATGAATAATTAATTTTAAATTTTCCTCTCGCTAGCGTTAGCAAAGAAACAGAGAAAGTGACTTCCGGTTGAAGTTATTTTTTAATTTTTTGTTTTTGTTTTATGAAGCCGCTGAATTTCTCCTGTTTCGCTCTTCGATAAAAATTCATAAAACTGCATAAAATGCTCCAGTTTTTTTTTTTTTTTTTGCACTTTTTACGCCATCCGTTCTAATCACCCTGTTTTCATGTCATGACATTTTAATTAGTTGGAGATAGTGTGGTGTTACTTCTGTCAATTTTTCCATCCTTTAGCCCCACCTAGTGACATTGATGTCGTTTTAAGAGATTGGACATTTGCAATGACGATGCTTCGCAGTAAAATTCATTTATAACCACTATTTTACTAAAACCGATCTGTCATTTAGAATGGGAAATGTTAAGAACACGGGAGATGAGCTCCGTTTGAGATATTTAAGACACCCTATAGAATCAGTGGGTAGATAACCATATCATCGTACAATGACTCCAGATCATTCCCATTTGCCCTCCATTAACATAATTTTTTTTTTATTTGTTAGGCTAGACACTATGATAAACGGCTTTCCTGATGACCTTTTCCTGGGGTGGAGAGATGAAGCAAGAAGAGAGTAATTATGATGTTCAACCAATCATTAATTTCTCCGGAATGCATAAATTGGTCTCTGACGTGATACTTACCACGTACTTTTTAAAATACTTATTATTGCAACCGGAGATTACACGGTAAGTAGTTTACTGAAGCCTAATAAATGTTGGCGTGCAACCTTTGAACAAAACTACGTATTGAGAAGAATTATTCATAAAGAGGAATGATGTGTGTCCCTCTGAATAAGAAAAGAACGTCCATTAATGCCGGCTGCCTTAAACCCCAAGCTGCTTAACCGCCGATGGTGATTGTAATATTTCTTCCGCTTTTAGAAATCTCACGCTCACCTTTGCTGTGTATAGCAAAAATTCTTTCAACCTGCGAGTAACATTTGTTCAGCCAGCATATTTCGTTATTATCTCCACAACAGTTTTTACCTAAACCTTTCATACCACTGAAGCAACAAAAGAAATATTACTGGTTTGTGGACAGCAGATTATTTCTACATGAATACACGGTTAAATTAAACAGGATACGCGAAGATTGACTATATGTTATCTGAAGTCCATATCTCTTGTAAATCAGAGCTCATGAAGATGTTGTCGGAGTTCCCGACGTGTTTGCAGATGCCCAGATTCAGAGGCGCTCTCTCAGACTTACGCCACTATCTTTTCATGTAGCAAGGATTTGGTTGCCAGTCACAAATTTCTAACGTTCCTCTTTGAATACGAGAGGAGTTCCAAAAATATTGCCTGATATGTAATAACTTTTTTTATTTCGGGGTTTATTGGCCACTGTGCGCAACTCAGTGAGCTATAAGCAGTCGCCGTTCCTAATTTAGAGCCACTAGTTCCAAAAATGGGAGAGAGCCAGGGCACTAAGGCAAACATACATCCATACCTCATCCAGAATTTGAATCCGGACCCATCTCAGACGAATGGTTAGAAGCCAGCGCAATCGGGTAGCCCTAATATATTTTTTTGAAATACCTCGAAATACATGAGGCCACTTCGGTGACCGAGTGTTTAGAGGTGCTGGTTTGTGGATAGTCGTCTGAGCTGGGGTCGGGTTCGAGTCCCGGATGAGGCAGTTTGGTGTGTTTTCCCTTGTGCGCTGGCTCTCTTCCTTCCTTGGTACCATGCTTCCAAATTAGGAATGAGCGATTGCCTATTACCCCATGAATTACCCCTGGTGATCTTTAAAACCTGAATTGCCACCCCACTAAAGGCATTGGTCTTCGCGCTATGTTCTGACTATTCGTCTGAGTGGTCAGGGGGTCGAGCACCAGATGAATCATGGGTAGTGTGTGAACTGGCTTTTTCTTTCCCCTGAAAACACTGGCCCTAAATTAGGGAGGGCGACTGCTTATAGCCCTTGTTAATCGTTAAACCCCGAAACAAAATAAAACCTCAAAAAAAAGTCAGAAATGCAAAGGTATTATACCTGAAATATTTATCTACAGGGCTTGAAAACTATCTAAAAAGTTCCATGCCTAGCTCAAGATGTGCAGAAATTATTTACCTGCCGAAATAGTAAAAGCTGCATGTCGAAGAAAATTTGTATTTTAAGGTGGACGTCAAGTAATTATGCTTCCTATACTTCCAATGGAAAAACTTCTGTACACATTTTCTTCACAATTAATGCGTTCCCAGGGATGAAAATTTGAACATCGATTAAAATAGCTTCATTTTATAACTTGGAATACTTAATATTTTGTAAAACATAACCATAATTATGCAATTCAACATTTATTTGTCTACTGACGTCATCAAAGTACAGGTCACGCCATCTTTTTCTGGTTTCAACACCCCCAAAGGAAACGTTATTGTATTTTATTATAATTACGGTTGTGTTTTAGAAAATGTTAAGTATTCCAACTTATAATATGGAGTTATTTTAATCGATGTTCAAGTTTCCATCCTTGGGAACACACTAATTGTGAAGAAAATGTGTACAAAAGTTTTTCCATTGGAAATATAGGAAGCAAAATTACTTGACGTCCACCTTAAGATAGCAAATCAGGACCTTTAATTTTTTTTAAGTTAAAAAAATATGATGAACTTTTTTTACATGTCTCCCATTTCCGTTTTAATGGTCTGCATTCAAAACGCTCAACGCACAAACATGTGCATCTCAAGTTTTAAGATGTCCTTCTCGTCCGCCCATGGCGGTTTGAGTTCCGCAAAGACGACACTGCGCCTTTGAGGATTACTGGCAAATTAATGCAGTCAGCTTGCCAGCTCTCTGCTGCATACGAGTAAGAGACAAAGTGCGTCCGGGGCAGACTTCGGAGGAAACCATCTACGCATTCTAAATACAAGGAGTCTGCGGAAATCCCCGGAGTAGGTGGCACTAACACCCGTCAGAAATGCCCGCCTCCCACACAGTGACTGAACCAACTGCGCTATGTCGGTGGTAGCTTTAAGATGATGATGCTGAAATTGGCACGAAATGATATTATGATGAAATCGGTATTTGAGAAATTTAGTGATGCTGCCATGTTCCTTCCGTCGAAGTTTTCACCTCTTTGTCACTAAACACCGGAGGCTAGTTCCGTCATCAGAGGCATGCATCCCGTCTGTGGCTATAAGCAACATTTGGGGTAAAACTACATGTGTTTCCAATTTCTAGATCTAGAGCATAAAATAATTAAAGAAGCGATATGCTTCTGTCCTTGGCACTCCGTAACAATAAAGCAACTTCGGGTGATTACTAATGAAATGAAACCCAACATGCGACGACTGCTATTTCTTTTTAGTAGGAAATTCTATTCCAAACTTTTTTATTTTGAAGTTTAGTTGCCCGGTTTTTTACCCGCCTTTTTTCTTAGTTTTTACCCACCCAGTCCAATAATTTTTTGTTTTGATTTTATCCGCCCAGTCAAATAATTTACATGCCCCGAGCATCTCTGGCATGGTAATTTTCAAGTCCTGATCTATCTAATTTTACAGTTCAACATGATCAGCTTCACAGGCCATTGATGCGCCATCTCGGAATATGAAAATCTAAGTGCCAGGCAAAATATTAAAATAAATTAGATGGAGAGTGGGGTGCAATACGGAAATTGCGCTATTTATTCATTGGTGCAACGCGAACATGAAAACAGGTGAAATTATTCCCAACAAGGTAACGCATTTCTAGTTGCCTGGTGGTCACTAAAAATGGCAGATCGAACTACATACTGAATATTTGATATATCTTCGTCGGATCATTCGAGTTAATTTTTTTAATAAACCATATACGTTTTATAAAAAAATGCAGTCGGATGATCGCTATCAATATAAGCTACAACTTATATTGATAGCTGAGCAGAAATTCTTTGGCCTATTTTCGTAGGTCAACCAAGAGTGTTAATTTTCATGAGCTCAAAATTGGACGTATTAAAACTGCTTAGATCGTTTAATTTTAAGTCAAAACGAATAGAAAATCACGCTAGTGACTTACATAATGGTGAAGCATTGAAACGAATACTGGGCTGATTGTTTTTTAATACATTGAATGCTTTATCAAAGTTTTTGTTGTTGGGGGTTTAAAGACCACAGTGAGCAATTCCAAGATTTATAGGCAATTAACGCGTTGCAAATATTTTACTGATATTTCTTCGGGAGCTCTGAGAAGTTGATTGCTCCCAGACAATGCTTATACACTTTTCACGTATCTTATAAACACAGTGAGTTTGAATTTGCTCATCTTGTCAACCAAGCCAACTTCCAGTTTGCGAAGACAACTTCGATAAGTTCTTGTGATTACTCAGATAAATATAACACTTGCAGTTTCCCACATACTCTTCTAACTAGTGGTACCAAATTCTAGAGCGACACGTGATGACATTTTTTTCCAGAAAACCACTTGTACAATAAGTATGCGATTTCTGGGGAAAGGTATGCACTCATTGGCCAAATTATTATGACCACCTGGTTAGTACGTTGTTGGGCCTTCTTCTGCCCTTAATACTGCTTGAATTCTTCTTGGTATGGACTCTATTAAATGTCGGTAAGTGGCTTGAGGTACATTAGCCCAAATGCAATAAATTACACCCTCCAGCTCTTGAAGATTTGATGGTAGCGGATCTAATTATCTGATGTCCCTTTCGACTTCGTCACACGAATGCTACATTAGATTAAGATCCGGTGATTGAAGAAGCCACTCTTGCAGGAAAAAGTCTCCGTGATGCTCCTCAAACCATTCGCGTACAATGTGAGCTCTAAGACGTAGAGTCCTGCTGGAAGTATCCGCCTCAGTTGGGATAAACCACCAATATAACTGAGAAAACGTAGTCGGCAACGATATGTAAATACATTTGGAAGGTCAGACGTTGCTCCACATGAATCAAAAGGTCAAAACACTCTTAAGAAAACATGCCCTAGCCCGTAACGTTGCCTCCGCTAGCTTGAAGAGTAGTGACTATGCAAGATGGGTCCATGCTTTCGTGGTGTTGTATCCATATCCTCACCCTTCCATCTGCATAGTGTAATTCAAAATGTGACATGATTCATCGAACCAAATTACTCTTCTCCATTCATTTATTGCCCGATCCCTGTCTTCTTCAGTGAATTGGAGGCAGTTCTGCTTGTTCGCTGCAGCTACCAGTGGGACAGGCTGCATGCTTCCGTAACACACACGGTATAATGTGCAGCGAACTGTACGTTGAGAGGCCATCAGATTTGGTCACAGATTCAGATTATCTGTAGTCTGACGAAGTGTTGCCCGTCTGTTGGACTGAACAAATCTGCCTACTTTCCACTCAGCACGAGCATCCAGCAGCCGTTGATGACCTCACGCCTAGCTCTAGTACCCGGTGTTTTGACTAGTCATCCACAATCAACTGCTGCAGTCGAACATTTCGCAAGTGCAGCCGTTTTGCTAATGTTCGCACCAATGCTTCGAGCACCCACCCATGATCATTCCACGTTCAAGGTCCTTCAGATTGCGTCTTTTACCCAATATGTCTTGCGCAATGAGGTTCATTACACCGATAAGCTATTAAATTATGACCACCTTGTGACGTATATTCTAATTTAACTTTCATTTTTAATTCCTTTTCCTATGTAAATTTGAATTTGTTTTCTTTTGCACTTTCCAAACTTAACGTGATATCTTCTCTCTCACATGATGAATGTGATAAGAACGTTAGATGAAAAGGACGATACAGCAGTTGCTTAGTGTGTGTGTGTGTGTGTGTGTGTGTGTGTGTGTGTGTGTGTGTGTGTGTGTGTGTGTGTGGAGATGTGCCATCGTTGCTAAGATAGATTATACGACAGATAATTAAGGCATTATATGTGAAGTGTAAAACTCGCTGTGCTATATTTTGGATTTCATCAAATATTGCTGGACCAATAAAAGGTTAAATGTAAGTTGGACGTCTGTATATGTTTCGTCTTGCCGTAAGAACTTAAGTTCAGCTACCCCGTGTAACTATTGCATCGTATCCTCATTTAGTTCAACATTCCCTTATCGTTGTTTTAGACATAGCATAACACCGCTCTCGCACACGAAAAAGGGTTACGTTATAACCTACCTAATAAGCTGTAGGACCTCTTCTAGTCCGCAAAACATCGGCGAGGCATCGATTCAATGAGGTGGCGATAGGTATCCTCTGGTATCTGGTACCATTATGTTAACACAAGGTCCTCCAGTTCCTGTACATTTCGAAGTGAGGTGATTTAGCGCGAACCCGTTTTTCCAAGTCTGAACACAATTGTTCTATTGGATTCATGCCAGGTGAATTTGGAGGCCAGAACATTAACAGAAAGTCCCCTGCATGTTCCTCGAAATACTCCTTGACGATTCAGGCAGTGTGGCATTGCTCATTATCCTGTCGGTAATGGCCATCCCCAACAGGGAACACAGTTGTCAGGAATGGGTGAACTTGGTCCGCAACGATGTTCAGATACCTAAAAGCTGTCAGGGATGGTGCTATTGGGATAATGGGAACTGCATTGTCCCAAGAAAATATCACCCACAGCATAACACTGCCGCCTCCGGCCTGTTTCCGCCCAACAGTGAATCCAAGTGCCATAGCCTCCGTTGGTAATCAACGTATCCGCTCAGCCGTCTACGTGATGCACCAGGAATCTTGATTCGTTAGACCAGGCCACTTTCTTCCAATAATCCACTGTCTAATCTTGATGATCTTGGTCCCATTTCATGCATTGTTGGCAATGACGTGGTGTAGGCATGGGCACCCGGTTGGGTCTTCGGCTTCGCAGGCCCATGCGCAGAAGGCTGCGATGAAATGTGTGCTGTGACACATTGCCCTGATCACCACGGTTGTAGCTGCGGGTGATTTGTCGCACTGTGGTCCTGCGATCGTTGTGTACAACGCGAAACAGTCTCCGCTCTCCTCTGGCATCAATAACATGCGGACTCCACACGGCTGGGCGACGGTTCGTCGTTTGGCCATCTGTGCACCACTTTTGGAACGTACTCATTACAGCGGCGCGTGAATAGCCCACAAGCCGCGCCGTTTCCGAGATCGTAGTTCCAAGGTGCTGTGCCATCACAATTTGTCCGATGACTTTGAGCGATGACTTTGTCTATTTACATGGTCTCCACGTAATTGGAAGATTTGCATCACAATTTGTCCTCTATCAAACTCCGATAAAGCGGCAGCTTTTTTCATTCTAACTCCGAAACCTCTACTAACCGAAAGCCGGTCCTCGGGTTGTATATATATATACTGCTGTGGGAACTTCACCTGCGCCACCGTTCGGTATCCAGGCGCACTCATTTCACTAGGCTGGGAGTGGTCATAATGCAATGTCTCATAGGTGTAGTCTTTACTTGCTTTCAGCGTACCCTTTTTGTACCGATTTAACCATCTTGCGTCGAAGTGTTTGCAGGATAGCTACTTTGTGTGAAATGTTCTGGTAACCCCACTAGTTTGGCCACTTAGTGTATGATACATAAAAAAAACGGAAGATTTGTTTTGAAACTCAGGAAAACATTTCTAAGAATGCGAGATAAATTTTAATTAATTAAAGCTCAATATTAATGCAACGATAAATTCCTCAATATGCAATTAGTGTTGAAAATCATGTGATTAAATGATCTGATAAATAAGCTGCATTTTTCCAGTATAATGAATGTGTGTGATAATATCCTTTAATTTGGGCGAACACACTTTTCTTTCATTTTGATAAGCATTTCTGTTTCTGAGCAACAGTTTGCGAAAACCTTGGAATTGAGAAATAAGAATATCCCTGTTTTAAAAAGAAAACTATTGAGATCATTTAAATATTTTCAAATAGAACAACATTCGAGGTAAAGCAAATGAGCTTCAAGAGATATTTGAATTCCATTATCTGTACCATAAAACTTTCGTGAATAGCAACTTAGATTATTCCTTTTCGCTGATCTTGAAGTCCTCGACAACGAATAACGTTGGCCGCCTCTGCTACTGCTTTATTCGCGCCGCGTTGGTTTTATCTTAATGTAAGTTTGTTTCGTAATTTGTACGTTTCTTAATGTACATTTCAATTGAAAAATTGTGGAGCATTGATTATGTCATTTATGCATCGTTCTCGTCTTTCAGCTTATGAGTCTGAAGGAATTTAATCAAGAACAATATAACGATCTTCTAAGTAAAATGCTGAAATGATGTCAGAACAGATTTGACGCTAATATCTTTCCTTTGACCAAAATAAATGAAAGATAGCACTGAAGATTTCTTAGTTTTCCCTCCAAAAATAGCTACGAAAAATCATAAATTAAAAATGTTTCTATTTTATACTGAGAAATTCTTAATGAAAAATATTTCAGGATTTTTGAACACTCACTAACACACAGAATAGAGCACAAATCAATTGACCTCCAATTCTCCAAAGAACTTTTGACGTACCTGCCCCGCAGGACGCACACGACATAAAGGCAGATAGCAGCGAGAACGAACGTCTGCGTAGCTCAGTTGGTAGAGCGACTTGTTCCGGAATAAGGGGACTCGGGTTCGATCCCCGGCGTGGACTAAAAATTTACTTTTATAATGGCGCCCGAACTTCCCGGATGACCCGGCCGTTAAAGATCTCGCAATGGTGTGATGTTCTTTCCACACCACGATACACGAAAAATAAGAGAATCTCTTCTTCAGCGCTTCGAAAAATAAATGTTTGTGATGTTGCATTCCACACACCAGATTGACTGGGAGTTCTCAAGTGCACGTTATTCAGCGGATGGCTGCCTACGACGATTCATGGTCACGGCTGACCCATGGGCCATGCCCCCGGCCCTCTTTCGAGGGGGGATGTGACGTGCCTGCCCCGCAGGACACATAAAGGCAGAAAGCAGCGAGAACGAACGTCTGCGTAGCTCAGTTGGTAGAGCGACTTGTTCCGAAATAAGTGGACTCGAGTTCGATCCCCGGCGTGGACCAACAATGACGGAGAAATTTACTTTGCTATAAACGTTATTGGAACCACAATCAGGTTATAAGTAAGAGCAACTGCAAGGCACAGGAGTAAATGGATGAAGACATACACTGCAGTTTGTGAAGATTGCATAAGAAACCTTTAAAGGAAATTTATATCACAGATTCCTCTTGTTACAGGAGGTAAATGATTACATTTGTAAAGCTTACAAGATTTTTTGCTTCAAGACACAGTACCGAGTGAAGCCACCTCGAGTAAAAATAACAGCCTCTACGCCGGGTGGTTATTGTTTGAGGAGTTGCAAGAGGTTTTTGATATCGTTCTGGGAAATAGCCTTCCAGGCTGCTTCTATGTGAGACCAGAGCTCAATTGTGGCGACTAGCGAAGGTGCTTGACGTGCCAGTTGCTTGCTACCGTGTCCCATACATGTTCAATCGGGGACATATCCAACGAGCGTGCAGGCCACGAAAGAAGCGGTATCTGCCGTGCATGGAAGAGGCCCTGGACATTCCGGGCTATATGGAGCCGAGCATATTCCCTCTGGAATACAGCGCCAGGAAGAGTCTGAAACAAGAGTGTCACCTCTGCCCTTAAGACATCCCTGATGTATCGCTGGCTGTTAAGAGTTCCCTCCATTCGCATCAGGCGCGACCGCGAATTCAACCCAATGGCACTCCGAACCCTGACGTTTGGCGTTGGGCCAGTATGACGCAGAAAAATCCACACTGTAAGGTGCCGTTCACCGCAATGTCTTCGAACACGTGTCGACCATCACGGTGAATCAAGTTGAATCTTGATTCGTCAGAAAACACGACATGTTACCAATCAGAGCGCCCATTGCAGCCTGACGCGACCGTGGTTAAGGATCAAAGGAATGCCCAGGAATGGGCTGCTGGTGACTAATCCTCTGTTAAGCAGACGACATCGAATTGCGCTGGAAGACAAAGCCTGACCTGTGACAGTGCTCGACTTCTGCACCAACACTGTGGATGTCGCTGTGCGATTGGACACTGCCCTGTGGTAGAGGTGTGTGTCATCCGTGTGACTTTGAGCTCCATTTACCAGATTTTTGTGAGTCCGAGCCTCATCTCTCCACTGACGTCACGTTTGCATCACTGTTCTGGCATCTTGTCTCGTACGAGTAGCAATTTCCCGGTTGGAAAATTCAGCTTCTCTCATCCCAACAATCCTTCCTACCTCAAAGTCCGTCAGGTGTTCATATTGCGAATTTCTTCGGCTACGGTCCATAATGAGACACAAGAAACATCCTTTCTACTGAATGGCGGCTCTTCACTGATTGCAACATCTCGTTTGAGCCAGCTCTTTATGCCCAAGACTGGACAGTACAGAGCGTGCTGCTCCGAAACAGCACGCGCATTTTCACTGATATTTTAATCGCTTGCATGTCCCAGCCTGTTGTATATATCCTTAAGCTACAAGCTAATGACAGCAGTCCTTTATAGTATTGCAATTTTTACAATCAGTAATGTAGGCCAAACGTTGACACGGCCATGAAACAATCGAGCTTGCGTGTAATGGCAATAATGAGCGATATGGAAGTTAAAGATGGCGCCCCGTTGTCGCAGTGGTCTAAGCGATGGCCTCTGATCATTCGTCCGAACGGGGCCCTGGTTCGAATCCCAGTGAGGCATGGATGTTGTGTTTGTCTTACGGCACTGGCTCTCTCCCTTCCTTGGAACCAGTGACCCTAAATTATGGACGGGCGACTGCTTATAGCCCATTAAGTTGCTTACGTTGGTCGTTAAACTTCCAATCAAAAAACAAGTTAAAGCTATTATACTTCAACTGCTTTCTGTCTTTCTATCTAAAGACAGAAAGCTGATGAGGTATGTAGCGACCAATAAAATAATATCATAACAGGACCTAGCATTATAGTATGAATGAAGATGTGGATGATGATGCAAATGTCAAGACAGAAAGCAGACAGAATAAAGCAAATTAATAGAATGAAGGCTTTGGAAATGAGACAGGTTCGTGTTGCTTTGCTTAAGGGAAGATATCATCACTGGAGTACTGCTTTTCAGTCGACAAAACAACCTTACATAAAACAAAACGCAGAAGATCAAACATACCTAGAAACTCAGTTCGAGAAAAAACTGTTTCATTCACTAATTATAGATGCTACTTTCAGGTTGACGACCTGCAATGCGTCTCGCCAATAAATCTCACACATACACTATTGGGTTGCGGTCTGCGGAATGCGCTGTCCATGGCATACGGTGGAAATCTTCTTTTTCTGGATAATCATCGACAATAGCAGCTCTACGAGATCTCGCGTTATCGTCCATGAACAGGAAATCCGGCCTAACAGCACCCCGAGAAAGTCTCACGTACGGATCAAGGATTTTGTGTATGTACCTCTGACCTGTTACAATTCCACCAGAATAGATATGGTGCTGTATCATGGTGCTCCCGTTGGACATAATGCCATCCCAGATAAGTATATCATGACCTCTGTAATTGTGCATTTCTCTGATATTTGTGGGGGAATAATGGATTGGCCTTTCCAGTTGAGAACACGGCGGCTGTTTCTTTCGAAGCTGAACCTGGATTCATCGGAGTATAGGACATTGACCTATTAATTTTGGCCCCAGTCTCGATACTGTCTGCACCACAGTACATTAGCATTTCTTGATGACAGAGTGAGTGGGATGCAAACTGAAGGTCTTCTCGCTTATAGTCATTATTCATTGAGCCGTCATTATACTGTTTGCTTTGAAACAGCTGGTCCACCAGCTACGAAGAGCTCTATAGCACTCTTGTTGACATCGACCTGCTACGTCTCGTTGTTAGTGCTACACACCTATCATCCGGAGCCGTTGTAATCCGTAGACTACCTGCCAGATGCTGAAGATTAACATTTCCGGTGCCCTGGTACATTCTCCAAATTCTGGATACAGTGGACTGATTCACGCGAGTGGCTCTGGCAACACTATTCTGCGTCTGGCCGGATTCCAATATTCCGTTAATCCAACCACGTGTAAACATATCTATCTGCTGTCTTTCTAACATACTCTTTTAATATAAAATAAATTATACCGCTAGCAAGGCGCAATGACGACAAGAAATGTCATTTTTCGCATTTTTGCAGTTCTTTCTAAACTCCACAAATATGCTGCTTCGCCTTTTATGCCAATTATCGTTCGTCACATGATGTTGTGTCATGATTACCGCATTTGCATATACCCACGGCCTCCGTATTTTACATTATTAGTCTTCTTCCCCTTTTCGTTTGTTTTATAATGGCTTTTATTTAACTGTGCTTAGCTCTTGCTCGCCAGCGTGTTTTCGCAACTTCCTACGGAGCAAAAACTTGATTAAAAATATCTTTCTCTGTCAGATGCTGCAAACGACGGAGAGAGTTTGTCAGTATTTCCTGCTTGTAATAATTCAAAGTTTTTTCACCAGGGGGCGTAAATACATATGATATTTTCTCCGATATCTCTACTCCTATCGGTCTTATTTGTAAAATTCTTTCATTGCAGGACAGCGGTTCTAATGAGAAAAGTTTTGCCTATACTTTCCGATATCTCGTAGAGAAAAGTTTTGCCACTAGATGGCGTAAGATTTTATTTTTGTTTGCCACATACTTGCAGTCGTACCTGCGTGTGTCACACCATTGCGAGATCTTTAACGGCCGGGTCATCCGGGAAGTTCGGGCGCCATTATAAAAGTAAATTTTTAGTCCACGCCGGGGATCGAACCCGAGTCCCCTTATTCCGGAACAAGTCGCTCTACCAAAAATTCGTAATCGATCATATGTCACTCACGATGGAAAAGAGTTTTACCATCGTTCCTGCTCCCCTCCCAGAAAACATATGAATATAATATTTTCTCGATATCTCTGCTTCTGAAGAGATAGAAATTTTTATAGTGCACATTTCTGTCTCCAAATTGCGTTAATTGGTATTTCTGTTTGCCTCTGTGTCTCTGCTTGTAAACATCCTATTGAAACAATTCTTTTTACATTGAATGATATTTGCAAAGGTAAAGATTGAAAACATTTTCATCTTTGAATACTTCACAGATTTTCTGAAAGGGTCGTATATGTAAACACTATTTTCTTGATATGTTTGAAAAACTGTTTTTTCCATCGCAAAAATATTTATGTACCCATATTTTCTACTTTTTAATAATTTATAATCCTACCGGGTAAACATAAACTTATGTTTGAAGGAATATCTCGGATTCTAAAAATCCCTTGAAAAAATCATTTCTTGACAAAATGTTCTTAGCTATGAAGAATATTTTTTGTTTGGTGGTGTAGCGACAACCGTGAGCAACTCAATGGGCTATAAGAAGTCGCCCGTCCCTAATCTAGGGTCACTGGTTCCAAGGAAGGGAGAGAGCCAGTGCCGTAAGACAAACACAACATCCATGCCTCACCGGGATTCGAACCCTTACGGACGAATGATCAGAGGCCATCGCTTAGACCACTGCGCCACCTGGGTGGCAGAATATTGTCCACCTATTTTCTTTTTCAAAGAATGCACAGCGCTTTCGCTAGAGATCGTGACGTCACACCACGGTTTTTTTTGGAGGTTTAACAACCACCGTTACCAACTCAATGGGATGTAAGCAGTCGCCGTCCCTAATGTAGGGCCATTGGTTCCAGGGATGGGAGAGAGCCATTGCTTCAGTGGGATTCAAACTACGACCTATTACGGACGAATGGTCAGAAGCCAGCGCTTAGAAAACTGCGCCATCGTGACAGCCACGCTTCCTTCCATCTGCTGTTCTGATTGTCAGATTTGAAAACTTCCTTTTTTTTTTTTTTTTTTTTTTTTTTATTGGAGGTTTAACGACCACCGTGAGCAACTCAATGGGCTATAAGCAGTCGCCCGTCCCTAATTTAGGGTCACTGGTTCCAGGGAAGGGAGAGAGCCAGTGCCGTAAGACAAACACAACATCCATGCCTCACCGGGATTCGAACCCGGACCCCGTTCGGACGAATGATCAGAGGCCATCGCTTAGACCACTGCGCCACCGGGGCGGCAAACTTCCTTTTGCCTTGGATAGTATTGCTATGGAGAACATTTTATGTACCATTTGTGATTTTTCGTAGCTAACATTTCTACGCTAGTGACCTCAAGAAGCTTGTATTTGTGGTTGTTTCACAGATTGTAGAAATCCGGTTTGATTTCGTTTTAACTGTTCTCATTCACTCACTACAAGGAGCTCTGTTCACATTTCCTATTTAAAATAATGCGCAGTTTCTTTACAAGGGGGAGTAAAGGCATTATCTTTTACGCTGATTTATTTATTCTTTTATAGGTTTGCTTCGAAAAACGTTTTTCGTGCAGGAAGGGATTCAAATGACGTGTTCATCGCATACAAGAATTAGGTGTTATCTTTCTTGTTTCGCAACTCGTTCCATTCACAATGCAGAACACAGCTCGCATTGTTCTTTTATGCTTAGTTCTGGGTGCGTACTCTTCATTGATTATTTTTTGTTTTGTTAAAGATTTACTCCGAAAAATTATAACGGGGTCAGTCAGGATTCAAAACGCGTGCCATTACACCCGAGAATTTGGTGTCGCATTTCATAGACATTGATTCAATATTTTGCGGCTAACAATACAAAAATTTAATTTTTAGTTTTTCAATACCAGATATCTTCTACGTCTGATTGGGAATTATTTCGGCACTGGCAAGTTCTTGACCGACGCTTGTAAAGCAGATAATTAAAATATTTTGCATGCGATTGCTATTAGCATGATTTTCCATGCTCTTTTTAGCACGTGGTTTGTAAAAAAAGATCGTGCATATGTTACCGGTTTGTACGTCCGTCCGCCTGTACCCACGATATCTCTGCAACTATTAGTCCGATCTGAAAAATTCTTTTTGTATTGGGAAACTTGAAATATGTGAATGATGATCATTTACTTCGTTCTTTTTACGATGTACAATCTCGCTGCTTGAGAGCGTAAATGCAGATGATGTCGAATTCAAAAATATGTTTTATTCCACATATTTGCTTCTAAACATCCGATTGAAATAATTCTTTTATCTTTCGATTCCATTTATGTCGAAGAGTATTTTAGATATAATTACTTTTTTAAAATTACCCATAGATTTTCCGGTAGGGGAGTAAAAGTAAATTACATTTTTCCCGGTATACTCATCTTCTAAAACTCCGATTTGAAAAATTATTTCTTCAGCGAATACAACTCCTGATGGAAAATCTTTTCCATATAATTTCAAATTTTTGGTAAGGAATACTTTGGCCACCAGGGGACGTAAGTGTTAATTTTTGCTTCTGATGTATTTGCCATAAAATCTGAGCTTCTAAAATATCGATTGAAAAAATTCTTTCGTCGACTGATGCCATTCACATCGATAAACCTTTTCGGAATATTTTATTCTTAAAATATTCCACAGTTTCTCCGCCAGGGGCGTAATGTATATCTTATTTTGTCAATATCTCTACTTCTAGGAGTCCGATTTGAAAAATTCTATCTTTGTCAGATAGTGTTTTTAGTGTGACATGTTTTTCATATGATTTCAAAATTTTCAAGTAATTCATAGACTTTCCGCTAGGGAGCGTAGAGGTAAATTGCGTTTCCCCCTATATATGTGCTTCTAAATCTCCGATTTGAAAAGTTCTTTCTGCACCGTATACAGCTCCTGATGGGAAATCGTTTGCACATAATTTCTAATGTTTGAAAAAATGATTTGGCCACCAGGGTGCGTAAATCTTAATTTCCGGTTCTTTTTTTTATTTTATTTTTTTTTTTTTTTGATTGGAGGTTTCACGACCACCGTGAGCAACTCAATGGGCTATAAGCAGTCGCCCGTCCCTAATTTAGGGTCACTGGCTCCAGGGAAGGGAGAGAGCCAGCACCATAAGACAAACACAACATCCTTGCCTCACCGGGATTCGAACCCGGACCCATCTCAGAGGAATGATCAGAAGCCATCGCTTAAACCACTGCGCCACCGGGGCGGCAATTTCCGCTCCTGATGTATTTGCACCAAAATATGCGCTTCTAAGTTCTCGATTGAAAAAAACGTCGTTTGTAGACCGATACTACTCATGTCGGCAAACCTTTTAGAAACATTTACTTTTTTAAATAATGCATCGTTTCTACGCCAGGAGGCGTAGATGTATATCTTATTTTTGTCAATATCTCTACTTCTAGGAGTCCGATTTGAAAAATTCCTTATTTGTTGGTGTTTTCGATGAGAAATGTTTTTCCTATAAATTTAAAATTTTCAAGTAAATCACAGACTTTCCACTAGAGGGCACAATGGTACATTGCGTTTTCTGCGTTATTTCTGCTTCTAAAACTCCGATTTGAAAAATTCTTCCTGTATCGCATACAAGACCTGATCCAAAATAGTTTTCACATAATTTCTAATTTTTGGTAAAGAATGGTTTCGCCACCAGGGGGCATAAGTGTTAATTTCTGCTCCTGATGTATCTGTAGCAAAATCTGGGCTCCTGAAAACTCGACTAAATTTTTTTTTCTTGGACCGATACCTCTCATATGGAAACACCTTTTGAGAATACTTTCTTTCTAAAATAATGAATGGTTTTCCCACTAGGGGACGTAAGTCACATCTTATTTTTGTCGATATCTCTGTTTCTAAGAATCTAATTTGAAAACTTCTTTCTGTGTTGGAGAGCGTTTCCGGTGCGAAATGTTTCTCATATAAATTCATGTTTTTCTTAGCGCACAAGTCTGCAACCAGCGGGCATAAGCTCACAATTACGTTTACAGCAATATCTGAGGGATTAAAATCCCGATTGAAAAACTTCTTTCTTCCGTCAGATACTATTGTTTTCCACACCGGTTCCATTGACTTTGAACAGCTTTGATAAATTTAATTTGCGTCAGAACGGATTCAAAAGACGTGCTTATTAAACCCGAAAATTCGGTATCATCTCTCTTTTTTTTTCTTTTTTTTTATTCTTGGATTGAAGGTTTAACGACCACCGTGAGCAACTCAACGGACTATAAGCAGTCGCCGGTCCTGAATTTCGGGTCACTGGTTCCAGGGAAGGGAGTGAGCCAGTGGCGTAAGACATACGTACCCCAATCCATGCCTCACCGGGATTTGAACTCAGACCCTTCACGAGCGAATGATCATAAGCCATCGCTTAGACACAGCGCCACCGGAGCATCCCATGCTCTTTCGAGATTTACCAATTTATAAATTTCGTGAAAATTATTAGTCCGATTTTCTCTGCAATAATTAGTCCGATTTGAAAAATTCTTTTCGCATTGAGAAGCTTGAAATATGCGAATGGTTTTCCTTTGTTTCGTTTTGTTTTTACCATGTACAATTTCGCTGCTAGAGGACGTAAATGCAGACGATATCGAATTCAAAATACATTTTATTCCATATATGTGCTTCTAAACATCCGATTAAAAAAATGATTTCACCTTTCGATTCCATTTATGTCGAAGAATATTTTAGGTGTAGTTACGTTTTCAAGTTACGCAAAGATTTTCCGCTACGGGCGTAAAAAAAAATTGCGTTTTTCCCGATATTTCTACTTCCAAAACTCCGATTTGAATTTTTTTCTTCAGAGAATACAGCTTTGCATAGAAAATTGTTTGCATATACTTTCTAATTTTTGGTAAAGAACGGTTTGGCCCCTAGGGGGCATAGGTGTTAATTTCTGCTTCTGATGTATTTGCCACAAAATCTGAGCATATACGAGTATCGGTTGAAAAAGTCTCGATTGAAAAACTTCCTTCGTGGACCGATGCCACTCACGTCGATCAACCTCTTCGGAATATTTTCTTATTAAAATATTGCATGGTTTCGCCGCCAAGCGGCCTAGACGTATATCATATTTTCCTCAATATTTCTTCTTCTAACGGTCCGATTTGAAAAACTCCTTCCTTATTGCATAGAGTTTCTGGTGCGACATGTTTTTCATATAATTTCAAAATTTTCAAGTAATTCATAGACTTTCCGCTAAAAGGCGTAATTGGAAATTGCGTTTCCTCCGATATCTCTGCTTCTAAAACTTCAATTTTAAAAATTCTTTCTGCACAGCTCCTGATGGGAAATCTTTTGCATATGTCTAATGTTTGGTAAAAAAAATGTTTGGTCATCAGGGGCCGTAAGTCTTAATTTCCGCTACTGATGTATTTGCAGCAAAATCTGAGCTTCTAAAATCTCGATTGAAAAAATTCGTTCGTTGACCGATACCGCTCACATCAAAAAACCTTTTTAAGATACTTTCTTCTTAAAATAATACATGTTTTTTCCGCCAAGGGGCGTAGATGCATATCTTATATATGTCGATATTTCTGCTTCTAAGAGTCCGATTTAAAAAATTATTTCTTTGTTGGAGAGCGTTTCCGCTGCGAAAAGGTTATCACGTAATTTCAAATTTTTCTTAACGTGCAAGTCTGCAACCAGAATGCGTAACTTTACGATTCCGTTGATAGCAATGTTTGCGAGATTAAAAACCCGATTGAAAAACTTCTTTCTTTGGTCATATAGTACTGTTTTCCATACCGGTCCCATTGACTTTGAATAGCCTTGATAAATTTAATTGCGCGTCGAAATGATTCAAAAGACGTGCTCATTACACCTGAAAATTCAGTGTTATATTTTTTGTTTTTGTTGGGAAGCTATTCACCGCACTCTTTTAGTTTCCTTTTTATTTCAAAAAAGTTCTGCTTCTAGTTCGAGATATTTGTAGAACTTAAACGTTCGTGTTTTGGTTCGTCATTCACTTGTACTGATCAACCTAATGTGAAAGCACAGGAAGAATATAACACGATTAAAAGTGCAGTGTGCACTACACAAGAGGTCACACGAAAATACCTTAAATGCACTTGTACAACGTAAGAACTAGCTTCAAGAGAGTGCAAAGTTAATGCGCAGTATTTTGTCAAAAGTTTGAGCAGGAGCGTGTCGTCAGGAGATTTTCTGTAAATTGAGTTATCATTGTACCTTGCATGAAATATGAAATAGAAATATATTGATTACACCCTTTCTACCAAATGACAATAATGAGGATGCAAAACTGACCATAACTGCAACACCAAGTACAGCATGATGATATCTTATAAGAGTAACTCCGATATTAAAGCTTTTACTCAAAATATTAGGTGTGCAACTTAATTCTCAGCCGCAGGCACGACACGTTGACAGCAAATTATAGCAAATCGAATACGTACCTAATCAGGGAAATAATTCCCGTCGTGTTGGATACATTTGAGCCATCGGTCAGAGAGCTGCCAAATGCCACTGAGGAAAAAAGAGGGCTGTTTCGAGTTGATAAAGTCATCAATACTTGTGTGGACCTCCTCGACAGAAGTGAAGTGCGTATCATTCAGGTGATGTTGCAGGGAGCGAAAGAGGTGATAATCTGATGGAGCGAAGTCTTTAGAATGCGCCGGGTGGGACAAAATCTCCCATCCCAGGTCGGTGATCGTGTTTAAATTCGTTTTCGCGGTGTGAGGGCACGCGTTATCCTTGTGAAGGCGCTTGCAATGGCTTGCCGTGTTACTCCGAGTTCCTGGGAGAGCACTGACTGTGTGCGACAGGGATCCGCGTCCAACAGTTGTTGCAGTTCATCATCGTCAACTTTCTAAGGCTGTCCCGGACGTTCTGCATAACGGAGATCGAAATGTCCCTACTTAAACCGTTGGAACCACTTTTTACATGTACTGTAGGACATAACAGCACAGATAATTTGCTGGGCTTCCGCGGCACCTTTTTTCAGCTTAAACGCGAACAGGAAGCAATGCCTTAAATGTTGCCTCTCGAACGACATGGCTCTTACCGTCAACTGTCGTCGCTTCTGTTACTACAGCTGTGAGTGGTTATGGTTGCCTGGAAAGCTGTTGGATGGCGTTGCAATCAGCCATTATCGTACACAGCTATTTGCATTTGCCGACGTTCTGTGATCGGTTGTAGGTAGGGGCCGAGAATTAAGTTGCACACCTAATAACATGTAACATTGCGAATTTTTGTGGCCAAGCTAAAACAGCACTATTTCCACTCAAGTCAATCGCGGACTGCAGGTCAATAGAAGTAAAACGTCATGTACAATTAAATTTACAATTTCGAGAATTCCATGACGTATCTCATTTCGATCGTCGTATCATTATCACTTCATACTTGTCAAAATTCATTCATACATGGGTGAATCAAAGTGCGTAGCGTTTGCAACTAAACTTCATTCTTCAAATCACAGTCGTTTCCCAACGTTTCACAGGAGCCAAGGTCGCTGGGGGTACCACTCGGCAGGTTTTGAGGAAAGAAAGTCTAATGACAGATTAAACATCCACCACTGTAGCGAAGCGCCATCATCGAGGGAAATAGGACATGGAAGGAAACAGTTGGTAGTCAGATGACTGTGTGGAGGGTGTGGTAGGACTGACGCCCCTTCCAATACCTGTGGCGTTTGATGAAGTACTCTGGAGGTGGGACTTGTGGCATAATCCACTAGCAGCAATGCTCACTTCCTATTGATGAATGTTGGGTGGCGTTGACGCAGAGCATCATCGCCCGTTGCAGTTGTTCGGCATAGAAGTTCCCATCCACAGCCAACAAATCTGGCATAAGTTCCTAGTGAACAGGACCCTCACAATTCCACCAAATACGCAGTTTGACTTTCTCTCGAACAGCCAACTTTTCACCACCAGCTGGGCTTTCTGGCATGGCCTCGGCCACTGGTTCCCAGTAGTAAGAAAACGTACAGACATCGATTATTCATTACCTGTGAGAACACAACATTAAAACCCTAGGTCCTACAGCAATCTGCAAGAAATCTGCAAGAAAGTGCAATCTGCAAGAAAGTGTGACGGTCGGCTGGGGTCTCCGTTCGTGGGGAACTATTCAGTGTTGCCTGGAGGAAAAATCGAGCTGGTACAGGTGACGAACGATGGCGGATTAGGAAGATCTCACTCAGACCGCCAATTCTTGTGTACTGTTACCGGGGTTGGCTGCAAGAGGTTCGGTAAGGACATCAGTGTTTGTGGTCGTTGGACGTCTTCACCTCGACATATCTTCATGACAGCTGTCCCAAGCACTGAAACCCAGGAACCATTTTCTTGCAGTGCTGCTGCCTCTTTCAACCCTACCCCATTCAAGCATGCAAACCGTATCTCTCATTATACAGGCCGACAAAAGATGCTATATACACTGCTGGACAATTGCTAAGGACGGATCATAAACGGCTATATAGCGCATAAAAAAGTAAGTGTGGTTGGATGCCAAGTGAAATAAAATAATGTCAGAATGCCAGGACATTACAAGAAAGACAATTTATTGTGCTCTGAAATCCAGAAGGCTTTGGAACGTGTTCAAGGGACAAACAGGCCATTTTGTGCAGAATACGTAAACGTGAAAAAAATGCCATTACCGTCCGCAGGCGTTCCGGCGTAAGATGTCAATATGGCCACCATGGAAGGCGATGCAAGATTCCACATGTCGTGTCATGCTTTGCACAACATTATCAAGCAGCTGTTGGGGTAATTTATCCCATTCCTCTGTCAGTGAACGGATGAGGGTGTCCTTGTTTATTGGAGGGCATTGGCGACCAGCAAGACTCCTCCCCAAAGCATCCTACACATTTTCAATGGGATTCAGATCTGGAGAACGTGCTGGCCATACGAGGCGTTGAATATCCTCGCTCTCAAGACACTCCTGGACAGTGACTGTTCGATGACATGTTGCATTGTCGTCCATGAAAATGAATCTATGACCGACAGCACCACGGAACATGCGAACATGAGGTAGCAGAACATCATTAATGTATCGTTGGCCAGTCATAGTCCCAGTTGGAAGCACATAGAAGGACGTACGGCCATTGATCATGATGCCAGCCCATACCATGACACTACATGTCGGATATCGGTCCCTTTCTTGTATGTTTGCTGGACAATATGCAGTACCACTATCATGCCAGATCAGTTGTCGTTGACAATCAGACGATAGACTGTATCTACTCTCATCTGAGAAGAGGACAGCAGACCAGTCGTTATCAGTCCAATTGCGATGTTGATGGCACCATTGCAAACGAGCGGTACGGTGACGTCTGGACGATGGGATGCACACAACAGGATGGCAGGCGTATAGTCCTCCTTCATGCAAACGTCTGGCGACAGTTTTTCGGGAGATCCACTTGCCAGTAGCAGCCATAAACTGATTTGCTACCTCACTAGCTGTGCTGCGCCGGTGTCTTTTTGTTGATATCACTATGTACAGATCTTCTGCAGGTGTCGTACTGCGAACACGACCTCCCCCGTGACGTTTGCTACACTCTCCATTTGTTTGAAATGATTTCCAAAGCCTTGAAACAACACTGTGGCAGACGTCGAACTCCCTGGGAACATCTGTTATTTTTCGCCCTTCTTCAATCTTGCCAATAATACAGCCACGCGTAAAATCATCTAGGTGATGTCGGGAAGACATACTGAAAATTGCAAGTTCGTCAATTGATTCTTTCCCTTTCAACTTTGCGTTTGAACAACAACGGTCAATACGCGTCAAATCCTTTATATCTCTTATCAGCGCTATGACGTCACAAACAAGTTCGGCAATCCAAAATTTGCATACGCACAACACGTCTTACTGTATCCCGCACTTATGCTAATTTCCACATTTTCCTGCCTTCCATTTTATGGTTGCTATCGTTGCTATTGTCATCCGTCCTTAGCAATTGTCCGGCAGTGTATTAGGGAAAGGGCAGAAAAGTCTTATTTCTAAGTTCAAGGGAATAGAGGAATCCTCTGAGTTTTGAGTTGGCAGTTCAGTTTTAAGTTTTTTTATGGAGATTCTAGTCCTAGGAGCTTTGAGTCAAATTTCCTACATTTAGGTGAACAGTCAAGCTTTCGGAAATTTGAGTGGGTGGTCTAATTTTCTGTGTCCTCAAAGCTTTAATAGAAAGGGATTAGCTTTTAATTATGTCGGGAAATTATAAAAGTATTATTTCGTACATTCAAGATGAACAACAATTCGTTACCATAGCTCATTGCGCGCAAATTTAAGCATCTGGCAGGAATGTTCATTTCAGAAAATGATTAGAACTAGCCTGAGCAGTTTTTGTCCGAATTACGGTCTTAATGCATCTTTGGAATGAACTCCCAACAGAAGCATCTGCTCTGCTAGCCCTGTGACTATAACAATTAAAAATCCCTGACAAAAGCAGAACCACCTTATTTGAAATAAGTAGAAAGAGGAGACAGCGTTCCCTGGATTCCCTTGATTAGGGAACACAGAGCGGTCCGCTCTAATTACATTCAGTTAGGTAATTGTAGCACTTCTTTATTTTTTCAGAGTCAGGTTTGTTAATTACTTCCGATCGTAAAACTTAACAAAGGAAATTCGGTTTCATGGGAAAACAGAAGACAAAAAAAATCGAAAACCCAGTAAAGCACTTCAGCGTCTTGAAATCAATCATTCCCAGTAAACCACACATGTCGATATTTTTTCTTCGCACCCAGGTGAATTTAGCAGCAACATTAACTAGGCAGACTTCATTGCAATGAACGCACCAAGTAATTTAAATGCAGGCGTAGAAACTAATACTGTTCGGAACGAAAAAGACCAATCATGCTGCCGCATACAGAGCCAAAAGTAACGAGACACTCATTGGTATTTGATTTAGTAGGATTAAATAGCTCTATTCAATTCGTATAGTAGAACTCACCCTTCGAGACTATGCGAAGAATGAAAGACTTTCACATTAATGCGCAAAATGAAAATACACTTATATAATAATAATTCTAATCATTCGTCTTTATCGAAAGAGAAAATATTTTTTTCTTTACACAGACAACACAAAACTTTTCCCCGTGGTGGAGTAGAAATACAAAGTTCTGTAACGTACCAGGAGATGTGACGTACCTGCCCGAAGGACGCACACGACATAAAGGCAGATAGGAATCAGAATAAAACGTCCGCGTAGCTCAATTGGAAGAGCAACTTATTCCGGAATGAGGGGACCCGGGTTCGAATCCTGGCGCGGATAAAAATGACGGAGAAATTTACTTCATTATAATGGTGCCCGAACTATCCGGATGACCCGACCGTTCAAAATCTCGCATTGGTGTGATGTTATTTCCACACCGCGAGATAGGAAAAATAAGAGAATCCTTTCTCCAGCACTTCGAAAAAAAAAAAAATTAAGGGGGAGATGATGTAACGTACCAGGAGATGTGACGTACCTGCCCGAAGGACGCACACGACATAAAGGCAGATAGGAATCAGAATAAAACGTCCGCGTAGCTCAATTGGTAGAGCAACTTATTCCGGAATGAGGGGACCCTGGTTCGAATCCTGGCGCGGATAAAAATGACGGAGAAATTTACTTCATTATAGTTCTCTTTTTCTTATTTTGATTCCAATTTTAAATAAAAAAAACTTATGTTTGAAATGAATAACTGAAATATTGGGTTTTCCCTTACTAGCTTTACTCATCAGGTGCACACAATGTAATTTTTTCGTTTCACACATGCCGTTCTCTTATCCGGCCTTCGAACTGTGAAGAAGGAAAGTTGTAAGGCATTAGTTGACATGACAATTTGTAAGTAGTGGTTGACATGACAAGTTGTAAGTACTGGTTGACATGACAAGTTGTAAGTACTAGTTGACATGACAAGTGACGTACTAGTTGAGATGGCAAGTTGTAACGTACTAGTTTCACATGGCAAATAATAACGAACTAGTCGATATGAGAAGTTATAAGTACCAGTTGACATGACAAGTTGTAAGTACTAGTTACATGCGTCACCTCAATAGTACGTAAACGACGTACTACTGAGGTGATGACGCATGAGTCATATCTAAAATAAAGCAGCGATGAGCCTGACGGCGTCGTTCAATAGGGAGTACACTGCACCACCAGTGAAAAATTTATACGCTATGAAGAACTTAAAGCTGAATTGTTTGTTACTAGCAAATAATTTATTATGTTATCATTATTCAATAACCTGTAACAGCAGAAATAATAAAATGAAATGAAAAAAAATGAAATAATATATTGTTTCCGAAAAGGTCTCTACTGCTTATTTCAAAACTAAATAAAACGGGAACTAAGAAGTTTCCAGCAGTTGCGAGAAAATGGCGGTAGACCAAAAAGGATTTTTTTCAACGTCGTTTGTGGCTAAGGGAACGCACCACCGTTTATAACCTTCATAACGCCCAGGATAACCGAACCGAGCTTAGTATGTGTGCTATTAGGGAGACAAAATCTCCCATTCAGGTTCAAAGCAGTTACTGTACTATGAAAAAAAAAAGCACTCAGAAGGGGAAACATCCAATCAAGATCGAAATTGGTATGTGCAATGCATATGTATAGGAAAGGAAATGATCTCAATTTCAGAGAAGTTGGGTCATATAT
Organism: Macrothele yani; assembly: GCA_039090855.1. Lineage (NCBI taxonomy): Eukaryota > Metazoa > Arthropoda > Arachnida > Araneae > Macrothelidae > Macrothele > Macrothele yani. Next base: position 16,207,421 of record CM077015.1, on the reverse strand, counting down.
TCGAATAAAATAACTACACGAGTGGAACAAGTCAGTACGTTGCAGGGCCATCTTTGGCTCGGATACAAGCAGTTACCCGGCGTGGCATAGACGCATATAGTTCACGAATACTGTCCTGAGGTATATCATGCCAGATGGTGCATAAATTGTGGGCCAGTTCGCCGACATTCAGATATGGGTGTAGGTGTCGTCGCATCAAGTCTCAAACAAGTTCGATCGGTAAGAGGTCAGGCGATCGGGCTGGCCACGGAAGGTTTCGATATTACGGAGGTAGGCATGGAAGAGCAGTGACATGTGTAGCCGGGCATTATCCTGTCGAAAAATTGCTCGATGATGCTGCGACAGGAATGGCAACCCAAGAGACCGTAGAATGTCGTCGACGTATAGTTGAGCCGTGAAGATGGTACAGAGGACTACCAAGTGCGTCCAGCAATCCTAGGAAATAGCTCCCCAGACAGTCGATGCCTGTATGCGAGCCGTATGCCGTTCCACGGTAATGGCAAGATCCGCGAGGTGGCTGGAACCGTGACTTATCATTGAAGACAACACAATGTCACTGGACACTATTCCACGTTGATTGGGCCCGTTACCACTGCAACCGGTGCCGGCGATGCTCGCTGCTCAATGGTAGGTGGCGGAATGTCCTCTTTGAAGTAGTCCCCGTGCTGCAAGTCGTACGGCAGTGGTCCGATATGGCCATTTATGTAACTGTAGACCACGCAACATGGCGACTGATGGTTGAGAGCAACGAATTTGGTTCTGTTCATCAGGGTCTTCTCGAGTTTTTCATTCCTCAACTTATTAACCTTGAAACTGTTATTGCGTTTCACCTCAACGATGTTCCGTCACACTGGAGTTTCAGACATTTCTTATTTGGCTGAAACATACCTGAAAAAGATAAATCGGGCGTGATGGTTCGATAGCGTGGCCTTTCTGATCATCTGACATAATCTCACTGTATTTTTTCTTGTGTGGTTATGTAAAAAATAGTGTTTACCAAACACCAGTACCCTACGCAAGGGTCTTAAAAACCCGACTATTAAATGAAATTGCTGCCATTGCTAGTTATATTTGCCAATACATGGAAAAAATAGAATATCGATTGGAAATATTCCTTTCAGCCAAGGAAACACATATTGATATGTACTAAGAACTGTAAAAAAAAAAACTTTGTGACTATATCTTCATGGTCTCTGCGACGTTTGAAAACAAACGAGGAGCAAGCCATCGTTACACGATATATAAAGACGAGCGGTGAGCGATGGATAAATTTAAAACCATTTATTTACAATTGAAATAAATGAATAAAATGACCACATACGATCTTTCGACTACCACTTTGGTGTCATCATCAGATGCCTAATAAAAGAGTGGAATGGAGACCGGCATTAAATAGAATAAATATGTAACATGTGATCAATACAATTGCATAGAATAATTTACATAAAGAGTCAAACATTCATAACATCAATAGCTGAGTTTTGTCCTTAAGGGATCGGGGATCTCCAAGGACGATCTCCCTCATGGACAAAACTCAGTTATTGATGTTATGAATGTTTGCCTCTTTATGTAAATTATTCTAGGCAATTGTATTGGTCACGTGTTACATACTTACTCTATTTAATGCCGGTCTCCATTCCACTCTTTTATCAGGCATCTGATGATGACACCAAAGTTGTGGTCGAAAGATCATATGTGATAATTTTACTCATTTATTTTAATTGTAAATAAATGGTTTTAAATTTATCCATCGCTCATCGCTCATCTTTATATGTCTTGCAACGATGGCTTGCTCCACGTTTATTTTCGAAGTATAAAGTGCACGAACAGTTTTCAAGTCACCTTCTCTGTGACGTATTGTCTCTGTAGTCTTATGTAAATTTTAGTACATAACATGGAACTATACACCAATGTACTATAACTATACTAGTAATCTAAATTTACTGGCGTAGAATAGAAATCAAAGAAATTAGAATAGAAATCAATATATAAAGAAATTAGCTTCCTACTCCACGCCTAATCTATTGCCATTCACGAGACCTAAGAAATCATTACCAACAATGAGGTTTGTAATGATATCGTCTCTCTGTAATTGACGCGAATCTGGAACCAATTCTTGAGATATTGCTGTTTTTCCTTCCACGATACTATGTGCCCAACCAACATGACGCCTCTTTTACTGGAATGGATAATTACATTATCATCTATTCATTTATTGTCTAATCAAGTCACTGCGCTCAAATTGTTGAAGAGTTCTATTATTCAGTTTGCAGTTTGATGTCTACCTTCCTTGAAGAAGCCATTTGGTTGATGTGAGAAAGCTTTGAAAACTTTGATTTCTATTATCATTAATAAATTTGGATTGCTAATATAGTTATACTATTTTAAGTACGTAAATTTTGTTTCTTCGCGCTAAAAGGTTTTCTGATTTAACTCCACCCGACGAGTTTTCTAAGCTGGCGTCACAGGCGGTGACTCAAATGTTAATATCAGGAATGCGTTGTACAGTTTGAGGGAGCTGACAGCTATGTGAACAAGAAACGAACGAGCTGATGCGACAGTGATTTGTGACATGAGGAGATCTCTTGTTACAGATAAGAGCAGAGTTAATATGTCCACGCTAAGGGCGGTGGTTTGTAGCTAACAGTTTGCTAAATTGCAATATCTTTTGAGGTAAAGATTTTTTTAACGGAGTTTAAATAACGACTTGATATTGTACGAAGTGTATGTTGATGTCATCCTCTATTGTCGCGATTGAATTATAATCAACGTTGTGCTACTATGATGTGCGAATAGAGATAACAACAAGAAAGATGACGCCGAATTTTCGGGTGTAATAAGCACGTCTTTTGAATCCGTTCTGACGCAAATTAAATTTATCAAAGCTATTAAAGTCAATGGAACCGGTATGGAAAACAATAGTATCTGACGGAAGAAAGAAGTTTTTCAATCGGGTTTTTATTCAATCAGATATTGCTGTAAATGGAATCGTGAGCTTACGCCCTCTGATTGCAGACTTGTGCGCTAAGAAAAACATGAATTTATATGAGAAACATTTCGCACCGGAAACACTCTCCAACACAGAAATCATTTTTCAAATCGGACTCTTAGAAACAGAGATATCGACAAAAATAAGATGTGACTTTACGTCCCCTGGTGGAAAAACCATGCATTATTTTAGGAGGAAAGTTTTCTCAAAAGATTTTTCCATAAGAGCGGTATCGGTCCAAGAAAAACAAATTTAGTTGAGCTTTCAGGAGCCCAGATTTTGCTACAAATACATCTGAAGCAGAAATTAACACTTATGCCCCTCGTGGCCAAACCATTATTTACCAAACATTAGAAATTACGTGAAAAATATTTTCCATCTGGTCTTGCATGCGATTCAGGGAAAATTTTTCAAATCGGAGTTTTAGAAGCAGAAATAACGCAGAAAACGCAATTTACCTTTGTGCCCCCTAGCGGAAAGTCTATGATTTACTTGAAAATTTTGAATTTATAGGAAAAACATTTCTCATCGGAAACACTATCCAACAAAGAAGGAATTTTTCAAATCGGACTCCTAGAAGTAGAGATATTGACAAAAATAAGATATACATCTACGCCACCTGGCGTAGAAACTATGCATTACTTCAAGAAGAAAATGTTCTTAAAAGGTCTTTCTAATGGAAATTAAAAATAACTTAATTTTTAACACACATGTAACTGCACATTTTGTTATAATGCAAACTAAACACTGATGTCCCATAATAAAAAGCACAGGAAATTAAAAAAAAAAAAAAAAAAAACTCTGTGCTGGCGCTGATTCGGCTTCTTTGGTAATAATCCTATGGATTAGAAATTCAGCATTTTTAGAGGAATGAACATTGATTTTAGTAGTTCAGCTGGTAGTTGCGGTTGAAAGGACGCTGATGACTAACGATCAAAGACCCTTTCACTGTCTTAGAGTGTTATCTATAGAGGTCAACCACAACTAGAAAGGAGAAGTCCCTTCTCAGGCAATTATTTACCCCAGAAAATGACACAGAAATTCCACTGCAACGCGACGATAGAACGAAGATGCTCAGCTGTTTGTGCTTCACGCATAATCTTTCGTCGACTTAACCGATAACTCTCCAATGTCAAAGCGTTCATGTTTCTCCTGAATTTAATTGCATATGGTTGTATTCTGCTCCCATAGTTGTACCCGAATATTTGAAAATTTCAAGATGTGTAAGTTAGTGTTTCCAATATGCTGGCGCGTATGCACAAAGTCTTCCCAGTTAAGGAAACTTGAATGAAAATGCTGATAGATTACTGCAACGCTTTGACAGAGACGCGCAATCTTTCGTATTATCTGTCAGATTTTTTTATCGTAGTCTATGATTAAATTCCGCAAGTTATTTTCTTTTCTTTTTACTTTTGTAAAAAAACACTATTTGAACAAGCGCGTCGAAACAACACAGAATCACACTATGGTTCCTTAAAGCATTAGAGACTAAATAATTTTTAACATTCATATTTCTCTTCCAAGTTTTTAGTTAGTACGTTTTTCAGTCTATAAGACAAAACATATTAAACCTACTACTACGTGTCGCAAAATTTACGAGGGAAAATATGTCATATTCCCTTCTGGTCGTGAACTATGTTGTGTGTTACCATTATACACTCATCGTCAAAAAATAGTTGCACTCCGAAGGACGTGTCGGATTGCAATGCTACTTGGCAGGAAGGTAAAGGTTACCAGGAACAATAAATAATTAAACATTGAGACTGATGTGGGAAATATTTATTGAGCTACACGCCAATAAGTAGTGTCTTTCAGTATGGCGTCAGGCCGCCATGTTTGCTCTTACAGCATGCCAGACGTTTCGGCATGAAATTGTTCAGGTTCCTAATAGTGTCCTGCAATAAACCATCCCATGTAGCCTGAATCTTCTCACGCAGTTCCTACAGATTGTGCGGTAGGGGTGGAGTGTGGATAGGGCGTCCAATAGCATCCCACACCTTTTCAGTCTGGCGATGCGGTTGGCCATGGCAGAGTGTCGGTGCCTTGAAGGCAAGCTCTTTAGACTGCAGCAATATGAGGACGAGCGTTGTCCTGTTGGAAAAATCGCACCGGAGTGAGCGTTCAAAAAAGGTAGGGCCACTGGTTGCAGAACCTCATTAACGTAACGTTGGGTTGTCAAAGTGCCTGTAATGAACACCAAAGGTGATCTGGCATCGTAGGCAATTGCACCCCACACCATGACACCAGGCCTTCCGGACGTGTGAAGCTCGACAACAAACTGTTCATCTTGGCGCTGACCACGGTACTCACACACACGGATTCGTTGGTCGTTTCCTCCAAACCAATAGGAGGCCTCGTCACTGAAGATCACCCGCTGCAATTCTGAGTGGCTCTTTCACAGTCTGGCGTGACACCATTGCAGTTTTTGCGATGATGCAACGGTGTTACGGGCTGTTGTCCTAACGGTCTGCGTGCGTGTAGTCCTACGTCGTGCAGCCGTCTGCCAGTGGTGCTGGCACTAATCGGACGATACATGGAGGACACCACTGCTCGCTGAATATCCGCAATCGTTGCTATTGGGTCACTCCGCGCATGTCGGACAACACGTCGGTCCTCTCTGTTCGTGGTTCAACTAGGTCTCCCAGACCCTTCCTGTCGTTGCTGCGTGTCTTGGTTTATCCCCTGCCGCCAACAGCGTGCTATGTTGATATCCGCACGACCGGTATGGCGCACAATACGGCGATAAGACCATCCCGCTTCCCGTAGCCCTACGATGCGGCCTCTCTCGAAGTCCTCCAACTAATCGAATTGCTTCCGAGCTTTTTCCAAGGCATACTTCACTTGCAAAGGAAACACCAACACAACAGCACGAGTCAGAATGGCAAGCAGGTGCAACGGGACGACGAGCACCCGCTGCAATAGCCGGTCAGGCACAGCTCTACGACCCCACCTTGCTTGCGTCAGATGTGCGGCCGAGCGTGATGCTTGAATCATTTGCATGTCGCACGATGTCAAACCTACCCATCAAGTTTCATTTCTGCCGGTTGCTTCCTTCTTGGTGCAACTAATTTTTGATGATGAGTGTAGTTATGGAAAGACATGGAGGGAGTTCTACAAGAAATCATACAGACGTTTTAATTCCTTTTCCATAGAAATACATTTTAAGCGGAAAACACAACATCAACAAAAGTGGCTCACGTACAGGTCATACAATTCTTGATCCGACCCGTTTCACATCAAAAGAAATGTTAACCCCGAGACCGGTTTTTTTTGTTGTTGTTGTTTTTGGACTGTGCCTCCGATGAATTTCAAAAATCAGCACTGAAGAAATAACGCGATAACTAAGTACTAACTAGGCCTTGAACCCATAACCTTTATACGTGGAATGATAGACTTGTGAACTCGTAGAATCACGCTGCGATGACGAGTTCTTCATGTCGCAATGTGAAATATCTAAAAAGTGTATTCGATCAACATTGTGCATCACACAAAACGTTTTACAAGACACCAGCCTAAATCCACAACAACTTCACAGGATTTTTCAATTGCAACTTCGTATTTATTGCAAGTACTGCCGAAACGTACTCATAAAGGTTTCTTGATAAAGCCGACGTAGAGAGATGGAAATCGGCATTACACAATATCAGGTAAAAGAGCACGTTACGTTTTTATGATTTTTTCACTTGATATACATTTATTCGAATTGTTTCGAAATTAAGAAATAAGAAGACAATCAGTAATATCTGTGAATGTTTTTTTTTCAAATTTTTTCTACAGGTAAGAATAACGCACTTTGACTACTATTACGTTCCAGATATATTTAGTCGTCTGCATTCACACCAGAAAAACAACGGATTTTTTTTTATTTTCGTGGTTAAAAACCACGTGAGTATCTACGGCTGAAAAAAGTCGCCTGTCCTTAAATCAGAGCCATTAGTTCTGGGAAATAGAGCAGTCCCATCGTGGAGGACTAGTACACCATTTCCCAATCTCGACACGAACCCTGGCCAAGCTTGGAAATTAGTCACAAGCCCACTCTTTTGATCACACCTTGTGACGTTTTGTGTAGTGCGTTATCGTTTTTCGGTCATTTACACAGTTTCTTGTTCTGTTATGTGACATTAATTTTTGTTATGTTCTAGTGCTGTATTTGTTGCTATTCTGAACAGTTTGACTTTGCTCTCTTTGGCCCATTTAGGCCATTACACCAATAAAACATAATCCAGCCTATGACAACTCGGCCGACACGACGACGAACAAAGTACTGTTCAGCAGTTTTGGCAATTTCAGTGTACTTGGTCTCGGAATAAACAATTGGATCGTTGAATATAGATTGAGGGGTCAGATCATTATGACCACCACTTTTCCTACGAGTGAATGCGTTACCACAACCCGCAGCAGTGACGTCATCGACTGTCGCTCAATATACACTGTTGGCCACCCAAAATGCAACACTAAGAAGGACACGGGATAGCAAAGCCAGATTTACTGGACACATAACAACAGATACAAAGATGAAACGATTGAGCTTACAGACCCGTGTGACTTGCGGAACACGCAGACATCAATAGTTCGTGTGGCCCCAATGACTGGGAATAACGGCCGCTACACGCCGCGTCATCGAACAATAGAGTCTTTGGATGTAGGCTTGGGGTATGTCGGTCCAAGCTGCTTCCACACGTTGCCACAGTTCATCAGGCGTAGCTGCGGTAGGTGCTTTCCGGGCCACTCGGTTGCCTATCAGCGACCAGACGTGTCCGATGGGCGACATATCAGGAGAACAGGCCGGCCACGGCAGCAGTGACACTTGGTGGGCCGTGAAGAATTGTTGCACGATGCGTGCCACGTGCGGGCGCGATTGTTCTGTTGAAACGTGGCCGCTAGCAGGTCCTGCAGGAAAGGGAAGACTACAGGCTCCAAAACGTCGGAGATGTAGCGGTGGCTGTTCAGTGTACCGGCGATGCGTACCAAAGGGGTGCGGGTGTCATATCCAATTGCGCCCCAAACCATAACGCCAGGCGACAGGCCGGTATGGCTATGCATAATGCAGGAGTCATAGACTCTCTCGCCACGTTGCCTCCACACGCGGATCCGACCATCGTGGTGTTGCAGGCAGAAGCGGGATTCGTCGGAGAAGACAATGTTTTGCCATTCCGTAATCGAGGTGCGGCGTTCAACGGCCACTGCCGCCGCACTCGCCGGTGGTGTAACATCAGTGGTAATCGGAGCAATGGGCGCCTTGCGACAAGTCCCCGCTCCTGCAGACGACGTCGAACGGTACGTGCTGACACAGGTTGTTGCGCAACACACCCTAATTCCTGCGCTAACGTTCGTGATGTGGCGGTGCGAGCCGTCAATGCCCGTTGCACAACATGCCGGTCCTCTCGTTCGGTGGTGTGCCGCGGCTGCGGCAATCGCTCAAGTCGGTCCGTCCGTCACCTTTCTTATAGTGCTCCTCGGTAGCGTGCCGGGCGTACACGATTTGCATATGCCCTGCAAAGCTAATCGTTTGCATGTCCTCTCGCGGGCGACGCATGCTGTGAATTTCAGGCCAATCGGATGCTTCCTTCTTGGTTTTGCATTTTGGGTGGCCAACAATGTATTTTGACGACACGTGCAGGTCGTGTGAGTTCATCAGAAAGAAGCCCTTGAAATAGGGGAAGGGGCGGACTTGTTTCAATTTTAACATGGTATTATTATCCGCTCCAGGAAGGCGGAAACAGAATTTAAGCAACGGCAAGCATTGTTCACTGTTCGAGGGCTTCTTAGAAAAGGCGTGGTGAGAAAGGTCTGAAGACTCGCACTCATCCCCCAACGTGACGAAAACGGGGGTCTTCTGGCGGTCGGGGTAAACATTAGTTTGCACGTTCTGTGTGGGGCAGCAGAAAGCTTACTATCATTCAATCAACCGCAGATTACCATAAGGCTACACAGAGAAACTAAGTGTAGGACACTGCAGAAGCTTTTGTTAATGATCGTAAAGAGTTGGATGCCGGTCGTGTTTCCATGCTGACCGACAGTCATGAACAGCTGCATCTGTAAACAAGATGACGTCTCTAAATTTGAGATGTTTTTTCCCAGAAGGAGATAGAAACATTATTGTAAGACAACCAACACACCTATGATCCATTAAGAACTCGAACATGCCTTATCTCGAACGAACAATCAGGAGCCAGCACCTCACACCATTCGGCCACTGGGACAGCTGACTGAACATTGGGTGAATGGTAATCAGTCATTTGCTCCGATGTGTACCGCTTCCTGTTCCAACGTAGCTATGGACAGTTCCATGACCAAAGACCACCAGGTGAACAGCCGCAAACATTTGAAGGGAGACAGGCCAACATCGGCGGTGTCATGGTATAGGGATTATTTTCATGGTTGTCAATGGTTCTCTCCACGTTGAACACAGATTCACTTCTAGGTCCAACCTAGTCATTGTTTCGGAAGAAGTATTGCTTTACATGATGTTGTCTGCGGATGGCGAAGGAATCTATCAGAAGGAAAACCCTTAGTGTCACAAGGCCCGCATTGATTAATTTTATTTTTATGGAACAACCATCACCATAATTTATCATTCTTTATCCAGCTCTTTCTTACTTTAAATTTTCGAGTCATGTATATTCAATTTGGTAACATACCTCAGATTCTAGACCATCTGGAAAGATTCATGGGCAAATACAATCGTAACCAATATCATTCATGTTTTTCTGGGTGCATAACATTGTCCACCTGAAGCGTAACTTAACATTTGTATTTCGTAATATACTGAGTGCTCACTGAATGACGACCACCTACCTAATATTTCGTAGGTCTTCCTTTAAACCGGACAACAGCCACCACCCATCGTGTCATCGATTGTACGAGACGTCTGTACCGTTGTGTGTGGATCAGCTACCAATCTGTTTGCATTGGGGTCCATAGATCCGGTATAGAGCGGGGTGATGAGTCCAGCTGCCTCACCTACCGTTCCAGAACCTACCATACATGCTCAACGGAGTTAAGATCAGGTGAGTTTGGGGTCCATTCGAGATTTCGCTAATCAGCACTGTGTTCGGCGAACTATTCCTGCGCGAGGCGGAATCGATGACAGTGAGCATTATCGTTCTAGAAAAACCTATCCACGTGTAGATGAGAGACCACATTATGGGGGTATACACGGTCCGAAAGCAGTCGCGTTTAGTATCCGGCGTCCACAAGTTCATCAACACGGAACAAGAGTTCCAGTTTATGCCCGCTAAACATGTTCCATATCCTACAACCGCCCATAGGGACCTGGATAACCGATACCACGCGCTTACGTTCCACACCCCATGCGGGTACCAAATATGGACTCTTCCATTGACAGAATGGAGTACATATCGTAATTCATCGGACCAGCATAGTTGCATCCAATATTCTATTGTCCAACGCGAATGCTTTTGTCATTATTTGCACCGACAGAGTCGTTTACGTCCATGGACTGTTGTCATGAGAGATTGGCGTATAGCCTATCCGTTCTACTCATAGTCACACAGGATATTGTATCTGGTTGACCCATACTGATTTGGGCCATCAACTACAAAACTCTAATGCGTCGATTCCCTTGCACCCGTCGTTCATCTCCAGTATCCCCTTTTCGCCTCCTTTGCAGTTTTATCGTCGGTTGGTTGTTTCACAGTTTTGGTACCACTCCTGGCAAACTTTAATCACGTAGGCTCTCGAACAATCCAAGTGTCGTCGTTTCCAAAATCGATGCACTTCGTGCTCCCACAATTTTGCCTTTCGCAAACTCCGATCAATTCTTGGTTTTAAACATCACGTCCGTAACTTCGCTTTCGTCTGAACCACCAATTTCTTATATAAACCCTTGAAGCTTACAGGTCATTCCGTCCTCTTTGTGACGCCAGTACCAGGTATAACTCACTTCGCGCAGGGGTAGTTGCAATTCAGTGAGTTCTCAGGATATATCTCTGCTTCTAAAAATAATTTCCATTTTGAGATATCCGTTTCGCAAGGTTATCCACATAATTTCGAACATTTACTGATTACAAATTTTGCCTTTTATAACGTTTGTTAGTATTTCATTTAGTCACTTTACCTGAGCCTTGTAGCTTTCACAGTGGAAAGATCCGTTTTCTCCAGAAAACTGCAATCAAGGTCGAGATTTTCCAGTACAGTAGATTCCAGTTAATTGGGACACATCGAGGCTGGAACACGTTGGCCCAATTAAACAGCTGCCTACAGCTAATTTGAGATATTCTTCAATAATTGTTCCATATAAAGCGGCTGCCCTGATAAACCAATGGCCTAATTAATCGAAATCTATAGTATTTTCGAATGAAAACGTTTCTTGCCATGTGTTGTAAGTTCTCTCTAAATTTTACCAGATATTTCTAGTCTTTCAAATCTTACTGGAGGAAACGTTTTTGTGTAGAATAGATGTGAACGAATTTAATATTATCCATGTATCTCGGAATCATTAGTTTTACGAAGAGCCGTATTCTTCTTCTGATCGGATATATACTATATTTATCTTTCACATCGCTTGAAAGTAATATTGTATATGGCTCAGCCAATAGAACAAGCTGGATACAGGAGTGGCTACACAACCATAGAACATATCTACCTACTGATAGAAGTAATTGGAAAAACGATGAAATATGTACTCTCATTATGCTGGCTTTTATTGATTACGAAAAGGCCCATGATATCGTTAACCATCAGCAGTTACAATAGCTTTGAAATCCTGTGATGTTGAAGACGCTTACATTAGCATTGTGAATAACATCTATCAAAATGCAAGTGCAAAAGTTCGGCGTTTGAGGATACAGCACACACACACACAAAAATGCAAAGAGAGTGAGACAAGGTGACACCATATCTCCCAAACTCTTTAATGCCATATGGCAAAATGTCTTTCAAACATTGAACTGGAAAAGCAAGTGGATAAAATTAATGGAGATTATCTAACTCACCTTCGTTTTACTGATGATGTAATAATTTTTCCAGCACCCCTTCAGAGCCGCAGAGTATGATCCAGGAGCCTACTGACAACAGTAGGAAGGTGTGATTAAAAATGAACTTTCAGAAAACAAAACTAATGTACAATGCGTTTTCAAGAAATGAAAATTTTGAGATTTGGGAAAAGCTCCGGGTAACCGATACCCACATTTTACTTTGGATAACAGGTATCAAGTAAGGGTCTCATTGATGAGGAAGTTATTTGGAGTATAAAACTTGGCTGGAGAGCTTTTGGGAGAAACAGTAAAGTTTTTAAGAGCAATATGCCGTCATATCTTAAAAGAAAAGTCTTTAATCAATTTATTCTTCCAGTTCTTACTTACTGAGCAGAGACGTGGACCTTAACTAAAAAAGGCATACAAATGCTGCAGGCAACTGAAAAAAGCAAGGGGAAATGCATGTATGGTGTAACCAGGAGAGATAAGAAGAGGTACTCGTGAATAAGGAAACGAGTGGAAGATGTCATGATCAGAGTAAACTCCCTAAAATGGCACTAGGCTGGGTATGTTGCCAGAAGAACGAACCGAAGACGGACAACCGAAATTTTAGACCAGATTCAAAGGGACAGAAAAAGACCCAGAAGGAAACCACATGGGAGATGGATGGATAAAATTCGAGAACACGCCGGAGGGACATGGAGGAGACAGGCTGAAGACAGACAGTTGTGGAAGAAACTTGGGGAGACCTTCATCCAACAGTGAGAGGATAATAGCTGACAATAATGGTGATGATAATGATGATGATACATATCTGCAGTTGTAAAAATATAGACCATAAATTTTACTATATTGCAATTCACAGTTTTGCTGCTGCAAGGTGCTTGTCAAATGATTTCACTCAAGAATAGCGTGGTTGTTTTTGGTTTGATTCTACCGGAAGAATTTTCTAATATTTTTATTTACGCATATCGAAGGGCAACAAAAAGAGTTTATTGAATATTTAGTTGACCCTTTTGATTCATACCCAAAGCTTTGATAGAAAAATCCTGAATATATATGCATTTAATATCCAGATCAGAATGTGTTTCCTTTAAACGAGGTCAGTGAATTTATTTCCAAAGTCCACAGATCCGTTTTGTTTTATTATTTCGGAGGAAAAACACAATGTATGCCTGACAGCTTAGCTGAAAGAATGAAAGTGTTTTGTATTTCAAGCAATCTTCTATCACACTTCACAGCTTTTGCTACTGACAGCTGCACATGTGTGGTGACAGGCAATCTACATAATATTTAGGAGCTCCAGCCTGTCAGTGGTTCAGAAACTTCCTGTTCGCGAGGAACTTTGCAAAGAGCGTTTTCCAGAAACGATTCTGTCATATCTTCTCACATAGTTTTAAAAATGTAAAAGAAAAAAGCATGGGCTCAAAAAAAAAAAAAACGAATTCGAAAATAAAAAGAAATTACCTATGACATTTCGAATAATTGCGACAGAAGTGGTTCTACACAAAACATTGAAAAAAAATGTATATCTTTTATATTTTTGGGAAATGTTAGTCCTATGCTTTGTTTCTCCAATATATTTTCATCTCGAAATTCAAATAATAGTCACTCGCCTCTTGGTTTCCTAAATGTCATAATTTTGAAGCCTTAAGTTTTCCCGATATCCTCTATCAGATGTAAGTTTTTACGTTAAGAGTTCTACAATAACAAAGCCTTTTTTTTCTTTGCTCGGAAAATAATTTTGTCTCAGGGCGTCTCAATAATTTCCAAAGCAGTGTATTCCCTTTGGTATAATGAAGAAAAGAAAAGAAATCCTCCGCTTATTAATAACTCCCAGGCCGTGAAATTCACGTAAAAATCGCTGTATAATCCGTATCCACAATGTTCATCCCGAACCGTAATTTTGTAAAGAAAAGTCGCGATACACAGGATGACCCAGCACTCCAATAAAGAAGAAAAAAATGGTATTTTTATTTTGTTTGGCATTTTTAAATTCTTTTTTGTTACCTTAAAGGGATGTGACGTACCTGTCAGCAAGACTTAAAGGCTGATAGCAGTCAGAACGAACGTCAGCGTAGCTCAACCGGTAGAGTGACTTATTCCGGAATGAGAGGACCCGGCCGGGTTCGAGCCCCGGCGTGGAAAAAATGACGGAGAAATTTACTTCCTTATCCTTATAATGGCGCCCAAACTTTCCGGATGACCCGGCTGTTCAAAATCTCGAAATGGTGTGATGTGCCTTCCACACCGCAAGATAGGGAAAATAAGAGAATGCCTTCGCCAGCGCCTCGAAAAAATACAAATGTGTGATGTTGCATTCCACACACCAGATTGACTGGGAGTTCTCAAGTGCACGTTCTACAGCGGATGGCTGCCTGCAACGATTCAGGTTCACGGCTGACCCGTGGGCCATGCCTCCGGCACTCTTTCGGGGAGGGGGGAGATGTGACGTACAAGTCAGAACGAACGTCCGCGTAGCTCAATCGGTAGAGTGCGTTATTCCGGAATGAGGGGACCCGGGTTTGAGACCCGGCGTGGACAAAAATGGTGGAGAAATTTACTTCGTTATAGGGAATAAAGATAAAACGTTACGAGATTTTTCAGCATAACTACAGTTTCGTAATATGGCGTTCAGTAGTTATCCTTCCGGCACTCACAAACGTGTGTGATACTAAGCTACCGACATTACGTGATCATCCGTGATAGCAAATAATATCGATTTTGTTGCATCGCATTTTCCGTCAAAATCATCGTAAAGTGGCGGTTACTACACTGAGAAAACGCTTTGTTAATTCAGCAAAAAAATTGTTGAATCAACCAAAACATTTTGTCGATATGCAGTCAACAAAAATTTTTGTTTAATTTACAAATAAATTTTGCTGAAAATTATTGCTGATTCAACAAATTTATTGTTATGATGACAAAATGTTTTGTTCATTTAACAAAATGCCTAGGTCGATTTTTGGGAATTTGTTTTATCCAACAGTATGTATTGTTATCGTGATAAAACGTTTGGTTGAATTAACACAATATAGCCAACGAAATAATTTTGTGTTGCTAACAAAACAATTTTGATAGAGTTTGGCTAAAGCAACAAAATAAATCGACGAAATAGCTCAACAAAACTATTTTGTTGTTTCAAACAAACTTTTTTCTGAGTGATATAGTTTCGCTGAGCGTCGTGTTCATGAGCACAATGGAGCGTAAACATTGAAATCACTTTGACACAATCGGCGTTCTGATGGTCACGGATTTTGGTGAGATGTTTCCACCTGCTCAAAGAAATAGAGTAGCAGTCTATAAGCCCAACATTTTCCCAGAAATAACCATATATTTTGGTTTGAAAACGCTAAAATTGCTGATAAACATGATTCGACTGTCAATCTCAATACATTAAGGGTATGCAAAAGTTTACCCCACCACAGCTAGCGGGCGATGTAGGGTGTAACCGGCCGGCGACCCGTGCTGTCAGTTCGCCCAAGAAGCCAAGCATGGCGGTCGATAAATTTGATTTCCGGCACTGTTTGTTATTCATGTTTAATTTACGGAAAAGTGCGAATGAAGCAAACAATTCAATATGTCCGGCGTATGGTCTAACAGTTATGGGTGAGCGTACGTGTCGAAAATGGTTTGCCAGATTTAAGAAAGGTGATCTAAGCTTGGAAGACAAGCCACGTGCAGGTAGACCGCAGGTACACGCAGACGAGGAGCTGGAATCGCTGTTGCAAGAGGATGCCACACAATCGACCACGCAACTGGCGAAACGTTTCAAAGTGGCTCAAACGACCTGCGGTACGGAGTCTACAGGCCTTGGGGAAGATTCAGAAGATTTGTAAGTGGGTTACGCATACTTTAACGGAGCGTAATACTGGTCAACAATTGGTATGCAGTAGACAAAAATGTTTGGGTCGCGGGTGGCCTAGTGGTCAACGTTCGTGACTGCCATGGAGAGGACCTCGGGTTCGATCCCAGGCAGGTGAGTAAAACTGTTGCTTACATAACGCTGCTTCCTTTACGCTAACGTTACTAACTGCAAATCCTGCTCCGATATCAGCTCGATTTCTATTAGTGTGATTTGAAATATTACTCTAAAAATAATTTTCCTTTTCGAAAAAAGAAATTCTGGCGCGTAACCGCCGTCTTCTGAATAGCAAGCATAACTCTTAAAACGTCCTACAGTGTTATCCTTATTTCTAGTAGAACGGTTTTGGAAATTCAGAAGCTGTTGTGTTGGAATTTCGAACAGAAGAGTAAAGCTAAGCAAATTTTCTTTCCCACAAAAAATTTAAATTTTACATATCACTAAATGCGACAAAATCTACTTCTGAATAAAAGCGATTATTGACCTGGTCTTGTGGTCACTAAACTGGCTAGGCCTCAAAAACCGAATTCAGCTAACTGATCAACACCAAGGTTGTAACGTATACTCTATATTCACTTTCCTTTTGATTTTACTATCTCTAGTTATTTTATTTTACTATGTAAATTATCTTCCTACTGAACGGAATATTATTTCACCCGCTGAATGAGATCTGGCAATGAGTGTAAGTCATGACGTGGTGGTAGCTCGTATATAGGCGCGTTCATCGAGTAGGGTGTGTGTGTTGTGTTGTTGCGTTGGAGTTGAGGTTGTGTTGGAGGTGTGCGTACTATAAGAGGAAAGTTTATTCATTATTATGTACAAGATATATGAGTGCCTTAGTTGACCACGAGTCTGGGAAATAAATAGTTGTTCAGTAAGTTCAGTCTTTCTCAATTCTTAGTTTTGTCAGACCTCTGTCTGGCTGTTAGGTTTATGACTTTGATTACTTAATATAAATAACCAGCGTTGAGACTTTGTTTAAGTTCATAATTAACGAGTAACAACACCCTTTTGGGAATTCATTATTTTGAAGCTTAGAGCATTATTCATTCATAATAATTAGCTTAGCAAAAAGGAGTATTAAAGCTAATACATTATAATTGGCGCCCGAACTTTTCTCGAACACGAGATCCTGACTATTATTACCCATGGCTTCTTTACCTGCGACAACTTCCAATTTCCACCGTCCGGCAAGTCTCGAGGGTGATGGTGTTTTTTTGGACAATTTACGCGAAGCCTGTGGCTCTGACTTTGATATGAATGATCTGCACATACCCAAGCATTCTTCACCATTTCGGAATGCACCAGCTTCTTATCACTCTGAGCCGCGGGTCGTAGCTGAGGGAATTCAATCCTCTCAGCGAAGCAGAATGCTTGCCCATTTCGTGCCGCATGCAGGAACCATTCATTTCAATGGTTTGGAGGGGTCTTTAAAGTTCCTTGAAGATCTGGAAGATCATTTTGATCTCTATAATATTCCGGAAGACTGCAAGGTCCAAATTGCCGGAACTTGCTTGAGAGATACCGCCAAGACCTGGTATCGGCAGTGGCGAGGGTCGAACCCGGATTCTCATTATGAGAATTTCCGTGCAGAATTCTTGGAGGTCTTTCCTTTCGGCCTCAGTCGAGCTAACCTTGCTCAACAGCTGTTTTCTCGTCAGCAGGGTCCCAATGATAGCCCTGTTGCATTTGCGTTGGAGACTACACGCTTATATAATCTATGGGATCCACATGCCAGTCATGTTGACATGTTGGAGACCCTCGTACAGCAGCTCGACCCATTCTTACAAGATTTTCTTGAGGTTCGACACCCTACCACTATTCATGAATGCCTTCGCCTCATACGCACGTATGAAGAGCGACATGGCAAACGTGCTTCAACTCACCATGCTCGGGCACCCCGCGAGGCTTATTCTGAAAACCCTCAGCGGCATAATAGACAAAACTTTCAGCGCGAGCATACACAAGTGCCCACCCAAGCTTCATACGTTCCACCACACAGAAGAGTGGCGAACCAACAACGTGTTTCGGAGCAAGCTTCGGGATATCGTCATAATGCACAGTATGCTCGACCCCGTTCCACTCAGCAGCATTCGGAACGTTATCATGCTCAGGGCAATAATAATTTTTCTGCCCGTGCTGAGGGCAGACGTAACGAATATGAAAATCTCAACAGACACGCGGAGTTCCCGACGCAGGGTTCACACAATTTTCCTTATCGTGAAAATTTTCCCGATACCCGGCAGGGTCGAGGTTTCCGACCACATGATAACACCACCAGAATTCCTTTAAACTTCCACAGGAAGTAGACGAAGGGTCGGTCCTTCTTCCTGATACCAAACATTCTGACCCTAAAACAGTATTAGTGACTGTTCAAACTCCTCATTTGCCTGATGTATTTTTGACACTTGAAGACGTTATTGTAGAGACAAAGTTCGACACTGGGTCTGAGATATCAGCCCTAAATACAAAGTTTTGTAATGACGTTTTTTCTGCAATACACGTTCAGCCTGCAACGCAGTATTTGCGAGGTGCCAATAATGAAATCTTCAGTATCGCAGGAACTGTCACATTATCTTTAGGGCTGGGAAAAGCTCGGTTTACACATTCTTTCCTGCTTATAGACGAGCTACCCGTGAAATGTCTCATGGGTATGGACTTTATTAACACGTTTCAAATAACTTTGAATTTTGTGCAACATGTGATTTCCTTTCCGGAACCTGTCGAAATGATTCCGACGGTTCCTGTAGATATTACGAGTTTATTGTTGAGCGACCAATTGAATGAGGGGCAACGAGACCAGCTTTCTCTCCTTTTACAGGAAAGCCCTGGTTTATTTTCGGATCAACCTGGTTTCACACAGGTGATTTATCATGTTATTGACACTGATGGTTCGAAACCCATTGCGACGAAACCTTACCCTTGTGCTCCACATAAAAAACAAGAAATGCAACGTCAAATTGCGGAAATGATTAAGCAGGGCATAATCAGGGAATCAACAAGCGCCTGGGCGGCTCCTGCCTTCTTGGTTCCAAAGAAACAACCAAATGAATTTCGTTTCGTGACAGAATTTCGCAAACTCAACCAAGTCACAAAACTATCAATTATCCACTACCTGTCATGTCACATATTCTAAATGACTTGTCGTCAACCAAATGGATGTCAACTTTGGATTTGGCGAGTGGATATTGGCAGGTGGCAGTACATCCGGACTCTGTCGATAAAACAGGCTTTGTGACTCCTTTTGGGGCCTATGAATATTTACGTATGCCTTTTGGTTTAGCTTCTGCACCTGCTACTTTCCAAAAGCTTATGGACACGGTTCTCAGACCTGTCCTGGGTCCCCATGTGCATGTCTATTTGGATGACATTATTATAACATCAGAGACTTTTGACGAGCACCTTTCTCTGCTCAAACAGGTGTTCCAACTTATATACAATGCTGGCTTGACGTTAAAACCTAGTAAATGCCAGATAGCGCGGGACGAGATTGTATATCTGGGGTTGAAAATTACTCCCCACGGTTTATTCACTGATAATGAAAAAATTAGGCCTATTGTTGACTTTCCTCGGCCTAAAACAGCAAAAGAACTATCCCGTTTTCTGGGAATGACCGGTTGGTATCAGCAGTTCGTCCCCGCTTATGCTACAATATGTGAGCCGTTGTATGCTTTAAAGCGTAAATACAAGAAGTTTATTTGGACACCTGAAGCTAACGCTGCATTCGAAACACTGAAGTCTGCATTGACTCAGCCTCCGGTGTTGGCTTTCCCGGATCATACTAAAGAATTTGATATTTATACTGATGCATCCGGAGTTGGTCTTGGTTGCGTTTTGTCACAAGCTGGGCATCCAATAGCTTTTGCGTCTCGTACTTTAGCCAAAGCTGAACGCAATTATTCAGCTACGGAACGGGAATGTCTTGCTGTTGTGTATGCACTGAATAAATTTCAATGTTATCTTAACGAATTGACAGTTAACATAATTACGGATCATTCTGCCCTTCAGTATTTAAATTCTGCTAAGCACCTATCTCGAAGACTTATGAAGTGGGCTCTGAAGTTACAAGAGAGCAATATCAAAATTTCGTATCAGCCAGGTCATAAGAATCAATTACCGGACGCATTATCTCGCGTTCCGATTAGTGGGATCCCCACAGAAACTACTCCTGGATGTCAGCCTTTACTTCTGATAGCTGATATCACATCCAGAGAGCAGATAATGGCAGAATTAATAAATGATCCGGATTTTGGGGATATTTACAATTTTTTGCTTGCGGGTTCGCCCCTACCAAGGGATCCTTCTCTGGCTGGAAGGTCACAACATTTTGAAGTAATAGAGGGTCTTCTTTATTATACAAAGTCTAGGACTACTAGGGCAGAGTTTCGCCCATGTATTCCGCGAACCCTTAGAATGGCTCTTTTAAATGAATTTCATGACAAACCTCTTGCAGGCCATTTAGGTATTCGCAAGACCCGTTGTAAATTGCGAGATGTTGCCTATTGGCCTGGCATGTACCAAAGTGTGCTCGCATACGTTCAATCATGTCACTTGTGTCAGATTAATAATTATCGTAATGTAAGACCGGCCGGTCACTTGAAATCTAGTTCAAGTTCTCATGTATTTGATATTATTTCCATAGATTTATTGGGACCTTATCCATTATCTGTTAAAAATAAAGCTCGTTATGTTTTAGTACTAACTGATAATTTTTCTAAATGGGTTGAAGTTTTTCCCATTAAAGCCGCTACGGCTGAGATTATTTGTAATGTCTTAGTTAATGACGTATTTTCTAGATATGGTGCACCTAATAAAGTAGTTTCGGATAATGGTCCTCAATTTATTTCTGACATTTTTGAAAGAATGTGTGCGAGATTACACATTAAACATAAATTCATTTCCCCATATCATCCCCAGAGTAATCCTGCAGAACGTGTTAACCGAACGTTAGTGAAAATGATTGCGACTTTTGTAATGGACCACCATGAAAGATGGGATGACCATTTAGAACTTTTTGCGTTCGCCCTTCGCTCGTCTGTCCACGAGTCTACTAAAATTACTCCTGCAGAACTTTTTCTGGGTCGCAAAATTAAAACCCCTTTTGAAAATTTAACGGGGATTATTGACGAACTAAATCAGCAACCAACTCCGCAATCAGTACACATCATGGCAGAAAAAGCTCGTGTTGCAATGCTAGGAGCACAAGCGGCTCAAGCACGATATTATAATTCTAGGCGTAGGGAACCAGATCTTGTCATTGGAGATCTCACTCTCGTGGAAACGCACTTCCAGTCTTCTGTTTCGCATACTTTAGTGAAGAAATTTGCACCCAGCTACGAAGGTCCATATCGGGTGGCAAATGTCTTTGACAATAATATTGTTCTGGAGAAACCGAACAACCATTTTCAATATGTACATGTTGATCAATGTCGCAAATATCACGAACGGAATATCGATTTCATTATCAATCCCACTCAACCTTCTGTTCCACAGACTCAAGAATCTATATCTCATGTTCAACCACCAGAAATTGTGGACGAACCACCGAACATTTTTGACGAATCACCAGTGATTTTTCCTTCACCCTCCCCTCCTCCAGACGAGTTTCTACAACCGCAACCTGATTCTCCCATGAGACCAAGGCTCGAATCGAGTTCGTCGAATACGAGTATCGTTCCGTTCCCTCCAACCATTGCCAAGACTATCGCTGCGCCGTTTCCGGTTACCTCGGCACCGACGCGGGATACTTCTTCTTTGAACACCTCATCGGAAAGTATCCCTATAGGCAAATATAAACATCGCCCTGCACGACCGCTGAATTACAGCAGCGACTCAGAGGCGTCGGACATTTCTGATTTTTCAGTTATGAATCCTACTTTTAATATTCCACACCGTCCAGCACCACCAAAAGCTGGGCGCAAACGTGACTTGTCTCCCCAATCTGCTTCGCCGCAACAGCGACGAAGGCAGAAATCTTTGCATCCACCCGGGTTTCGCCCCTGGAACCTCCGTTCAGGGCAAACAGGGCCGATGCCTGCTACTACTATCATGCCCCGTGGGCGTAAACGAAAGCAAGCGATGTGGCCGGAGACACGTCCGTCCAAAAGGATACTGGAAGGACACAACGGGCCCCAGCACCAAGGGACTTCATATCCAAAGCCTGGGGGAGCCCGTTCCTATCAGCCGCAGCAGGGATTTCCCGACCGCCAGTCTTCAGATGTTCCTGACCGTTCTTCTCAGCAGCAGGGATTTCCGGACCGCCGGACTTCTGACGTTCCTGACCGTTCTTCTCAGCCGCAGGGATTTCCAGACCGCCAGACTCCTGACCGTTCTTCTCAGTCGCAAGGGATTCCGGACCGCCAGACTTCTGACGTTCCTGACCGTTCTTCTCAGCCGCAGGGATTTCCAGACCGCCAGACTCCTGACCGACAGCAGACCGATGTTCCAGTTCCATTACCGTCCCGGAAGAGATCCAAGCCACCTGATTTCACCAGTCCCATTAGGCCTGGAAAACGTTACCGCACTAGAATTTTTTATGCGTCCTCGAGATAAGTAAGTTCTCGTGGACAGGTTCTTTTCTCAGTTTGTTGTTTTTCCTGCACGACCAGTTGGCGTGTCAGAATTTCTTTTTTTCGTGTGGGCCTATGCATTCTTTTTTGTGTATATATGTGTGTTTTTTTTTTATATTTCTTCTATGTCCATCTACTAATCCACTTTTTTTTGTATATATCTATGTGCTTAGGGGTAAAATAATAAAATTGTTACTGTTAGGCAGCTCCAGGTAAATTTCGCTGCTGATACAGTTGTTCTGTATTTCAACGAATGAGGCGAACGTAATTTGAAATGAAAATAGTAAAATTGTTACTGTTAGGCAGCTTCAGGCAATCTTCGCTGCTGATACAGTTGTTCTGTATTTCAACGAATGAGGCGAACGTAATTTGAAATGAAAATAGTAAAATTGTTACTGTTAGGCAGCTTCAGGCAATCTTCGCTGCTGATACAGTTGTTATGTATTTCAACGAATGAGGCGCACGTAATTTGAAATTAAAAAAGTGATTCCTGCTAGGCAGAATAAAAGGAAAGTATGCCGATGCAGGTTTGGTTTGTTCTACACTACAAATTTCACAGTCGAATACAGATTCGTAAATTGTCATGCCAAGTTGATAATGTAAATACGGCTACCACCAAACAAATCAAAAAACGAGATCGAGAAACGTCAATCATCGAAATGTAAGACTTACACTCCAAAATTGATAGGTTTTTCGGACATAAAAAATGGAAAGAAAAAAAAGAAAAAAAAATTAAGGGGGAGATGATGTAACGTATACTCTATATTCACTTTCCTTTTGATTTTACTATCTCTAGTTATTTTATTTTACTATGTAAATTATCTTCCTACTGAACGGAATATTATTTCACCCGCTGAATGAGATCTGGCAATGAGTGTAAGTCATGACGTGGTGGTAGCTCGTATATAGGCGCGTTCATCGAGTAGGGTGTGTGTGTTGTGTTGTTGCGTTGGAGTTGAGGTTGTGTTGGAGGTGTGCGTACTATAAGAGGAAAGTTTATTCATTATTATGTACAAGATATATGAGTGCCTTAGTTGACCACGAGTCTGGGAAATAAATAGTTGTTCAGTAAGTTCAGTCTTTCTCAATTCTTAGTTTTGTCAGACCTCTGTCTGGCTGTTAGGTTTATGACTTTGATTACTTAATATAAATAACCAGCGTTGAGACTTTGTTTAAGTTCATAATTAACGAGTAACAACACCCTTTTGGGAATTCATTATTTTGAAGCTTAGAGCATTATTCATTCATAATAATTAGCTTAGCAAAAAGGAGTATTAAAGCTAATACATTATAAGGTCTCAACAATATCGGACTCTTTTGAAATTGGCGACAAATGTGAAGAAGAAGAAGTCGTTGCATAGCCATCGACTAGTACCGGATTATCTTCAACTTCACCAATACTGAAAATTTCATGTCAGTCGTACTGGCACCTATACAGGGTGTTTAAAAACTAATGGAACAAACTTTAAGGGATAATAGAACACACCGAAACAAGAACTTTTCGTCACAGCATGCATGGCCGCAAGTTACGCGGTTAGGCGCTGGAGGGCGCTTTCCGTTTCATCACACACGCCATTTTTACGCAACTCAAACACTCATATCTTTTACCGGAACGTCTGGATGGGAGGACATAGCTTTTTTTCCTTCAACAAGTCTTGCCTGAATTGATCCAGTATGTACCAGCAGCCGTCCGCCGTAAAATGTGGTTCCAGCATGATGGAGCAACTGCTCATTTCAGCACTCAGGTGCGTGATTACTTGAACGCCACATTTCCAGGCCAATGGATTTCCCCAGGTGGACCCATCGCTTGGCCTTCGCGATTACCAGATCTGTTTCCTCTGGATTACTTTTTATTGGGACATCTTAAGTCCGTAATGTACGACCCTCCCATTGATTCCAGTAAGGAACTAATCGTCTGACTTTCAGTCGCGGCTACAGCTGTCCGGGAAATGCCTGGTATTTTCCACAACATACGGGCATCTTTACATCGACGATGCGAAGCGTGTATCAGAAGTGGCTGTTGCCCTTTTGAACAGCTTTTGTGAATGTAATTAATTTCAGTATTTACTTATTAATGTTTGCAAATCTGATGTAATTTTGTGATGTCACGTTTTGTTTTTATTTTGTCTGCAATAAAGCTTTGTTTTGATTTTTTGTTCCATTCCTGTCTTCGCGTTGCGAAAGACAGCGTGTGTGGGGATACGGAACGTACCCTCCTGCGCCTAATCGCGTAACTTGCGACCATGCATTTTTTTTTTTTTTTTGATTGGAGGTTTAACGACCACTGTGAGCAACTCAATGGGCTATAAGCAGTCGCCCATCCCTAATTTAGGGTCACTGGTTCCAGGGAAGGAAGAGAGCCAGTGCCGTAAGACAAACACAACACCCATGCCTCACCGGGATTCGAACCCGGACCCCAGACGGACGAATGATCAGAGGCCAGCGCCTTAGACCACTGCGCCACCGGGGCGGCCCGGACCATGCATTCTCGGACGAAAAGTGCTTGTTTCGGTGTGTTCTATCATCCCTTAAAGTTTGTTCCATTAGTTTTGAAACATCCTGTATAATGGCACTACATATGGAAGTCATTTATCGTCCAATTAGTGGAATATACTTAAGTGTTCCGCCCATCGTGGACGTCTCTGCTTCTGAATTTCTGCTTAGAAATGGACAAGTAATTCTCATGATATACAACTCACCAAATCAAAATGTTAAAGACCTCACTGATTTCATTCGCTCTGTACTACTCCTTTACACCATTAGAGGTGCAGCTATTATAACGCAACCCTTTAGATTATGCGAAATTTGGTGTTACGCTAAATTCCAAATGTTCGGCTGAAGAAATGTTGAACTTGGTGTAAATGTGATGCACTAGTTGCACCGGATGCTAGCTCACTTTAAATTAACAACAATAATGCTTTTTAGGGCCACGCGAAACAGACGGAAAGCAGAATCACTTACGTAAACTTTTCTTTTATTGGCTCCAGAACGACACTTTTCACTTGTACGCATACGCTAATATGAATGCACTTTCAAAAGCAAATTTAGACACCACTACGTCGTCTATTTGCGAGATCATATTACTTTATACGGCGAGTTTTACCCGCACACCTCACACGCAGCTGCTGCTTAGTCGTTATATATCTCTCGTCTTGTTCTTATCATCACAAGCATAAGTCACTCTCACAGACCTCAAGTGTTGCCAACCGTATTCATGTGAGAGAGAAGATATTACGATAAGATTGAAAGGTGCTAAAGAGAACGAACCCAAATGTACATAGAAAAAAGAACTAAAAATGAAAGTTAAATTAGAATATACGTCACACTATACTCGAGAAAAATTACCATGAAATGCCTATGATTCTCTGCGGAGATTTCAACGTAGATTTCTCTAAACCCGAATAGAAATAACTAGTAATTTTCAAAGACGCAAATATTGTAAGACATTTTCAACATTTACTAGTTTTGAGTTTTGTGATACATGTAAGATGTTTCGCGTAACAAAACTTCTCACAGGAGTATCAAGTACCCCAATTTTCTTTTCTTTTATTCGTAACTGGATCCCAATCACTATGAAGAACACTGTACATACTGTGTGTTTTGAATAACCCGTAGTTCTTCCACTAATGGCGATAAATACATCTGCTTTTCGCTTTTTTTTCTTCTTCTGAAAGTCTGGTTTGAAGAATTATTTTCATTTCAGAGAGGATTTAACACTTCAAGCTGTCGATGTTCGTGGACCACCTGGTGCCCAAAGGTTTCTGCGCTTTCGAAAATGTTCACATAGCTGCCGGAGTTTATGAAAGCAACGGCTTGGCAATTCCTTTCCTCATATCATCTCGGCAGAATCGGCCATAAACCTGAAATAGGTGACAAGCGCTTGTTTCTACTTCTTTGTTCTCTGCCCCATGATCAAAAACATGGCTAATCCCGCATAAGACATACACCATGCCACCGCTCACAAAGCAGTGATCAAACATCTCTCTCCTTTTTTTAGTTTCGTCGCCATTGTTATAGCCCATTGTACCAATCAGGAAGGATTGGTGTCAATCATTCCCCTAAATGATCACTTTGCATAACAAAGCTAAAGGAAAAGCAACTTGTCCTGATGAGAGGGTTCATTGGCCCAAACGCTTTCAGTCCACTTCTTAGACAGCGATTACATCCGTTCGAGCTGCTTTCAGCCCATTTTGCTAACCCCGAGTTAATTTGTTCCAGTTGGTTAAAGGGTTAAAATACATGCTCATTACACCCGAAAATTCAGTGTCGTCTTTCATGTTTTTCAACGTAGTTAGCGTTAATGGGTGTGTTATATTTAATCCAACTTCGTTAGTCCTCTTCTTTATGTTCAACAACCCCTCTTCCGCTACTCGCTTGCTATGTCTACCATTTTAGAGATGTGTGCAACGGTTTCAGAAACTCCGATGAAGAGTCTCAGAATGGCACAATAAATGCCGCAGGATAACAATGGAGATATACCATACGCTCTTAAATCCTGGATACAATGCCTACTTTAACAATTCGCTGCACGATACTTCACATTTGCAATTTCCCGACATGTTTGACTGATACCAGCGTAAATCAAAATTTCGTACCGTTTTCAGCTAAAATTTTTAAAGATGCAATAAAGCATTCACGCTCATCTCAATTTCCAAAGTACAGGCAGTCGTTTTCTGTAGACTTTTGCCAACGTTCCACCAGAACCACAGTCCCACATGGCTCTGAAACTTCCTGAGTGGTATGGCGGTATCACTCAGCAGGTCTCAAGGCCAGAATCTCTATGATACGGATTCAACGTCCAACGAAGAAGCGAAGTACTATCGTTGTAGAGAATGGACCATGGTATAACGAAGTAAATTTCTCCGTCATTTCTGTCCACGCCAGGATTCGAACCCGGATCCCCTCGTTCCGGAATAAGTTGCTCTACCAATTGAGCTACGCGGACGTTTTTATTCTGATTCCTATCTGCCTTTATCACGTGTGCGTCCTTCTGGCAGGTACATCACATCTCCTGGTACGTTACAATGAAGATAAACATGTGGTGGTCGCATGGGGCAACATCCGGACTGTATGGTGGATGGGGTAGGATCTCAACCCTTTCCAATTCCTGTGGTTATCGGCTGTCCACCCTGGAGATGTGACTTGGAGTGTAATTCACTTGAAGAAACGCCCGCAACCTATTGATAAGTGCTGGGTAGCCTTGACTCAGAGCATCAATACACCTGCTGCAGTTCTTCGGCATAGAGGTTCACGTCTGGCATCTGGCACGTGTTCCCACTGCGCATGACCCTCACAGTTCCACCAAATGCAGAGTGCGACTTTCAATTCGAACTGTCTTTCCACCACTGACTGTGCCGGGATGATGTAGAAATATCCACTTTTTATTATCTGTGACGATACGAGGCCAAAATCTAGTCTTGTAAATTTGTCCAATCCGCAACAAAGGGTAACACGTTGTTCTGCCTGTTGGGGTGTCAGTTCATGAGGAACCATTCGATAGCGATTGGAAGAGAAACCAGGCTGGTGCAGGTGACGAACGATGGTAGATTGGGAAGACCACACATCATCTGCCAACTGTGATGTATTGAAATCGGGGTTCACTGTCACAGCTTCAACCAGGGTGTCGGTGTTTATTGTCGTCGAACGTCCGAACCTCGGTTGTCTTCAAGACTAGTATCTTTAGCATTGAAACGGCATAATCATTTCCTACAGTGCTGCTGCCGCGATTAATCCCTTTTTACAGTAATGCCGTAGGAGCACCCGCACAGTACGTTTATCGACCTTCATTATCATCTCATCTGATAACGCAATGTGGCTCTGTGCCGAATGCACATCATCAGCGTTTAGTGTTTTAGGACGTAGCGGTATCCAGTCGACGCATGAACGCTTTTCGCACAGTTATAGAGGCCCAACATTATACGTAGCTCAAAACAGGACGAAGTTTCGACTTTCCCTGATATATCAAATGAACTTGCTGAACTCTATAACCTCTGGTAACTTCGTGGTTTTCATATGTCAATATGGCCTTCCAGTATCCATGCGTCCTTGCATTATCTTTGTATTTATTGAGCGTTTTTCATATCTGCCTGTGCATGATTGTTTACGTGGTAAACAGACTTAATTTCAATTAGAATAAATTATGGCGATTCAAAATATTTAAGCTGATTAGTTGTTCTTCATCTAAATCAAAAAATTAATGGATTTTATGTTTGGAGACAATTTAGAGTATTCTATTTTTCAAGATCTCATATTTAAAGCAAGCTGAATAGAACTTTCATAAATTACGAGCACGTCTTTCTTTTCTTTGTCCTTAGTTCGCTGAAGTATTTTATGAAAGCTGCTGGAGATATTATCACGCACGCAAAGAATTTGTCTTTTATAATGATGCATGTAAATCAAAGGCACATGATAGTCTCATGTTTCAACAATTAAAGAAGACAAACAAGCCGTCTTCCGTGGACATAATTTAAGTGCTTCAATTAATTAATTTTCTCCAGTCTCCTCTGCATATGTGATTGAAAATTTTATCCTTTGAAATGAGCGCGACCCAAAACAAAAACTGAATCCTGAGATAATTGCATTCATTTTTTTTGAAAAAGAAGCTCCCAGGTCATGATTAATTAGAAAAAAAATAACATTTTTAATAATAATATAATGATTTTGTAAAGATTAAAGATCGTTAGCGAGTCTTTTGATAAAAATGAAGGTGGTTTTAGTATTATTACGTCGTTCGGTCAGTCTAATGAGAAATTTGAACTGCGAGAAAATTCATATCTCTTGGTCTGTTTCTGTTGCGTACAGGAGAAGCAAAACTGCAGATGCTACTGGATTCAGAATATATTTTTCCCAAATAACATTACTTCTAATATTTGCATCCTCCGCTATTATTTATCACCAAGACTGTTTGCCGTTTACTTCAAATATTTCACAGTCTTCCTTCGCAGAAGCGAAAATATATATTGTATTTTACCGGTATCTCTGTATTTAAAAGTCAGATGTGAAAAAACTTCTTTCGGATCGGATAGTGAAAATTGCTTTGTATTATGCACAATTTCTAATTCTTCATTACCATAATTTTCCCGCACATGTATATTTATGTTTGCAACATATTTGTAGACGTATGTGTTCTTGTAATATCCGATTAAAAAAATGTCCCCTTGGTTATATGCATCTCTCTAAAGAAATATATTGCACAGTTTTCTCAATAGGAAAGGAGAGTAAACGTATATTTTACTTTTTTCGGTATCCGTTCTCCCAACAGTTAGATTAAAAAAAATATATTTTTGTTTCAGATACGTTTCACTACTGAAAACATTTTGCATATATTTTTGAATATTTCCTAATGCATAGTTCTAACGCGAAATGGTACAACTTTGCATTTCAGTTTGCAACTGCATCTCCGCTTCTACTGATGCTACCGAAAAACTTCAGCTTGAACTGCATGTCAGTAACAACAATAAACAGATTCCAGACATAATCAATATTAACCAAAGCGAAGTTTTCCCACTGAGAGGTGTCCATGTAGAAAAATAATTTCTTGCTATTCTTCTGTATATATACATATTTGGAATGTTCGTTTTATGGCACATAAATCCGGCTATTAAAAATATTTGGCATAAATTTTCTCCTTTTTCATAATTCACCGTTCTGCTGATAGGTGAAGCCATTGTATGTTTCTCTATGCACGGCTATCAGCATTTGAAAAAATCCTTTCTTGGTCGGATGCTCTTGACATTGGAGGACTTTTTCTCCCATTTTCTTTTTCAAATACACGTGGTTTTCCGCCTGGGGGCGACGCTATACACTTATATTGCGTTTTCCTCCATATCTTTGATTCTAATTCTTTGTTTCGAGATATTTCTTTCATTCTAATTCTTTGTTTTGAGACATTTCTTTGATTCTAATTCTTTCTTTTGAGACATTTCTTTGATTCTAATTCTTTCTTTTGAGACATTTCTTTGATTTCAGATATATTCTCCTATGGAAAACATTTTGTTTATGATTTGTAGTTTTCCATAACGCAAATTCTTGTCGCTAATTAGCGTTATCATTTATTTCCCACTGCAAATGTTTTACTTATTCTAGAAATTCGGTTGAAAGATATTCTTCTTGTAACTCTATCTCCATTCACCATCAAGAAAACTGGGAACACACTATACACTGAAGAGCAACTGAATTACAGATACCTGTCTAGTAACGTGTAGCACCACCTTTCGCCCTGATGACGGCGGCGATTTGTCTCGGCATGGAGTCCACAAAACACCGGAAGCGTTGGGAAGCCATACGGATCCACGACACCTGAACAAGCTCCCACAGTTCACGAGGATTTGATGGAGGGGGGTTGGAGCCTCTCGGTGGCATCTAAGACGTGCTCGATGGGATTGAGGTCAGGTGACCTAGCTGGCCAAGGAAGCGAGGTCACGTCGGAGAACTGTTCATCCAACTATTCGGATACAATTCGGGAGCAATGGCACGGTGCATTGTCTGTTGCAGGATGAGGTCACCAGTGGGATGCTAAGGACGCAGAAACGGGAGCAAATGGTCGTCCAGGATATCTCGGTAACGTTGACCTGTTAGGGACGATGTCACACGTACCAGGGGTTCCATTTCAATCCACGTAAACAGTCCCCAGACGAGAATGCCACTCCCACCAGCTTGAAGAGTACCCTGCTGGCAAGAAGGATTCACCTCTTCATGTGGTTTGCGCCGTACTCGTATCCTGCCACCCGCATGTACCAACGTGAATCTCGACTCATCAGTCCAGGCAACATTTTCCCACATGTCTAGGGTCCAGTGGCGATGTTCCCGCGCCCATGCTAATCTTTGCACCCTGTGATGAGCGGTCCGCAGCGGTACCCTGGAGGGACGATTGCTTCTGCACCCCATAGCGAGGAGATGGTTCTGGATGGCCTGGTTGCTTGCACGTTTTTGTGCACCAGCGTTAAATTGCCGAGTGATTTCTTGCACTGTGGCCCGTCTATCCGCTGTTACAATGCGAGCTAGCCGACGATGACCCCGCTCATCCACACGCTGTTGTCCACGGCAGTTGGACCTTGCATGAATGGTTTTACTGTATTCCATGCACTCACGGTGCACCCGTGACACAGTGGCTCGTGAAAATCCCAGTGTGTGCACGACTTCCGAGAAAGAGTGACCCATTCGACGGGCGGCGACAATTTGCCCCTGACCAAATGCGCTTAGTTCCTTCGTATTACCCATACTGCGTCCGACCTTTACTGATTCCCGTCGCATCACTCCTTATATTGTCGGATCGCTTCCTACGTCATGTCGTTTCCGTGTACAGGGCCGTCCACAGCTTCACATTTGCTTAACGCCAGCTGTCTCTAATTCAATTGCTCTTCAGTGTATATTGTAATATACCTCAGGACAGTATCCGTGAATTGCGTGCCTCTGTGCCACGCCGAGTAACAGCTTGTATCTGAGCGAGAGTTGGCGCTGAAACTTACTGACTTGTTCCACTTGTGTACTTATTTTGTCCGAATAAGTGGCCCAACCGTTC
The DNA here is from genome assembly GCA_039090855.1 of Macrothele yani. Classification (NCBI taxonomy): domain Eukaryota; kingdom Metazoa; phylum Arthropoda; class Arachnida; order Araneae; family Macrothelidae; genus Macrothele; species Macrothele yani. The sequence continues at coordinate 16,175,539 of CM077015.1, read as the reverse complement.
TGGAATTGCAATCATTTCCATTTCTATACACATACAATACATTGCACGTACCAATTTTCATCTCGATTGGATGATCCCTTTTTGGTGATCTGCTGTTTTTGGCAAAGTGTGTATTTGTGGAGTTATTTCAGTCTTTTATGCCAGCAATAACGCAGTTTTACACGAATTCCAATGCATAGTCACTCACTGTAAAATGTTTCGGACACTGGACACCCCCAAGACTCAGATGCTTGTGATAAGTATTGCAAACAAAGTAGGTTTTATACACTCGCGGACAATGAAATTTGCGCACCAAGAAGTAAGCACCGGATTGAACTGAAATGTTATAGACGTAATGATACACATGAATGAAACATATGATGGCCAAAACAGAGCTGCTGGATAATTACAGGTGGATCTGTGGCACGCAGCCGGTCATCTTCAACAGCGCGTCGCATCGCCTTGTGCGGTGATACATGCTGCAATACGTTCCAACATGAAGGTGAACAGACGCTTGATGTTGTTTTGCGGCAGACTGGCTCACATGTGTTGGACGGTGTGCTCCAAATTCCGGATTGTTTGGCATGGCGGCAGCTGGCGTTTCAACTGGTTACACACATGCTCGATAAGGGACATGTCTGTGGAGCGGGCAGGTCATGGAAGTGTCCGGACATGACGTAGGCAGTCCTGGGCAACGCAACCCGTGTTTGGACGGGCATTATCCTGCTGGTATAGCCCACCTAGAATCCCGGTAAGGAATGGGAGTACATGGGGCCGTAGGATCTCGTCCCCTTACCGCTGGCCAGTCAATTATCAACGCCCTACTACTAGAGCTGATCGGCTATCATAGGCAATGGCTCCACAAACCATAATGCCTGTAGTGAAAGAAGTGTGGCGCTCGATAGTGAGGTTGGGATTGTGCCGTTAACCCGGGACCTCTACTCCCGGACACGATGATCATCTGTCCCCAAAACGAAGCGGCACTCGTCGATAAATACCACGCGTCGCCAATCTGTGGCTTTCGACGTCGCTCTGGCCTGGCACCTTTGCACACGAAGCCGGTGATGTTCCGGTGCTAATGGCAGCACACGTAAGGGGCGCTGGGATCGCAGATTCGCTTCCTCGAGGCGTCGGGAAATGGTTCGTGGGCACACAGGAGCCGTTACATCTGCCTGTATAGTGTACCGGGTGCGCGGGGGATCCGTTCGTGGCTGGCGTACGATCCGTCGATCTTCTCTACCGGTGGTCTTCCTGGTCCGTCCGGTGCTGCTTCGCCGTGTGCCAGTGCCATCACGTAGCCAGTACTCCCAACACAGTCGGACGGTATGATCAGAACGATCTACGTGGCGGGCTATACGGCTCGCCGACCACCGTGCGTTTTTCAGCCCGATGATCAAGCCTGTCTCAAAATCCATAAGTTGCGTGAATCGACGTCTCTGGCGTTACCCAGCTTTCTTGTCACTCTGTACTCTTGCTTGCATCGGCCAGTGCTTTTCGCTTTCATGGAACATCGACTACACGCCGGTTTATAAGGCTGCCTGTTCGTGCTTGCAGCGCCACCACTGGGTGTGCGGGCATGCGCAATCACACCAAACGTGGATCATTTGATACCAGCACGCACTCTAGCTATTCGCAAAGTTTCGCGGTTGTAGCATGTTTTCTTCAAGGTGCGCAAATTTCATTGTCCGTGATTGTACTTTCTTTCGGTACTTCGTTTAGAGGTACGCAAATTTAACACCGTACCATGCCAAAGTGCAAACGTTTTATTGCAACAAACGTCAAGCATTATGAATCACATCAGTACACACATTCACATCACAAAGCTGTTCTCTAAGAATCACAGCCAGTTCCTCAAATATGATCTGCCAAATCATAGTTATCTATGGTGTTAAGTTTTACTAAGTGTAAATGCGGCAAACGTCTCCATTTACAGTGATGTTGGCTCAATACTCGATTTTCACCATCCACTACATGTCTCACTCAAGCCATTACGTAATTCATACTCATTATCGTTTATTATTACAGGCATTCCTGAGTCTAGTCCTCCCACGATTTCCTTGGCCTTCCTCTACCTTTCTTTCCTCCTGCCACTTGGGTTGAATAAATTTTCATAGAAAGCATCTGACCACACATTATTTCAACATGGCCAAACCTCCTCAGAATATTTGTTTTCATCTTATTAACAATATTTTGCTTCATATTACGTATCTGCAACACATCTTCATTCCTCGCATGAACAGAACTTGTCTTGCCACACCGTAAGTAACGCATCTATCCAACACACAGACGGCTAGTATGGCTCTTCTGGAGTATCCAGATTTCGCTGCTGTACATCAGAGTAAGAAAACTGCGCTTTCATACACAAATATTCTCCACCTTTCGAGAACTCATCGGTCCTGTGAAATCCTCCTGAAGCAACTATAACATTCAGAGGTGAATTCATTTGCCTACTGATTTCACATCAACTGTGTTTTCCCTGTCAAACATGATTCCTAATTACACAAACTCATTCTCCTTCTATTCTCCGTACTATTTGGTTCTTACATTCTGTACTAATAGTTTCACGCTCAAAACCATAACACTGTTTTTTCTATATTTAGCCTAAGTTTTGAATTTCAAACTTCCTTCATCCGAGACAACGTAAACTGCAATTCAATTCTGCTCTTCGCCAACAGGACTGTATCATCAGCATGCAGTGCGGCTGCGTGCACACCCGGGAATTACTAGTACTGTCTATTTTGGCTTCATGAGCATCGAGAAATACACTGAAGAGCTAGAACATTATGTCTCCTGCCTAATATGATCTTGGTCCTTCACGTGCTGGCACAACAGATCTTACCCAGCGACACATAGAGACTACAAGATTTCTAAACTTCTCTTGTGGTATCTGGTCCCAATACATTAGAAGCAAATCCTTTAATTCTTGTAAGTTATGTGGTTGAGCCTCCGCAGATCGGTTTTGCTGTTGCAACACAAACCACAGATGCTAGATTGGATTGATGTATGGGGAATGTGGAGGCCAAGGAAATACCTGGAAGCTCTCCTCTTGTTCCTCGTACAATCCGGGCAGTGTGGCATGGCTCATTATCCTCCTGAAACATGGCACTACTAGAGGGGAATCCCAATGCAATGAAAGGATGTTCCCGGTCTGCAATGATGTTTAAGGAGATAAGAGACGTCATAGTTTCCTACACATGAATGACAAGACACAGAGTTTCACAGCAGAACACTGCCCACAATATTACACTCCCTCCACTGCTTGTTTTGGTCCCACGGTGCTTCCTGGTGCAAACACTTCCCCAAGTAAACCAAGCACCAGGCCGACTACATGGTGCAAAAGGAGACGAGATTCATCGAACCAGACGAACTTTTTCCAATCATTCAAGCGTCAGTTTTGATGCTCGCAAGCCTATTGTAGGTGTTTTATACGGTGAACCGAGGTTAGCATGGGCACTAGGAACGGCCTGCGAATACGCGGGGCTGTTTTCAGCAGGGTTTGATGTGCTGTGTGTTGTGACACATTACTCCCGTCAACAGCATTCAAATCACCGTTGAGTTGCGCCACAGCATCTCTTCTATTGGCTCGTCCCATACGAGATAGCCTTCTCTCACCTCTAGAATCGATGTGCCGTGATCGTCCCACTGCGGAGTCTCGTGGTTTTTTCCTCTTCTCGAACCACTTATTGAAGGTACTAACCGTGGTTTCTCCCTCCTTGGACCACTTATTGAAGGGGCTGACTGTGAGCACCTCACAGACCTTACTCTCTCAAAAATGCCCTCACCTAGTCGTCTGCCATTAGAAATTGGCCTTTGGCAAACTCGCTTAAATCCATTGCCCTTTGCTGCTGAAGAACAAGAATAGCACTGATTAACAGAGCTTAGTACAGGTGTTGTTTATTCCATTTCATGTCTTTCTTGCAATTGTTTCGATCTGCATAAAGACGCGCTGCTCACAATGTTTTGAACCTTCGGTGTATATTAATCTACACTGCCGTAAAAAATCCCAACACCACGAAAAAATAGTTGTAGAGGAATGAAATTGCGTTAATACATTTGTATAGGTTACATATTTAATCGATTAAGGTTTCAAGATCACAGCTTATTGTGAGCGCAAGAAGAGCCATTTTAAATGTGAAATGCTGGTACATTAATAACCGGTGTAACCGTCAGAATGTTGAATGCACGCACGCAAACGTTCATGCATTGTGTCCTACAGGTGCTGGATGTCAGTTTGTGGGATGGAGTTCCATGCCTGTTGCACTTGGTCGGTCAATACAGGGACGGTTACTGCTGGTTGGGGGTGACGCTGGAGTTGTCGTCCAATGATGTCCCATACGTGCTCAATTGGTGAAAGATCTGGTGATCTAGCAGGCCACGGCCACATGTCGACACTCTGTAGAGCATGTTGGGTTACAACAGCGGTATGCGGGCGAGTGTTATCCTGTTGAAAAACACCCCCTGGAATGCTGTTCATGAATGGCAGCACAACAAGTTGAATCACCAGACCGACGTACAACTGTGCCGTCAGGGTGCGTGGGATAACCACGAGAGTGCTCCTGCTGTCATAAGAAATTGCTCCCCAGACCATAACTCCAGGTGTAGGTCCAGTGTGTCTCGGCCGCAGACAGGTTGGTTGCAGGCGCTCACCTGACCTCTTCTAATCAACACACGGCCATCACTGGCGCCCAGGCAGAACCGGCTTTCATCAGAAGACACAACAGATATCCTCTCCGTCCTCCAATGAGCTCTAGCTTGACACCACTGACGTCGCAAACGGCAGTGGTTTGGAGTAAGTGGAATGCGCGCTACAGGGCGTCTGGCTCGGAGCTGTCCTTCAAGTAACCGATTTGTAACAGTTCGTTGTGTCACTGTGGTGGCAACTCCAGCTCGAATTGCTGCCGCAGACGCGGTACGATGCGCCAAGGCCATACGCCGTACACGGCGGTCTTCCCTCTCAGTAGTGACACGTGGCCGGCCAGAACCCGGTCTTATTGAGGCAGTACCTTCCCTTGACCACCGCTGCCAACAATCATGCACAGTGGCTACATTCCCGTCAAGTCGTTCTGCAATATTGCGGAAAGAAAATCCACCTTCTCGTAGCCCTATTACACGACCTTGTTCAAACTCCGTGAGCTGGTGATTATGTCTTCTTCGTCTTCTTAAAAGCATTCTTGACTAACATCAACACCTTACTTCGAATCTCAACGACAACTAACGCTCACGAACGTTACAGCGCGTATTTACAGCAAACCTGCTTTGCATGTTCCGAGGGACGCTACTAGCGCCACACGTATGAGCCGAGCGCGAAATTTGCATAGACGTCATCTTACAGATGTACTCTCACCGCCTACCAACTGTCGTTTATCTAACACAACCCCTTCTTGGTGTTGGATTTTTTCCGTCAGTGTATATACACAATCTCGGCTGTTTCTTGTACCAATAGTAAACCACCTCGACAATACATCATTGAATTACACTAGTAGAATACTAAATCTCACATAAGTTGATCTGTTTTCTTCAGTTCTAGAACGTTGTCTTTTTTTCGTTTTATAGTGTTTTCAGTTGTCTCTTCGTTGTCTTTGCAATTATGTTTCCTTGAAAACGAGAAAAATCATGCTCATAAGACATATAACGTGACACGTTCTTTTCATTGTACTCGTATTATGTGACGTTGAAAAATAAGTCTCTAAAGAAAAAATACGCTTTACTCAGTCCCAGTCGACATGAAGCGGAAATTTTCATGCATCAATAAACGCGCTTGGTTCTTGATGTTATTTAGGAAGAAGCAATACATTGTCTCATACTTAGTGGTTTTGAACGTTTCCTACAAAATTTACCCAATATATACCCAATAAAGAGAACCATCGGCAACTCTTGTTAAATATAATGAAACACGTTAAGGTCTCGATAAGAGTAATCAGAGTTCCGCCTATTAACATTCAGAAAATTCACACTGAAATTTATTCAGCAGTGAATGTCAAGAATATTCTTGCCATTCACGCCCTGATTGCTTAAAAGGACTATAAGCTCTTCGATCGGTGAAAAGATATACATTCTCCATTAAAAGGGAAAAAAAATCAAATTATTCTCTTAAGCTAGGGGATTTCCCTTATCTACCGGTGTATTGTTAAACAAAGCGCACGAAATTGTTCCACGTCAAATGCGAACATTACGTCTCTGATATTTATTAAAGAGACAGAAAATATTTTCGATCACATCTAATATGGCCTTATTAATTTTGCTGGTCTTGGCGCTTAGTCCTTATTGATTTCAAGGTAAGTAATGGTGTTAGAAGCTTTGCTGCGAGAAAATGGCTTTTGGGCATGGAAAGAACAAAAAACAGTTTGAGTTCTTTCCTCTTCAAATCGTTTTCTTTTCAATAATTCTTTAAAAAGGGATTACCACAAAAGACTCTTCAGATCTCAGGTACAACACTTGCATATTTTGGATCTTCCTCTTTCGATCGTTACAAATAACGAGAAATGACAAACTGATGGGATTTATGCTCAAGTATTTTGTGAAGTAGAGAAACAATACTCGCGCATACTTTTCTAACATTTTTTAATCTAATCTTTAAAAGGGCTGTGCTTCAAAATCATTCTGCTTAATTTTCTTGGAAGTTTTGTAACTCTTTAAAAATCCATTTTTATTCTCAAGAACGAGTTGGGCTTCCAATCCCTATTTCTTCATATCGTTAGGACTCTATTCAAACCTCCTTTTTCTACCATGTCAAATGCGAACATTACGTTGGTTGAATTTGACGACTGGTTGAGTCTTTAAACATTACGTTGATTGAATTTCTGCAACTGGTTGAGCCTTTAAACTTTCCTGTTACGAAGTGAGAGAATAGCATCCGAGTGAATCAGTAATATCAATCCTGAATACTCTACGAATCGTTTGCACGAGTACTATGCCTGCACTAGTACTAAAGTGTAAAAAGATACAAAGATACAGCGAAACTGCCCTTTTATGCCGCTGGTGGGATTCGAACAAACATTTTCCTACGCGGGCTCGGCTTTTCTACTGGTTGAACTACGGCGGCAAAACATATCGCTCCAACTTACCGTTTTGACTTGCGTCACCTCAGTGGTACGTCACAGAGATGGAGATTAAAGAAAGACAAAAGTGCCACCTTTAGAAAGTTAAGTACATTTGATATTTCTTTGTATTACGGTAACCAGGTAAAGTCACAAAAACGTTTTGTGTACTAGGAATGAACTCGTTGGTTAAAAAAAATTGGTTGCAGGAAACTGCAGGAAGTGGGACAAGGCCCGACCAACTTTAGGAGCAACGTCCATGATAATATAAATGGTATGCAAAATGAAAAATGTAGGGAAAGAACGGGTGGAAATCGTAAATCTTTTCTAACGACTGCACTTTTTTTCTCATTTTCCAGAATTAACTTTTTCAAAATTCAGAATTGCTAAAACACAAGATGTTACTCTCTGTTTAGGGTAATGAGATTTGTCGATGATGGCTAATTAATCTGTGTAGGCCTAAGTATTACTTATGCGTATGGCAAATACCAAGCTTCTTATTATTTCTGCACAAATGTATATACGTCGTTATTCAAAAGTTCTGTTGCACTTTTCGTGTTTTCTAGTACAAATGTTTTAAAAATAAATGGAAACACCACATGGAAATGGTCGGGATAGGTCTTTTTATATCATATTTCAATAACGCGGATCTCAATCTCATTGACTTTTTTAGAGACACCGTCTTGGCGATATCTATCTAGAGCAATATTTTCGCTCATTCGTGTCCCACTTTACAGAAAAATGGTGTTCTGCAGTTAAAGTTGCAAGGTAATATGTTAGCCACACTACTAGCTCCCTTTGCAGTCGGTAACTGAGAAAAACTCTCATAGGCGAATTCGAGATAAACAAATTTTCTTCTACGTGCTCCATATCAGCTTTTGAGTTAATAAGTAGTACAATAAAGCTTCTTCAGTATTCATGACTGTCTCAAAAATTGCTAAGCAACCAGAAATTAGTTTCACTCAGTCCAATAACGATGATGTATTAAAGGCAAGCCAGCCGCCTCTGTGGTTTGGTGGTCAAGGCCCTGGCGCCCGAACGTGGCACAGATGGTATGCTTGTCTTAGGGCACTGCCTTCTCCCTCTCCTAGAAACAGAATAGCGAGAGGCCAGAGTTGATCACGGTGGTTGTTGACCCTCATTCCCTAAGGCAAATGAGAATTTCGAAGGTTCTCTATCATGTTTCAAAACACATAAAGAATTTCGCACTATTTCAGAAGCAATTCGATGGGCTATAAACAGTCGCCCATCCCAATTTAAGGTCGCTGATTCCCGAGAAGGGAAATAGCCAGTGCTGTAGGACAAACACCAGGTCCATGCTTCATCGGGATTCGAACCCGAACCCAACTCGGACGAATGATCAAATGCCAGCGCCTGGACCACTGCGCCACCGGAGCTTTTGTTTTACATTAGGTATGCATTTGATATAAGGAACAATAGAATAAAACGACTTATTTTTAAAATTATATGTATTTTGTTTCAGAGAGTCAGCAGAAAACATATAAAGTTACAAAGAGATTTAAATTTGGAATGACAGTATATAGGTGGTATAAACAACACACGTCGAGTAGTATGAGAATCTGGGCTGTGATCACAAGATTTAAACATATTGTTGCTCTCCGTTTTACTGGCGCAGCGGCTGATATCATTTGAAACCCACCAACTGAAATTTATATTTCACAGCGATTTAGAATGGCTGGGGTTTGTAGTATTCACTATGATTTTGTATCAAAACGAAAGACGGAAATCGCTGCCTTATTACAAGTCTGATGGTGAATACGTATATCTTTACTTTTTGGTTCATTTCAATCTACATTTTACATGGTAGCATGGAAAGTCATTGAACAGAGTAATATCTCCAGAAAAGTGGAGTATCTTGGGTCCGAGACCTGGGCTATCTCACACATCCCTCCCCCCTCCCCCAGTACTGTTTTTTTTATTGCAAAGTTTAATTTTTAATTGTTAAGTAATAGAAGTAACTTTTTTTCTAAATTTTAGGCCATTGCTAACATGATATCAAATAATTATGAGCATTAGGATATGAACACTTATTTGTACATGAATTCCATTCTTCTTCTGAACACTTTACTTGTACATAAACTCCAATCTGCTTTCCTTTTGTGTGAACTTGAGTGTTACGTTTTCATAAAATGTTTCTTCCGAGTACTCTTTCATATCTAAAGAGAATGTTTTTCTCTTTTGACAAAACAGCCAGATTTTTCGAATGTGCATGTCCTTGTGTGGCTCTAAGATATATCATGATTCTTTTTAATGCTGAAAAACTTCTTTCGGCAGTTGCAGTTGTTGATGGAAAGTTTAATATGAGGTCTGCTAATTTGTGCACCTCACTAAACCCTGTGTTCAATTTATTCAACTTTATGTAACACGTAATGTCTCTTACTGATTTGCTTTTGTATTCATCAAGGGAATAAACACCTTCAGTTCATTTTGTAGTCGAGCTGTATCAAAATTTGAAGCATAATTTGAATTAAGCTCTGACAGTAGATGTTCAGGGAAGCTTTCACAAAATTTATCAAAACAGTTCGTATCCAACAAAGCCACGCATTTAAGATATAATATCTCTGATTTTAATTCATTGACGCTTCACAAAAACTGAAACAACTCTCGCGAAACAAATATCGCGAAACACTCTTATCCCGCCCATAAGAGTGTTTCGCGATATTTGAGCGGCTGAGATAGTCTAAGTCTTCTTTTTTCTGAGCGAACTGTTGCACAAAGCAATGGCCCATTTCTCTCTACCAGCTGAGTCATGTTGTCATGGAAACGCAAACAGGCGGTCGTGCGGAAGGTTTTTGAATCAGAAATGCGAAGCCTCTGGAAGGGTTGTTTCGTTGGTTTTCGCTCACCAGACTGAGTCAAAGAAGCGAATCCGCGCGGTTTTTTTCGCACCGAAAGCATCAACATATTTTAATACTGTTGATAATTGACTTTTATTTGTGTATATTTAATTCAATTTTATTTGTGCATTCTCTGGGCTTCGTAGCTAGCCTCGAATATACGCCACTGCTCGAGAACTATTTTTAATTGAGGGTTTAACGCTCACCGTGAACAACACGATGTGCTATAAGCAGTCGTCCGTCCGGAAGTTAAGGCCACTGGTTCCAGGGAAGGGAGAGAACCAGTGCGGTAAAACAAATACAACATTCATGTCTCACTGGGATTCGAACCCGGAACCTCTTGGATGAATGGTCAGAACCAGCACTTAGACCACTGCGCCACCAGGCGACGAGAAGTATTATGATGGCTACGGTTCTACTGTTCGTGCAGGTGTACAGTAAACTCTGAAGGCGGTATATGATGAAACAACGTTGAACCCATTCACACCACTGAGGAGAAGATATCCGGGACTATTTTGCTCCCTTAGGCTTCTCTCAAAATGGAGCAAAATGAATTGCAAAAAGTACCAAGTGAATTACAAAGTTGTGATGGTGAATAATATATAAGTTTGTCCCGATATATAAGACGTAAAGTTACTCTGCAAATGTCCACACAACCAGGCAGCTCTGTGATTCCTTCTGTTCGCAGTATATTTGAATACATATCCAATTTCTCCAGACCTGCCTGTTCAGTATGACATTAAAAGCTGCGTGTAAAGAACCCACTGTTATCGATCAGTGTTTTATGCTACATAGAAGAAATTCCTCTGTAGTTGCGGTTTCGACATTAAGTTTAAAGGCCGTGTGCTATCGTATTTTCCTTACGAGCAATTCAGCATTTAGGAACAAGAAATTTTGAAAAATGGTTTCGATTTACCTGAAAACAAGCGGAACACCTGTATGCACAGGGGTTTCTGAATGTCAGATATCCCAATCACAGGATCATCAGAATTGCAGTCCGTCGACTGCGTGATATTGCCAGTTACAGTACGTTGCCGTACAGGCCAGCCACGACGGGAAGATGGGGATATTGTGGCATTCGTATTAGCATACCCCTACTACAACTCACATGAAATTAGCAAGGAGAGGGGAATGAGTCACTAGTGATTGAGTCACTTTTTAACATCACACACATGAGTCCCTGTTTGTGTTATTTTCAGTAGGCACTGCATCCTAGAGATCCAGAGAAACGGTTACAATTTTTTTGTAACTTCGCGTTGAATACGTTAGAAAAGGATTCACATTTCTTGTAGATTATATTGTGGTCAGAAGACGGTGCAATAAGCAGACATAATGAACAGTATTTGTCAGCCGACAAAACATACTCGAAGAGGAACACACATCAACGTTTAGTGGATCTTGTGGGGTACCCACTTAGTAGGTCATTTGTCTACCAAGATCATCTGAACGCTCAGAGATATTTGCATCACCGAAGAACGCATGTATCAGATTTCTTAGAAAATTTGCCATTATGGTTGTTTAACAACACATAGTAGTAGAGCGAAGGGGAACCAGCGCGAAGGATTGTACAATTAACACAACGATTAGACGTTTCATTTTCACCAGAGTTGGATAAGACTTTCAGGCCCAGCAGCATGACCTCCAAGCTCACCAGATCTAACTCCTTTCGATTTCTTCCCTTAGAGACACCTGGTCACATGTCTGTGCACACTCACTCATGTTGATCCGCGCACCCTCATTCCGGAGCAAGTTGCTCTTCAAATTAAGTTGCAATAATGCATCGCTGCATATTTATCGTCTTGACACGTGCTTTACCTCTGTACTACGTACGTCACATGGTTTTCTTTTATCTGCAGAAATAGACTATGCCTGAAGGGTCAACACCAACCTATCTGGGACTATGTTACTATGTTACATACGCCGACTACCTATTCATCTATCCTCCTGTTAGAAAGCCTATTGATACATAAACATAGGGCAGAATGCTGTAACGACGATATCCGGCTACTCTAATGAAACGACATGATTGTGTAGTGAGCATGCGCATGCCAAAACATACTGTTTCGTCAGTGTGCATACTAAATAATATATACCCTCCCAGGGCATAATGCAAGCACACCATCTGATGACGGGTCCACAGTGGACTTGAAAGTGCTCATGTTCTAATGTATATATCATTTTAACCGTAATTTTTTTAAAATCGTGTAAAGACGGCAAACTGTGTTCTTAATAAATAGAACGGTGACTATGACAGTTTGCAAGATATTATCCTGGCCAATGACTCTCTGTGCCACCTTGTTTAGCTACTATATCATTATTATTATTGTGTGAAATCATTGTACAATAAAATTCAAACGATTTATATTGAAGTATTCGTACTTTCATTATTCTCTGGTCTTACAGGATGTCGCTTTGCATGGTTCCTTCCTTAACGTGAAACTTTTACATATTAAAGCAGTACATAGTCGTATTGCGTTTCATCTCTAAGTTGATATGAAGTTTAATTTCATGAGGAATGATATGCAAATTAGGAGCTAATATTTATTAGTCTCATATTACAAGGTTTATGTTATAATAGCCAAATTAAAATCTTGCGTCATTCTTTCCTACACGAAACTACCTGGAAAACGGAACACAAGCAGTTAATCTTGTTTTATATATTCCCACTCTCTCGTTCATATAACTTTCCTTGAGCACTTCACAAACTGACGTATTGGCTTACAAATGCGTTTCTGCATTATTCATTGCTCCAACGAAGAACCCTCACAATGGTGTATGATGTAGCGCGTATCGAATATCAAAGTGCGCATGTGTCACACCCTCACAACCAGATAAATACAGAAAACTATTCCTCCGAAATATTTCTTCCTTCCTAAGTAACATCCTTCTACTTTTAATATATGTTGTAAATGCATGATGGACCACAGAATATGAACATTATAATTGTAAATAAAAGGATCTTTGCTAAATTAAGAGTACTGAAAGCTCAATGTCAGAATCAAATTTTATCAACAGTGCTAATGACCAAACATCTAATGCAAACACACATAAAACGATCAGACAAAACATTAAAATCACCTCTGCGTTATGCTAACAAGCGCCGCACGTGCAGCCAATCAGCAACACGTTCCAAGGTCGCGAATGATATACACTATCTACCAACAAGTAATTGGACACCCCTGCAACCGACGATATCTGCGGTCCTGATACACGTCACTGCCGCCGCCGTTAAATATCGTGTGGGAAACAACAACGCAACCAGTCGCATGCAAGATGCCACGCAAGTTCGGAGCTCTCTGATTTCGAGAAAGGTGCAATCGTCGGGTATCAAAGAAATGGCCGATCCATACGTGACATATCCAGCGAGTTGAAGTACCCAAAATCGACAGTGGCCTACGTGATTGGTAAATGGAAGATGAGAGATGACTGTCGAAATGTGCCCCGACCCGGCAGACCCACAAAACTGGGAGTTAGAGACCGACAGGTGCTGGCCAGAGAAATTCGGAAAAACCGCACCAAATCGATGGGCCACATGCGCGAGGAGTTTCAACAGGCATCCGGGAGTGTTCTTTCGATAAATACCATCCGTAAGGAAGCCCATCTGCTCGGTTACCATGGACGTGCTGCAGCCCACAAGCCTTTGATCACCAAGTCCAATAGCGCTGATCGGCTAACGTGGTGCAAAGAAAGTCGGCCGTAGACCCTTGAACAGTGGAAACAGGTTCTCTGGAGCGACGAATCAAGGTTCACCCTCTACCGTTCGGATGGCAGGGACTGTTTGGCGTCTGCCTGGAGAACGCCTCCTGCCGGAATGTATTGTGCCAACTGTGAAGTTCGGCGGCGGTGGAATTATGCTATGGGGGTGTTTCTCCTGGTATGGCACGGCACACTTGGTCGCAATTCCTGGTAGACTCAACGCCGAGACATACTGCACCATTTTGGATGACCATGCGCTTCCTACGTTGTGGCAGTTTTACGGGGTGGACCCATGTTACTTTCAGGATGACAATGCCACCTGTCATGTTGCGAAGTCCACCATAGCTTGGTATGGTGACAAAGGAGTTAATCGAATGGACTGGCCTGCGCAGATCCCGGGCCTTAACCCTATCGAGCACCTCTGGGACGAGTTGGAGCGTCGACTTAAGGGGTGCCCCCACCGTCCGAAATCGGTGAAGGAACTGACCTGTCTTCTCCAAGCCGAGTGGAAGAAAATACCGCTAGCCGTCGTACAACGACTGGTTGAGAGTATGACCCGGAGGGTCGCAGCTGTAATCGCCGCTCGTGGAGGGTCCACCAACTATTTAGGGTTAATAAACTTTGTTTTCCTTTGCTATCACAGGTGTCCAATTACTTGTAGGTAGATAGTGTAGATAATACCTGTTCGGAGCTCTCTCAGTCAGTATTTCGTTTCGCCTCAACATAGGAAAAGTAAAGAATTTATCTGATTTCGACAAAGGCCAGATCGCTTTGGAAAGACGCCTTGGTAAGAGCATCTCCGAAACATCGACGTTGGTAGGTACGCCATGCAGTAGTTAATACATATCAAAGATGGCCCGAAACAGGTGACACTTCGAGCCGTCGACAAGGCGTCTGCAGGCCATTGCTCATTGATGCCAGAGGTCACTTATGCTATCTCATCTTGACCGCAACAACAGGATGGCTGCCGTAGCTTCCTATATCCATAATTTCAATTGTGGTGAACGAAATGTCCGAACACGCAGTTCATCGTATGCTCCTGGATATGGGTCTTGTCAGCCACAGACCCATTCTTGTGCCTGTTCTCACAGCCGTTCAACATCGCCAGCGCTTCCAGTGGCACGTAATCATTAACACTGGGCCACAGAAGGCTGGAAGAGGGTCTAATGGTCAGACAATCCCCATGTTATGTTACACCATGTCGACAGACGGGTTCGCAAGCGACGTTTACCCAAGGAAGCCTCCTCACCTGGATGCACTGTGGGACGAAGTGTGATGGTCTGGGAAATATTTTCTTGGAGAACATTTGGACCCATTGTCCATGTAGAGAGGACATTGACAGCGTGACTGACGAAGTACACCCTATAACGAAGTAAATTTCTCCGTCATTTTTATCCACGCCGGGGCTCGAACTCGGGTCCCCTCATTCCGGAATAAGTCGCTCTACCAATTGAGCTACGCGGACTTTCGTTCTGACTGCTATCTGCCTTTATGTCGTATGCGTCCTGCTGGGCAGGCACGTCACATCTCCCCCACCCGTAAGAGGGCCGGGGGCATGGCCCACGGTTCAGCCGTGACCATGAATCGTCGTAGGCAGCCATCCACTGAAGAACGTGCACTTGAGAACTCCCAGTCAATCTAGTGTGTGGAATGCAACGTCACACACATTTATTTTTTGAAGCGCTGGAGAAGGAATTCTCTTATTTTTCCTATCTCGCGGTGTGGAAAGAACATCACACCATTGCGAGATCTTGAACGGCCGGGTCTTCCGGAATGTTTGGGCGCCATTTTAATGAAGTAAATTTATCCGTCATTTTTGTCCACGCCGGGGCTCGAACCCTAGTCCCATCATTCCGGAATAAGTCGTTCTACCAATTGAGCTACGCGGACGTTTGTTCTGGCTGCTATATGCCTTTATGTCGTGTGCGTCCTGCTGGGCAGGCACGTCACAACCCCTTTATGGCAACTGTATTCCCTAGAGGAGATGGCGTTTTTCAACAAGACAGTTCTCCATGACACACTGCCAAGAAGGTTAGGAATGGTTCCAAGAACACGAAGAAGAATTTCATTTATTGCCATGGCCTCATATTCCCAGGAAATGGATCATATAATTAATTTGTGGTTTGAGTTGGAGAAACTGGTACGAGAAGTATCACCCCAACCAGGTAATTACCGGGAACTGCGGGATCTTCTGTTGCAGTCATGGTACTAAATATCAAGAGGTATATACCCACATCTTTTTGAATCTATGCCTTATCGGGTGAGAGCTCTTTGAGCGGTGAGAAGAGGATCTACATCATATTAGATTGGTGGTTTTAATGTTTTGGCTGATCGGTGTACACCGATTTGGCAGTTTATTAGAAACACCTGCCATTGGCAAATAAAGGATTCACTCCAACACGTTAGACATCACGAGAACATGGTGCGTAGTATAAATCAGGCAGATCAGCTTGTGTACCATCAGTTACCGCTTCGGCACTATCAGCTTAGAATGGGCAACGCGAGTGATCTGAGCAACTTTGAACGTGGCGCGATAGTTGGCGTCAGGTGTGCCAGTTCGAGCATCACCCAAACGGCCGTGTTCTTGGGCTCTTCACATAAAATCTTTGCAAAAATTTACCGTGAATAGTTTCCAGCAATCGGTGATCCTGTGAACGAAAACTGAAACTCCTGCAAATTACTGAAGCTCTTGCAATACGCGCAGCAACGATCGTGCCTTTCTTTTGCGGTCACTGGGATCTGGTATTGTCATCAATTACTCCACAACAGCTGTTTCACGAACTAGAGTGGCACTGCTACTTGATAAGCACAAGCGTACTGCACACCTTTATGTAGCTCATATCATGGGGGACGTCGTCTCTGTGATTTGCATACGGCGCATTGCGCGTACTCCAGTCGCAGTCGCTGTTTCCATTATTTCGGTAAACCCATGTGTATATATATTTCTAGCACTGTAATGTTGACCACCTACCTAATAAACTGTAGGACCCCCTTTAGCCCGCAAAACAGCTGCCACTCGGTGAGGCATCAATTCGATGAGGTGGCGGTAGGTATCCTCGGGTATCTGGCACCATAATGTCAACAGCAGATCCTTCAGTTCACGTACATTTCGGGGTGGTTGTGATTTAGCCCGAACCCGCTTTTCCAAGTCGAAACACAAATGTTCGATTGGGTTCATGTCACGTGAATTGAACCACAAATGTTCGATTGGGTTCATGTCACGTGAATTGAACCACAAATGTTCGATTGGGTTCATGTCACGTGAATTGAACCACAAATGTTCGATTGGGTTCATGTCACGTAAATTGAACCACAAATGTTCGATTGGGTTCATGTCACGTGAATTGAACCACAAATGTTCGATTGGGTTCATGTCACGTGAATGGAACCACAAATGTTCGATTGGGTTCATGTCACGTGAATTGAACCACAAATGTTCGATTAGATTCATGTCAGAAAAAGTGATTGTATTTGTGTTTGTGAAAAAATCACACTGTAAAATGCCCAGACACCTTTATTAGCACAGTTGCATATACACCAGTTGAGCTAAATACACCAGTTGAGCTAAACTGGCTTATGAACATTCTTCCGTGTTGGATCTGGGTGCCGCCCCTGTGGCGCAGTGGTCTAAGCGATGGCCTCTGATCATTCGTCCGAACGGGGTCCGGGTTCGAATCCTGGTGAGGCATGGATGTTGTGGTTGTCTTACGGCACTGGCTCTCTCCCTTCCCTGGAACCAGTGACCCTAAATTAGGGACGGGCGACTGCTTATAGCCCATTGAGTTGCTCACGGTGGTCGTTAAACCTCCAATAAAAAAAAAGGGATCTGGGTTCGAATATCGTGAGACATGGATGTTGTGTTCGTCTTACGGCGCTGGCTCTCTCCCTTCCTTGGAACCAGTGGTCCTAAATTAGGGACGGGCCATTGAGTGAGCAACTCAATGCCCAATTTGATGGGCCATTCAGTTGCTCACGGTGGTCGTTTAACCTACAAATTAAAACACAAAAACTCACAAAATACGAATGTTGAATTCACATTGAACACATATTAGTTGAACAGGAAAAATTTAAAAAGATTACTAATCATTTAACGGTGAAGTTTTGTAACAGGAATAACGTTGGTTTACAAGGAATTCCCTGTGTTAGTAAAATGTATCACTAAGATGGTGTCAAAATCAGCTAACTTAACTGACGAAATCTCCTCTTTACTTTCACATCTAGTAGTTCGTTTTTATCTAGGCTGCTTGAGCTGACTGACTGCTGGTGTTGCCATACGAAGGAGAAATTCTTGGAAGCTCAATAATGACGTTAATTTTAGAAAGTGTAACGAGAGATAAATCAAAATTTACATGGAGGGCCGTAAATAAAAACTGACAGCTGAAAAAGTATATATGTCACAGTGCGTGGAACAGAAACATTAAAACAAATAAGCAAAATTCTTTGCTTTCCTGAGTCAAACAGACTAATTTTTCTTCATATGCTGAGAAACAGAGCCCTAACCTAACAGGTAAGTGTTATTATCTTCGGTTTTTGCAAAGAACTGTCCATGTGACGAATATGTCTTCTGCATACTGGTGCCGTCATTTCCATGGAACGTGAAGAGAACATGACTATAAAATTGTTAGGTGAGTTACACTTTTTAAGCAATTCTTCTGCAAGTCAGTACAAAGATTCATCGTGTTCACACTTCCAGTTGGAATTACTGTACTTTAGACCAAGTCCTTTCTTTAGGTGTTCTACTTTACCTCTCGGTAAAGATTCAGTAAATTAACAGGTAAACTTTTGAATACTTCAGGAAGATTCTAGACAAGAAGTAGATTTTCAAAGACACTTTAAAAATCGAATTTCTAATTGATATGCTTTCCTTTTACATTCATTTCTTCTTTCTTAGAAGTGCCGCTGACCGAAAACCATCGTAGCATAAATACAGGCATAACACTACACCTACGTCAAAGAACCCTTTTTTGTATGTCCTGAAGTTATCGCTGAATCGCCAACGTTGAATTGACGGTGAAGTTAAGTTGGTAAATCCGTTAACAAGCGGACCATCCAGCAGCCACCAAGATGGTAAGTAAGAATGTGTTTACATAGCGGGTGTCATTCACATCTATCAGAAATACTTGAGCTACAATATATTTAGTGTTTGCAGTCGGATTTCTGTGTGCTGCTCGGTGGAAACAGGAGAGAGTTTTAATTAAAACCCCCATTAGACTTCAGAATCAATGGTAAGTACAGGGTCTTTAATCCAAATACCCGTTACTTCAAAGGCATGTTGACTCCTTCCGAAGAATCTCTCCTACATGACACTCCTGGGTACGCCACTGGTGCTTCAATTTTTCAGTTGCTGCTACATTTGAAATACTGAAGCTCTATCAGTTTCAGGTGAGTAAAATTTTGACCTTATGATATAAAAATTTGATTTCTTAATGTTTATAAGACACATATAATTATCTGTAAAACACTGGTGATTTATTTATTATAATGCAAGAATTGAAGTTTTGTTTCAATAATTCACACCTGAATATTATTTTGGAAGTTGAATACGGGTTTTTCCCAAAAGACACGAGGAATTATTTGTGCCTCTTAATGAATTTCTAGTTCAGTGAATCCTGTTGTGGTTATTTTAAAACACGAGTTTTGTGGACTTGTCGTCCTGTATACCAAAAGGTAGAGGTTTTGATATCTCAGACCCCCTTTCTGTAGGGAAGTATATGCCATTTTGTGTATTACATTTAGTTACACCCGGTTGACAAGCTGAGATGAACAAGTAGCCCGTCTGTAAAAGCTTAGGTGTAAAGCTCAAAGTGTCATGGACGCGCATTGAGTTCTCAATATTTTTTCGATGGAAGCGGAAGTATTTCAGAAGAACATAATATTAGGTGCCTTTCAGTTGCTCATTCCGAAAGAACAACACACTAAATTGGCGACATTTTGCAAAAAGATCGTCGAATGTTACACGGAAGGCAAGCATAAAAGCTGGACGCGAGCAAAAGAACATGCTCCCAAAATACTTGGGGGAAAAGAAAATTATGCCAGAAATTTTATTCTCAGTGTCCGACACAGGGACTAAAGGTGTCTCAGTCTACTTGTCATGTTGCTTTTCAGTGACTGCAAATGTGATAAGCCCTTGCTGACTGTAGTTATTTCTAGGGTCCAAACATAGTACTTCTATTATTGCATGTACACAAAACAACCGAGCGTAGACCGGAGATAAGAGTCCACTCCTTTTTATCTACTTCACATATATCTTTTCATACACACGTTCCTACATTCCAGGTGAGTCAAAAGTGCATCCGTGTGAAGCTAAAAAGTTTAGTGATGCAAAAAAAAAAAAAAAAAACTATACACGCTCACCTCATTCTGAAAGCACAGGAGGTTGTTTTCTACACTCCTTTGCCAACATACCTCCAGAGCCACGATCCCACGGCGGTGTCATTAAGCAGGTTTCAAAGACAGAAACTCTCTGATGCCAGATTGCACATCCGTCACCGTGGCAAAGTACGGTCCTTGTGTAAAATGGACCCTGGGGCGAAAGAGATGGTAGTCAGATGGGGCAAGTTTCATAATGTATAAAGAATGGGGTAGGATCCCTCAACCGCTTGCAATTCCTGTAATTTTTGACAGGCTACTCTGAAGGTGTGTCTTGGGGTATTAACTACTAGCAACAACGAACGCTTCCTATTGATAAGTGCTGGATAGCGTTGGCGCAGAGCATCATGGACCACTCTGGAGGTGTGACTTGGAGCATTATCCACTTGCAGGAACGCCCACTTCCTATTGGTGAGCGCTGGGTAGCGTTGGCGCAGAGCATTGTGGACCCACTACAGTTGCTCGGCATAAACGTTCCGCTCTACACCCTGACCACCTAGCACAAGTTACCAATAAATGCACAGCAGGATGTTTCTCTCAAACGCTCCTGTTTGTAACACTGGTTAAGCTCCCTGGCTTGGACTCAGCCGCTGGTTTCCGTTTGTAGAATAGCATAGGATTATCCACTTTCAATCACTTGTAACGATGCGATGACAAAACCTATCATCTTGTGGATTTGACAGGAATCTATCACAGAAAGCGACATGCTGTCCCGCTTGCTAGGCTATCAATTCACATGGAACATTTTGATGGCACCTAGTGAAGAAACTAAGGTGTCCAGGTGACGAACGATGGCTCATTGGAAACATCCAACCTTAGCTACCAATTATCGTGTATTTGTACCGAAATTCGCTGTCACAGCTTTGACTACGGTGTCAGTGTTCGTGATCGTTGTGCTATTTGGCCTCGGCTGGCCTTCGATACTGGTGTCTCTAGCATTGAAACGCCAGAACCATTTTCGTGCAGTGTCCACTGTTTCCCTGCCTTCGACTACTCAAATATGTTTCGCTCATGCTGCCGCGTTTAAACCTTTTTTGCAATAATGGCGTACGATCAAGCGAACAGCAAGTTTGTTGACCTCAAACTTCTGCTCATCTGATACCGCAATGTGGCTCCATGCCAAATGAACGGTATCAGGCTCGTGGGTTACACGTCCTTGCGGTAGGCATTCTATGCTGGCACGCGTTTCTCAAAGGAATGGAGGCCCAAAATTACGTGTAGTTCAAAATTGTACGGATGTGTGTATCACCCTGGTATGTGTATGGCAACCTTTGTCAAAATGCAAAACAAACCGATGTACTGTCACTTTGGCCAGGCCCGTACATGTCTCAGCACGTTTGTGAAACAGAAAACAAATCCACCGCTAGTGTTCTTAAAGCGATCCATTCAATTAGATATTCTATGAGAAATGTAAATACCGGCTCGCTTCTTTTGGGAGAAGACTTGTGTACGGTGTTTGTAATAAATGAGTTTTATATCTGTTACTTTACTTTTTGCTGTGCATGCAGATGAAAGAGCAACTGTGACTACGAATAGCGTTTTGCTCGCCGCTGTCATCTACTAAGTGCTTAGTGCAAAGCTTCTAATGCTTTGCATCTTCTGATTCGGATTTAGTGCCCCGTTTACTTATAGCAAACATAAGGAATTAGTAAGCAGGCTGTTTTGAAACGGTCGAAGCTATGACCGAGAACTGGAGAGGAATATTAAGCACCAATTTTCTACGGACGAATTTCAGGTAGGTCTCCAACACGTGTTTAGAATAGCTGGTTGATCAAAACTACTAATTTAGTTTTTATTGAAAGGGATGGAGATAACTCAGTTTTTGAATAATTTCAACGCCACCCCGGTGGCGCAGTGGTCTAAGCGTTGGCTTCTGATTATTCGTTCGAGTTGGGTCCGGGTTCAAATCCCAGTGTGTCATGGATGTTGTATTTGTCTTACGGTATTAGACTTCCCCTTCCCTGGAACCAGCTGCCCTAAATTAAGGACGGGCGACTGCTTATAGCTCACTGAGCTGCTCACGATGGTCGTTAAACACCCAGTAAAAAATAATTTCAACAAAATTCAGATTGCAAGGGTTAACGCGATTCTTGTGAACATGGTTATAACGAAGTAAATTTTATCGTCATTCTTGTCCACGCCGGCATCGAACCCGAGTCCCCTTATTCCGGAATAAGTCGCTCTACCAACTGAGCTACGCAGACGTATGTTCTCGCTGCTATCTGCCTTTATCTCATGTGCGCCCTGCGGGGCAGGCAAGTCACAAACCTTTCAGTGATGAATCTGATTATGAGGAATAATTCCCATTCAGCCATTCAGGAAGTTCGTCGTTAGCTGCATCAATGAGATTTTGTAAAACTATCGCTCTATGGAAACTTCTGCATATACACTACTTACTGTTTGTGAAAACTGCAAAACCGTAAAGGACATCTGGCATTAGATTCAAACTTACGGGATATGTACAACATGTTGAGACACGGAAATGATTAAAATGTCAGTGAAAATGCAGTTTCGGAGCAGCGCCCTCTGAATTCTCTGGTCTTGGGTATAAAGAACTGGCTCAAACGAGATGTTGCACTCAGTGAACAGCTGACATTGAGTCGCAAGGGTGTTTCCTGTGTTTCACGTTGCCCCGTCACCAAAGAAGGTCGCATTATGAACATCTGACGGACTTTGAATGAGGGGGGATTGTTGGGGTGAAAGAAGCAAGATTTTCCCACCGCAAAACGGCCACTCGTATGGGACGATAAGCCAGTACAATGATGCGGACGTGGCGCCAGTGGGCAGTCGAGGCTCGGATGCACAGAAATCTTGGAAATGCGATCGCAAAACCGCAAGACTTCACCGATGAGACTCACATCTGCAGCATGACAGAGCCCGATCGCCCCGCGACACCCACAAAGATTACGCAGACATCGAGCACTCCCACAGGTCGGACTTTGTGCTCCAGCGCAGTTCGATGCCGTCTGCTTAACAGAGGACTGGTTGCTAGCAGCCCATTGCTGCACATTTCTTTGACCTTCAACCACAGATACCTCAAGCTACAATTGAGTCCCGAACACAGACATCGGCGCGCTAATTGGACACAGGTCGTGTTTTCTGACGAGTCACGATTCAACTTTACGCACCATGATGGTCGATACGTGTTCAAAGACATTGTGGTGAACGGCACCTTGCAGTGTGCATTTTGCATCATCATACCAGCCCAACGCCAAGCGTCAGAATTTGGGGCGGCATTGGGTTCAATTCGCAGTCAGGCCTGATACGAATTGATGGAACTCTCAACAGCCAGCAATACATCGGGAATGTCGCAGAGGTAATACTCATGCTTCAGACTTGTCCTGGCGCTGTATACCTCCGGGAATATGTTGGACCACATGTGTCTCGGAATGTCCAAGATGTCTTCCATGCACGGCAGATACCACTTTTTCCCAGGCCTGCATGTTCGCCGGATATGCCTCCGATCGAACATGTCTGGGACATGGTAGCTAAGCAAATGCCCGGTCAAGCGCCTCCTTCCGTCGCCACACATCATCTCCCGTCTCGCATAGAACCAGCTTGGCTGGCTACTCCCCAGGACTACATCAAAATCTTCTCCCATTTGATGCCACGCCGTGCAGCAGAGGTTGTTATCGTTGCTCGATGTGCTCTCACAAGATAGTGGGTTTTGAAGCGAAAAAGTCTTGTATAACTCTGAAACAATTGTCCTTTTTAACATGACAATTCTGTGATAGAAATTTCATTTGATAGCACGATTCTTTCTTGGAGTTGCAGTTTCCTCAAACAGTAGTGTACGCGATTCATCCTTACAAAATCATGCTAGAGCATCTTGATAACTGTCAAGGCAAGCTGCTGTCAAGGAAATTGACATAGTGCTTCATACTGTTTTTAAGTTTGTGTATTTTCCGAATTGCGTGCTTAAACAATATTTACGTAAATGAACAATAGCTCTTAATTATAAGGGCAGGAATCGTTTCAGAAAGAACACTTACATACTAATCTAACGTTACTTTTAATTCCTTGCCGCCAGTCGAAGTTCAGCTTCGTCCAGACCTCAGCAGAACTTCTTTTTGTGTAATTAGAAGAACTTACGAACTCGATCACGTTAATCTAATAGACTAAACTTACGAAGCATAGAGATCTTCAGAATAATATGCAATCCAAGTTTAATCAGTAAATTAGCTTTCATCGTACCACAACAACACACATCTAAACTGGTGGGCAAAAATTAAGGACGAAGAGGAGAAATTAGCATAACAGCTAAACGAGCAGGCAGAACGGACCGAAAGACCACTCAGGAGATAGAATAGGGTCTGGTACAGTAGGGCATGCGCATATATGCAGCATGACGTAGGGGAGGGGGTGTCGAAAGGGTACAAAGCACACGGGCGGTGTACGCTCAGCAGTTCGGTGAAAGCTATTGCACGGTGTACATCGGTTTGAACGACGTAAAGTTGCTGCCACCGTGTGATATGGCCAACAGGCAATCCAGTAAACGACATCTGGATGATTTTACCCGAGGTCGGGTCATTGGGAAGTTGGAAAAAGGTCGAAGTGTGACTAGTGTGGCCGAGGAATTCGGGATCGCTCACAGCATCGTTTCACGAGCTTGGAGAGCATTTCAAACGACAGGAACAGCTGTCCGAGAGTTTAGAGTGGTCGTCCACGAGCAACCACGGCGGCGGACGACCAGTATATTGTCCTACAAGCAAGAAGAGAGAGACGGCAGACAGCGGGAGAAATCGCAAGGCACATGCAACAGACAACTGGACGTCCGTTATCGCGTTTTACCGTGGTCAGGAGGCTTTACAAAGTTGGTCTATTTGCACGACTACCCGTACGGTGTGTGCCATTAACGCCTGCTCATCGGAGATGGCAGTTTCTGTTATGCCAGGAACAAAAGAACTGGACACATCAGCAGTGGGGTCAAGTTTTATTTACGGATGAGAGCCAATTTAGTCTGACGAGCGATTCTGGACGTATACACATCTGGAGAGAGCAGGAAACACGCAATCACACCTCCAACATCATCGAAAGGGACCGGTTTGGGGGTGGCGGAGCTTTCGTTTGGGGCGGTATCATGATTGGTAGCCGTACTGACCTCCACATCTTCCAAGGTTTTTCAGTCACTGGTGTCCGCTATTGTACCGAGGTTCTCCTGCCTTACGTGCGTCTGTTTAGAGGTGCTGTGGGTCCTGAGTTCCTATTAATGGGCGACAACGCTACACCTCATCGTACAGTGGCTGTCCAGAGCTGTTGAAGAGTGAAGATATATAACGCATGGATTGCCCCGCAAGGTCCCGGACCTAAATCCAATCGCATACGTGTGGGACCTTCTCGGGAGATGCTTGGCAGCACGTCACCAGCAGCCAGCAACGATTTCGCAGCTGCGATTGGCCCTACAAGAGGAATGGGCCACGATGCCTCAACAGCTCCTTGACAACCTCGTCCTCAGCATGGACAGACGTTGTAAATCCTGCAACGCAGTCAGGGGTGATCATATCCCCTACTAAAGACTGGATTTTTCTTGGCAGCCGCCTGTCACATGGACGTTTATGTCTTCTGTCCAGTTGTGCTCGAAGCTACCTTTTCAATAAAGTGTCTTTGTCTCCTTTGGATTCCTTGTTTGGACGGTTTTGCTCACTTGTCCCATATTCGTACGTCTTGGGGATCTTATGGTATGATTTGAGTCGACGTGGAGCATTTCTGCACGACGTTACATTCGAAAAACCGTCCCGTCCTTAATTTTTGCACGCCAGTGTATTTATCCTCGACACGACGTTGCCTTTTATTTACATTCGATTCACCGCCAGTTGTTGCTAAAGAAGTTCTCAGAAGAGCTAAAACATTATGACAACCTGCCCGATATGATGTTTTTTCTCCACGTGCCGCAAAACCCGACCACAGCCGACGAGGCACGGAAGTACAAGATATAAGGTGTCTTGTGGTATCTAGTGCCAACACGTTACCAGCCTATACTTTAACTCTAGTAAGTTACGTGGCTGAGCCGCCACAAATAGGATATGCTGTTCCAACACAAAAAACTGATATCCGATTGAAGTCTGGGGAATTTGGAGATCTGGAAGTCTTCCTCATGTTCCGCGAATGAATCTCGAGCAATCCGGGCAGTGTGGAATGGCGCATTATTCTGCAGAAGCAAGGCACTACTAGAGGGTAATATTGTTGCCATGAAAACCTGTGCCTCGTCTACAGGGATATTTAGATAGATGCCAGACGTCATAGTTTCTTGCACATGAACGATTGGATCTAGGGTTTCGCAGGAGAATAATACCCAAAGCATTTTATTCTTCCTCCACCGGGTTGTTTTCGTCCCATTGTACACTCTGGTGACAACACTTCCCCAGAAAAACGACGCACACGTGCCCGGCTTATCACACGGCTCAACAGGAAACGGAATTCATTGGAGCAGACGACCTTCTTCCAAATATTCACGGTCCCGTTTTGATGTTTGGGTGCCCATTGTAGGCTCTTTCGACGGAGAACCGAGGCTAGAATGGGCACTCGGAGCTGCCTGCGGCCACATAGCCTCATTTACGGCAGGATTTGGTCTACTGTTTTTTGCAACGAATTACTCCCGTCACCAGCATTCCAATTACCTGAGAATTGTACCACAGTTTTCCTTCCGTTGGCTCGTACCATACGGGATAGACTTCGCACATTTCTAGCATCGATAAGCAGTGGTCGCCTCACACCTTGACGGCTGTTCGTGGATTTTTCTCCTCGGACCACTTTTTGAAAGCACTAACCACGGCCCACAAGCTTTGTTGTCACGGAAACGCTCCGATCTAGTCGTCTCCCAGTTAAACTTTGGCCTTTGCCAAACACGCGTCGCTCCCTTTCCCGTTCGAAGACTAAGAACAACATTGATTAACAGAGCTGAGTATCAGATGTTATTTATACCCTTTCATGTCCTTCACATGCTCTTTTGCTTACCTAAAGTTACTTCGATTTGTATAAAGACGCGCTGGTTATCATGTTTTGGCTCTTCAGTGTATAAGTAAATTCGAAGAAATAGACGCTCCGTTCAGAAAGAAACATAACGGAGATCTACCATATACGGTCGTATCAAAATAATACGGCCACCTCCGGATTCACAGTGTACCCGCCCATGTGCATCAGAGAGTGCACGTTTCTAGGTCGACCACACGACGATATAAGCGGGCAGCCAGGAGAGATGAGCCATAATGGGTAACTTTGCACAATGGGAAGAGATAGTGATTTGAGGGACGTTCAAAAAGGAATGATCTTCGGTTACTGAGCCAGTCGCGGAAGCATCTCAGAAACAGCAGACTACGTGGGCTGTTCGCAAGGAGCTGTAGTAAGGGTGTATCAAGAATGGACCACTGGCACACAGAGTACCTCCCGACGTCATACCTGTGGATCCCCAAAGGCCATCGACCAGAGAGGAGAACTTTGCCTCCACCTACTGGTAAAGGGCAATCAACGCGCAACAGTGCAGCAATTTACAAAGCAAATGAACGCTGAGACACCCAGGTACGTGTCCCCGATAACAGTAGAGCAAACGCTGTCACGCATGGGTCTCCGGAGTCAACGCTACGTCGAGGCGCCCATGTTAACCCAGGTCTATCTGCAACGACGCCTGCAGTTCGCACGGGACTACCGTCATTGGACTGTGGAAGAAAAGAAAAAGGTTGCCTTCTCCGACGAATCGAGGTTTCTACTATACAGAAGTGACGGGTGGTGGCGGATACGTCGTCAGACACACGAGAACCAACACCCGGGCACGCTTGTCGGTCAAGTACATGCCGGAGGTGGCAGTGTAATCGCTGGTATTAATGGATGGGTCCCTGAACGCCAATGACTATCTATCCTCGCTGACACATGCTGTCCATCGTCGTTTAACACATCCATCCCTTCGTGTTGGACGTTTACCCTGGTGGTGATAGTGTCTACTAACAGGACAATGCGCCATTCCACGTCGCTAAGGGAGTGGGTAACTGGTTCCAGAAACACGGCAGCGATGTCTCCATTGGCAGGCGAAATCTAAAGGATACATCGCTGTAAAATGTCGGTTGGTTGGGCTTTAACGGCGCCACGAGCATCTCAGACAATAACGAGACGCCCGTCCTTAAGTTACTATCATGTCTCATGCCCTGTTAGAGCACATACCGATGAGCCATAACATTACGATCACCTTCCTAATAAGCTGTAGGAACCCCTTTAGCCAACAAAACAGCGACCAATCGGCGAGGCATCAATTCGATGAGGTGGCGATAGGTATTCTGGGATATCTGGTGCCATAACGTCAACAGAAGGTCCTCTAGTTTCTGTACTTTTCGGGGTGGTGGTGACTTAGCGCGAAACCGCTTTTCCAATCCGAACCACAAATGTTCGATTGAGTTCATGTCAGGTGAATTTGGAGGCCATGGTATTAACAGAAAGTGACCAGCATGTTCCTCGAACCACTCCTTGACGATTCTGGCAGTGTGGCATGGCGCATTAATTTGTTGGTAATGGCCATCACCAGCAAGGAATGCGTGACAGTCATGCCACAGAGAATTGGAGACTGTCACGCTGCGAGCAATGCGTGACAGTTTCCACTTCTCTGTGGCATCATTAAGCTACGGTCAACACACGGCTGGACAACGGTTCGTCGTTTGATACATACTCGCTACAGAGGCACGTGAACAACCCACAAGCCCCGCCGTTTCCGAGATAGTAGTTCCGAAACGCGGTTCCATCAGAATTTGTTCTTTATCAAACTCCGATAAATGTGCAGGTTTTCCCATTTTGACTCCGAACACTCTACCAACCGAAAGCCGGTCCTCGGTTTGTTTATATACTGGTCTGTGAACTTCACCTGCGCGACCGTTCGGTCTTCAGGCGCGCTCATTTCTCTAGGCTAGGGGTGGCCATAATGGAGTGGCTCATCGTTGTACAGTTCCAGTACTCTTAAAGAAACTACTGATGGTAGAAAACACTCTGAGCTCATTTACGGTGATTTGAAGCTTTCTGTATTTACAAATCGGATATCTATTATTCTCTGAAAGATGGTAAAATTGTTACAAAAATTCGGTATGAAATTCATGTGGCACGTTGGTGAGGGGCCGTGCAGCAGAATAGCTGTTCCTCATTTTTACTCTTTCTACGTACTTCTATCAATGGGTAATTTATATTTCAGTCATATTCTTACATACCCGTTTCTAGGTTTTTCATTTCGGCTTTCCTGATGTGACTTTAAGCGCTGTGAAAGAACTTGCTTGGTATTTTCCTGTAATTTTTAATTTAATTCCTGATTAAGATGTTGTTAGGAAGGAATACGGTTGAATTCAAATGTCTTAAATGAGGGCTGTTGGACCACATTTTTTCTACTTTTCACTTCACCAGTTCAACAATAAAACTACACTGCTGGCCACCCAAAATACAACACCAAGAAGGACACGAGATAGCAAAGCCAGATTTACTGGACATATAACAACAGATACAAAGATGAAACGATTGAGCTAACAGGCCCGTGCGACTTGCAGAACACGCAGACATCAATAGTTCGTGTGGCCCCCATAGCTAGTAATAACGGCCGCTACACGCTCTAACATCGAACGAAAGAGGCTTTGGATGTGGGCTTGGGGTATGTCGGTACAAGCTGCTTCCACACGTTGACACAGTTCATCAGGCGTAGCCGCGGGTGGTGCTTGCCGAGCCACTCGGTTGCCGATCAGCGACCAGACGTGTTCGATGGGCGACATATCGGGAGAACAGGCGGGCTACGGCAGCAGTGACACCTGGTGGGCCGTGAATAATTGTTGCACGATGCGTGCCACGTGCGGGCGCGCATTGTCCTGTTGAAACGTGGCCGCTGGCAGGTCCTGCAGGTAAGGGAGGACTACAGGCTCCAAAACGTCGGAGTTGTAGCGGTGGGTGTTGAGTCCCAGCAAAAACACAAGTGCTGGGAAACTGCTGGCCACCAGCTGGCAGTGATGGATCACTGCTGGCTGAAATCTACCACTCACTGCCCGGTAGCGGTCCGTTGGTGGCAGCGCTATCAGTTGGCGAGCCATTGATGACCCTGCAGAATCGCCGTGAATTGTGGACCTCCAAGCAAGTGGCACTAGTGGCCCGTTGCTGGAAACCAATGCAACCCCAACAGCAGGTGGAAGCAACGGGACTGTGCATGCAGAGAAGCAACACTTGCTGTGTCTTTCATGGTTCCAGTTAGTTGAAGACGACGCTATCGCCATCGTGTTATTGTAGTGGATGTTAAGAAAAAAATCCATATGTAGAGAGGCGAATTAGTTTCCTAATGAAATTCCACGTCGACGAAAATATCAGATTAAGCCATGAAATACTAGATTACAGCCATGAAATACACCCACTCCATTCCCATGAATAAGAACTCATGGAATGCAGTGGGTGAATAACAAGAAAACATTTGAAACCGCTTGAAACAAATATCCTGGAAAACCATTAAAAAAACGTTTGTTGGAAAAAAAAAATAGAATTATACGCGTACAAAATTTATTAATTATTTGAAAGAAAAAAAAGCAATGCTATGTGGATATAATGTACTCATCCATGGGCTGAATGCACAAGACTGGGAGGAATTCGCTTCTAAAAATAACGAGAAATAAAACAAAATACCTTTCCTCTTCAAAACAAATGTAGCTTCGGACAACGGAAAGGAAATATACAACGTTTTATATGAATTGAATGTGACATGAACCCGGGTAAATATATATTAATTCAACAATCTCCTTTCAAGACGACAAGGACAGTACAAAACTTTGGAAAGCAACTTTAAGGGTGTACACTCCTTGAAAATGAGTGAAGTTCCCTAAAGGTAAAAAAAAAAAAAAAAAAAAAAAGCTATCGTTACGTTGAAAAAGTAAATTTATGAATTATTTGAAACTGACTTTCATGAAAAATACCTCGCAATATTGTAAAATGAAAGAGGGAAGGAACCACTCGATTACTTATTCTGCACGAAACAGACAGCTTCAAGCACACGCGCGTGCGTGGCAAATTAGTCCGGTCGGTAGAAAGTTCAGCTCCCACGCAAACGGCCCTGGTTCGTATCCACTCAGATTCAAACGGGCGTTTTTCGGGTTTGTTGAGAAAATTTCCCCAGCGCAGTGCTAAAATTCACAACATTTCGTAAGGGTAGAAAAAAAGTTGTCGCTTTGTAGAACTGCGGTTGTCCGTGATTTTTTTATGGCTACTACTGGGAAATTGGCGGACAAGATTCAGCAAGCCAGCATTTACACACGTGGTTGCCGGCTGCCACTACCGGCAAGCTAGAGAACCACATTAGGCTAGCCATCACTTCTGGCACGTGCTTGCAAGGCCGCTGAAGGGCCACTTAGGACAGCTACTACCTGTGATGGACAACTGATGGCCCTGTTCTGACATATGACAACTGATGGGGTGCCAACTGTTGGACAGCTATTGGCCTGAACTGCTGGCCCTTCTGTTGGCCACCCGGACATTTTATTGACGGGTCGGCAGCGGCAACATAGTGCTGGGCCAGCAAGACTGTTTTTGCTGGGGTGTACCAGCGATGCGTACCAGAGGCGTTTGGGTGTCATTTCCAATTGCGCCCCAAACCATAACGCCAGGCGACGGACCGGTATAGCGTGTAACGTACCAGGAGATGTGACGTACCTGCCAGAAGGAAGCACACGACATAAAGGCAGATAGGAAACAGAATAAAACGTCCGCGTAGCTCAATTGGTAGAGCAACTTATCCCGGAATGAGGGGATCCGGGTTCGAATCCTGGCGTGGACAGAAATGACGGATAAATTTACTTCGTTATAGGCGATGCATAATGCTGGCGTCACACAGTCTCTTGCAGCGGTGCCGCCACACGCGGATCCGACCATCGTGGTGTTGCAGGCAGAAGCGGGATTCGTCGGAAAAGACAATGTCGTGCCATTCCGTAGTCCAGGTGCGGCATTCAACGGCCCACTGCTGCCGCAATCGCCGCTGGTGTAACGTCAATGGTAATCGGAGAAATGGGCGCCGGGCGACAAGTCCCCGCTCCTGCAGACGACGTCGAACGGTACGTGCTGACACAGGTTGTTGAGCAACACACCCTAATTAATGCGTTAACGTTCGTGATGTGGCGGTGCGAGCCGTCAATGCCCGCCGCATGATATGCCGGTCCTCTCGTTCAGTGGTGTGCCGTGGCTGCGGCAATCGCTCACGTCGGTCCGTCCGTCCCTCCTGCACCCACCAAATCCATACTCGCCTCACTGTGGCTGGATGTCGTCCCACATGAGCGCCGATGTCTCGGTACGATAAACCGCTGTCGCGATAAGCCACTATTCGTCCTCTGCCTAACTCCGAAACGTGCCGGAATGACTGCCGTATTCTGCGAGGAGGCATCAGGAAGCTTCTCACGCACAGGTCTCTGTGCACTATTCTTATAGTGCTTTTTGGTGGCGTGCCGGCAGCACATGATTTGCATATGCCCTGCAATGCTAATCGTTTGCATGTCCTCTCGCGGGCGGCGTATGCTGCGAATTTCAGGCCAATCAAATGCTTCCTTCTTGGTGTTGCATTTTGGGTGGCCAGCAGTGTAATTCCCCAAAATTGCAGGTTTTTCCATGACATTGCATAATTTTTTTCATTATGCTTTGAATTTATTTGCGTACAGAACATTATCTCCGCTGTTTCTGTCTACCAACACAGTGCGGTACATTCATTCTGAGTTATTGACCTTGCTTCTATACACCTGAGAGTTTAGGTCATTGTATTTTCTGGGAAGATATCTATTGATAATTTAATAAATTTGAAATCATTTTCTTTGAGGTTTTAAGGACACCGTCCTCCAAATAACAAAGTATTTACTTATAGCTGTCCTCATATTTAACTCTTGGTGAACAGATTTTCATGCTGGTATGTCCATGTTTTGAATGAGATATAGGGCTTGTATTTATTCTTCTCTAAGTAAAACAGGTGTTGCATATGTTCTTCGTTGAGCGAAAAATATGTTTTGTTTTTGTTTTTCTCTAATGATACTTTTCGGTAGCTGGAACTAGTCGGAATACGTAAAAACTAGCTTCGGTTGCTTATGAGGGTTTATGTATAAAAAAGAAGAAGATTTATCTTCACATGGTAACGTTATTTCAGTTTCATCAAACTTTCCACAACATAGTTCATAGAATAATAACTAGATCATCTACAGTATCTCGATGCCAGCGAAAGGGAGACATGTGTTATTATATATACTTATAACTGGAGTTACGGAACGTAAATGCCCAAACTCTCTCTGTGCTTTCAGTCGCTGGTAAACAGGATTCAGCTGTACATTTCATTAAGAACGGAGAATTCTGTAATTGCCTTGTTTGGCCAAAAACCGGCACCTCATTAGCGACGGTATTTCCAGAAATCTCGCCGGCAGTAAGTCGAGAGAATGTATAAGCACTGACCTCAACCGAAGTTGGGAGAGCATCGTTTCAGCAAATCATTCGCGAACATTATTTAATTTGGTGCGATGACTTCCCGTTATTTCTCAACTGGCCGAAGAAGATAGAGTGGATAATATTCTCGCTCCACAGGC
This sequence comes from Macrothele yani, assembly GCA_039090855.1. NCBI lineage: Eukaryota > Metazoa > Arthropoda > Arachnida > Araneae > Macrothelidae > Macrothele > Macrothele yani. The sequence goes on along the minus strand of CM077015.1, from coordinate 16,142,059 downwards.
AAGCCAAATTAGAGTTCTTCCTCCTTCTCTCTCTGCAGGAGCGGTAGCTTTCCAACTGTACAACATTCAGATGAACCTCACTATAGAGTACGAGTACTGAACGATTTTGGAAATGCAATTATATTTTATATCACCATGAATTCCTAAAGTGTAAATAATATCAATCTGACGAAACACAATCGCGAGAGTAATACTTTTTCCAAAGCCTTAATGACAACCGTGAGCATCTAAGGTTATCTGCAATCGCTTATTCCTCACTCACGTCCGTTAATACCTGAGAAGGGCAATATACAGCTTCATACGACAAACACAACACTCATATATTATCTGGGATTCGAACACAGGTACAACTTCGACGATCAGCCAGAAGCCCTTGCCTCTGATCACTCGGCCATCAGAGCAGCAGAGGTGATCTGGCCCAAACATAATAGATGTTTGCCAAAAAAAAAAATAATCATCCAATGGAGATGAAAATTAAAACGTGCGATGTACATGTATAGGAAAGGGAATAATTGCAATTCCGGAACAGCTGAACCATTTATTCAGATAAAATAACTGCACGAGTGGAACAAGTTAGTACATTGTAGTGACACCTATGGCTCGGATGTAAGCGGTTACCCGGCGTGCCATAGACGGATATAGTTCATAGATACGGTCTTGAGGTATAGCATGCGAGATGGTGTCCAAATTGCGGGTCAAATCGCCGCCATTCCATGATGGGCGTAAGTGGCGTCCCATCATGTCCCAAATATGTTCGCTGGGTGAGAGGTCGAGTGATCGCGCAGGCTATGGAAGGGGGTAGGCATTACGGAGACAGGCCTAGGATGGCCATTACGTGTGTAGGGCACTATCCTGTTGAGAAATTGTTCGGTGGTGCTGCGACAGGAATGGCAACACAACAGATCGTACAATGTCATCGACCTAACGATGAGCCGTGAAGGTATTATGGAGGACTACAAAGGTTGTCCGGCTATCGTAGGAAATGGCTCCCAAGACAATCACTCCGGGTGTGCGATCCTTATGCCATTACACGGTAAAGGGAAGGATTTGTGCGCTTGACGGCTCCTCCCCAGGCACGTATGCGTTGGTCGTCGTGGCCAAGTGCAAAGCGTGACTCATCACTGAAGACAATACGACGCCACTGGACATTGTCCCACGTTGATCAGGCCCAACACTACTTCAACAGGTGCAGGCGATGCTCTCAAGTCAGTGGTAAGCGACGGAGTGGCCTCCTCGAATGCAGTCCCCCTGACGCAAGTCATCTAGCAACGGACCGGATGGCCAATTGCGTGCCTATAGAGGACGCAACGTGTTCTCAAATGGTTAAACGCGACAAATTTGGTTCTGTTTGTGCGGCTCACACAATCGCGCGATCCTCGCGTTGTGTCGTTGCACTTGGTCGTCCACTGCTCGCGTGCGGCTAAGTTGTGTCCTCCTCGACCCAGTGGCACCAACAGCGTCCGATGGCCGCTTCGCTCTCACACAGATGCTTGGCGATACGGCGACTTGACCAACCGGCCTTTCTCAGTCCAATTATACGTTCTCTCTCAAGCTCACTATCCTACATCGGGGCATCCTCACAGTCCATAGAGGTTAATGCAGCCCTAATCCGCTGTCAGAATTGTCCCTGCGAGCGAGCTTTGCTCTTGATATACCTTCCTCGATCATGGTTCTTACACGCTGTGGCGGGTTTTTTAATTATTTGCATGTTCGGCCCTGAGGCACTATTTTTTTTGACTGGAGATTTAACGACCACCGTGAACAACTCAATGGGCTATAAGCAGTCGCCCGTCCCTAATTTTGGGCCACTGGTTCCAGGGAAGGGAGAAAGCCAGTGCCGTAAGACAAATGCAACATCCATGCATCACCGGGATTCGGACGAATGATCAGAATCCATCGCTTAGACCACTGCACCACCGGGGCGGCCCTGAGTTACTTGCATGTGGAGTTTGATCCAAATCAAACGACACTCTCGGGGAGCTTTGGTTTTCACTATTTTCTTTTTTTTTCTGGCAAAGAGTGTATTTTATGTGCAACGTTAGAATTCTATACTTGTGTGCATCCAAAAAAGAGTTAGAGAACAATTTCGTCATTACAACATTTATTATTCATTACATGTTCTAACATTACTTGATCTTAACCTTATCCGTGAATTGTTTTCTCTTTTATTAGACTGAACGACAGTAAGCTTTGCTAATGCAACACAAGCGAATGTGGTATAAATTTGCATCCCCTAGGACAAAATAGTTGGGTTTCATTTCCAAAATTCATTTCACTTCGAAGCCTCTTGCTGTGATTTGAAGGGCATAAAACCCTCTCAGATATATTATGGAACTCGTTTCGAAAACCGCAGAATCTGATAATCTAATACACAATTTTCCTTTTTTAAATGAGAATGCTAAGCAATCGTCTCAGTTGCTTTCGCATCATAGGAGTGAAAAGCATAATACAAAGCACATTAATTCAAATGAAGCGATGCAAAGAATTATACACATATCGGCCACTGGATTAGAACCTTTACCTAGTTGGGCCTTCATCAGCCCAAATTACAGCACTATGCAGTTTTGCATTCATTCCACAAGGTGTTGAAGACGTCTACAGCATACCAGGCGTTCATCAGAAGTGCTTTAACAAGTTTAGATTTGACGGAAGAGAACTTTGCTCCTGTGTTTGTTTCTAAAATATGTTCCATACATTCTGAATGGGTTTCAGATCCGGGATTTGTGGTGGCCGGTGAAGATGGTGGAAGTAATTGTCACTCTCGCTGAACGACGGACGATAGCATTACGGTCCATGAAACATCCGTCAGCACCTAGGTAAAAAGCCAACCTTAGGATGGACTTAATCGGCAACAAGGTTCAAATAATCCTTGGAGGACACACGATCTTCCAGGAATATCACTGGACACATTCCGTTCCAACAAACTGACCCTACCCCATGACACTACCTCCAGAATCTTGAGTTATATTTACAAGGCAAGCTGGGTCCATTACTTCATGGATCTCCCGCCAATTTCTCTGCCTACCGTAGGTGCAGAAGAAGATGTACCGCGACTCTTCAGACCACATCCCTTTTCCAGTCTTCCACAGTCCAGGCACAATTTTCCTGACACCACTGTAGACGAACTTTCCGGTTCTTTGCAGAAATTAGTGGTTTCCGTATAGGACTTGTCAAACCGCATGACTGTTTTTCCTGTGTACAGTCACGGTGTTCCTCACACCACTGTAGACGAACTCTCTGGTTCTTTGCAGAAATCAGTGTTTCCGTATAGGACTTGTCGGACCACATGACTGTTTTTCCTGTGTCCAGTCACGGGGTTTTTCACACCACTGTAGACGAACTCTCTGGTTCTTTGCAGAAATCAGTGGTTTCCGTATAGGCATGTGACTGCCAGTACCGATCCTCTTCAATACCCTACGCATAGTTCGCTGAGATATGGATTGGGGAACCACCTTCGTTGAATGCTTCCGTCAACTGATGCCCACAGGAAGTCCTATTTTTCCGTACATGCCTTCTCAGACGACGGCGATCTCGTTCCTTGTAGATTGTCGTCGCGCAAGACTTACACTCTTATTCAAGCAGTGTGGGTCAATTTTCCACTGAATAAAGACCCGGGATATTTCACCTTTTGAGAAACCAGTCAGCTGAGATGTTTTTGAAATCGTCGCTCCAGCCAGACGGGAAACCACAGTGATCCCTATATCGAACTTCGAAATATCCTTTGTTTTTCCCATTGTGATCAACACTACTGATGATGGCTGCCGAGAAGAAATCTTAAATAGTTGCCTCGATCACGTGGTGACGCGCGTGATCACATATTTTGCATATACGTGTAAGTGAGGTTTACGTTCATCTGCATAAAGGTTTTGATTTCAGTGGACGGTGTGTATATCAAGCTTACGAGCGCAGGTGGATATAATTCTAAAATCACTTAAGGTATTGAAAAAACTTTTCCCTATTAGGAAAAGATATGATACAACAATGGTGGTAAGCTAAGAAGTATCATTTTAGTAATTTTTTCAGAAAGGGAAGTGTACTGCAATTTGTCAATGAAATAATTCAGGGTTTTAAATCAAAATGAGCTGACTTTTCAGGATGATTGATTAGAAGTGAAGAAAGGTTATGTACATTTTTTAACGAAATTTGGTTGCATTATTGATGCACGGTACTTTTAATCTGTTGCGTAATATAAGCTATGAAACTTCCATAAGATTAAATGACTTAATAAAATATGTGTGACTTAACACTCGCAAACTTGCAGCAATATGCTGTTCTTTGCGTCATTGAGGATGGTACACTTAACGAAACATTTCTTAATGTTCTGAAAATGTCGGAATAGGAAAAGAAACTTGACATTATTAAACTGGTGTAAAATGTATGCAATGAAATTCCTCATGCAAAATTTTTTTACATGCATTTCATTAAGTTGCGGACAGAAACACTGAGTTTAGGTCCCCAAAACATGATCAAGGACATTTGTCAACAAAGTGCTATATTTACTGTATATGTATCACACGTTTTCATTCGCAGGGTATTTGGCACGCTGCTCGAACTTCTTGACATCCATAACGCGTTTTACATAAGGCGTTTTATAGTTCATACTAATTGTCTTTTTTTCATTCGAGAACTCCTGAATATGTTCCTCTCATTATTTCCGCGGACTTTCTTTCCCATTCTTTCGTGCGAATTGGTCTGAACAAATGTTTTCTGTTAGCATCTCATCACATTATTTTAACATTGCGGAACAACCTCAGGTCAAATTTGAAGTAGGGATTCCGTCTATTGGTGTAAATTATAACAAGAGTGGTAAGTCAAACAACATCCGAAAACTGAAGCCGAAATTGAATTCGCGTATCTTGGTTTTCTCCCGAGTATGCTAACCACTACACCACCCAGAACGACCAAGTCTCAAGTTTCCGAGTAATTTGAATTCAACACATCACAGGAATTGCCAGTCGAAGCAACGGCATTCATATTTAGCGAACCTAGATGAATAAAATTCAACCTCAGGACATTTTCCTTCACCCAACTACCAAACTGTGCTTCACACACACACATATATGAAACACGTCTTCATTACGCGCATGGCTAGAAATGTTTCATTTTTCACACAAACTCTTCCGTAAGTAAGGCATCTCTTTCGCACATAAATGACTCTTGTGCAGTACCCATATTTCACTGTCATACTGTGACGTACCTGTCAGCAGGACGCACACGACATAAAGGCAGATTGCAGTCAGAATAAACGTCTGCGTAGCTCAGTTGGTAGAGCGACTTGTTCCGGAATAAGCGGACTCGGGTTCGAATCCCGGCTTAGACCAAAAATGACGGAGAAATTTACTTCGTTATAATGGCGCCCGAACTATCCGGATGACCCGACCGTTAAAAATCTCGCAATGGTGTGATGTTATTTCCACACCGCGAGATAGGAAAAATCAGAGAAGCGCTTCGAAAAATTAAAAAAAAAAAAAAAAAATTGACTGGGAGTTCTCAAGTGCATGTTCTACAGTGGATGGCTGCATGCAACGATTCATGGTCACGGCTGACCCGTGGGCCATGCCCCCGGCCCTCTTTCGGGTGGGGGAGGGGAGATGTGACGTACCTGCCAGCAGGACGCACACGACATAAAGGCAGATTACAGTCAGAATAAACGTCTGCGTAGCTCAGTTGGTAGAGCGACTTGTTCCGAAATAAGCGGACTCGGGTTCGAATCCCGGCGTAGACCAAAATGACGGAGAAATTTACTTCGTTATAGTACATCAAAGTAAGAAACATTACACTTTCATACTCAAAAATTCTGGATATTTTTTACAACCAATCATTTCTATGAGCTCCTCCTAAAGCCACTATAATTTTCAAAGCCAGATTCTCTCGCCTATGAATTTAACTACCTAATCCGTTTTCTTTGGCAAATATGCTTCACAGATACACAAACTCGTTCATCTCGAGTTTTACTCTCAAACAAGAGCAATGTATCATCAGTTTACAATAATTTACCCACTCGGAAATTTCCTAAGGATAAATCAGTACTGCGTGTTTCAGGACATGCAATCATGCATCCTAAATATATTGAACAGCCATGGAAACATTACACAACTTATCCTGATTTCTACGCCACTTTTTTCTGACCCGGGCAACAAGGGAAAGGTAACGTGATAGAATAAAAGTAATGCGCGTTCACATGTTGTACTGTCAGCATACTGAGCTTTCAGGTGAAGTTCAAGTTACACCATGATTTTTAAAAACCTTCCACAGAAGCATCATATTTACTCTGTCAAAGGTCTTACCTAAATCTACAAATTCGGTGAAATTATTTTTACGAACAGCAGATACTTTCAAATCAACATACGTAACGCAAAATATGCCTTTACCAGACACAAAATCACTCTCTCCATCCCATAGCTTATCTGATGTCAAGGCGTGTACCTTATCAATGACAAACTTCCCAAACACTTTCCCTGGCACATTCAGGAGTCTGACACTACGACAGGTTCTAACAATTAATCTGATCAACTTTTCCTTTCACAAAGTAACAATGATAGCATCAATCCAGTCATGAATAAGGAAAAACTATCTCCGAACACAACTTATAAATTTCAGCTAAACGACCAGTAACAGCAACCATCGTATTTCAAAATATCAGCTGCTGTGACATCTAATCCAAGTGATCTACTATTCGGAATAGATTTTGTAGATTTACAAACTATAACGAAGTAAAATTCTCCGTCATTTTTGGTCTACGCCGGGATTCGAACCCGGGGCCGCTTATTCCGGAATAAGTCGCTCTACCAACTGAGCTACGCAGACGTTTATTCTGATTCCTATCTGCCTTTATGTCGTGGGCGTCCTGCTGGCAGGTACGTCACATCTCCCCCCCCCCGAAAGAGGGCCGGGGGCATGGCCCACGGGTCAGCCGTGACCATGAATCGTTGCAGGCAGCCATCCACTGTAGAACGTGCACTTGAGAACTCCCAGTCATTCTGCTGTGTGGAATGCAGCATCACACATTTTTATTTTTCGAAGCGCTGGAGAAGGAATTCTCTGATTTTTCCTATCTCGCGGTGTGGAAATAACATCACACCATTGCGAGATTTTGAACGGTCGGGTCATCCGGATAGTTCGGGCGCCATTATAACGAAGTAAATTTCTCCGTCATTTTTGGTCTACGCCGGGATTCGAACCCGAGGCCGCTTATTCCGGAACAAGTCGCTGTACCAACTGAGCTACGCAGACGTTTATTCTGATTCCTATCTGCCTTTATGTCGTGTGCGTCCTGCTGGCAGGTACGTCACAAAACATCTTAGATAACCGCTGAGATTACTGCTCTGTTTCTATGACACCATCAGCTTCTTTTCTTTTATTTGGGCGTTTAATGACTACCGTGAGCAATTCAATGGGCAATAAGCAGTCGCCCGTCTCTAATTTAAGGCCACATGTTCGAGGAAAGGAAAAGAGCCAGTGCCGCAATACAGACATAACATCCATGCCTTTCACCGGAATTCCAACCCGGGCCCATCATGGATGAATGCTCAGAAGCCAGCGCTCAGACCACTGCTTCACCGGGGAGACCCATCAGCTTCAGTTCCAACGTCATATTTCCTTTCCTTTTCTAATAACACGCTGAAATATTCACCTCATTTTTCTTTTATCTCATTAGGATGGCATGTCATCTATCCAATTATTTCTCTCATACCCCTTAAAGTTTTACCTTCTTGTTTTTCAAAACTTTTACGCAATTCCAGAATGAATTAAAATCTTCCCAAAAAGCTGTAGTTGTGGAAATAATTTTTCTTGACTTAAATAAGCTGTAGGAAGATCTTATCAGTATTAAGGATATATTAGAAGGAAACAATATTTTTGGATATCATTCAGAACAATTTTTCCATACCTTACAAAACTGATGTTTTGTTGCAATTCTCAAAATTACAAATTGAGTAGGTTTGTAAACGTATCTCGGTTTGCTTGAATAATGGAAATCTTTATTACTATAATAAATATAAAATTAATGAAACATATGTGAAATTCTTTTTTCATCGAAAAATTTCAATGAAATGCCATTCATAAATCTGAAAATTTCTCGTATGTTTACGCATTTATCATTTCATTATAACACAAAAGTTTTTTAGAATTTATTTGGTAAAGAAATTCTATAACTCTTTTTACGTATGTTGTAATCATACTTTCCTTTTCAGCTGAAATTTTCACCCTGGGCAATCTACTTGGTATGAAACTTCAGAAAAAGTCTAAGGTAGCAATGATGCCTGCCAATGCCATTGAATCGACAAAATGTGTTGAAAAATAGAACATTTCTTAAAGGTGTTTAACTGTTCGCCCACCGAAGAGGTTAATATACATCAAAAGTAAGTACATTGAATTTCTTTGCGCATTTTTAATTTATATTATGAATCTTAACGCATATTTTTCATGACTTATTGCAATAACTTCTACTTTCAAAAACCTTAGATTATCACGAAGATTATAGTAATTCGCGCATGAATTTTTTATTGCTTAATTCAATTAAATAAAAAGCTTTAGGAATCAAAAGGCCAGAAATGTACGCACTTCATAGTAATGATTAAATTGATTGAGTTAAATAGATTAATTGCTTAATTCAATTAAAATAAAAAGGTTTAGGAGTCAAAGGGCCAGAAGTGTGCGCACTGAATAGTAATGATTAAATTGAGTTTCTTTGCACATTTTTAATTTATGTTATGAATCTTAGCGCATATTTCTCATGACATATTGCAGAAACTTCTCTTTCTAAATGCTTTAGATTATGACGAAGATTATAGCATTTCGCGCATGAATTTTTCATTGCCTAATTCAACTAAAATAAAAAGCTTCAGGAGTCAAGGGGCCAGAAGTTTAACCACTGCATAGTAATAATAATAATAATAATAATAATAATTAACATCTAGGATCAGCATAAAAACCTTTTACACTGATAAAAGCCTTTTACGCTGATATTTCCCAGATTCCTGTGATTCTCTGATAGCAAATCAACAGTCAAATTTCCGAATTCCTTTTTTTACGCTTTCCAACCGTAGGTTGAAGAAGCGTATATGCTCCAACTTTGTCCATCTGTCCGCACGATAACTCGCGTAAAAATGGTTCGATTTTGATGAAATTTTAGCATTTGGTAGGAGACCATCTGGGGATGAACCCTGGCGAAAATGGGTGAAGTGGGGTCAAAGGTCAGGACATAGGAGCGGGATGCGTTCCATTGCCCTTATGCGTCATAACTTGCGTAAAAATGGTTCGATTTCCATGAAATTTTAGCATCTTGTAGGGGACCATCTGGGGACGAAATGTATTGAACATGGGTGAAATGGGGTCAAAGGTCAGGACATAGGAGTGCGATGCGTTCCATTGCTCTTATGCATCATAACTTGCGTAAAAATGGTTCGATTTTGATGAAATTATAGCATTTGGTAGGAGACCACCGGGGCATAAACCCTGGCGAAAATGGGTGAAGTGGGGTCAAAGGTCAGGACATAGGAGCGGGATGCGTTCCATTGCCCTTATGCGTCATAACTTGCGTAAAAATGGTTCGATTTCTATGAAAATTTAGTATCTTGTAGGGGACCATCTGGGGACGAACTGTATTGATCATGGGTGAAATGGGGTCAAAGGTCAGGACATAGGATCGGGATCCATTCCATTGCCTTTATGCGTTATAACTTACGTAAAAATGCTTCGATTGAGACAAAACTTTTCATGTTGTTCCGGAAGTATACTTTACCGGTTCTGTTGAATATCATTAAAATGGGATCAAAGGTCGGATCATAGGAGCGAGATTTATTCTACAGCCATTATCCTCATAACTTGAGTAATGACTTCTGGTATGTTGGAAAGCGTATCAGAATCAATGCATTGCATGATTTTACTAACTTGTTTGTTTATTACTATGAAACGCAGCTGTCAGGTTAATAATATTAGCAAGTTAGTAAAACCATGCAATGCATTGATTATGATACGCTTTCCAACATACCAGAAATCATTACTCAAGTTATGAGGAAAATGGCTGTGGAATAAATTTCGCTCCTGTGCCCTGACCTTTGATTCCATTTAGATGACATTCAACAGAACTGGTTCAGTGTACCTCCGAAATAACATGATAAAGTTTTGTCGCAATCGAAGCAATATTACGTAAGTTATGATGCATAAGGGCTACGGAATAGATCCCGCTCCTGTGTCCTAACCTTTGATCCCATTTCGCCCATTTTCAACAGGATTCGTCCCCAGGCAGGCAACTACAACATACTAATATTTCATCCAAATCGAAACATTTTTACGTAAGTTATGACGCATAATAGCGATGGACGTGATTCCACTCCTATGTCCTGACCTTTGACCCAATTTCGCCCATTTTCAATAGGGTTTGTCCCCAGGTGGTCCCCTACCACATACTAAATTTAATCGAAATCGAACCTTTTTTATGTTAGTTATGACGCATAAGAGCAGTGGACTGGATCCCTCTCCTATGTCCTGACCTTTGACCCCATTTCGTTCACTTTCTATAGGGCTCCTTCTCAAGTGCTCCCCTACCACATACTAAAACTTCATCGAAATCGAACGATTTTTACGCGTTATCGTGCGGACGAACATACGCGCACAACGCGTGACGTAATGAGGCAGATGGGAATCGCGACCATCTGCTCGCAAGAGTGTGACGTTATAAAACTTTAATAGGATCCACAGACAACGCGTGACGTAAGGAGACAGATGGCGTGACCGCGCGCCAACATCTGAATTGCGAACGTGTGACGTCATAAGATTTCTAAGCATGGATAACATTAATGGGACGACGCCATGACACTAAGAACTTGGTGATTCGGGGTGGTTATTTAACCTACTAAACGAATTTTCCTAAAATCGAGATCAAGCAAAGTCGATTTGTAGTATCAGAAAACGGTAGGTTAACGATTTTCATCAAAATCCTTAGAGCTGTTTTTAAAATAAAATTTACATGCATATAAAAATTGTTCCTTTAAGGTGAACTTCAAGTAATTTTGCTTCCTGTACTTCGAATGGAAAAATTTCTGAACACATTTTCTTCCCAATTAATGCGTTTCCCAAAGATGAAAATTTGAACATCGATTAAAATAGCTTCATTTTATAACTTAGAATACTTAATATTTTCTAAAACACAACCATAATTATGCAATCCCACATTTGTTTGTCCACTAACGTCCTCAAAGCACAGGTCGCGCCATCCTTTTTCTGGTTTCAACACCACCAAAGAAAAGGTTATTGATATTTAATATAATTATGATTATGTTTTAGAAAATATTAAGTATTCCAACTTATAATATGAAGTTATTTTAATCGATGTTCAAATTTTCATCCTTGGGAACACATTAATTGTAAATGAAATGTGTGCAAAATTTTTCCATTGGAAGTATAGGAAGCAAAATTACTTGACGTCCACCTTAATAATATGAGATAAAGGCGATGGAATGGATCCCAATCCTATGTCCTGACCTCTGACCCCATTTCGTCCATTTTCAATAGGGTTCAACCCCAGGTGGTGACCTACCACATACTAAACTTTCATCGAAATCAAACCGTTTTTACGCACGTTATGACGCATGAAGGCAATGGAATGCATCCCGCTCTTATGTCCTGACCTTTGACCCCCTTCAACCATTTTGAATAGGGTTCGTCCCCAGGCGGTCCCCTACCACATACTAAATTTTCATCGAAATCGAACCATTTTTACGCCAATTATCGTGCGGACAGACGGAAAAAGCTACAGCACATACGGTTCTTCAACCTATGGTTGGAAAGCGCAAACAATGACAGCTTTCTGCAAAATTTCGAAGGTAACCCCAATATTTTAAAGTTTCCGAGAAATTGCTTGTTAATTCACGACTGTTTTTAAAAATAGCAATACCATGCAGAAATGATGGTATTAGCTTGGAACTTAGAAGATATGTACAAAAGGTTGGGAAATGCAAATTAGTAAACTATCAGCGAAAATGCGCTTGCAGTTTCGGAGTAGCGCCGTCTGAACTCTGCGGTCATTTATATAAAGAGCTGGCTCAAACGAGGTGCTGCAATTAGTGAAGAACCGACACTGATGCTACGGGGTGTTTCTTGTATCTCACACTGCTCCGTCGCCGAAGAAGGTAGAATTATGAACACTTAACAGACTTTGAGCGAGGAAGGATTGTTGGGCTGAGAGAAGCAAGACTTTTCTACTGCGAAATTTCCACTCGTACGGAACGAAACGCCAGCACAATGATGCGGACGTGGCGCCAGTGAACGGATGAGGCTTGGACGCACAGAAATACAGGAAATGGACAGCAAAATCCAACGACTGCACGGGATGACAGACACTTTTACCGCATGGCAATGACTGATCACACAGCGATATCCACAGTGTTAGCTCAGCTGCAGAGCACTGTCACAGGTCAGGCTTTGTCCTCCAGCAGGAGTCGATGGCGTCTGTTTAATAGAGGACTGGTCGCTAGCAGCCCATTGCTGCGCATTCCTTTGACCTTTAAATACAGACGCCTCAGGCTGCAATGGGGGGTCTCCAATACAGACATTGACGAGCTGATTAGCAACAGGCCATGTTTTCTGATGAGTCAAGATTTACTTGACTCACCATGATGGTCGCATACGTGTTTTTTTCTTCTTGGCAAACGGAGACTTGCAGCATGCATTTTCCAGCGTCATGTCGGTCCAACACCAAGCGTAATGGTTTGGGACGGCATTGGGTTCAATTCACGAACTCACCTGATACGAATTGAAGAAAAACCCTCAACAGCCAAAGATACATCAGGGATGTTTTGGAGGCAGGGGTGATACCCTTCGTTTAGAGTTTTCCTGCCGCTATATTCCAGGAGGACAATGCTCGGCCACTTATGGCCTAGAATATCCAAGACTTCTTCCACTCGCGGCAGATACAGCTTCTTCCATGACCTGTACGTTCGGTGGATATGTCCTCGATCAATCATGCTTGGGACATGGTAGCTAAAGGTCTTTCGCGTCAAGCGCCTCCGTCAGTCTCTGCAAATGAGCACTGATCTCTCATAGAAGCAGCCTGGTTGGCTATATCCCGGGACGATATTAAACACCTCTTCAATTCAATGCCACGAAGCGTAGAAGCTTCACTGTTGCTCGAGGCGGCTTCACACGATACGGAGGTTTGAAGCAAAAAAACGCGTATAGCTCAACAGCTATAATCTTTTATGTCATTTAACATGAGGAATCTGTGATATAAAGTTCATTTGAATAGAGCGATTCTTTCTTCGTGTTGCACTTTCACAAACAGCGGTGTAGTTAAAATGTTTAGCAGTTTACTTTGAAGGAAATTTGCAAGTATATAATATCTTTTGATAAAATTTCTCAATATACAATATACTACATTAAGCATTTTGTTTGACTTCCCCTGTAGATATAAATTGCCCATGTTAAATGGTAAAATTTATTAAACTAATGAACCTCAAATAAGCAACGAAACGGGAACTGAAGGTAATGCTTACATGTAAATAATAATAAATTGTGGCGTTCCTTGTCAACCACACATATGAGCAAGTAGCAATTCCGAATTCATTTAGGAGCGGTCACACACATTTCTAATTTAACCTTCGTTTTGAGTTTATACAGAGAGAGAATGAGGAGATCTTGATGCAGAGACGAGCATCGAAAACGTTATGTAACTTCCGTTATTTCTCGGTTTAGTATATTTTTACTTCATGGCAAAATATATCATGGAACAACTTGTATGTTTCGGCAATGCTGCCAATGTGTCAAATGAAAATAAAAAGCTAAGACGTGTGTTTGAATGTGGAGAGTTGAAAAGTGTTAAGAGCGGATATTGTGGATATGTTATGGAGGTTGCTCTGTTTGTTAAAGTATATGAGCTTGCTGTTACGATAGCCTGGTGATTTATGATGACGTGCTTTTGGACGGCCGAAATGGCTCGAGAGTTTCGATGAGTGCAGTGTATCGGTTGCCGCAGGCCGCTCGCGTTGAGCGAAGACAAGTGAGACAGAGGGTATGGCAGAAGCCAATTTCTGAAGTCATTCGTGGAAACAGGCTCACACTTGGTCCTAGACTGATTAACGTGAGCTAATGACTAATTTGTTGTTCAGTTTTAAACCTGAGGCATCAGGTCATCCTTAGAAGCATATGGTATGTCTTCCAATCATTGCAGTATTATGAGTTTTCGATTGATTATGCAATAAAAAGGTTTAGTCGAAAGGCAATTGTTAAGAAATAATTAAATAATTGGTAAGTTTGTAATAATCATAGAATATTAATAAGAATTCCTAATTGATACATATGAGTACGGACGGGTAGAGTAAAGCGAGTGACAACCTTAATGCATCTCGAATCGATCCTAAGTTCCTCGTTATGAATTTGAAAGCGTTCCTCCCGAGGCAGCTTGATAACACCGTTAGTCCTCACAACACATCGTCTTTCATTATTTAATAATAATGCACAGTTTTGTAATGCCATGCTGACATATTAGACACAATATAGATTCTTCTTCTTTCTTAGTTTCTCTTTACCACACGTATAAAATATATGCATACATAAAATGAGAGCATGAATGGGTGCGTACCGTTCGTGGGACTACTGCACAGATTCTCCTCCCCCCAAAAAATCATAAAAGAAAAATACACATAGCCGTGGGAAAGGTATTAGTATTCATCATTCCTTAATTACACTGACGGAAAAAAAAATCCCAACACCACGAAAAAATAGTTGTAGAGGAATGAAATGGCGGCAATACATTTGTATAGGCAACATAATTAATCGATTAAAGTTTCAAGATCACAGCTTATTGTAAGCGCGAGAAGAGCCATTTTAAATGTGAAATGCTGGTACATTAATAACCGGTGTAACCGCCAGAATGTTGAATGCAAGCACGCAAACGTTTATGCATTGTGTCGTGCAGGTGCTGGATGTCAGTTTGTGGGATGGAGTTCCATGCCTGTTGCACTTGGTCGGTCAATACAGGGACGGTTAATGCAGGTTGGGGGTGACGCTGGAGTTGTCGTCCAATGATGTCCCATACGTGCTCGATTGGTGAAAGATCTGGTGATCTAGCAGGCCACGGCAACATGTCGACACTCTGTACAGCATGTTGGGTTACAACAGCGGTATGCGGGCGAGCGTTATCCTGTTGGAAAACACCCCCTTGAATGCTCTTCATGAATGGCAGCACAACAGGTTGAATCACCAGACCGACGTACAACTGTGCCGTCAGGGTGCGTGGGATAACCACGAGAGTGCTCCTGCTGTCATAGGAAATTTCTCCCCAGACCATAACTCCAGGTGTAGGTCCAGTGTGTCTCGACCGCAGACAGGTTGGTTGCAGGCGCTGACCTGGCCTCCTCCTAACCAACACACGGCCATCGCTGGCACCCAGGCAGAACCGGCTTTCATCAGAAAACACAACATATCTCCACTACGTCCTCCAATGAGCTCTAGCTTGACACCACTGACGTCGCAAACGGCGGTGGTTTGGAGTAAGTGGAATGCACGCTACAGGGCGTCTGGCTCTGACCTGTCCTTCAAGTAACCGATTTGTGACAGTTCGTTGTGTCCCTGTGGTGGCAACTACAGCTCGAATTGCTGCCGCAGACGCGGTACGATGCGCCACGGCCATACGCCACGTGGCCGACCGGAACCCGGTCTTCTTGAGGCAGTACCTTCCCTTGACCACCGCTGGCAACAATCATGCACAGTGACTACTTTCCTGCCAAGTCGTTCTGCAATATTGCGGCAAGAAAATCCACCTTCTCGTAGCCCTATTACACGACCTCGTTTAAACTCCGTGAGCTGTTGATAATGGCTTCTTCGTCTTCTTAAAGGCATTCTTGATTAACATCAACACCCTACGTCGAATCTCAACGATAACTAACGCTCACGAACGTTGCAGCGCGCATTTACAGCAAACCTGCTTTGCATGTTCCGAAGGGCGCTACTAGCGCCACACGTATGCGCCGAGCGCGAAATTTGCATAGACGTCATCTTACAGATGTACTCTCACCGCCTACCAACTGTCGTTTATCTAACACAACCCCTTCTTGGTGTTGGATTTTTTTCCGTCAGTGTAGTACACATTCTTAACGTTTCGCCTTTCTTAGTTACGCATGCAATGGAATGAGTATACTCTTCACGGGACTTCTCTGACATTGCTTGAGCTAATAATTCCTGAATTTGACTTTCCATGTCTCCCAGAATCATCTGAGGCACTTACCGATGCTTGTCTTGAACACCCTATCTCGTTTGAGGTTAATTCCGTGATGGCCGAGGGCACTCTTACCAACGTTTCTTGAGAAAAATCTATCGAACGAAGAAATCACTGCTTGCAGTTTATTTATATTCGTCTCCGATATTCTGTCTTCATTTGCTGCCCTGAAAATCTCTAAGAATGGTTCCAACAAAAACGATGCTTACCCTGGCATTAATGTCCCTACCCGTTTTTGATGCTCATTTCTGCATCAAGATCTCCCCTTCTCTGTCCATCACTCTCCTACAGTCTCGCCTGGGCGTCAGCTACTGTGTCTAAGCTGTTATGCCTCGGTTCTGGTTCGTCCACGTGCTCTCTACGTCTCGTTGACAAACTAGGCTCCTTCCACAGATTTCAGGTGATGCTCCTAGGATTACAAATGGTCTTCGTCTCCGTACAAAGATTTCGCCACACAGGCCGTCTTAACAGCGTCATCTGGTCAAAGTCCGTATTCTATCCAACTGAAGCCACAGTTTCTGTATGGTTGCTTTGCTTGGTAACGTGAACACGGTATCCCTACATGAAGATTTAGCCGCCCCGGGGGCGCAGTGGTCTAAGCGATGGCTTCTGATCATTTTTCCGAACGGGGTCCGGGTTCGAATCCCGGTGAGGCATGGATGTTGTTTGTCTTACGGCACTGGTTCTCTCCCTTCCCTGGAACCAGTGACCCTAAATTAGGGACGGGCGACTGCTTATAGCCCATTGAGTTGCTCACAGTGGGCGTTAAACCTCCAATCAAAAAAAAAAAAAAAAAAGAAGAAGATTTAAGGTCTCGATAACACACTGCCACTCCTTTTATATTTTACGGAATCTAGCATTCGGAGAGGGAAGTGATTAAAAAGAGAGACCATGTACTTACAAGGATGAAAAAATGTCTCAAATTTGAAATATTTGGACTGAAATCTATAAACCGATAACTTGTGCATTAAAAATGGGGAGAGGTGCAGTCGGAGAGGGCAGAGAGGAGATTAAATGTTGACTCTTTTAGGGGTAGGACGTTTTGGAGAATTCCGCAAGGCTTCGAGAGTTTTGATGAGCGCGCCAATCAGTTTCCGGAGGCAGCTTACGGTGTGGAAAGAAAAGTGAGTTATTCGATGTGAACGGCAAAAGCAAATTTCTGAAGTCCTTGGCGGAAATAGAATGTTGTTAAGTTCTTAACTTTAGGAGTTCCGTCATCCTTGGAATCATATGATCTGTTTTCGCAGTTACTTCCCTTCCCCAGTGCCAGATTCCATTAAAATAAAAAAAGGCGAGGGACAGGGCGTTGCTGTGGCCTTAAATTTTCATTACAGTATATCACGTGCACGTTACCAAGCGAAGTAACCATACACTGATTGTTAACTGAAAGCTGTGCAAATATAAAGCGTATTTGTGGCGTCTACCTCCTGTTCGTTACTACTTCTAAGGCTGAACTGGATGAAGAATAGGCTATAACATTAACCTTGAAGGCAACAGACTTTTGGTGATTGGCCACGGCCTTTGAAGACGATTTCTGCCGTTAGATGGCACTACGTCCCAAGGTATGAACAATACAGTTTCTGCGTTATTTGAATTGATGATATGTGTTTGTTAATAAAATTCCACTACAATTTTAAAAACAACCTGTTTTTTTTACAACAACATATAATCCATCTTCAATATGGTTTACTGATTTTTGCTGATGTGCGTCTTTAAAACAGAAAAATGTGGGAATGTCATTTCACGAGTTCCCATCAGATCACAGCCTGAACCAACTGTGGTTTTTTTTTTTTTTATTGGAGGTTTAACGACCACCGTGAGCAACTCAATGGGCTATAAGCAGTCGCCCGTCCCTAATTTAGGGTCACTGGTTCCAGGGAAGGGAGAGAGCCAGTGCCGTAAGACAAACACAACATCCATGCCTGACCGGGATTCGAACCCGGACCCCTTACGGACGAATGATCAGAGGCCAACGCCTTAGACCACTGCGCCACCGGGGCGGCCAACTGTGGTTGAAAGCAATGCCTCGGGTGGAATTTCAATTAAATTACATCGCCATCAAGTGCAGTTTGTGGTGGCGAATTTTCATTCTGATAATTACACCTAACTCCTGGCACAAGCGACTGAAAGGAGATGCTGTGCCATCTATATATTTCCAGGTTATCCACAATATATGGAAAATGCCTCCTACAAAAAATGGCAGACATGTTCAGAGAAGCAATGATGCGGCTGATTACTGTAATACTGCACAAATGAAAATAACGAGCGTAACGTACTTGAATAATACAGAATTATTAGTTCATTTTGTAAATACTTCCAGGAATGACTGATCTTATCACATTTTATCTCATTAGTAACCACGTAGGGCTTAGCGTGAGCAACTCAGTGGGCTATAAGCAGTAGCCCGTCCCTAATTTAAGGCCATTGGTTCCAGGGAAGGGAGAGAGCCAGCTCCGTAAGACAAACACAATATCCATGCCTCACCGGGATTCGAACTCGGACCCTTCTCGGACGAATGATCAGAAGCCATCGCTTAGACCACTGCGCCACTGGGTAGCATTCAAATTACATCAGTTCCTACAGAAATATTCCCTTGCCCAAGGGATACGAGTTCAGAATGTAAACGAAATCCTCTGAGCGAATGATGTAAACAATTACACAGGAACAACAAGCGTCAGCGCGCGTCAATAGATGGTGCTGCGTCCCGACTCTTAACTCTTGTCCTTGCTGTTTTCGTTTAATGTTACAGCCTGGTAAGTGATCTAGTTCAACCTTGCTACATCATGTTCCGAGAATAAACTAATTAGAGTTTTTTTTATTAGATGTTTAACGGCCACCGTGAGCAACTCAATGAGCTATAAGCAGTCGCCCGTTCCTAATTTAGGGCCACTGGTTCCAGGGAACGGAGAGAGCCAGTGCCATAAGGCAAACACAACATCCGTGCCTCACAGGGATTAATTAGAGTTTACATGAGGTTTGATTCTTTTAACCCTGACCGTTAATTTTCAAATAGTCAGACTCAGTTGATCATGCTGCGTGTTCAAGGAATAATTTGCTAACGACATTAATTGGTTATTTAACTGCAACAACGACATAATTAGAACACTACGGATCATGAATTAACCAAATTTTCGTAGATATGTTGGACTGCTACAATCTGTTACATTGCCGCGACTGGAGTTAGACATTCCGTTACTTCTTTCAACTGCAGGATCTAACTAAACAATGCAAGATATCAAAACTATTTTAATGATATTGAGTCTGTGGACATTTAAAATCAGATTGCGCAGAACCTTTAAAAAACTGAAACAAAATATATACTTGATCAATTTCCTAATTTTCATATCTTCTGGTGTAAGTACATCTTAGTTAGTTCAATGAATATATTTAATTATTCTTCTAACTTCAATTAAGTGGTGACTGGTGACTTTATCCTGCATCGCCAACGGACTGTCTTCAGATGGACTAATCGGTATCATTTCAGTAGTGGATGTTGAAGGCGTTACAACAGCAGCCCGCCTGGAACGCTTAGGCAGAGGTTCGGACCGGTGACCAGCGGGTAACCGCCACCACCTAACCTCAATTAAGTCTAATTAAAATTTAGCACTGGCTAGAAGCACCTACGGAGGTTTTGTTGGTTTTTTTTTTTTTTTTGCAATGGGGGACTACAAAGATTGTTTGCGGGCGTGAGAGACACATTTGTATTCAATATTATATGGTTCATTACCAACTAGCAATATGCTTCACAGCGAAAATGTTTTTAGTTAGGATTATTCGCTATGTGTGCAGAGTTTCAAGTTGTTCACTACTTACTTTTAGAATTGTCAGGCATTTTAATCCTTGATAAAATGCATTCTTGTGCCACGTGAAAAGTTTTAGTTCAATTTACTGTGTTTGAAAGGTTTCTACACTACACTGTCAAATGTTGAGGAAACAAAAATTCAGTATTTTGTTCAGCAGAGTTGTAACTAAAGTAATGAAATACTCTCAAATAAAGCTATTAAAAAGTAAATCTAGAAAAAACTAAAATGGAAAATTGTTGTTAATAGTATGATGGCAACAAAAGAGCCATAGTGTTCTTCTTTAATGCACGGAAATTTCATGTCCCAGCATAATTGTATTAAATCAGAATTGTAAATCTTCATGTGAGTTAAGACCATTTTGCTGATTTACCTCCGTACAACCGTTGCATTGAAAAACCAAAGTTATGGTTTTTGAGCGAGGAAGTGTTAGCACTGAATAGAAGATAAGTCTAAATCGCACAGTGATTGACCAGGTGAACGAGTTTGTATATTTGGGAAGCATGTTTGTCTGTGACAGAGAGAACTAAGTAAATGGTGAAATTAGTGAGTGAGTGGACAAACAAACAACAAACATTAACAAACAAACAAAAAACATTAAACATTTTTTAATCGTGTGTAAGACGGATGTGTTTCTTGTTTGTGAGTAAGCACGATAAAAATAAAAGCACTTGGACTGTTCATTGAAAGTCATAGCTGTTTTATGAGGATTTCACAGGAATGATGGATTCTCAAAGAAGTCCCGAATGGCTGTGTATGAGTATATTTTTAAAAGAAAGCAAATTGCATTAATATTTTCGAAGTGAAAAATTAAAATTATGCGTCGGATGTTTCCAAGATGTTATATACATAACTTCTTCAAACTTCAGATATAATATTTTTATGCATTCTTCTTGAGAATCTTAGAGATTTTCCATTTTCTTTGTTTGGGTGTTTAGCGACCACCGTGAGCAACTCGATGGGCTATAAGCAGTTGCCCAATCCTAATTTAGGGCCACTGGCTCCAGGAAAGGAAGAGAGCCAGTGCCGTAATTACGACAAACACAATATCTATGCTTCACCAGGATTCAAAACCGGACCCATCTCGGACGAATGTAAGAAGCCTCTTAGACCACTATGCCACCAGGGTGGCTTAGATTTTTCATTTTCAGGTAGAATCTGTGAATGGATAAAACTCAAGTTTCCCCCAGGAAGTCGAGTGGTTTGAGGCCCTGGCTACTGATCATTCGACTGAGCTGGACCCGAGCTCAAATCCCAAGAGATGCGTGCGTGGTCAGCCCTTCTAACAGCGCAGGTTCCTTTTTCTCTGAAACCTGGGGCTCTA
Organism: Macrothele yani; assembly: GCA_039090855.1. Lineage (NCBI taxonomy): Eukaryota > Metazoa > Arthropoda > Arachnida > Araneae > Macrothelidae > Macrothele > Macrothele yani. The sequence continues at coordinate 16,120,722 of CM077015.1, read as the reverse complement.
CATTTAGTGTGGGACACTTCTAGTAACCATTAGAGTTGCTTATGATATTCGTCAAACTACAAAACAAAAATATTAGATTCCGTGAACTCACTGGTTTAAAGAAGTTTTCCAAAATTCGGTTTGTTTTTAGTTTTTGTAATCGCGAACACTTCAACATTCACTTATCCAAAAAATTTGATAAACTTACGGGTAAAAATGTTTTAACTGGAAAATTATAATACCGGGTTTTGTTTTTGCCCTTTTTAACATTTGAAATTTTTTGAGATTTGATTGTCCTCAAAATGTACCTCACTAAATCTAATAATTTCACGTAAGTGCTCTTCTATTGATTAATATGAAGCATTTTAGCATTAATAATTTTTAATTGCATTTTTGCGCTCTATTTTGCTTTTAACAGTTTTCTTCCATTTTCACACTTTAGGAGCAAGTCTAAAAAATCAGGTCTTGTGCTACAGCAACTCCGGAAGACGTAGCAGAAGAAACGAATATTCTGCTGGGCACCAGGCACGCATGATGACAGAAAAAAAAGCAACAATCGGAGAGCAGAACTCATTTCCAGCTACCAAGAGCATTTTAACCCTCCTTTAGTTATGTATTTTTATGAAGAATTGAATTAATTACTGGTAATCTTCGAACATATTACACTGTAAATTAAAAACTCTAAAAATAAAGTAATTTGTGATAGTGACTCTCGATGTTTGCGCTTATCTATGCCAAAATATATACCACGCTGTAAATTTGTTTCCCCAAAATCAAACGGTTTACCACATAAGCACTTAACAAAGACGTTCATTGTGTTCTGTTCCTGAATGCGATGCAATAACGAACAGTTTTGAAAAAGTTTCTCAGTAAACCATCACTCTTTGGTACTATAAAACGAACGAGGCATCAATTTGATATTGCTTACTGAATTTCACTAAGTTGTTCGCTAAGTTAGTAAATTCAGCCGGGAAAATTGTAAATGTGAAGTACAGGGCACAGGTTATGTGACGTATACTCTAATTTAACTTTCCTTTTTAGTTTCTTTCTCTTTGTGGAATTTGGGTTCATTCTCTTTAGCGTTTTTCAAACTTAACGTGACATCTTCTCTCTCGCAAGACTATGGTTGGCAGCAACTTGATGTCAGAACGTGTGACGTGTGGATGTATCAGATGAGAACAGAATATACAGGGTGATTCAGAAATGTTGGTTATAAATGAAAATTTAGGTAGTACTCATGGAAACAAACAAAAAAGTCTTAGTCAACATAGGTCCGGAAACGAACCGTTTCCGAGATAATTGACATTTTAGTGCAGGTTTTCCAGAGGTAATGTAAAGTTGTTTTTTCCCCAGCTGTCAGCTATTTCGATTGTTTTGTACACTTCTGAGGAAGAAATCGGGAGGGCTGAATTGTTTGAGAGAGAGGTTAGACCCCAATTTATTTGAGGGAACGGCTAGACCCCAAACTTGATCCTCCCAAAAGTGCCCCCTCGACTCCCCCTCTCTAGGAAAAAAACGTCCCAGTTCTTGGAGTAAAGCACCACACACGGAGAATACTTTGAACTCCCGGGGGACAGTGAAGGGGATGATTTTTGAAAGGGGGTAGGTTCAGGGTCCCAACTTTCAGCCCAAAAACAAAGAATTCTGAGATATCTCCCGCGGGAGCTCCCCAAATGCAACACAAATAAACTGTGGGGAAAAACCAACGTTACATCTGGTAACCCTGCATGATGTTAAAACGGCAAACAGCACGTACAAATAAGGACACAAGTGTCCTGTAGGGTGCTTACCTTCACAACAAATGTTCAAAATGTCCTCCGTTTGCTTCGATACAGCCCTCCAGTATCCTTTTCGGCGAGACGTGCATTCGTTCAAACATGCCTAGGTTGTGCCTGATTTCTGCGCATGCAGTTTCCACTTTTATCAGCAATTCGTCGACGTTGCCCACGGGGACTGCATACACTCATCCTTTCAAATAGCCCAGATGAAGAAATCCAATGGACTGAGGTCAGGTGAGCAGGGAAGCCAACTGCGGGGCTGTCTCAGTGGGCTGTCCCACCGTGTGACGAAAATGCAGTCGTGAATCATTGTTAGATGTGTACGAAGGGAGACATCTTCCAGTAGTTGCGGGAGGTCATGTGCAGAAAGAGCAGATATAAATCACCTGTAAGCCTGTTGGGAAGCACAGATGGCCCTATGAGACAATCATCTAAAACACCAGCCCACACGTTAATTGCGAATCGAACCTGGTGACGTGATTGCTGGATGGTTTGGAGATTTTCGGCTGCCCACTGGTAGCAGTTATGGAAGTTGCAAATGCCATGTCTGGTGAATGAGGCATCATCAGTGAATAGAACATTATCGAGAAAGCGCGGATTACGCGCTCATCGATGTAGCAGCCACCGGCAGAATGCAACTCTGGGTGGAAAGTCCCTCACACCTAGGGCTTGCACTCGCTGGATATGGTAAGAGTGTAGGCGATTGTCATGCAGAACTCTCCAGATGGCACTTTAACTCCTATTATCCGCGAAACCAATCCTTCTAGTGCTCGTTATCGGGTCTTGTTCTATTTTTCATAACACTCGCTCATCTAATCCAGGATCTAGGGCACTTCTTGGCTTCCCCGCTGGTACAGCAAACTAAAATGACCCATTCTCTGTCAGGCGCTGGTGGATCCGCATAAACATGCGACGATCGGGATTCCTTCGGTTTGGAGGGGCAAGTTTGGGGTCTAACCGTAGCCTGGAACAATTGGGGTCTAACCGATCTCTCAAACAATTCAGCCGTCCCGATTTCTTCCTCAGAAGTGCAAAAACTATCGAAATAGCTGAGAGCTGGGGAAAAAAACAACTTTACATTACCTCCGGAAACACTGCAATAAAATGTCAATTATATAGGAAACGGCTCTTTTCCGGACGATAACGTACAAGTTTGTCCGCGCCGGGCTTCGAATTCGGGTCCCCTCACTCTGGAGTAAGTCGCTCTCCCAACTGAGCTACGCGGACATGTGCTCTCACTGCTGTTTGCTTTTATCTCATGTGCGTTCTGTGGTGCAGGCACATCTCATCTCCCCTACCTAAAGAGGGCCTGGGGCATTGTCCACGGGTCAGCTGGGACCATGTGTCGCTGTAGGCAGTCATCCCATGAAGAACGTGCATTTGAGAAATCCCAGACGATTTGGTGTGTGGAATGTCACATCACACTGATTAGTTTTTTTCGAAGCACTGAAGAAGGGATTCTCAATTTTCTTGTCTCGCCGTGTGGAAAGAACATCACATCATTACGAGAAATCTAACGGTCGGGTAATCCTGGAAGTTCGGACGCCAATATAACGTACAAGTTAGTCCGCGCTGGCATCGAATCCGAGTAACCTCACACCGGAGTAAGTCACTCTCCTTACTGAGCTACGCGGAAATGTGCTCTCACTGCTATCTGCCTTTATCTCATGTGCGTCCTGCGATGCAGGTACGTCACAGGACATATGTTGACTAAGACCTTTTGGTTTGTTTCTATCTATATTTTCATTTATGACCAACATTTCTGAATCCCCCTGTGTGTAATGTTTGAGAAGCAGCAGTATGTGGAGATGGTGGAAGTTATCGTACTAATTGTGAAAGAAACGTTTGTGAAATTGAAGTTTGAATTATTTAAAATCTGCGTGTTTTAAGTTTAGTGTTGGTGTTGTTCTCTTAACGAGTTATTATTATTACTATTAACTCACATTCGTTTGATGATACCTTGTGAAAGTGCCAAAGTATTAGTGGCTGAATAAAAAAAAATCGTAAGTAATTTTTTTCGACGTTTACTTGAATGACTCCTGTTTCACTATAGGGGTAGTTTTTATGTGGTGTTCAGTCAGCTATACTTAAATGAGCATTACAGCTAATTTTTTTAATTGTGGTTTAACGATCACCACGAGAAACTCTAAGGGCTATAAGCACAGTCACCTGTCCGTGATTTGGAGACCGTTTCGGATGATTATTCCGAAGCCAGCGCCTCAGACCACTCGGCCACCAGGGCTGGTGGTCTGGTATTTCAAAGAAAGATTGATCTTTTTTGACCAGTATGGAAAAGTATATCGCGACACTGCAGGTATTCTGCAAAACCTTATGCGAACATGGATATCTTCACATTAATCTCTGATACCATGGAACAAATTTTAAATGCTATGGAGAGCTACAGAAAGAAAGCCTCACAAGAAATCTTTGCAAAACATGATAAATGTTTTTATTACTAAGAAATAACACAGCTCGAACGAAGATGAACTAAGTGCTTTAAAGTTATTGTGAATTACGTAGAAAGGTATGCAACGTTTTTGAAGTAGTTAATTAACTGATTAATTGGTCCTTAACTAAAGTTGTTGAACATAGAGCAGACTAACAACAATGATGTAAACGGTCATGGTGAAAAGAATCAGAACTTACGTAAATTTGAACTGGTTTTATTTTCCACATAGCGGTAACGAACAGCAAGTTGCAGTCGCCCATACAATGTTAGTTTCTAATCCGTCAGATGACACCAAAGAGCAAGCCCATATACAGTATATTTGGCATACGTGCTGCGTAAGTGAAGTTTACGTACATCTGCATAAAGGTTTCTAATTAAGGTGCCGGTGTGTATAGATGAAAAGAAAAAATGATTTTCGCTTAAATGTTTTATATCAGAGATATCGTAACACTTGAAATTCTTTAATGATTGATCTTCGGGTTGCTTATCGAATACGTATGCGTGGAACAACAGTAGTCGTCGATAAAGGTTATATGAAAATAACCTTTACGGCAAGGAGTAATATCTTGCGTAGCACGGAATGTATAAATGTGCATAACTAATAATATATCGTTTGGCATATAAGCACTGTCTTTGTTGTGGGGCTATGTCAATCATGTTCACTTGCATGCATAAATTTTCGATAGATTAGATATCTATATCTGTTACTAAATATCCTTGCTCACTTTCTTTAATAAATTTGCATCACACTTGCGGAAACCATCATGTTATACTGTATACAACACATGTGACGTACCTGCCAGCAGGACGCACACGACATAAAGGCAGATAGTAGTCAGAACAAACGTCCGCGTAGCTCAATTGGTAGAGTGACTTATTCCGGAATGAGGGGATCCGGGTTCGAATCCTGGCGTGGACAGAAATGACGGAGAAATTTACTTCGTTATAATGGCGCCAGAACTTTCCGGATGACCCGACCGTTCAAAATCTCGGAATGGTGTGATGTTATTTCCACCCCGCGAGATAGGAAAAATAAGAGAATCCCTTCTCCAGCGCTTCGAAAAATAAATGTGTGTGACGTTGCATTCCACACACCAGATTGACTGGGAGTTCTCAAGTGCACGTTCTACAGTGGATGGCTGCCTGCAATGATTCATGGTCCCGGCTGACCCGTGGGCCATGCCCCCGGCCCTCTTTCGGGGGGAGATGTGACGTACCTGCCAGCAGGACGCACATGACATAAAGGCAGATAGTAGTCAGAACAAACGTCCGCGTAGCTCAATTGGTAGAGTGACTTATTCCGGAATGAGGGGATCCGGGTTCGAATCATGGCGTGGACAGAAATGACGGAGAAATTTATTTCGTTATACATATTGTAATTAAACTATATACAACATAATGTAATGAAACTGTATACAACATATTGTAATTTTCTGCTCGGTACCGCTCATCACGGAAAGCCTTTCTCTGAATATTTCTTTCCTAAAATCATGCACGGCTTTCCTCCAGGAGGGACAACTGTGTATTCTATATTAGTCGGTATCTCTTTTTCTAAAAACGACATTTAAAAAATTATGTTTATTTCTAATACTATGCTCCGTGACAAACATTTTACATAATTTTTTTTAATTTTTCTTAATGCTCATTTGTGCCATTTTGTGGCGTAAGTGTTTATTTTATTTTCTTGTAATTGCATCTCCGCTACTAAAAACCCGATTGAAAAAAATGTTCTTAAATTATGTTCCGTTCCCTAGGGTAATGATTGCTATCATTGTCCGCTTTAAATAATGCACGGTTTCCTCGTAAGAGGCGTTTATTTATAAATCTTTTCGCTTGCTATCCGTGCTTATACAAGCAACATTTCAAAAATTCATTTTCCGTGGCATAGCTATAGAAATTCATTTTCGTACATTTTCCCACTATTTCATAATTCGCACTTGTTCCCGGGTGGGATGGTTCAGTTTTATTTCCATTTGCAAAACTGTATGTCCTTAAAATACCATTCACAAAATGCATTCTTGATCTGGTCAATCCATTTTGTTTGGGAAATCTTCCGATATTAAAAATATTTTGTGCACAAGTTTTGATTTCTCTTAATCTATATTTCTGCTGATAGTGGTCATAAACGTCAATTTCTACTTGCAATCTTTTATCGATTCTAGAAATCCAGTGTTAGAAATCGTTTCTGAAATTGGTTCCATTCGGTGCTAAGGAAACTTCGAACACTGTGTATTTAAATAAAGCCAAGTTTTTTCCGCTAATGGAAAAACTTGGCTTATTTAAATACACATTTCTATTTCTTATTTCTTTTTGCTCTAATACCAAATTTCTACATCTAAATGAAGTATTGTTCGGCAAAATGTTCAGTATTTAATCTCTTTTTGTGTCTACTCTCCACTAGAATTAAATACTATGTAGACGGGGTAGCCCCAGCTTTGACTTGTCGTTTCTGGGATTTGCTTTTAATTAGTTCAGCTATCAATTATGTTCTGGTATCAGCTGTACAGTGTTCGCAAATTAGGTAAACTTTAGGGCATTTTAATTTTTATGTGTGATTCATTCATATCTTGGCATATGCTTGGCTTCTACATTTTATCAATATGTCCTGACATGATTTCATTTTTATTGCATTCTTTTCCATTAAGAGTTCTCAGTAAAAATAATTTATTTGTATGGTCAGCTTTTCCATGCACTCTACAGAGCACGTTTTCATAGCTATGGCAAATGTTTCGTTTCTGGTGGGACTGTTTTTATAAAGTCCGATCAATGAGCAATATTATGGCCGTCACTTGAGAGTCCCTCTTAAGAGCGCATCGAACCTCTCAGTTGGAATTCTTTCTTAAATTATACACCATTTATGAAAACTGGAATTTGTCTGTGAGAAAGATCGAAGCGCGTCTTCTCGCTCCAGAGTGAGTTGTTCTAACTGACTAAGTTACACCGACGGAATGTATCACTGCAGAATTGACGTGTTCACCTCTGCAGTATATCACACATTGTTTTCGATACTTCATTGATAGTAGTATATGGGGGGTACTATGGCACACACCCAATTCGCATAAAAACCTCAAAATCAGGCATTTTTTGATTTTTCAGACCTCAATAATCACGAACATTTTAAGGCTTTTTATGATCAAAAACACCATATTTTCATTAAAAATCATTGATTTTTGGGCATAAAATAGTCAAAACATCAGATTTTTGAAAATTGAAGTTTTTACTCTGTTTTTTCATAAAAACAGACATCATAAAAACACACATTTTTGATGATATTTGACGACTTTTTTGAACAATTGCAATCATTTTGAGCTTTGAATAGCTTCGAAAGTGATGAAATGATGGATTTAGTGATCAATAGAAAAGTTGTAAAACAAACTACTTTGCAAAGTCCTTTTTAAAAATGCATTAAAAAAAGGGGTACCCAAAATGGATACCCCTTATAGGAAGATTAAAAATTTAGGAAGATTAAACAAATTCAAGATTTAATTAAAAATATTACAAAGATTTAAACGAATTCAATAATATAAGGTTTTGTTATGTAGTACTTCATTTCTCTTTAAAGATAATTTTATTTTCTGTTTCGGTAATTCTTCTTTTGAACCTCTCTCGATCAACTGCATATGTTTCCCATATACCTTTTCATTTCCTACATATATGACATTAGGATCGAAGTGAACTTTCATTTTAATAGAATTCGTTTTTTAAGTTTTTACTAATTCATAATCATAATATAGATCATCAATTTTACCTCTGAATCTGAATATATAATTACCTTTATTAATTTTTTTAATTGCACTGTCAGATAGTTTTCCGTGACATTTTCTAAGATAATATTCTTTTTCTTCATCATTGACTTCTATTTTTGCAATAGTTGTATCTCCGAATTTCGTTTGGATTTTTTTCAGTGACATCAATTTATAATCTCCAGGATTCAAATCTTTTAATTTCTGTGTTTCTGTAAATAATCTGATGCTATTGAACTCATCCATTTATAAGGTTTTATTTTTTTAAAGGCTTTTGAATACATGTGATGAGAACTGTAAATTACAATAACTTACAAACTCATTTAAAATTTCTAATCCTTTGTTTTTAATTTCCTCGTTTTTTTCTTTTTTTTCAATTATTCTTTTTATCTTTTTTAAATATTTATAAACTATAGTTAGAATATCTGAAAACTTGTAATTATCTCTATACATATGAATCAAGTCATCACAAAAATGAGCGAATTGAGATATTTCGTTACTATATTTTTTATCTGAAGAACAGTATAGAGCTCTAAGGTCACCCATTAAATCCATTTATAAGTTTTCATTTTTTGAAATATAATTCTTATAATGCATACATCTATACATAGAGCATCCGGGGCCTAAAACTCTTGGACATTTAGGTATATCTAAATCAACAGATGGAATATCTTCAAGCATCTCTTTTTCCATTACTCCTCCTTTATATGCAAATGTACCACCATAAATATGGTACAGGTTTTTAATATAGTTCTTTACCTCACAATTATTAATCCATAGTTCTTTGCTATTTGGATATCTTTTAAATCTCAGTCCATGCACATCTAAAACACACTTACGTACGATATTCAATTCTTGTTCATCTAATTTGCAGTCAGGTGTGAACACTGATATTGTTTCACCAATATTCAGTTTTGAGTGTACCCAACTTATCTCTCTTGCTATCTTACGATTTGGGAGTACAAATCCTTGAATATTTATAATCACAATTATATCATTCATTGTTTATATTTACTCACTTTTTTTAAATACATATCCAAAAGGTACAGTATTCAAATCATCTAGAATTCTTCTTTTATCAAATCCAAACATGTATTTCTTGTTCAGTGTATCTACAGCTATATTTCTATCTTTTTGTATCTTAAACTGATTATTTGATATTTCTAAGTAATCTGTTTCACCTGTTATTACTTTCATTCTATCATTGAAATTCAAAATATTTTCATTCTCATAGCTCATTTTAAATCCTTTAACTTTACCTTTTACAGTTCCATCATTTAGTATGTATCCATAGTCTTTTGGTGCACCAGCTATCCAGGATTTCATATATTTGTCCTCTCCCAATTCATCTGTCCATTCTCCTAACATGCATCCTGTTTTGATTTTATTAGTTCCATCATCTATATACACAACACTATCTGTGTCTTTATAAATCACTTTTTCACGTAATTTATCAAGCATTTTATATAATCTAATTCTAGCAGAACTAGTGGTGAAAGCTGCTATATAAACGTTAGTATTGAAGTTATTTTTAACATATTCATCTTTCATTTTATAAGTCATTTCTACACAGTCATCATTCATAAATATCATATTTAATTCTTTGAGATTATCATCTAATATAATTTTATAAAATTCATCTAAATCCATTACGTATTTAGTCTGTTTCATATTTTTTCTCTGTCCAAACTTACCCCATAATGAGTTCAAACATATCTTACTTATAAATCTCATTCCTGGATTTTTTTCTATTTTTTCTAATTTTATATCTAATTTCTTGTAAACTGTCTTCTTATATTCTTTTTCACTTTTAAAGTTTTCAGACCATTTATCATCTGTTTCTAATTTGATTTTCAAAAACATTTTAACGTAATCTCTAAATAGTTCATCAGTTTTATTTTCAAAATTCCAAACCTCATATATTCTTAAAATTTTATATCTTTTTTTAATTGCTAAATTCATTTCATCAGTAGTCCATGTACTAGTGAAACATCTTTCGTCTCTTTTATGATTACACTCCTTATTTCTAATTTCAAAGCATTCTTTACATTTCTTTTTATCTACAACAGTTTTAAAGTGATTACATTTGATAGTTTTAGAACATGATTTACAAAGAGCAAACATCAATTTTTCATCTTTAATTGGCAACACTGGATGATATAAATTTCTAGGTGGTAAGACCTTACATTTGATGAAACCATACCATTCTTTATCAAATTGTTCAGGATTAAATATCTTAACAGGATGACCAAATGGATAATTATCAAAGTAATTTACAGTTGGATACAGTGAACATACATCAATATATCTACCTTTTTCATTATTTTTAAATTCATATTTCAATTTAGTAGGCTCACACCTACCCCCATAAAATGCATCTCTAGGATTTAAAGGTTCCACGAAATCTCTATTCCATTCATTTTTTATATATTTTTTAATTTCTTTATTATTATTAAAATCACATTCCCATATAACAATTAATTCATATCCAGCTTTTAAAATCTTCTTTTGAATCCTCTTAGTTCTTTTATATAAGTCTTTCATACATATCTGATTCTGTTCATTTATAGTTGATTCTCTATAACATCTATTACATCCATGCCAGTGACATCCATGAAATTGAAACACTGTGTTTTCATAAAATCCATCTACTTTATAAATTTTCTTACCTAATTTTAATTTTTTCTCTCCACCATTTAATGCATGCTGAATATTGATATTATTCTTTTTAGACAGATAATCTAACCAAGCAATTGATTTTTTACTATATTTGTCTTTTTGAATTGTATCATCATCTATGGCAATTGTACCTTTTTTTAAGAATTTATCTCTATAAATACTCATGCATACACCTGCTAGAGTTACATATTTAAATGGATCGATATTTGCGATTTCTAAGAATAATCTTCTCAATTCTAAACATCCTCTTCTTAAAATATCTACATCTGATCTACAGTATTTAACAAATTCTTTTTGAAAATCAAACGTATCGTTTTTAACAGTTTCATACCATTTTAAGAATTCATTTCTCTCTTCAGATTTCATAGAATCACATCCATAGTAATGTTTTTCAGGGTATTTACCTATATAATTTTGATTACATTCTTTATTAAAATAATGAGGAAAATAACCTTTTGCCATCTCTTCTAACCCAAATGTTTTTGGAAAATCTCTTAATGGAATCATAGTAAAATTGATTGAATCTATGAATCTTATATTATATCCAGATGCCTGCATATAATTGAGTTTATTTCCATTATATATAGTAAACACTTCTATTTTGTTTTTAAAACAGTATTTAGCTAAGAATTGAAAATCAAAGCCTTTACCATAATGAGCTAGTACAGTATATCCAAAATGTTTTTGTTGAAATAACCAATTACAAAAATCATTTTCATTTTCAAATATCTTTTCACTACCATCATACATTTGACATACAACTAGATTAACTTCATGAGTTCCTGTTTCTTGTTTAGTTTCAACATCAAAGAATATATATTTCTCAGTATATTCATATCTACATTTTTCACACCAATCTTTTCGATTTCTTGTTAACTTAGGACAATCATTTTCACATTTACCACCTTTAGCATCTTTACGTTTCATATAGCATTTATGATCATGTAATACATATTTCCAACAATTTTTACATCTCTTTTCACCACATACATGCTCTTTGGGTTTTCTCTCATATCGATTAATAATTCTTTTACATTTTAAACATTTCCATAGACATTTACATACACTAACACCTTTCTTATTTTTTCTTTTGTGGTTATCAAAACACTCCTCACCTTTAAATAATCGATTACATTTTTTACAAAATATCTCTTCACCATTACAGTTACTATCTGTTTTAAAACATCTATCACATTTGAGAGGACATCTGTGTTGATCTGATCTTTTATAGCTTATTTGACAATAATCACAGTAATTCTCTTTTCCTAAAAATCCTTTAACAGAAGTAATTACATCGAAATGATTTCTATTTTTCAATATGTAAATACATGTAGATTTATATTTACCACTATATATACGTTCATTAAAATTCTCTCTGCAAAATATATTTATCTGAATATCTAAGAATTCTTCAAATATTTTAACCTCTTCTAAGCAACATATTTCTAATGGAATATTGCATAGTTCATGTAATTTTACAGCTAATGATTTTTGTAAAACTCTACCCATTTTGATGTATCTAATATCATTTTTTGATAATTCATTATGATTCAATTTATCACATAATAGCTTAGGATTTTGAATAGATAGAGCAGTTACAATTGATCTAGCTAAACATATGTTATCATCATTTTTTATCTGACAGATACTTCTTTTATTTTCTATTGTTTCATCATTAATTATCTTTATATGTTTACCTCCTGAAGGTAATTCAATTACATTAAAATCAAATATACAATCAGTTATTTCTAATTCCTTATATTCAATTTGATCAGATAATTTATAAATATATAGCTCATAGGCATCCTTAGTATACATCATTTTATCATGAAATGGTTTATTCAGTTTAGGATTATATACAATTATATCTACTTTACCTTGAATTTTACCAATTGCTTTTCTAAATATATGTTGTAAAATATTGAAATATTGTTCAGGTTTAATGTTTACTCCAGCTACTCTATAATTCTTTCTATGTACCATATATTTTTTAATATATTTTCCTTTTGTTTCAATAATTTCATAATCAGGTTTAAATAATTTTTCAAGATTTACAGCTGTTTTAATTTTCTTTTCTTTTCTTGGTTTCAATTTGTTATCTTTGAATTTTAAATTAAAAGAATCAAATAATTTTTTAATTCTATTTCTTCTCTCTGGATGATTAATAAATATTTTTCTTTTTCGATCTAAATATTCTGATGTATCTAATCCAAGGATATCTACTAAAACAGACTTATAATCACCTGTCTTTCTAATATATTTTATCAACGATTTAATTAAATCATCTTTTTTTACATTTCGTTTTCTGATATTTAATCTTTTTAAAGCATTTCTAAGTTTCTGAACACTAATAGCATTCAGAGCACTTTTAAGATGCACAATAATAGGCTTCAAAGACTTTTCCATTTATAAGGAAAAAAATTTGTAACTATTTATAGGCAGGTATTTTTATAAACAGATTTTTAAAAGACGTTTATGTAAAGAACTTCTTAAATGTCTTTGATAATGAGCATAAGTATATTCTCTTCCACAATCACAAACCAGTTTCCTATATAGAGTATAAGTTTGACAGTATTTGCAAATATGCTGACGATCAACTCTACCATAACGACGATGAATGTAAAATTCATCTATAGGTTTTGTTTGTTTACAACTTTTGCATATTTTGTTCTCCATTTATTAGGAAACAAATTTATAAAATACTTTGCTTTAAGCTTGCTGCTTTAAAGTCTTCCCAGATCTTTTCATTTTTTGGATTTATATTAATTTTAATATCATTTGATATATTATAATAGTCACAAATTTTTTTAATAAAATATACATATTTTAAATTTTTCTCATAGTACATAAAATCCAATAATTTTAAAAATAAATCTTCTGCTTCCTTATTAAATTTAAGGTTATTTTTTCTTTTAAACTGATTAAAATATCTTATTCTACTAACATATCTACTTTTTAAATATTTATTATAATCTATATAATAACAGTCTTCCTCTTCATCATATTTCATTCTTTTTATTTGTTTCATTACTTTTTTAAAATTTTCAGGAATTTCAATTTGTTCTTCTTCTGAAGATGAATAAGAAAGGTAATTAGCTTCTTCAATATCATTTTCCATTTATTAGATATCATTTTATTAAAAACTTTTTAGAACTTAGTTATTCTTTTAATAGCCTCTTTTAAATTATCAATAGTATGATCATTAACAATATTAAGATGATTAAATTTAGTTTCTATGTATGATATATTTTCTTTAACTCTGTTAAATAAATTAATAGAATTAGGATTATATTTTATTTCATATACTGTATTTAAATCTGGATACTTTATTTTTAAATTACCAATAGTTTTATTCATTTTATCTCTTTGACATCTGATTACATAATAAGGATAATCAGAGTTTTCTTTATTTTTCTGTATGATAGTAAACATATGAAGCTTTTTAGAATTAGCAGTTTTAGGTGTTATATCCTCTTCTACTTCTTTATATTTTTCATTTTCAAGTTTTAATTTTTCCATTTTCTTTTTTATCTTATTTAATTTCTTATTTAATTTTTCATTATCATTCTTGTATTTATCATTGAATTTTTTAATGTAATAGTCTTTAACAATCTTGTTAACTTTATCATAAAAATCGTTTGAAACCCAACAAGATATATTTAAAATTAATTCCTGCTTAACATATGTTCCATTAATAATATTCTTACCTGTTCCTTCTCTTATTTCATACATTTGATCATTTTTATGGCGGCCCGAATTCGGGCCACCACAATTTTTATAATATTTTATTAATTCTTGAGATTGTTTATTCTCTAACCATTTTTTAAATTTTTTACCACCTTGTTTGCATAATTTTGTAGCATTAAAGTATCCAGTATTTTTATCTATTATAATTTTAAAATCTCCAAATAGACCATACCAGTAATTATCTTTGATTTGTTCATAACATACATCTTTTAATGAAGCCATTTATTAGATATCATGTTATTAAATACTTTTTCACGTATATCTTATTTTAAATCGTTAATAATTCCTGCCTAAGAAATTATATCTTTAAATACTGAAATACAGTTTTTTCTTTCACATATAGATGGTAGCACAAGCAATTAAATCTCTTTCTTGCTTAGATGTAGTCATTACTGATAAGCTGCGAGCGAAAATGTTTACATAACCAGAGTTGAACAGCTGCCAAAATACTCTCCACGGCGCGCGATTATGTCCTCGGAAAGAAGCAGTTCTTCGTTACGTAACAACTTTGGATCATCGCCAAGTTTCTCTTGCTTGAAACGTAAATATATGTTTCAAGCAAGAATTTATCGGCCTGTGTTGGCCGATTGGTAGCGAGTCAGGCATGCATGCAAAAGGTCTCAGGTTCGAATCTCGGTACGGTAGAATGGCTCCCTGTCCTAAACTTTGAAATCAGAGTTTGGGTTCACGGTAGAGCGTGTGCGTGAATAACATCTGATGGTAGAGAGTGTGTGCGGTGGAGGGTCGAAAGAGTTAACGCCCACCTGGCTGGCCAGGTACAAATAAATAAAAAAATGAAGCACAGACCCTCCACCGAAAGGGCGTTTTGCAAAAATTTTTCAAATTACAGCGTCAACCCAACTGTTAAATTCATCAGGATATCCCAACCATTTAACTAAGTATTTATTTCCTTTCTTTCTAATAATTTTTTCAATCTTATAAACCTCATCTTTCTTATCATATTTAACCAGTTCCTTTTCATAAAATGTTCCTGTAATTTCTTCATTATTTAAATCTTTTATTTTATATGTCGGAAGATCTGTGTTCAATATATCGGAAATTATAAATATTTCTTCTGTAAATGTTGGAAGATAACCTTTCTTAAATTCTCTTTTATATTTTGAAATTCTTATTTTATCTCCTTTTTGATATTTTGGTTTATTTTTCTCTTTTTCTTTATACAAATTATTATAAACTTTTAATTCATTTTCTTCCTTACTTGCTTCTATAGGTGTCATTTTAATGGATCTATGATAAGAATTATTATAATTCTTAATTAATTTATCTAGTACATTTAACCACTTTCTAGTATTATTTGCTGTGAAATACTTCCACATTTTAGTCTTTAAAGTTCTATTGAATCTTTCAATAACAGCACATTTAATCTCAATATTCTCAGTTGTAAACCAGTGAATATTTTCATCCTTGAATAACTTTTGAGTTTGTTTATTTATAAACTCTGTACCCTTATCTGTTTGAAGTTTTTCTGGTTTTCTTTCTTTAAATATTTTTTTAAATGCTCTAGTTACCTCTTCACCTGTTTTTCTTTTAATCGGAATTGTCCAAGCATATTTACTGAATATATCAATCACTGATAAAATATAATTTGTGTCATTATTAAAGGATTTAAATTCTTGCATATCTATAAGGTCAGCTTGAAATTGGTCATTGACATGAGAAACATAAATTCTTCTTCTTTTAAATCTATGAATAAGTGGTTTATGTTTTGTATATACATCTTGTTGATGTAAAAACTCTTCTATATCTTTCCTGGGTAATTTAGTTTTTCTTTGTAATTCATTAATACCACAATAACCAGTTTCTGGTGTATAATAAATATTTTTAAGGTGTTTCACGACGTCTTTAAAAAACACTCTTTTTAGATCCACAAACTTTACACTTTCCTTTTGCCATGGGTCTACCATTTTTAGCTACTGTTTCTTGAATATCTTTAGTTTCAGTTTTCTGTTTGCACTTTAAGCAATACATATTTATATAGGATGAAATTCCTAAACCAAATGTTTTCTTTGCTTTTATAATTGGTTTTATAACAGCTCTAGCTTGTTTCTCTCCTAATGGATAGAATCCACTTGTAGTATTTTCAATTGAATCTAAATCGTTTAAGAGTTCTTGATCAGCAATATGTCTCTGTTTAGTATCTTTAGTTTTACTATAAGCTACGTCATGTTTTTTACAAGCTTTATCAACTCTGTTAATTCCTGGATCACCTCTTTTTAATCTCTTTTCTAATTTTGTAAATGGACCACAATACTGGTAACCAGGTATATGCATTTCAGGTGGATTTAATTTATCTTGTAACCATCCTACTATATCACCTCCTTGTAATTCCATTTATTTAAGTGTAAATCTATTTTACATATCTATAACCATTTAGTTGCGTTTGTTTTACATATTTCTCTAAAGGAAAATACTTCATATTTTTTATAAAATCCTCTTCTCTAACGTAAGCATCCTGTTCTGAAATTGAATTAGCGTTTATTAAATTTAATATCTGTTTATAAAATTTGTAAGCTTGTTTATATTCTTCTTTTCTCTCTGAAATATTTAGAGTTTTATCAACACCTTCAATGACTCCTGCTCCTAAAGAAAGTGCTGCTAAAGGAATAAATGCAAAAGCTGATAAACCTGAAGCACTAAATATAAATTTGCCTACTGATAGTGATATACTAATTTTATTATAGTAATTAAAACTTTTTCTGTATACATACATTTTCTTTTCTAAATATTCTTCCATTTATATAGGATCAAAGTTATGTCTGTATCTCATATGAGGATTTTTCAAATCTAACATGAAGAAATCATAAGGTTTTTTAATACTTTTTTGATAAGGATCTATATTAAAATCACCATCAATTTCTCTAATAATTTGTTTAATTTCTCTGTGCTGAAGTTTAAAAAATATAAAGTAATCACAGTTTTTTCTTATATCAATAGGTGTTGAATAATAGGTCTGTGATAAATAAATAATGGATGCATTTTTCTTCCTTCCTCTTATAAAAAATTTTTCAATTTCGTTTTGATCTTTTTCTTTTACACAGTCATCAAAAATAACTAGATTTTTTAATGAAGGATCTAAGTCATCTACAGTAATAAATTCATTTATGTCTGAACTAAATAATGTTTCTTTCTTAAACTTTTTAAATAATTTTAATAACTTATTTTTATTCTTTCCCTTTATTTTTAAAATGTCTTCCTCTTCTATATCATCAAACACTGAGTAATTTTCTTTTAATTTAGAGTATTTAGGTTCGTTAATATCTTTTGCACATATGAATAATGCATCAAAATTTAAATGATCATATATTAAATTTAATAGTAAATTTGTTTTTCCACATCCTGAAGATCCTGTTATTAAAAGTTTAAAAGGATGAATAGGTAACATTGGATTTTGATTTGGATCTATAAATTCTTCTGGTTCGGAATAATCTTTTATTTTAATGCTGCAAGGCTTAATCATATTTATTTAATAGAAATTCAGCATCTTCAATAAACATTTCAGCTTCAAATAATAAGTCTTCAGCTGGTATTCCTTGAGATAAATAACATTCAGCTAGATATAATGCCATTTCAGCAAAAGATAAATATTCTTCAATTTGTTCAAAATCTTCCATTTATATAAGTAAAATAATTTGCTTGGAAGTAAAAT
Source organism: Macrothele yani (assembly GCA_039090855.1). Lineage (NCBI taxonomy): Eukaryota > Metazoa > Arthropoda > Arachnida > Araneae > Macrothelidae > Macrothele > Macrothele yani. The sequence goes on along the minus strand of CM077015.1, from coordinate 16,102,680 downwards.
AATTTGCTTGGAAGTAAAATAATTTGCTTGGAAGTAAAATAATTTGCTTGGAAGCAAATTTTCAGTTAAATAAATGAGTAAAGTGATACAAGATTTATTAAAATTAGCAAAAGTAAATGCTGAACTAAGAAAACGAAATAAGGAAAAGCAATTAGAAGATTTAGGATATGAAGAGGCAATCACAAAATTTCATAAACCTATAGTTGAAAAATTAGAATATCAAGATGTATCTAGAAAAGAAAATTTAAAAGCTATTCAAGATGCAATTGAAGAACTTTCATTTCAACCAATTGCAGAATCTTCAAGATTTCCTGCCTTAGAAGATGTTGAAGAACCTATTTCAGATGCTAAAGAAATGTATGAGAGAGAAGCAGGAATTCATAAAATTAACTTAAACAAAAACTTGAATGTATCAGTTATTAAAAAAAAGTTAGGATTTGATTTACCTTCAGAATTAGTTAATAAATCTGATGAAGAGATTGATGAAAAAATAAAACAAGCAAATGAAAAAATCAGTGAAATCGGACGTCTAAAAGGTCCTCAAGTAAAAGCACTTAATAATGCTAAAGATGAAGAAAAAAAGAAAAAATTACAGAAAAAAATTGATCGTTTCGATTATAAAATGGCTGAGGTGCGAAAATATATTAGAGCATTAGAAGCTCTCAAAATGGGGAATTACTATATGGGTGAGGGTCTTAATATTTTAGATAAATTAACAGATAAAATATGTAAGGGAACTAAAAATAAGAAAGTATATAACCAAGTAGTTCAAATACTAGATTTATTATTGAAAGAGGGTAAAATGACTAATGAGCAAGTAAAACAATATTATTCAAAGTTTCTATCTTAATAAATGAGTAATTATATTGTATCAAGAATTTATTTGAGTGAAGGTCAGAAAAACAAATTAAAATCAGCAGTTAAGAAAGGTGAAGAAATTACATTGCAAATTGATAAAACTAAAAGTGCTAATCATGATATGTATTTAACAAAAACTCAAATTACTCAAATTAAAAATGGTAAACGAATAACTATAAGTAAGACACAATTAAAGAAAAACGGAGGTATTTTACCCTTTTTGATCCCTATCTTAGCTGCTCTTGGTACTGGTGCTTTATCTGGTGCTGCTAGTTTTGGTGTGAATAAAGCTTTAAGTAAAGTAACTGGATCAGGTTGTAAACCGAAAGGTTCACACCTTAAAAAAAAACATTCTGGAAAGGGAGTTCTTCAGAATTACGAGGTATATCCAATAAAACGATAGAACAAAATATGAAAGATGTAAAAGGATTCAGAGGTGTATTTACATCAGATTTATTACCTAAAACGATTAAGAAATTTGAAAGTGGAATTATTAATTTAGATATATCTACAGGACCTGGGACTCATTGGGTCTGTTATTATAATGATCCTAAATATAATTTTGTGGAATATTTTGATCCATTTGGAGAATATAAATATAAAGACATTAAATTGAATAACATTTTCATACCTAAAAATATTGTAAAATATTTTGAAACATCTAATAAAGGAATTAGATATAATTCGAGTTTTTTACAAGAACCAACATCTGTTAAATGTGGTTTTTATTGTATGAAATACATAACTCAAAGGAATAAAGGTAAATCACCTGTTGAAGTTTTATATTCTTTTACCCAAGAACCAAGTGGTTATAATGAAGATTTTGTGCTTAATAAATGTTAATTTTAGATTCAAAAAATTTTGAGAAATCAGAAGATTTTACAATTGAATATGTCCCACCTATTCCTGTTAATGAAAATTCAAAAATAGCTTTAAAATCTATGTCTATGTGGGTTTCATGGAACAATATTGATGAAGAAAATAATACATTTAAGTATTTTGATGGTAGTTTATGGCATGAAATAACTTTAGATAATGGAAATTACACATTAAGGGAATTAAATAACTTTTTAATAAAACGATTTGGAGATGAACCACCAATTAAATTTAAAGCTAATTTCGCTACACAGCGCTTTATAATTGAATTAAAAGATGAATATAAAATTGATCTTAGAGAGAGTAAATTACATGAAATTTTAGGATTTGAATCAGAAATATATGAAGATAATCATCAAGAAGGAAAATATATGGCAAACATTTCTAGAGGAGTTGATGACATACACATTCATTGTGATGTAATTATAGGGACTCTATATAATAATATTAATTCAGATATTTTGTATTCCTTTACGCCATCTAATCCTCCTGGCAGTTTAATAAAAATTGATGAAATAAATCCTTTATTTTTACCCATTAATAGACGAAATTATATTCATAGAATTCGAATGTATATCACGAATCAAGATAATGAACTGATAGACTTGAATAATATGAGAGTTTTATATAGATTAATTTTAGCTTAATAAATGAATTATAACAAACATAGATTATATGCAAAACGATATGGTGGTAATATCTTCACTGAAGGAATTAAAACTTTTGGAAAAAAATATTAGAAGTTTTAGGTAAATCAGCAAAAACAGCAATTGAAGATAAAGCTAAAAATGTTATTCAAAATAAACTTGAAAATATATTATCTAAACCTCCTGTAACTGTTAATGATATATTAGCTAAAACGAAAATTCAGGATCGATATGGATCTGGTTTGAAATGGTATAAATGAGTTTTTTATCCTAATAAATGGAAAAACTTTGGGACTTAAAAGCTATTCCAGATTATTATAGTAATAAAATTGCTAAGTATGAATATATAAAACATAATGAAGATAGTACTAATGTAAAAGAATCTGATCAATATAAGTTTACTATTAAAGATACAAATTCACCTATATTATATAGTAACGGTTATATATGCTTAGAAAGTAAAATAGTAAAAAATAATAATGATACTATAGGAACTGATAATGTTACATTTGTAAATGGTGGGAATCTGTTTAGATCCGCTTCATTAACTATAGGAAAAGAACAAACTGATTCTAATATTGAATGTGCTTCATTAATTCATCAAATTAATGGACTTATAAATTTCACAAAAGATTATTCCACTTCAGAGGCTACAAATATGATGTATTATGTTGATACATCAGAATCAGCTGATAAAGATAAAATAGTAATAGATGATCCTAATAAAGATGTAAAGAAAGGATCAGATATCAAATTAAAAGAAAATGCCTCTTATAATAAAGGATTTAGACAGAGATGGCTTTTAACAAAAAACAGTAATGTAATAAAATTTTGGATTCCTTTAAGACAACTGTTTGGGTTCCTCAACGATTTTAGAAGATTAATTTCTGATATAAAAGTTACATTTGAATTTCAAAGAAATAGTCATAATGATATGTTATACACAGATGTTGCAAATCCTAATTATAAAGTTATTATATCTGATTTTCAATTATGGTTACCTTATGTAGAGTTGTACCCATCCATTGAGGCTGAATTTAAAAGTATAGCTTTGAATTCTACACCTATTGAAATTACTTGGTGTTCTGCTTCAATTGAGAAAAGTAATCAGCAAACAACATCAAGTGGTGCATGTCATATAAGAACTACATCTGATGAGGTGTTAAGTGTTCTTGTCATTCCACAGTATGAAGAAAAAGAAAGCAATCAAAATCAGAACAATATGGTTTTTGATAATTTAGATCTCCTTGAATGCTGGATATTATGTAATAATAAAAAAGTTCCAGAAGAAATTTATAAAACGAATTTTAAAGATGGGCAGTTAGATTATAATAGATGTTATTCTGAATTATTAGCAGCTGGATTAAATACTCATAATACTGAAAGTGGATGTCTTATAAGTTATGTAAATTATGCGAGATTGTATCCAATCTTTTATTTTAATTTATCTAATCATCCAGAGTATACTAATATTTCGAATTTAAGACTAGAATTTAACTGGAGATTAGGATCAAATCCAGGTAAACCATATAGATTTTATTTTATCGTGAATGAAACAAAAAGAGGATCACTTAATATGGCTAATAAGGAATTTAAAACTTTGAAAACTTTAGATTAAATAAATGAATTGGTACCCTTTTGGTTCGTCTTATGAAGAATTTGGAATTGGACCATCTGGACCTCCTGGAAATGGATTTAAATTAACAGATGATGGTAATTATGATATGGAAGAAAAAAATTTAAAAAATTGTAAAGAACCTATAGATGAACATGATGTTACTACAAGAGAATATGTTTTAAAACAAATGAGAGAGAATAATCTGGAAGTTAAAAGTGAAATAGAAAAAATATTAATGGTAGTTTTTCAGATTTTGTTCAAGAAACTGCTGTAAGAATAAGAGATTTAGATGCTGTACTTAAAGGTGAATTAAGTAATTTGGATCAAAAATATTTACATATTCAAGATGGGAATGTAATTAATGCAAAAGGTAAAATAATAGGAAATGTTGCTGATCCTACAGCAGATAAGAATGCAGTGAATAAGAGGTATTTAGAAAACAATGTTTTAATTTTAAAAGATGAAAAGTTTGATGTTCAAAATAAAAGACTAGTGAATATTCCATCTCCTCAGGATATGTATGACGCAGTTAATAAAAATTACGTGGATAATCAAAAATGTTATGCAACAATTCAAGAAGATAAAAAAGCATATAATACTCTTGGTGCTATGCGTTACTGGGAAACAGTCGTTTTTATGAAATTTAGTAGCAATCTCCTTGACAGAAATATGAAACTGAGTGAAAATATGGATATCAAAATTACATTTTATTTACGTCCTAATTATACTAATGGGAAATCAGAAGTTTTAATTACACTTGGGGAGAATATATTATTTAATGGTGATGCCTACACAGATAAACCTTTAATACTCTTTGCATCAGGAAAAAGAATGATGAATTAAGCATACAAGTCATGTCTTATTTAGAATTAAACATTTTTAAACCTTACTTAGAAATTGAAAAAATAACATACTTTTAATTCCATTTGAATTAGAACTTTAATCTTCCTACACTTTTTATCTTCCTAAATTTTTAATCTTCCTATAAGGGGTATCCATTTTGGGTACCCCTTTTTTTAATGCATTTTTAAAAAGGACTTTGCAAAGTAGTTTGTTTTACAACTTTTCTATTGATCACTAAATCCATCATTTCATCACTTTCGAAGCTATTCAAAGCTCAAAATGATTGCAATTGTTCAAAAAAGTCGTCAAATATCATCAAAAATGTGTGTTTTTATGATGTCTGTTTTTATGAAAAAACAGAGTAAAAACTTCAATTTTCAAAAATCTGATGTTTTGACTATTTTATGCCCAAAAATCAATGATTTTTAATGAAAATATGGTGTTTTTGATCATAAAAAGCCTTAAAATGTTCGTGATTATTGAGGTCTGAAAAATCAAAAAATGCCTGATTTTGAGGTTTTTATGCGAATTGGGTGTGTGCCATAGTACCCCCCATATACTACTATTGATCCCAGCTTTCTGCACCTCGTTCAGCACAAGTGTCTAAAATTTTAAGGCGAAAGGTGAATGCATTCACTTGTGGTCATAATCAAGTACCAAGCATGTAAATTAGAGCAGTAACATTAGTAAAGATGAACTATTAACTATTGATACTTTTACATACTGTGTTTGTGAAAGGTTTTATCAAAGAAAAAAGGGAAAACGGATAAAAACGGTAAGAGACGTCAAAAATTTCGATTTTCTAGAATCGTCAGAAACAAATCACTTTGCTTCGAGTTCAGAGAAAAGATCGCTATTTCAGCAAGTAAGATCTTTTGTAAATATTCTGTGATAAAAATATCTTAGTGGATGGTACATGATAACTGATCATCTCTCTCATCATCTGCTTTGGTCGCGAAAAAAGCATGATAGCAAATTCTAGGTTTGGGTCATATTCAATATTCCATCTCGTCTCTCAGAAAAACAACGTAAAATCAGTATCTGACGCTGTACATACCTAGAATCAATGACTCTAAATTAGTAATAGAATACTCCTCCTGGACTCATATGTTCCTTATGTTCACTGTGGTTATTACACTCGGAAACAAAATTAAAACTAAATACCCGCCTTGTGTTTGTATGAAAATTCAAAATATGCTAACAGTTGAAACCACATTTGATTGGAGAGCTTCCTTAAAAAATGAATAAAATTGGAACTTCCATTTCGACCTTCATCGTAATATTCTTCATCTGATCAACTTTCTTCGTTGCAATTTCATGCAACGTTCTATCATTTGAAGTAGTGCAACATAATCAACCCTTAAACTACTTGATGCTTCACAGAAAACAGCTAGATATTTCTTTTACGATTCGCACCGCCGAGCACTGGTAGTCTTCAGTATCTCACAGGAAATGTCAGTCTTTTCCCCACATCTTGCAGTATCTTTAGAAAATTACAGGCTGTAGCTATTTCAACCCAATTAAAGAAATACTGTATTAATAGAGGAGTTCCATGTTTAAAATTAGAAAAGAAAACTAAGTTTATGGCGCAGAGCCCTACTCGTTTCAGATTGCTTTATCAGTTTGTCTATGAAGAATATTCGCAATAATAGCAATGTCAGATGAGTTATTAAAAATATTGTGATTGTTACTGGTTTCTTTAAATGATGGAAAGTTTAAATGAAAAGATATGTGTAAACTTCATTCTTTTTCAGGTTTAATTATAAAAGACGAAGTGGGAGATTTGTAGGTTTATTCTCTTAGTGAATTTCCTCCGAACACGTGCACAGAATGCGCGATATTGTTGTTTTACTTTTTTAATACTACGAGAAAAATCAATCTTCTGACAAAACTAATTCTCTAAGATTAAGTTTCAATTGATTGCAATTGTATAATTCAGACAAATTCCTCTGTTTCTAACAGATATCACCGTAGCAAATTTTCCGTGCTCTGTTTCTTTAATGAGAACCGCTTTAATTTTAATGATACTTGGAGCTGTATTTCTCAATGACACTTCAGATACAGGGTTTCTTACTAATCAAGTCATCGATTCCCCAGCCACTCGACTGCAGAAAGTACAAAAAAACATCGCCTGTTCCCTTGTTTGTAATTCGCTATTGAACAGTGCGAAGCTTGCTTCACCTGTTCGAATTTGGATATATTATTTGACTTCACAAGTGACTACATTTTGCGAATAATTATTTTAATGCATTTTGTATTTGGATTGGTAACTGCCGAATTCTGTAGGCTGAGCTCCTAGATTTTTTCAAAACGTTTTAGCCTTATCGTTTTTACATTTGTAAAGATTCCACCCTGCTGTTCACTTGCGAAATTCCATATCCGCATTAGATTCAGTGTTGTGTTTGCATTTTTGTTTCTTGAGGAAAGTCAAGCAAAAAAGCAATTCCCAGAGATGTAAACCAACAGTCTGTCAAGCAATGCATGTTCCTCTTCCAAGCATTGATCTTTAGAGTGAGAAGTTAGCAGGTCCTAACAGTAAGAAAAGAAGTACCATTGTACTTAAATATCATCAGTTTTTTCTTATGTGTGTGTATGTGTCAAGGAGGTTAGAAGAAGAGGAGGTGAATGGACCCGGTTTGAGTGAAGCCAAAACAGATCAGCTGTTTCTGTCCTCTCTCTGAGGTGGTGGGAGTCTGCGCTGTGGGAGTTCGGGAAAGTGACGTCACTTCCTGTGGCTTAAGCAGTTTTGCTTAGCGCATGCAAACCAAGGATGGAAAGAAGGAATATATCGGACCTTATTTCTTAACATTAAGCTTTTGGTTACATTTTAAACATGGTTACTTGCACATGGGCAGTAAGTAACTATGCGCACTATGCACTTCCGCTCAAAAAATAATTATTTTGTTCAATTTTTTAAAGAAATGCCAATACATATTTTCCTGTTTTTTCTGGAAATGTTTTATTATGGGAATGAATATTTCAGCCTCAATTTTTTTTCATGCCTGTATGAGTAGAGTAAGGGTGCGAAAAACCCGTTCAAAATCGCGATTTCCCCATGGAGATATACAGGAGATTCTTAGGTTGGGCGCATTGGCGTAGTCAGCTGATAAAAAATGACGTCATGCCAGAAGGACAGGGAGAGGGGCTGTTGCCAGCTCCTCTTACTTCTAACCTCCTTGGTGTGTGTGTGTGTGTGTGTGTGTGTATAACCATGATTTGAATATCTTATCCAACTTCTGAGCAGTTTTATCTAGAGTATTACATCGTATTATTTTCATGAAAATCCCAAGTCCCTGCTATTTTTGAAAATCATTGAACTCACTACACACACACACATACAGTGGTGTGCAAAAGTACTGCATTACCAGCAAAACAGTGAATTTTTAAGTTTAACTCTTTTTTTAACCAACTAATTTTCATAGTTATTTCATCATTTATATGTCATTAGATGCGACATTTAATAGAGAGATTTCAAAAAGGTTTTAGCTTTCTTTCGTTCTTAAGATGCATTACAAAAATCATGACCAAGCCAAAATTGTTATGAAAAGGATGATTTATCCAATACTTTACTTTACAGCAATAAATCGGTTTTGTAATTCATAAGGAATGAAATGACATTTAAAAACAGAAATATAATGAAGCAAAATTATGATATGTACCTACTATTTTGTTGTCCCGCTTTAGCTTTAATCACAGATTTGCATTTCGGTGGCGTACTGTGAACAAGGTTTTATAAACGATTGGGTTGAACGATACGATTCTAAATTTGAATTACATCTTCAGAAAGTTGAATTTTGGTCGTTGACTTCCTTTTTGATATTTCATACGACACGTTGAACCAAAACATTTTCGATCGGGTTTTGGATTGGATTGGAGGTTTAACGACCACCGTGAGCAACTCAATGGGCTATAAGCAGTCGCCCGTCCCTAATTTAGGGTCACTGGTTCCAGGAAGGGAGAGAGCCAGTGCCGTAAGACAAACACAACATCCATGCCTCACCGGGATTCGAACCCGGACCCCTTCGGACGAATGATCAGAGGCCAACGCCTTAGACCACTGCGCCACCGGGGCGGCCGATCGGGTTTAAGTTAGGTGACTGTGGAGGCGAATCAAGATGCTGAACATTTTTTTCCTGAAACCACTTTTTCTCATTACTTTAGCACGATGACATGGAGCATTGTCATCTTGAAAAATAAAATAGCCATCATAAAGTCTTCTAGATGATAGTAGCATCTTGTTTTGTAATATCCAGATGTATTTCTGGGCATTCACCGTACCACCGACAATATGGATGTTTCCAACGTCATGTGCATATATTCAGCTCTAAACCATGACCTTCAATGGGTGCTTAACAGTACTCGCTAAGCAACTTGAATGGCATTCTTCATGCCTGAATCTCGTTACATAGGCACTACTCTGATTCCCATTAAGGCAAAATTCTGATTCATCACTGAAATAAACATTTCCCATTGCTTGGTCTTCCATGAGACATGCTGTTTTGCCAACTGAAGTCTACGCTGTCTTTGATTTGCAGTTAACAGTGGTTTACGCGTGTCTTTCCAGCCACGTAAGTCCCAGTCAAGCAGCCATAGTTAAGCAGCTTCCTCCTAACAGTAGATGTACTAACAGTAACCTCAGTCACTTCAGACTCTCTTTGAAGCAATTCATGAGAAATAAGACTCTTGTCTGCCAAGCTTATCTTTTTGAGCCCTCTGTCCTTCCTGGTCGTAGTGGATCTGGGCCTTCCACTGCGACCCATATTTTTAATATCAGCATTGTCTTTTACTTTCTTCAGCGGCCTAATAACTGCAGATTGATCCCAGACCACTGCTTCAGCGATTTGTCTTGACGAATATCCCTCTTCATTCAAATAGATGATGTCGTCGCTCTGTCTACTTTATTTTATGAACAACACATAACAACTGGAATATATTTCTTCCGACACCGTTGGGATCGAACCCCAAATTTCTTGATAACTAGCTGAGAGCGTTCGCTTCGCGCTAGGGTGTCAACAGTTAACAGCGCTATGTGTGGTTTATCAGGCAGCATCTGACTACACAAATCCGTATTGATGGGTTCAGCAACTCTACTGATGACGACACTTAAGTTGCTGAGCCCATTAATACGGATTTGTGTAGTCAGATGCTGCCTGATAAACCACACAAAGCGCTGGGAATTGTTGGTACACTACCGTAAAGCAAGCGCACTCGGATAGTTATCGAGAGATCTGGGATCCGATCCCGGCGGTGTCGGAAGAAATAATTTTCAGTTGCTATGCGTTGTTCACAATATAACGTGGACAGAACGATGACATCGTCTACTTACATTATTTTTCATTTTTTTTCATTTCATTTCATTTATTGATCTTGCTGTTATATATTAAAATTAATAATTCTGAATGGTTAAGCATAAACATAAAAATAACAGTAGGGAAGATCAAGGAAAAGACCTCGAGGAGACCTGACCAGCCTTGATCTCCCTAGGTTTAGGTGAAGACAAGAACATTGATATAACAGCAACAGAGTCAAAAAAGGAAATAAATGTCAAATTAAACTTCTAATCATAATATTGAATTAACATCTTATCAAGGGAAAAGTAATATTAAAGTAATGAAAAACATGAGTTGTCCCAACCTACCCAATTCTCATTGTATAAATCCCCCGTCCCTTGGTCACTGAATCTTCACATGGTAAGTCCCTCGCATTCCTCCATCAGTCGAATAATCCCTGTCAATCAACCTCCCATCTTGTACTAATAAATGGATATCAGTTGTTAAGTAAGTAGTGTTTTAATTTCTTTTTAAACAAATTGAAGTTATTAATAGATATTAATTCTGCAGGCAAAAAGTTCCAAAACTCCGGACCAGAATAATTTAGACTTTGTTTAGTAGTTTGTGTTCTAGGTGCAGTTAGTCTCAACAAAGCTTGGTTACGAATATTATAACGGTACGTAGCAGTATTAATTTCTATGAGCTCCTGTCCAAGGTTCAATTTAGTTCGTTTGCACATAATGCTGCCTAAGTTAAAGCGAAACCGTTACTGAACTGTTAGAATATTATATTTGTTCGGGTTGCTCTGGAATATCTGAACGTATTTTGCCCTAGTAAGTTGTCGCCATTTAAATTATATTTAGAATCTATTAATCAAATGTGTTTACTCTGAAGAATTTGTAATTGATGAATGCACTGCTGGCCACCCAAAATGCAACACCAAGAAGGAAGCATCCGATTGGCCTGAAATTCGTAGCATCCGTCGCCCGCGAGAGGACATGCAAACGATTAGCATTGCAAATCATGAGCGCCCGGCACGCCACCGAGAAGTACTATAAGAAGGGTACACAGAAGGCGGGGTGTAAGTAGTGGAGGTGTGTTGTTCTGCCGGACCTGTGTGTGCGAAGCTTCGTGATGCCTCGTTGCAGAATACGGCAGTCATTCCAGCACGTTTCGGAGTGTCACAGAGGATGGATAGTGGCTTATCGCGGCAGCGATTTATCGTACCGAGACATCGGTGCCCGTGTGGGACGACATCCAGGCACAGTGAGGCGAGTATGGATTCGGTAGGTGCAGGAGGAACGGACGGACCGACGTGAGTGATTGTTGCAGCCCGGCACACCACCGAACGAGAGGACCGGCATGTTATGCGGCGGGCATTGACGGCTAGCACCGCCACATCACCGACGTTAGCGCAAGAATTGGGGTGTGTTGCCCAACTACCTGTGTCAGCGCGCACCGTTCAACGTCATCTGCAGGAGCACGGACTTGTCGCACGGCGCCTATTGTCCGATTACCATTGACGTTATGCCACCGGCGAGTGCGGTAGTGGGCCGTTGAACGCCGCACCTGGATTACAGAACGGCACCACATTGTCTTCTCCTACGAATCCCGGTTCTGCCTACAACACCACGATTGTCGGATCCGCGTGTGGCGGTACCGCGGCGAAAGACTGTATGCCTCCTGCAATATATATCGCCATACCGGTCCGTCGCCTAGCGTTATGGTTTGGGGCACATTTGGATATGACACCCGCACCCCTCTGGTACGCATCGCCAGTAAACGTAGCAGCCACTGCTGCATATCCGACGTTTTGGAGCCTGAAGTCCTCCTTTACCTGCAGGACCTGCCAGCGGCCACGTTTCAACAGGACAAAACGCGCCCGCACGTAGCACGCTTCATGCAACAATTCTTCACGGCCCATCAGGTGTCACTGCTGCCGTGACCCGCCTGTTCTTCCGATATGTCGCCCATCGAACACGTCTGGTCGCTGATCGACAATCGAGTGGCCCGGCAAGCACCACCCGCGGCTACACCTGATGAACTGTGGCAAGGTGTGGAAGCAGCATGCACCGACATACCCCAAACCCACATCCAAAGTCTCTTTCGTTCGATGCCGCGGCGTGTAGCGGCCGTTATTGCCAGACATGGAGGCCACACGAACTATTGATGTCTGCGTGTTCCGCAAGTCGCACGGGCCTGTAAGCTCAATCGTTTCATCTTTGTATCTGTTGTTACGTGTCCAGTAAATCTGGCTTTGCTATCTCGTGTCCTTCTTGGTGTTGCATTTTGGGTGGCCAGCAGTATATTAGTAAGAGTTGTGTGACCCCAGGATAGTAAGCAGTAATAGTAGTGTAGATGAATTAATGTATAATATAATAATTTTAATGTTTTAACAGATAGAATTTTTAGTATATGACTAATTATTCCTATATTTCTTGTTATTTTTGTTTTGATAAAATGTCTAATGCAGATTCCATTTTAAATCATTATGAAAAACAATGCCCAGATAAGTAACATTATTAAATAATTCAATCTGATTATTTTGAATGGAAAAGTTAGCATTAATAGTTTGATTAGGATTTTTGTCTGGAAAAAGTATGGTTTTAGATTTTTTGTAATTAATTACTAATTCATTGGAAGACAACCAGTCAGTGTACTTCGATAATTCAGCAGTGGATAAAAGTATTATTTCACTATTAGTTGGTCCCGAAAAAAGGAGTATTTGAAATACATCCCTCTTCACGCAGAACAATTATTTTTACTCCGTCCGCTGTGGACAATTCCGCAGTTTTAACCATTAGTGAGAATGTACACAATTTATACTCTAATAACAACAAGAAACGAGCATTACAATGCTCTAGTAGCTCTGCGTCAACTCTTATAAAGGTTGCTTCTTTTTCAAAGTTATGCCTCCTAAAGAAGGCATAACTTTGAAAAAGAAGCAACCAATCAGGTAAAAGAACGTGTATCGTTGGCTGTAACAACTGATACGCAGCTAACGTGAATTGTCAAACCCCATATTTTATGTCACAGGTTAAGAACAGAAGTAGCTACATGAAAACTAAGACAGTTTTGAAATCGCCATTAAATTTCGCATCTAATGACATATAAACGATGAAATAACTATGAAAATGTGTTAGTAAAGAAAGAGTTAAACTTAAAAATTCATGGTTTTTGTTGGTGATGCAATACGTTTGCACACCACTGTATATATATGATATACACTGACGAACAATTAAATTAGAGATACCTGTCTGGTAAAGTGTAGCACCACCTTTCATCCTGATGACGGCGGCGATTCTTCTCGGCATAGACTCGACAAGACACCGGAAGCGTTGGTAAGCCATACGGATCCACGACCCCTGAACAAGCTCCCACAGTTCACGAAGATTTGATGGAGGGGGATCAGAGCTTGGAACATCTCTCTCGATGCCATCCCAGATGTGCTCGATGGGATTGAGGTCGGGTGACCTAGCTAGCCAAGGAAGAAAAGTCATGTCGGTGGAGTGTTCATCCAACCATTCGGATACAATTCGGGAGCGATTGCACGGTGCATTGTCTTGTTGCAGAATGAGGTCCACAGTGCGATGTTGAAGGCACACAAACGGGAGCAAATGGTCGTCCAGGATATCCTGGTAACGTTGACCTGTGAGGGACGATGTCACACGTACCAGGGGTCCAATTTCAGTCCACGTAAACAGTCCCCAGACGAGAATGCCACCCACACCAAATTGAAGAGAGTACCCTGCTGGCAAGAAGAATCCATCGCTTCATGTGGTTTGCGCCGTACTCGTAGCCTGCCATCCGCATGTACCAATGTGAATCTCGACTCATCAGTCCAGGCAACATTTTTCCACATGTCTAGGGTCCAGTGGCGATGTTCCCGCGCCCATGCTAATCTTTTCACCCTGTGATGTGCGGTCAGCAGCGGTACCCTTGTTAAGCGATGGCTTTTGTACCCCGTAGCGAGGAGATGGTTTTGGTTGGGTGGCTGCTTGCACGTTTTTGTGCACCAGCGTTAAATTCCCGAGTGATTTCTTGCATTGTGGCCCGTCTATCCGCAGTTACAATGCGAGCTAGCCGACGATGAAACCGCTCATCTACACGCTGCTGTCCACGGCAGTTGGCCCTTGCAGGGATGGTTTTACCGGATTCGATGTACTCACGGTACACCCGTGACACAGTGGCTCGTGAAAATCCCACTGTCTGCACGACTTCCGAGTTGATGTGCCCCATTCGTCGGGCCCCGACAAATTGCCCGCGATCAAATGCGCTTAGATCCTTCGTCTTACCTATACTGGGTCAGACTCTTACTGATTCCCGTCGCATCACTCCTTATATTGTCAGAATGCTGCATACGTCATGTCGTTTCCGTTTACAGGGTCGCCCACAGCGCCACATTTGCATAACGTCAGCTGTCTCTAATTCAATTGCTTTTCAGTGTACTTTTGTCTTACACAGATTTTTGTTGCACCAGGATTTAACAACCAATAGGAGCAACTTTAAGGGCCATAAGCTATCCTCCGTTGCGACTTTAGAGTAACTTGTTTCAAGAAAGGGAAAGACCAAGCGTGGAAGGACAGAAACCTAACCTTCTGACCACTCGGCAACGGAGTCAACACACAAAAATTTTATCCGACGTTCACCTTTCACATGAATGGAAATAAAAAACAATTTCGCGGGTTTTTTTTGCTAGGAATTTGCTACTTACTACTGGTCGAATTCGCGCTCCCGTTATGGAGCCAGCGCCGTAAGAAAAACATACTACCCACACCGCACCCGGGACTCGATCCGGGACCCACCGCGGACGAGTGGTCAGAAGACAGCGCCTTAGGCCTATACTTCACCAAGGCTGCAGTCTTTTCTGTTCCTTAAGACGAATAGTGAGATTTTTCGGTTTAGCCCACATAGAATGCATTGCACGTATAAGCTATATTGCAAACTCCGCAAATGCTACACTTTTGAATCGGCGTTTGGGAACGGATTTTTACGAGGTACGTATAATGCAAAATCCAAGCCCAGTGAAAGAACCTTTTTTTCCATCTTGGACGAAACTTTAGAAGATAGGTTGACAATCTTTGTGTTTTCCGTAACATCCGTGATTTCAGAAAACATGTTAGGAACATTGTGACGTGCATGCACCGCATGATGCACATGAGATAAAGGCAGATAGCAATGAGAACACATGTCCGCGAAGCTCAGTTAGGAGAGCGACTTACTCCGGAGTGAGGGGACTCGGGTTCGATGCCGGTTGTGGACAAACTTGTACGTTATACTGGCGCCCGAACTTCCAGGATGACCCGGCTTTTAAGTTTCTCACAGTGATGTGATGTTCTTCCCACACCGCGAGACAGGAAAAATGAGAATCCCTTCTTCAATGCTTCGAAAAAATAAATGTGTGTCATGTTACGTTCCACACACCAAATTGTCTGGGATTTCTCAAATGCACGTTCTTCAGCGGATGACTGCTTACAGCGACACATGGTCCCTGCTGACCCGTGGACCATTCCCCGGCCCTCTTTCGGAGGGGGAGATTTGACGTGCCTGCACCGCAGGACGCACACGAGATAAAGGCAGATAGCAATGAGAGCAGGTGTCCGCGTAGCTCAGTTGGGAAAGCGACTTACGCCGGCGTGAGAGGACTCGGATTCGATGCCCGGCGCGGGCAAACTTGTACGTTATAACATACATATGCCGTAAACATACGTTTTGTTGTCATGAGTTTCTGGAACTTTATTTTTAAGGTTGCGCCTATTTTGTTCAAAGAATGTCCAAAATTATGAAAATTTACCCGTTCATCGAGATGTCACTTCCAGTTCTGAAAATCATTCGCAAGTTTTAAAATGCTTCAAATGAAGCATTTTAAAACATTTGTATGGAAGCTGTAAATTTCGTTTCTTTTTTTATTTATGTATCTATATGAGTTTTACTTTTACATATATTTTAAATCAGCCACCTATTTCTCCATTGTCACATACTTCAATATTCACAATATTTTCCAAAATACAAAATTGTTTTTAAAAATCCTATCTAAATAAGTTCGTTTCTCTTACACAATACTCCGATTCTGAACTGTAATAAGAGTGTGGAGTCTACACTACACCTGGTAAGTGAAATAAAATCTACTGGGATCAAACCCGAAAAAAACTTAATTTTCATCTGAAGTAACTTAAACGAGTTATACGAAATGGAAACACCACGATATCTACATCAGCGAAGCATTCGTCCGACCTGGATCACATGAAGTTGGATGATGCAAAGCTCGTCCCTTTCTTCCCATTTAATCTCAGCTAATCTTCACAGAATTTTGAAAACAAGAATTATGTCTTAAGAAGAAATTTAAGTCCTGCTGCTAACATCTTAAATTTCTGTAAATCTGTTTTGGATACACTTGGGCAGCAAACGCACCTGAATTTGACAGGAATATTTTTTCAAAAGAAAATTTCTACGTTATTGCTAGGCAAACACTAACAATTTCTAATTTGATGGGTTTTCGTTGATGTAACATATATGCTTTACTCCTGAAGAAGGCATAACTTTGAAAATGTCAAAACATTTTGAGCCTTTGTAGATTCTGAATATATTAAAAACATTTGTGTAAGTAAAATATCCTCCTTTTTCGGTGTCCTTAGAAAATACTTGTATGTGCATAATGTTATGAGTTATTAAACATTAATTTTCGGATATTATTTCTCTGATATCCTACCAACTTGTAAAGAGGAAAGAGCATTGAGGAAAGAAAATATGAACATGTCATAACTTATATCAGAAGTTATCTCCAGATACAATCGTCATCAACCTAGTCTATCGCATTAGCCTTAATGTACATGTGAATCTATTTAACTGTCCAGTAAGTGTATCTGAGATTTTGGGAGTTATGCTTTTCAGGGCTTACCCATTCCATTTATGAACAATTTATCGCATCTTAACGCATTATTATGCTTTATATTACAAAACAGATAATGAACGAATAGCATTTGATAATAAATTTCTGATACTTGAAGACTGATACTTGTAGGTAAAGTGAAAATGATTTCCAAACTCAAAACATCATCAAGTAAATGAAAATGGTGTGTTTGAATGTCATATCCTATAAATAAATTTGATGTTCAAAAAGCCCCATGGTAAGAGTGCTCTTTAGATTTTTAAACTTTCATAGCATCAGTTTATAAGAATAAATAAAAATAAACGTCTTTTATGCCAGAGAATAGTTCTTCTTCACATAGAAATGTATAGAATTTTATAATCCACAAGTGGACTTAATATACACAATAATGACAAAAGTCACCTGACACCCCTTCAAAAGCAGATGAACGGATCTGCTGCATTGTTAAGATGCGCGGTACAGCTCCAAATGGTATAAAAACAATCCTGCAGCTGACCGCGATCATATCGCACTGTGAGGTTGAGTGAAAATGTCGCGTCGGCAGAGAACTGACTTTGAGAAAGGAAAGATTGTTGGGTGTTATATTAGTGGGGTGTCCATAAGAGAAACCGAGAGGCGTTTAAACATGCCCAAGTTAACTGTTTGGTACGTGCTGAATAAGTGGAAGACACATGGCGTGTCTGAAGCAGCAAAACGTACCGGCAGACCAAAAATAAAATCAGTGATAGAAGACGTCGAAGCCTCAGGAGAGTCGTTACAGCTAAGCTAATTGACAAAGTACTGCACAAGACCTCAGTGAACAGGTGAGTAAAAATGCTAGAACCTCGGTATGTACACGTACCATTCGCAGAGAACTTCTTTCTATGGGTTACTGTGGTCGTGCGGCTGCTCATAAGCCTTTCATCTCCACTCGGAATGCTACTCGTCGTTTAGCATAGTGTAAAGAATATTTATCATGAACCTTCGATTAATGGAAAAGGTCTTATGGACTAATGAATTCAGATACACGATCCATCAGTCTGATGGCCGTGTCTGGGTATGGCGGCAGCCGGGGGAAAGCTATTTACCACAGTGTACTGTTCCTACGGTCAAGTTTGGAGCTGGCAGTGTACTCGCTTTGGGGTGTTTTTCGTGGTACGGTCCTGGCTCATTGGTTATCGTAGACAGACCTGTTAACCTACACGTCTACCACAATATTCTGGACAATTATGCCCTACCAACTCTGTGGCAATACTATGGAACCGAGCCTTGTTGGTACCAGCAGGATAATGCACCCAGCCGTAAAGCAAGGACTGTTACCGCGTGGTTTAGTGATAATTCCGTATCGTTTGTGGACTGGCCAGCACAGAGCCCTGATCGTAATTCCATAGAGCACCTATGGGATGAAATTGAGCGCCGCATAAGAAGTTTGGAACCAAGGCTTACTACTAAGCAACAGTTAGCGGCAGCATTATGTACGGAATGGAAGCGCATACTTATCGCTGTGTTCCAAACCCTTGTCGAAAGCCTGTCTCGAATGGTCAGTGTATGCATTAAGGTCAAAAGTGGACCAACACAGTACTAATATATGTCAATAAATGCTATGTCGGGTTTCTCTTCTAGGTGTCCGGTGACTTTGCCAATATGGTGTAGCTTGAAAGTGCTACTGCCCTTTACTAAACGCAGTTATGTATTTCACACACACATATGGCCGAAGTTACGCAGATCAGTAACACGATCACGCTGATCAGTGCTTAACTTTAGGGAACATCATCAGCATCTAGATATTTGGAATTTTTTTGCTAATACGCAATTAAAGTTTTTTGTCCCTGAACTTATCGACGGCATCGAAAGACGCGGAAAATGTTTCTACGTGCAGTGTGAAATGCGATTGGTATAAATGTGCTAAATACGAGACTTGATGTTAATCAAATTGAAAGCCTTAGTTATGACTATCATTGCTGTGTATCAATAGGAACTCAATAGGCGTTGCACCAGACTTCAATTCACATAGTTGTGTGGAGGAGAAAAAAACATCTAAGATGTCTAGAGAAGAATGGTATTCTTTTTTTCTCTCAGCTCTTTCTTACCATCGATAGGAGAAGCAAGGATGTGATGTAATGGCATGCGACGTAGATTCATTTGTCTATGAGGTTAATCGATTCCCTTCGGGTTCCAACCAAATGATCCTCATTTCTCATTGGGAAATCATTTAGGGTTTTCGGCACTTCCTTTGTTCCCCGCTTCTTGCAAAAGAATGCGGTCTTGTCCTCTTCTTCATCTTTCTATCGATTTTTAGGAAGGAGATCTTTCTTCTTGATTTTTTCCCCCGCATTTCTCTCTCCGAGTATGGAATTTGCAAGATCTTATGAGTATTTTGTTCTGTTTTTTAACATTTCTGTCTAGATTTGATTTCTAGGCATTCAGGAAGGGAACGCATCAGAAAAGAATTAAGTTAACTTCTGAATGAAGTTCAGAGGCATTACATTTTGTTTTTGATCTAGAGTACGCAATTTACTGGAGATACTGAATGTTTAATTCTGCAAGTTATTCTTTTTATTGTTAAAACTGATTCTTTCATTGTTCAAAGTGATTCTTTTATCTTTTTTTTTTTTTTTTTTTTGTCAAGATCGATTATTTCAGTGCTGCAATTGATTATTTTAATAGTGTACATTTCTCGAACACGTGTATATCTAATATCTCCGTTCTTAGGTAATAAAACGTATATGATTTTTTAAACATTAAGAAAACACATGGGGATATGTAGCAGACAAAATTCTCACTTAAGGTTTTAGCTTGGAACCTTTCAAAAACCTAGTAGCTTGAAGTTCATGAGGGCTTTTTTTAAATTATTTCATGCGCTCCAATTAAAAGGCACAAGTCACCCATTTCACGTGCAGAATGTTACAAAATATGTAGTCCCCAAAGCTATGAGGGAATTCAGTTAGAAGAATTACTATGACAGTACTCTCTATCAGTAAAACAGCTGTCGGTGAATGAGTGTCTCTTTTTTAAAACCTCAGGTCAAGTGTCAATTTATGTGAAGCTTTATTAACTTATCTCAGTGATAATCTATATCAGTCATACATACTGAATATAAATTGATAAATTAAAATACTGAATATAAATTGATAAACTAAAATACTGAATATAAATGGATAAATTAAAACCATTTCGACAGAATACGTACTAAGAAATAATCTCAGCTGTAATCTCGGATTATTTTGTGATACGCAGAAATACACCAACGAGCCATTACCTTATGACCACCCCCAGCCTAGATAAATTAGTGCGCATGGATACCGAACGGTGGCGTAGGTGAAGTTCACAGAGCAGTATATACAGTGACGGAAAAAATCCCAACACCAAGAAGGAGTTGTGTTAGATAAACGACAGTTGGTAGGCGGTGAGAGTACATCTGTAAGATGACGTCTATGCAAATTTCGCGCTCGGCGCATACGTGTGGCGCTAGTAGCGCCCCTCAGAACATGCAAAGCAGGTTTGCTGTAAATACGCGCTGTAACGTTCGTAAGCATTAGTTATCGTTGAGATTCGACGTAGGGTGTTGATGTTAGTCAAGAATGCCTTTACGAAGACGAAGAAGCCATTATCAACAGCTCACAGAGTTTGAACGAGGTCGTGTAATAGGACTACGAGAAGGTGGATTTTCTTTCCGCAATATTGCAGAACGACTTGGCAGGAATGTAGCCACTGTGCATGATTGTTGGCAACGGTGGTCAAGGGCAGGTACTGCCTCAAGAAGACCGGGTTCCGGCCGGCCACGTGGCACTACTAAGAAGGAAGACCGCCGTGTACGGCGTATGGCCGTGGCGCATCACACCGCGTCTGCGGCAGCAATTCGGGCCGCAGTTGCCACCACAGTGACACAATGAACTGTTACAAATCGTTTACTTGAAGGACAGCTCCCAGCCAGACGCCCTGTAGCGTGCATTCCACTTACTCCAAACCACTGCCGTTTGCGACGTCAGTGGTGTCAAGCTAGAGCTCATTGGAGGACGGAGTGGAGATCTGTTGTGTTTTCTGATGAAAGCCGGTTCTGCCTGGGTGCCAGTGATGGCCGTGTGTTGGTTAGGAGGAGGCCAGGTCAGCGCCTGCAACCAACCTGTCTGCGGCCGAGACACACTGGACCTACACCTGGAGTTATGGTCTGGGGAGAAATTTACTATGACAGCAGGAGCACTCTCGTGGTTATCCCACGCCCCCTGACGGCACAGTTGTACGTCGGTTTAGTGATTCAACCTGCTGTGCTGCCATTCATGAACAGCATTCCAGGGGCTGTTTTCCAACAGGATAACGCTCGCCCGCATACCGCTGTTGTAACCCAACATGCTCTACAGAGTGTCGATATGTTGCCGTGGCCTGCTAGATCACCAGATCTTTCACAAATCGAGCACGTATGGGACATCATTGGACGACAACTCCAGCGTCACCCCAACCAGCATTAACCGTCACTGTATTGACCGACCAAGTGCAACAGGCATGGAACTCCATCCCACAAACTGACATCCAGCACTTGTACGACACAATGCATGAAGGTTTGCGTGCTTGCATTCAACATTCTGGCGGTTACACCGGTTATTAATGTACCAGCATTTCACATTTAAAATGGCTCTTCTCGCGCTTACAATAAGCTGTGATCTTGAAACCTTAATCGATTAAATATGTTACCTATACAATTGTATTGCCGTCATTTCATTCCTCTACAACTATTTTTTCGTGGTGTTGGGGGGGGGAGTTCGTCGGTGTATACAACCCGAGGACCAGCTTTCGGTTAGTACAGTGTTCGGAGTCAGAATGGGAAAATCTGCCGATTTATCGCAGTTTGATAAAGGACAAATTGTGATGGCACGGCACCTCTGAACTATGGTCTCGGAAACGGCGTGGCTTGTGAGTTGTTCACGTGCCGCTATAGAGAGTACGTATCAAACGTGGTGTGCAGATGGCCAAACGACGAACCGTCGTATAGCTGTGTTCCGGCCGCAGCTCACTGATGCTAGAGGGGAGCGGAGACTGTTGCGCATTGTTCAGAACGACCGCAGGACCACAGTGCCACAAATCACCAGCAGCTACAACAGTGGTGATCAGGGCAATGTGTCACAGCGCACAGTTCATCGCAGCCTTCTGCGTATGGGCCTGCGTAGCCGAAGACTCCGCTGGGTCCCCATGCTCACTGCACGTCAACGCCAACAACGTATGAATGGACCCAAGATAATCGAGATTGGACCGTGGATGATTGGAAGAAAGTGGCCTGATCTGATGAATCAAGATTCCTGGTGCATCACGTAAGAGGCTGAGCGTGGATACGCCGATTACCAACGGAGGCTGTGGCACCTGGATACGCTGTTGGGCGGAAACAAGCCGGTGGTGGCCGAGTTATGGTATTGCGATGTTTTCTTGGGACACGTTAGGACCCATTATCACAATAGCAGAATCCCTGATATCTGCCAAGTATCTGAACATCGTTGTAGACCAAGTTTACCCATTCATGGCAACTGTGTTCACTGCTGGTGATGGTCATTACTAAAGATAAATGTGCAATGCCACACTACCAGAATCGTCAAGGAGTGGTTCGAGGAACATGCCGGTGATTTTCTGTTAATGCCCTGGCCTCCATATTCATCTCACATGAACCCAATCGAACATTTGTGGCTGGACTTGGAAAAGGGGGTTCGCGCTAAATCACCACCAGCCTGAAATGTACGGGATCTGGAGGGACCTGCTGTTGACATTTTGGTATCAGATACCTCAGAATACATATTGCTACTTCATCGAATCGATGCTTTCGCGAATGGACGCTGTTTTGCGGGATAAAGGTGTCCTACAACTTATTAAGAAGGTTGTCATAATTGCAATGGCTCATCAGTGTATAGGTAAAAGCAAACATGTGCATATGGATTAACTGGCAATAGTAATCGGATATATGCCCGCATTTTCACGTTAAATGTTATCATGAGTAAAAATATCGTATTTTGAATCTTGACACCATCATCCTAAAATCTGATGGTTGTTGATCTTCTACGTCTTCCCTGAGTAGCGCTGGTTCGTTGTAACTGGGTTATGAGCCATGAAATCTTACCCACTAGACAATTGCATTTGCTACGTCTAAACACAAGGCACGAAGCGTTGTAGAAACGGTATACATCATCTGCCTCAAGACAGTACTGCATTTGGCTTGATTACCTACTTTTATTGCTTTTTGCCTTTGTACTTGATAGCACCTACACACGGATTTTAACATAAAAAAATATATTTGACTAGCCGGTACACCACGTTTACAAAATAAGGTAAAACATCTAGCAGAAATATTAATTATAAGCCTGGCAATGGCAACTATGTATGCTATATTTATTATAGCATCCTGTTGGATTTCCTTTTACCTGAGACATCTATTCTGTGTGCTGCCTTGTATTCATTTCATCTGAAAAGATATGACATATTATTGTACATTTTATTCCTGGCACACAATCTCTAGTATGGACGAACAGGTACGTGTAAAATCCCGTAAGTCCCGAAGAGGAAGACGCAGTTTTACATGGACGCAACACGATTAATGTCCTTCAGTTATTTTGCAATGCCAATAACTTCACTGTCTCTACCGACAGATGTACTATCCCGACAATCCCGAAGAGAAGATTTATAGAGACAAGAATCGTGGATTTTATTTATGAAACAACGCCGACAAAAATAAAATTGCATTAAATGGCATTCTGATCAATCACATCAGCTGTTGAAGAGGCAATGAATGATTATTACAAAAGTAACACAGATAAAAGCAAAATTGCTTGGTTACCGATTTCATCGGCTTTTCAAGTAGATGGTGAACTATGTATTATTGCAAGTGCCCGAGGACGTACGTTTGAGCCTTGAGGAACGCCAGATATCATGCCCAACTAGCGTGACTAAAAATCAGCACTGAGGTTTCGCAGCTATTGGTTAAAAAGAATATTTGAGCAGGCTGTCAGAAAAGCTCCAAGCACAAATTCAGTAAGAACTGTAATAGAAACATGGAATTTAGGGCTTCAGCAAGCTCAATATGCAATATCTTCTCATCATAACTGATCTCAAATAAGTTTGTCTGAGTGAGTGTTTTAGGAATGAAAACCAAGCAGGACATTGTAGTTCCGTGGTCACCACGATTAGGGTTATGACAGTACGCAACGGTTTTACGCAACGAATTCAATGGTTGTAACCAACTGATTCAATGTTTCAACATGTACCTGTGCTGTTTTCGGATGACATCAGCACAGGTACATGTTAATTTACAATTGCTTTATCACCTTTCTTAGGAACAGGTCGTAATAGATTCTTACCGCAAAGCCCAAAACACTCTAAAAAGGAAAGACCTGATAAATGAATTATATAATTCTGTAGGAAGGCTAGCATAATAGCGTTTAAGACGGTTTGCCAACAAAACCACCAGCCTTCTTATGCTTCTTCTGATCGATAATAAATTAAGCTAAAGAACGAAGCAAAAGCTTCTGCTTAAGCACGCAGCAGTGAAGGAATCGTTAATCTTTATGGTAAGTTAAAATGAATAATATAATAGTACCTCGTAAGTGTTTTGGGTTTTAATAACGGAAGGTGTACTTTGATAGTTCCAGAACTATCATTGCAACAAAAGGCAGCAAATGTTTTCTGCATGCAGTGCGGATGCACAAAGTTCAGTATAACACATCGTGTACATATACTTTTGGTATTAAAGATATCATGTTGAATTTATGTTTTTTTCGTGAATGATGCGCTGTTTTTTCGCTTAAGCCTCAATACTATGGTTCATTTTTGTTATGTGTAAAACAGGAGTGAATGAATCAAGAATTTGTGAAATTTGGAAAGAGGTTTTTACTTCAAAGAAGAAATCTTACAAAGTGCCTTGCGATTTTTATGCGAGTTATAACGTGATAGTTTGTCATCGCCGGGCATTGAACTCGGGTCCTCCCACTCTTTCCAGAGTAAGTCGCTCTCCCAACTCAGCTACGCGGACATGTGCTCACACTGCTATCTGCCTTTATCTCATGTGCGTCCTGCGGTGCATATCTCCCCCTCTCTCCCCGAAAGAGGGCCGGAGACATGGACCACGGGTCAGCTGGGACCACGTGTCGCTGTAGGCAATCATCCTATGAAGAACGTGCATTTGAGAAATCCCAGACAATTGGGTGTGTGCAACGTAACATCACACTAATTTATTTGTTTCGAAGCACTGAAGAAGGGAGTCTCATTTTCCAGTCTCACTGTGTGGAAAGAACATCACATCATTGCGAGAAACCTATCAGCCGGGTCATCCCAGAAGTTCGGGCGCCAATATAGCGTACAAGTTTGTCCGCGCCGGGCATCGAAACCGGGTCCCCTCACCCCGGAGTAAGTCGCTCTCCCAACTCAGCTACGCGGACGTGTGCTCTCACTGCTATCTGCCTTTATCGCATGTGCAGCCTGCGGTGCAGGCACGTCACAGAGTGTTTGTACTTTAACTGTCCACAAACATACAAATTTTCCAGATGTATTTTACGATGTGTACGCACCAGAGTTGGGCAAAATCGTAATTGAATTAATCGGTAATGCATTACAGCGTAATGGTAATGGGAACAAGAACTTAGCGTTACCATTATATGGTAATGGTGAATTGGTTATTAGAATTATATAGTAATTGCAATGACATGTAGCAGTTACCCATTATAAACGTCATAGTTAATGGTTAAACTATACAGTATGTCCATAATTAACCAATAACTACTGGATAACAATACAACTTGAATAAACCAGCAACCTGTACACATTTACACGTTGTGTAGGTTATTTGAAAATTGTTCCACCCCTCGGACCTCAAATGCGTGAATGTAGGTATAGGAGATTATACGTGTATGACATGAGTAGTTGCCCTGTTTTCGCCGCAAGTAAAGTGATTTGAACGAAAGAATACATAGGAAGTAAGTACGAATGGGATGTTTATTTCGGTTAGAGATACTCATTTCGTCCATCCCCAGTACAGTATTCTCGTCCATTACATACGTTTCACTGTCCAAAATAATTACCCCACTATAGCCACAAGCACATATCAGCACTACACTCACAGTTCAGCAACGCAGGGTGCACTGCCGAATATTACAGAAATGTGCCAACTCTTGACATTTTTGCCGTACTTCTCAAGTGTTGTTATCCATTACTTTTCCGCTACGAACACTGAACTAGCGAGCGACTGACTCCTTTATGTGTACTTCACGACAGGAGCTGAACCTTCTGGAATATCCTTGATTTACACAAAGCTCTCTAACTTCCCAATGCGCGATCATTATGGAACATTCTACAAACGTCTAACCCATTCTTACCGCTTCTAGAACATTCTACACGACTAAGTAAATGTTGATTTCGTGTTTACGTTGAATTTCTGTGTTGATTTCCGCCGTCTTTACACGATTATTATTCTAAAAACAGAATCAAATAAACACATTTGACTGTTTAGATGATTTATTGTGATGAATATAATTATTAAATTCATATAGAAGACATTAGAACTTTCAGGCCCGCAACGGACCCATCTTCAGATGTTATTAACAGAATGGAACTGAGCATGATTTAAATACAATAATGTTATGTTGGTTTCTTGATATTTTGACCTGCTCGTGATGGACATCATATCTCGTGAAACTTTTGTTAACATCGATAAATATATTACGTGTCAAGCAACGTATTAAAAACTATGTTTAAAGGAAATAATTGGTGTAAGTATCTACATGTTATAACTCATTAAGCACCGTTTTCCAAGGTAAAGGGATGTGACATGGAGTATCATCATTGCAGCATTCTTCACCGTATTTGTGAATAAATAGACTTTCTAGTAGTAGGATTGATGATTTTGAGTAGGGCGTGGCGAGGATGTTGGCTTCGTTCCAGCATGGGTAATGAGATCCTTTGCATGATAGCCTTGATAGGGAAGTCCTCGATGAGTTTGTCTTTATGTTATATTGGTGCTCTTTTAAACGAGTTTTTAATGAGCGAACATATATACGATCTTCATCTTCAATGTCTATTGTCTTCATTGGGATGACATATACTCCATATCGGTTGTCCAAAGGAACAACGTCTCTATCATTTTTTATTCCTGAAAGTACATTGTGTGTTCGTACACCGAAGCCAATATTGTGACGATGACAAACGTTTTTGAGTATATTGATGATGCTGGGAATGTATGGAAGTGATCCCACATATTTAACTGGTCTGTGATCATTTACTAATGTGGTATCTAATGTGCGATTCATTTTCTTTACTATAAAATTAACGATGTCATCTGAGTAGCCATGATGAGATGCAGATATTTTAATTTTTTTTTTTTTTTGATTGGAGGTTTAACGACCACCGTGAGCAACTCAATGGGCTATAAGCAGTCGCCCGTCCCTAATTTAGGGTCACTGGTACCAAGGAAGGGAGAGAGCCAGTGCCGTAAGACAAACACAACATCCATGCCTCACCGGGATTCGAACCCGGACCCCGTTCGGACGAATGATCAGAGGCCATCGCTTAGACCACTGCGCCACCGGGGCAGCTATTTTAATTTTGGCTATTTCTTGATTTCGTAATGTTACTGCAGATGAGTGGCTAAATGCTCGTCGTACTTGGAATTGGACGGATGCGGGTTTCTGGTTTAATGGATGAGATGATTGAGATGGAATCATGACGGTAGAGGATGTGGGTTTTTGATACACTGAATATTGAACAGTTTGTCTATGAGGGTCACGTTTTAAATAAAAATCCAAAAATGGTAAGGTATAATTCTTTTAAAATTCCATGGAGAACTTAATAGCTGGATATTGAGATGATAAGCATTCTGTGAACTGGTTCAACTCTTCTTTAGTGGAATGCCAAAAAACGAGAACGTCATCCACGTAGCGTAAATAAAGTCCAGGAGGAGTTGGAAACGATTCAATTACATAATTTTCCAATTCCTGTAAGAGAATTTTTGCTAAGATAAGCGAGAGTGGGGAGCCCGTTGGTGCGCCTTCCAGTTGACCATATATATTGCCATTAAATCGGAAAAATGAGCGGTTTTGTATTAAGCGTAAAGTAGAAATAATGGCTTTAATCTCCGATGTAGAGAAAGCTGCTTGTGATTCTAGTTTTGATTCAATAATATTATGCACCGTTTTTATTGGAACATTCGGAAAAAGGGATATAACATCCAATGAAGCCATCATAAAATTAGTTCCTTTAGATGAAAATTCTTTGATTTTGGCCAGGGCTTGACATGAACTGGAAACTGAGAATTTAGAACATTTTGTTGATGGTGAGAGTAATTTAGCTAGAGTATCTTCTAATGTCCTAGTTGGGCTGGCATAACTAGACACTAGTAGTCTGACAGGATGTCCTTCTTTATATAGTTTTAATTTCCCAAAGAGTTCAGGGACTCTAGGACCTGGAGGAGGATGCATATTCTTTGAGATGGTAGGTGGATGCATATTCTCTGAGATGGTAGGTGGATGCATATTCTCTGAGATGGTAGGTGGAAGAGTATGTTGACTTTTCAACCTACTTAATGCTGCTATTGTAGCTGCTGTAGGGTCAGTAGGTATAATTGCATCTGTAATTTTTTCTAAGGCCTGATTTATTTTTGCATCATAGTCGGTTTTATTAAGTATAATAATTTGAGTAGTTTTGTCCGCTGTAATTATAGCAAGTCTCGGGTCTTGCTGGAGTAGTCGTAGTTGTTTTTCTTCTTCTTGATTGCACTTTGAAGTAGGGTAATGTTTTCTTTTTGCCGATGAAATGATGACTTTGGCCACATTATATCTTGTTTCTTCTTGGATGGGTTGAGGTAGTGACTTGCTTATGTTTTCGACGTCCGGAATAATTTTGTACCTGTTGATTTTTGATACTGGGTAGGCATAATTTAGCCCTTTTTGAAGAGCTTTTATTTGGATGGAATTAAGCTGAATGTTGTTGAAATTTATAAAAGATTTTTGTGGGTTAGTACGGTTTGGTTTAATTCCATGATTATTTATTTTATATTTGGTTTCAAGTTCAGTTGCTACCAGATTTCAAAGTTTTTTAATATGCGTACATTGGATTTTGGATATTTCGGTAGAACATATAGCTTCAAATTTTATAAGCATTCTATCCAATATTATTGGGTGGATCCATTTTGTTACCTTTAAAAAACTGTTGTATGATTTACGTTGTAGAAAGTTTAGGAATCCTCTCTTTTGGCGGATTGCGGAAGACAGTCTCTTAAACTCAGCTGTTTTCAAAACAACTGCATCACGTTTTGATCTTGGGATGTTTCGGATAATGGGATGTTTAGGAATAACCTTTAAGTCACGGCAATTCAACAGAAATGACAGGTGGACCTCTTCTTTGGCAAGCTTCATTCTCCATTTTAGGAAGGTTCTGGATATCAGTTCCATAACTCAAATATAAATGATAGAAGTATATATATTCTACACGACACTTCGGCCTCTGTCAGCTATGTTACATGACCGACTTTTCTAGACATAGCTTTTGGCACACGTACATTTCTATAAACTATTAGTATGTAATTATTATTTGCAAATTGTGTAATTTCATTACCAAGTAATTCCATTGCGTTGGAATGGCATTATTAAATAATTGAATTATATCATCTTCATTGCAATGCATTACAGATTAATGCCATTACCTTGTGCAAACCATACTTGGGATTACCTTGTAATTCATTACCTGTTACTGCATTACACGTTAATGGTAATCTGTACTTCCATTACTTTGTAACGCATTACCGGCCAACTCTGGTATATACCCATTTCAAGCATTGTTAAATATTTCTAAGTTCAATAGAATAAATCACGAGCTCGTTCACCTTTAGATATGCTGTGGCTGAATGGTAAAATATGTAAGTGTGACAATTTTATGTTTCATTAAACTTAGAAACGACGAATTTTAAACTTAGACCTACGAATACATGTGTAAATTGCTGTAACATGTCAAAGTTTCAATTTTTGAACTTTAGATATAATTTGCTAGCTTAGCAGTGAGTACAGATTTCTTTGTTTCGCTCCGACACTTGTTTCACAATTTGCTAAGCTATTAATGATTTTTTTAAATGTATGACAAAAACAATAGCTTTAATGTCTGCAACATGTCTGCAACTATCTTTTTTCAAAGAGAAAATGCTGTGGTCACTGTCTGAATTTTTTTTTGTGTTGTATTAACCTGAAAAAATGAGAATATACCTGTACTCCTAATGAACAGGCTTTTAAATGGTTATCTGCGTGTACTGGAATATGCCTGGAAACTACACTGCTGGACAATTGCTAAGGACGGATCATAAACGGCTATATAGCGCATAAAAAAGTAAGTGTGGTTGGATGCCAAGTAAAATAAAATAATGTCAGAATGCCAGGACATTACAAGAAAAACAATTTATTGTGCTGTAAAATCCAGAAGGCTTTGGAACGTGTTAAAGGGACAAACAGCCCATTTTGTGCAGAATACGTAAACGTGGAAAAAATGCAATTACCGTCCGCAGGCGTTCCGGCGTAAGATGTCAATACGGGATATGGCCACCATGGAGGGTGATGCAGGATTCCACACGTTGTGTCATGCTTTGCACAACATTATCAAGCAGCTGTTGGGGTAATTTATCCCATTCCTTTGTCAGTCCACGGATGAGGGTGTCCTTGTTTATTGGAGGGCATTGGCGACCATCAAGACTCCTCCCCAAAGCATCCCACATATTTTCAATGGGATTCAGATCTGGAGAACGTGCTGGCCATACGAGGCGTTGAATATCCTCGCTCTCAAGACACTCCTGGACAGCTACTGTTCGATGACATGTTGCGTTGTCGTCCATGAAAATGAATCTATCACCGACAGCACCACGGAACATGCGAACATGAGGTAGCAGAACATCATTAATGTATCGTTGGCCAATCATAGTCCCAGTTGGAAGCACATAGAGAGACGTACGGCCATTGATCATGATGCCAGCCCATACCATGACACTACATGTCGGATATCGGTCCCTTTCCTGTATGTTTGCTGGACAATATGCAGTACCACTATCACGCCAGATCAGTTGTCGTCGACAATCAGACGATAGGCTGTATCTACTCTCATCTGAGAAGAAGACAGCAGACCAGTCGTTATCAGTCCAATTGCGATGTTGATGGCACCATTGCAAACGGGCGGTACGGTGACGTCTGGACAATGGGATGCACACAACAGGACGGCGGGCGTATAGTCCTCCTTCATGCAAACGTCTGGCGACAAATTTTCGGGAGATCTGCTTGCCAGTAGCAGCCATAAACTGATTTGCTACCTCACTAGCTGTGCTGTGCCGGTGTCTTTTTGTTGATAGCACAATGTACCGATCTTTTGCAGGTGTCGTACTGCGAACACGACCTCCCCCGTGACGTTTGCTACACTCTCAATTTGTTTGAAATGATTTCCAAAGCCTTGAAACAACACTGTGGCGGACGTCGAACTCCCTGGCAAC
Source organism: Macrothele yani (assembly GCA_039090855.1). Taxonomy (NCBI): domain Eukaryota; kingdom Metazoa; phylum Arthropoda; class Arachnida; order Araneae; family Macrothelidae; genus Macrothele; species Macrothele yani. The sequence goes on along the minus strand of CM077015.1, from coordinate 16,071,221 downwards.
ATCTGTTATTTTTCGCCCTTCTTCAAACTTGCCAATAATACGGCCACGCGTAAAATCATCTAGGTGATGTCGGGAAGACATACTGAAAATTGTAAGTTCGTCAATTGATTCTTTCCCTTTCAACTTTGCGTTTGAACAACAACGGTCAATACGCGTCAAATCCTTTATATCTCTTATCAGCGCTATGACGTCTCGAACAAGTTCGGCAATCCAAAATTTGCATACGCACAACACGTCTTACTGTATCCCGCACTTATGCTAATTTCCACATTTTCCTGCCTTCCATTTTATGGTTGCTTTCGTTGCTATTGTCATCCGTCCTTAGCAATTGTCCGGCAGTGTATGAGTGTTTATAAATAGTTAAAGCCAAAGTGCAAAAGGTTTTTTAATCTCCTAAGGAACTTTTTAAGATTTAAGCTTTGGATTAAAAAGGAATTGCAAGCTGCACATAATACGTAATTGTTGATTTATTTACTGCTGTCTTTCAGATTACAAATAAACCATCATCATTGTAGATTAATGTTTTTAATCTGTTGGAATGTTACCCTTTGATACCGCATTTTGAAGAAACGTCTTGGCTTATTATTTGAGTCTTCTGCAGAGGAGTTCCCTTTTTCATAAGATTAAGTTTATTGTGCTGATGTTTGACATTGCAAAGCAAATAAGAGGGAGGTACACTGCAAATATGCGACGAATGCGAAGTAAAATCAACAATATTTTGTGAGTTGTATTGGTCCCCGTTTTTCTTTGAGGTTCTTTCTGTTCAGTTCTCACTTTAGTGGGTTTCGTTCTGTTTGCTTCTAATTACTTTGCTTTCCATTCTTCACCTCAGATCCAGATAAAGAGCTGAAAGGAAAGAAAACAAAAGACGAATGTTCTATACGACTTTTTGCTTCTTTGCAACTGGCGAAACTGAAATGCTCTGTTTCCCGTCAGGAGTGGAATCACTTGCTCCTTTTTCTCCCTTTTCAGATGTACGAAAGGGGCACACACACAGAGCTCAAACATGGCTTTAAATAATTTTTCTCCTTTCCATTCTCCTGAGAATTTTTATGGGATTTGCCGTCCTGATTTTAAATTTTTTCTACAAAGAGGTCTCCAAAAATTACAGCTTTTTTATACTTTCTTGACTTTGTAATTTGATCATTTTGAAATACATTTCATAGGTTCTTTTGCCCTGCACTTTTTGTTGGTTTGAAAGTCGCCTTCATTTTTCTTCTTCTTTCTTTGACAATAAACCTACAGAAACAGCGTTGAATATTTTGAAATTCCGAAACATCAGAAAGTAAACTCTTTATTCTTTTTTAGCTGTTTGGCTTTACAAGAAAAGAAGAGTATAGGGCAGGAAATTCATGAAACGTAGCTTGATATTTTACTTTTTTGGAAAAAGTTTCGAAAAAGTTAAAAACTGAGTAGGATCTTGTTTTGATCTTTTTATGACTTGACAAAATTGTTTACTTATTTTAAAAAAATCAAATACAATTCAGGATCCGATGCTTAGCTTACAAAAATTATTTCTGGCGACTGAAAATGCATCCAAGAATGCCAGTGAAAGAGAGAATTAGCGTAGAATTATGTGTTGATTTTTTCGTGTACGTTCATATACATTGAGTGGCAAAATTATTATGACCACCTGATTATTGCGTTGTTGGGCCACCTTTTGCACTTAATGTTGTTCTAATTTGTCTTGGCGAGGCCTCTGTAAATGTCCATAAGTGGCTTGGGGTATATTGGCCCAAATGCGATATACTGCACCCTCCAGCTCTTGAAGATTTGATGAAAGCTTATTCAGATGTCTGATACCCCTTTCGACTTCATCCCACAAATGCCCCATTGGATTAAGATCGGGTGACTGAGGAGGTTTATGTAGCAGGGAAAAATTTCCGTGATGCTCCTCAAACTATTCGTGTACAATGTGAGCACTATGACATGGAGCATTGTGCTGCTGGAAGTATCCATTAGCATTAGGATTAACCATCAACATTACCCGGTGGACTTGGTTGGCAATGATATTTAAATACCTTTGGGAGGCCAGACGTTGCTTCAAACGAATCAAAGGGCCCAAGCACTCCTACAAAATCATGCCCCAGACCATAAGGTTACCTCCGTCAGCTAGAAAAGTAGTGACGATACAAGATGGATCCATTCTTTCGTGCTGCTCTCTCCATATCATCACCCTTCCACCTGTATAGTGTAGCTGAAAACGCGATTCGTTGGACCATATTACCCTTTTCCACTCATTTACTGTCCAATTCTTGTGTTCCTGACTGTCCAAATCTTGTGTTACTGGAGGAGTTTCTTGTTGTTCGCTGCAGATTGCGATGGCTTAGGACAGGATGTTTGTTTCTGTAAAGTATACGATGTAATATGCGGCGAACTGTACATTGAGAGGCCATCGGACTTGGTCCCTGATTCAGATTATCTGTTACTTGACAAACTGTTGCCCGTCTGTTGGACTGAACGAGTCTGCGTACTCTTCGCCGAGCTGGAGCATCCAGTAGCCGTTGACGACACAGGCTTTGCGATAAAACCCTGGTTTTTGACTGGTGGTCTACTCTCTGTACACTTCAATAACTGCTGCAGTCGATCATTTCACAAGTGCAGCCGTTTTGCTAATGCTCGCACCAATGTTTCGAGCACACACGATCAAGTTCGTCAGACAGCGTCTTTTACCCATTATTTCTTGCGCAATGCATTTTATCACTCTCTGTATGCCTTCAGCCTGTTTTTTATATCGATTCAGTCATCTTGCGTCAGCAGCATGTACAAGATATATACTTTTCATAAAATGGTCTGGTGGCCATAATAATTTCGCCACTCAGTGTATACACACAAATCCGAGCTCTCGCACTCCATTCGGTGCGGTTATTATCAATACAAAAGCTAAACATTAAATACAGCGCGTAAGAATCCAAATTCTTTTTCAGATCGCGCGAAGTTTCACGTGCGTTTTGCAGATGCTTATCACGTGACGCTTATGACGAAGTAAATTTCTCCATCATTTTTATGCCAGTGGCGAGATTCCAAAACACAACTCTAGGCTCCGGAGCTCCGAGTGCTATCCACTATACTACACTGGCATGTGCTCTGACTGCTATCTGCCTATATCTCAGGTGCGGCCGGCAAGCACGTCATTCCACCCCCAAAGAGGACCGGGGACATGGCCCACGGGTCAGCCGAGACCATGTGTCGCTATAGGCAGTCATCCTATGAAGAACGTGCATTTAAGAAATCCCAGACAATTTGGTGTGTGGAACGTAACATCACACTGATTTAAACTTCCAGAAGCTGTCAGATGCACTGCAGTGCATCTGACAGCTGCTGGAAGCAGCGTGGTATATGATCCGTAGAGCGGACAACACGATCGACTAGTAGGGATCCACGTTAATAGTGGGTATTAACACGATCAAGGTGGTCCCAAAGATTTTCAATTGGGTTTACGTCTGATGACTTAGGGAGACAGGAAGTACTTTGAAGTCCTCATCGTGCTCATCCAAGCACTCTCGGGCATTTTTAGATGTGTGACACGTCGCATTGTCGCGCTTGAAGACCTTATCCGCCCCAGGGAAGAAAAGAAGCATGTATGGGTGTATGTAGTCTGCAAGGATGGATCCATAACGACTTCGGTCCATAGTGCCTTCCACAGGTATGAGTAGACCCAGCGAATGCCACTAAAACATTCCCCAGACCATAACGCTGCCCCCAAAAGCTTCTGTCCTTCCAGAAGTGGTTGACGAGTGATTTTTCAACGATGTTTCTCGCCTTATACGCCAACGTCCATCCGTTCGATGAAGCAGAAAACGTAACTCATTGGAGAAGGAAACCCTTTGCCAATCAGCAGAGGTCCAATTTCGATATTGCCGTGCAAATGTAAACCATTTCTGCCAACGCACCTTCGTTAGCATAGGTGAAGTGACCGTCCGTCTGCATCGGAACCCTACAAGCAGCAGAGTTTTCGGTAGCCCAGCTGGTTCATCCGGCCAGTGAGTTGCTCCACTGTAGCGTGTTGATCGGCCTTCAGGCATCTTTCGAAGCCGGCGTTCACCTCTCACATTAATGGCACGTGATGTTCCGCAGTTTCCACGTCTCTTATTCGCAATGGTGCTATTTCTTCAATCACGATATACTTTAACTACAGCAGCACGCGAACAGTTCAGAAACTGCGCTGCTTCAGAAATACTGCCACCCTTGGCTCTAAAGCCGATAATCCTCCTTTTTTGCAAATCTGATAAATCGCTCCTTTTATCCAAGACAGTAACGAGTGATATGTTTTCATATTGCCTACAGCACACCTTATATACCCTCCAAGCCAGCTCACAACACGTGCCTTCTTTCATTGGCTACGCGCTGTTGACGTCAAAAGTAGGAGGTGGTCACAGTAATGTGACTCGACTGTGTGTATCACTAGTTCTTATCAGTCAACATGCATACGTCATGCTCTCTGACTTCAGAATGGTTGCCAACGTCATTCCCTGAGCGAGATGTATAACGTTGAGGTTGAAAACGCTAAAAGAAAATGAACTCAAATTTGCATAGAGAAAGCAGCTAAAAATGAAAGTTAATTTAGAGTAGACGTCACCCCTTTGTATTTTGGAATAAGAACGTAAACAAAGTGTCAAATGATTAGCTACCTTAATTCATATTCAAATGAAGTCGGCTTCCCACGAATGGAAGATGTAGACGTAACTTCTCCAGAAATCGCTTTCACCTTAGAAGATGTTTCGCAGGATACGGTGTACACCGCCTTCAGTTGGATGCGCAAATAATCACAAATAGAAATGTTATTCAAAAGGATCCCTTTTAAAGTATGAACTTATTTGTTGTGCATTTGGCTCTCGTAATGTGTCCATCTGCATCTACACTGCTGCCCACCCAAAATGCAACACCAAGAAAGAAGCGTCCGATTGGCCTGAAATTCGCAGCATGTGTCTCCCGCGAGGGGACATGCAAACAATTAGCATTGCAGGGCATATGCACATCATGTGCGCCCCGCACGCCACCGAGAAGAACTATAAGAAGGGTGTACAGAAGGCGGGGTGTAAGTAGTGGAAGTGTGTTGTGCTGCCCAACCTGTGCATGGGAAGCTTTCTAAAGCCTCGTAGCAGAATACGGCAGTCATTCCAGCACATTTCGGAGTTCAACAGAGGACGAATAGTGGCTTATCGCGACAGCGGTTTATCGTACCGAGACATCAGCGTCCGTGTGGGATGACATCCAGTCACAGTGAGGCGAGTATGGAATCGGTGGGTGCAGGAGAGACGGACGGACCGACGTGCGCGATTGCCGCAGCCGCGGCACACCACCGAATGAGCTGACCGGCATGTTATGTGGCGGGCATTAACGGCTCGCAGCGCCACATCACGAACGTTAGCGCTGGAAGTAGTCTGTGTTGTGCAACAGCCTGTGTCAGCACGTACCGTTCGACGTCGTCTGCAGGAACGGGGACTTGTCGCACCGCGCCCATTGCTCCGATTACCATTGACGTTACACCACCGGCAAGTGCGGCGGCAGTGGGTCGTTGAAGGCCACACCTGGACTTCGGAATGGCACGACATTGTCTTCTCCGACGAATTCCGCTTCTGCCTGCAACACCACGATGTTCGGATCCGCGTCTGGCGTCACCGCGGCGAGAGACTGTATGACGCCTGCATTATGCATCGCCATACCAGTCTATCGCCTGGCGTTAGGGTTTGGGGCGCAATTGGATATGACACCTGCACCCCTCAGGTACGCATCGCCGGTACACTCAACAGCCACTCCGACGTTTTGTAGCCTGTAGTCCTCCCTTACATGCAGGACCTGCCAGCGGCCACGTTTCAACAGGACACGCATCGTGCGACAATTCTTCACGGACCACCAGGTGTTACAGCTGCCGTGGCCCGCCTATTCTCCCGATATGTCGCCCATGGGACACGTCTGGTGGCTGATCGGCAACCGAGTGGCCCGGCAAGCACGACCCGCGGCTACGCCTGATTAACTGTGGCAAGGTGTGGAAGCAGCCTGGGCCGACATACCCTAAGCCCACATCCAAAGCCTCTTTCGTTCGATGCCGCGGCGTGTAGCGGCCGTTATTGCCAGCTATGGGGGTCACACGAACTATTGCTGTCTGCGTGTTACGCAAGTCGCACGGGCCTGTAAGCTCAATCGTTTCATCTTTGTATCTGTTGTTATGTGTCCAGTAAATCTGGCTTTGCTATCTCGTGTCCTTCTTGGTGTTGCATTTTGGGTGGCCAGAAGTGTATTTGAGAAAACCTTGCCGTGGAGATGTTTTAAAACTCCTAAGTAACGAATGAAAAAGACGAATAAAAAAATTAAAAAAAAGAATTGCCAACAAGATAGAGCTGTTGAACGTTTTCAGAACGTACTACTTTAATATCATAAGTTTGGCTTTAATAAAATCCTTATTTACAAGGATTCAAAAAGTGAAGGGCAGTTTCGAAAACGAACAATTAGAATCGGATGTGTGCCGCTAAAGTATTGTGTACCGCTGAAATAAAAAAAGGATAAAAACTTAGTTTGGGAAAATTAGCAATCTTCTTCTGGTGTTTTCTTCTTACAGAGGACGGCGACCACCCTGGTGAATTCCTCTCCGTTCCCAGTGACTCTGATTAAAGATTCTGTGTTTAATTTAGTCCTGTCCTTTATATTATCAAGCCAGGCTATTCTTCGTCTCCCAGGTCTCCTCTTTCCATTGATCCTTCAATCTAATACCAATTGGAGAATGCAAAATTTATCACTCCGCATTAGATGTCCCAACTGGCAATTTTTCTTCTGTTCCCCACACTTAGCAACTCCCGATTTTCATTTATTCTTCTCAATACTTCATCATTCTTCACTCTCGCTGTTCATGGTATCTTTCGCATCCATTTATAAATATACACTTTTAAGACTTCCAGTTTTTGATTGTATTATTTCAAAATTTGAATCCTTGTTGCACAGAACCTACATCATATTTATGAAAGATTGTCTTAAAAACTCAGTTCTTGATCTTATCTACACTGAAGTGCCAGAAAAACTGGTACAGACGAGCTTATGGAAAAATACATAGCAACGTCACTTATGCGCGTACTCTGTTGCGCCCGTCAGTGCGTAAATAAAGCGATAGAAATCCTTGCCAGCTGTCAGAGCTGTTTTCGGCATGAGAATGACAAGTAATAACAATTTAAGCGATTTTCAACGCGGTGTCAAAGTCGGCGCGCGTGAGATGGGCCATTGTATTTCGGAGGTAGAAACGAAGTTTGGATTTTCACGGACGACCATTGCAAGGGTGTACCGTGACTACAAGAATTCCGGCAAAACCTTCAACCTACGATACCAGTGTGGCTGTAAAAAGACATTGGGTGAACGTGACCATCGTCGGCTGTCAAGAATCGTTTCACGCGATAGGCGTGCAACAATCTCGCAGGTATCATCGGAATTCAAAGCTGGAGCCTCAACAAGCATCAGCGTCCGGACTGTGCAACGTACCCTGGGCGATATGGACTTTGGGAGCCGACGCCCAACTCGAGTCCCCTTGATGGGTGCACGACACAGAGCTATGCGCCTCGCTCGGGTCACGGCAACACCAGCACTGGACACTTGATGACTGGAAACAAGTAGCCTGGTATGACGAGTCGCGTTTCACACTGTATCGAGCAGATGGAAGGATTCGTGTGTGGCGCAAACCCCATGAAGCCATGGACCCGCCTGTCAACAGGGAACTGTTCAGGCTGGTAAGAGATCCGTAATGGTATGGGGTGTGTTTAGCTGGACTTCACTCGGACCCCCTGGTACGTCTACAAATGTCTGTGACAGGCCAACGCTATGTGTGCATCCTTTCTGACGAGGTACACCCGTTCGTGTCCTGCATTCATGCTGATGGGTTGGGCCTGTTGCATCAGGACAATGCACCTCCACGCAAGTGTCGGAACGCCACATTATGGTTAGAGGAGCATTAATCTGAGTTTGGGGTGTCGCCATTCTCACCCAAGTCCCTAGATCTGAACGGGATAGAACACATTTGGGATGCCATGCAACACGCTATCGAACACAGGACTCCGAGACCTCGGAATACACCCGAACTGTGGATAGCTCTGCAGAAAATATGGTGTGCATTGCCTACAGCATATTTCCAGTTCATGCCCCGTTATATTTCTGCAGTCTTGCGCTCCGGTGAGGGAGCTACCAAGTATTAGACTGGTGTACCAGTTTTTCTGGCACTTCAGTGTACATTTCACAATGAGCACTTTCCTTCAGCGAGCATACCAAGCATTTCAGTTTGCCTACTTATTCAGTTTTCTTTCTATTTAAGATTACATCATCTGAGACAGTAGATTGTTTATTAATTACCATAGTCCCATTTTATTAGCGCTAATATTTCAGACTATTTCAATATTTTCTTTGTAGACACTGTACACTGTACAGATACACCGATGAGCCATTACCTTATGACCACCTACCCAATAAGCTGTAGGACCCCCTTTAGCCCGCACAACAGCGGTAACTCGGCGAAGCATCGATCCGATGAGATGGCGATAGGTATCCTGGGGTATCTGGTACCATAGCGTCAACAGCAGTCCCTCCAGTTCCAGTACATTTTGGGGTGGTGGTGATTTAGCGCGAACCCACTTTTCCAAGTCGAACTACAAATGTTCGATTGGGTTCATGTCAGGTGAATTTGGAGGCCAGAGCATTAACAGAAAATCACCGGCATGTTCCTCGAACCACTCGTTGACGATTCTGGCAGTGTGGCATGGCGGATTATCCTGTTCGTAATGGCCATCACCAGAAGGGAACACAGTTGCGAGGAACAGGTGAACTTGATCCGCAACAATGTTTAGATACCTGACAGCTATCAGAGATTGTGCTATTCGGATAATGGGGCCTACAGTATCTTAAGAAAACATCGCCCACAGCATAACACCGCCGCCGCCGGCCTGTTTCCGCCCAGCACTGCATCCGGGTGCCATAGCCTCCATTGCTAATCTGCGTATCCACGCTCGATCGTCTATGTGATGCACCAGGAATCTTGATTCGCCAGACCAGGCCACTTTCTCTCTATCATCCGAGGTCGAGTTTCGATGATTTTGGGTAAATTTCTTGCGTTGTTGGCGATGTTGTGCAGTCAGCATGTGTCCCGGCTAGGTCTCGGCTACGCATACCTATGTGCAGAAGGTTGCGATGAACTGTGTGCTGTGACACATTGTCCTGATCACGACTGCTGCAGCTGTGGGTGATTTGTCGGACTGTTGCCCTGCGGTAGCTGTGAACAATGCACAACACTTTCGACTCCCCTCTAACATCAACGAGCAGTAGACGACACACGAATGGACAACGGTTCCTCGTTTGGCCAGCTGTGCACCACTTTTGATACGTACTCACTAGAGCGGCACGTGAACAACCGACCAGCCGCGCCGTTTTCGAGATGTTAGTTCCGAGGCGCAGTGCTATCACAATTTGTTATGTATCAAACTTCAATAAATCGGCAGCTTTTCGCATTCTGATTCCTAACACCTCTACTAACCGGAAGTCGGTCCTCTGGTTGTATATATACACTTCTGTGAACTTCACCTGTGCCACCATTTGGTCTCCACGCGTGATCATTTCTCTATGCGGGGGTGGTCATAATGTAGTGGCTCACCTGTGTATGACGTAGATGAACGTACTACCGAACTGGCGTATGAGTCAAATCGACAGGGATGAAGCAATAAGACTGCCGGCGTAATTCAATCAGGAGAACAGCCGCTCCGGAGTAGAAAGGTCTTTGTTCGAATCCCACTGTCGGCAAAAGAAAGGTAACATTAACAAATGAACGAAAATGAATCGCCTGGCAGTGAGGTTTCAAATATTCGTGTGGTGATTCTTTTACACAACGTACGTAATTCTTAGAAATTACTTCTGAAATGAGATGGACCTTCGAGCTTGGTTGTTGGCTGACCCGAAACCTGTGATTTCGTGACCCCGTCTTTCTCAAGGGAGGGATGGTGTGACGCACCACGTGACATGACGTAGATGACGTACTACTCAAGTGACATTTGTGGAAATCCACAGTGAAGCTGCAATAGGACTTCTTTTTAACTTCGAGAAAAAAATAGTCTGTGAAAACACCTGCTCCAGAGTAGCAAAACGTGGATTCGACGCCATTTTCGGTAAAAGAAAGGTTAAAACAACTCCAAAAAGGTACTGGAAGTCATGTACACTTGTTGCAATTAAGACTGCATCATCAGCATAACGAGTACTGTAAATTACTTGCCCATTTATGATTATACCTCCAGTTCTTCCACTTAAGGATTTCAAATGTTGAACAGAATTGGGGATGAGCAGAAGCAATTTGAATTATGAAGAGTGAACCTTTACAGAACTTTTTTAATACACTGCTGGACAATTGCTAAGGACGGATCATAAACGGCTATATAGCGCATAAAAAAGTAAGTGTGGTTGGATGCCAAGTGAAATAAAATAATGTCAGAATGCCAGGACATTACAAGAAAGACAATTTATTGTGCTATGAAATCCAGACGGCTTAGGAACGTGTTCAAGGGACAAACAGGCCATTTTGTGCAGAATACGTAAACATGGAAAAAATGCAATTACCGTCCGCAGGCGTTCCGGCGTAAGATGTCAATACGGGATATGGCCACCATGGAGGGCGATGCAAGATTCCACACGTCGTGTCATGTTTTGCACAACATTATCAAGCAGCTGTTGGGGTAATTTATCCCATTCCTTTGTCAGTCCACGGATGAGGGTGTCCTTGTTTATTGGAGGGCATTGGCGACCAGCAAGACTCCTCCCCAAAGCATCCCACACATTTTCAATGGGATTCAGATCTAGAGAACGTGCTGGCCGTACGAGGCGTTGAATATCCTCGCTCTCAAGACACTCCTGGACAGCGACTGTTCGATGACATGTTGCGTTGTCGTCCATGAAAATGAATCTATCACCGACAGCACCACGGAACATGCGAACATGAGGTAGCAGAACATCATTAATGTATCGTTGGCCAATCATAGTCCCAGTTGGAAGCACATAGAGGGACGTACGGCCATTGATCATGATGCCAGTCCATACCATGACACTACATGTCGGATATCGGTCCCTTTCCTGTATGTTTGCTGGACAATATGCAGTACCACTATCACGCCAGATCAGTTGTCATGGACAATCAGACGATAGACTGTATCTACTCTCATCTGAGAAGAGGAAAGCAGAGCAGTCGTTATCAGTCCAATTGCAATGTTGATGGCACCATTGCAAACGGGCGGTACGGTGACGTCTGATAAATGGGATGCACACAACAGGACGGCGGGCGTATAGTCCTCCTTCATGCAAACGTCTGGCGACAAATTTTCGGGAGATCTGCTTGCCAGTAGCAGCCATAAACTGATTTGCTACCTCACTAGCTGTGCTGCGCCGGTGTCTTTTTGTTGATAGCACAATGTACCGATCTTCTGCAGGTGTCGTACTGCGAACACGACCTCCCCCGTGACGTTTGCTACACTCTCCATTTGTTTGAAATGATTTCCAAAGCCTTGAAACAACACTATGGCTGACGTCGAACTCCCTGGCAACATCTGTTATTTTTCGCCCTTCTTCAATCTTGCCAATAATACGGCCACGCGTAAAATCATCTAGGTGATTTCGGGAACACATACTGAAAATTGCAAGTTCGTCAATTGATTCTTTCCCTTTCAACTTTGCGTTTGAACAACAACGGTCAATACGCGTCAAATCCTTTATATCTCTTATCAGCGCTATGACGTCACGAAGAAGTTCGGCAATCCAAAATTTGCATACGCACAACACGTATTACTGTATCCCGCTCTTATGCTAATTTTCACATTTTCCTGCCTTCCATTTTATGGTTGCTATCGTTGCTATTGTCATTTTTTTTATTGGAGGTTTAACGACCACCGTGAGCAACTCAATGGGCTATAAGCAGTCGCCCGTCCCTAATTTAGGGTCACTGGTTCCAGGGAAGGGAGAGAGCCAGTGCCGTAAGACAAACACAACATCCATGCCTCACCGGGATTCGAACCCGGACCCCTCACGGACGAATGATCAGAGGCCAGCGCCTTAGACCACTGCGCCACCGGGGCGGCGCTATTGTCATCCGTCCTTAGCAATTGTCCGGCAGTGTATATCCTTTGGTTTTGTGATTTTTTTTATTGTAGGTTTAACGACCACCGTGAGCAACTCAATGGGCTATAAGCAGTCGCCTGTCCCTAATTTAGGGTCACTGGTTCCAGGGAAGGGAGAGACCCAGTGCCGTAAGACAAACACAACATCCATGCCTCACCGGGATTCGAACCCGGACCCCGTTCGGACGAATGATCAGAGGCCATCGCTTAGACCACTGCGCCACCGGGGCGGCGTTTTTGTGATTGAAATGTAAACTTCGAATGACGGAAACCATTCTTAATGAATGAAGACAATTTTGGTTTGCTGTAACTTAAACTACACCAATGTAAACATTTCAAAGGCAAAGGAAAATATTCCAGCAGTGGAAAAACACAATGCCGTCGATGGCACCTTGGGAATGCTCATTCTATTTTCTTCTCAATTTCGACTTTCTAATTCGAAGATTTAGAGTGGCCGCAAGAATAGAAGGTTTTCATCATCCGTGAAAACATCTGTTTTAGACTACTTTGATTACAGACGCTTTATTTGACACTATTTTTCTTTACTGAGATCTATCCTATTCTTTTTCTCAATTTGCAGTAAATTGTTTCGTCTTTGCAACCTCAATAGAATGATCGACACAATTGGGATTAGTTTTTCAACGGAGTAAGATCCTTCCGTTAAAAAGAAATTGAACCTTTAATGAACACAGCAACGATTTTAACACAGTTCGCACACACATACAAGAATAGTCTTTTACAGCAAGAAAGAAGCAAACGAAACTCTCGAATCGATTTTGGAATCCTTTGAACCAGAAAGAAATTCGTGGAAAAAACAGTTGCATTTTTCTTCCCAAAAAGAAAGAATTTTTGTAAACGGAATTGTGATACGTATTAGTCGTGTTATTATATTGCTTAGACACTTCATTAGAGAAACGCTCATGTTATATCTGCGCATTCGAACACATGCACTTAACGCCGTTATTGGAATAACGTTTCCAGGTACGAAGTACACCGAAGACCCAAAACCTTATGACTGGCACGTCTTTATGTAAATGGCAGCAACTGCAAGTAAACGACGGCGAGTGTGAAGGTCATGAAATGGTATAAATAACACCTGATTCTGAGCTATGTTAACCTGGGTTATTTTTGTTCTTCAGATGGGAACTGCAGTGGAATTAAGCGAATTTTACAAAGACGAAATTGTAATGGCCAGACAACTGAGTAAGATAATTTCTGAGACGGCAATTCTTCTGGGGTGTTGTTCACAGTCAGCCGTAATTAATACCTATAAAATTGGTACGAAGAGGGGAAAACCACGAACCTCCTGAAAGGTATCCCTGGCAGCCCAGCCTTACAATTTAACATTGGCCCAACATTGAGCCACCGTCTTCTGTTCCTAAAAGACGGTGGCTCAGTGTTAGGCCAACGTTAAATTGCAAGGCTGTGCTACCTGGGATGGGCCGATCACAGCTCATCGATGCTAAAGATGAGCGAAGACTATCCCGTATGGTAGAAGCCAACAGAATAGGCGCACCTCGCCAGAAACTTGAATGTTGGTGACGGGAGTAATGTGGCGCAACACAGAGTACATCGAACCTCACCGAAAATGGGGGTGCGTGGCCGCAAGCCTCTTCCTTTGCCCATGCTAACCTTGGTCACCATCCAAAGCGCCTTGGAAATATGTCATTTGGTCAGATAAATCGCGTTTCCTGTTGTACCATTTGTTCGTCCGGGTACGTCTACGTCGTTTACCTGGGAAAATTGTTTACCGTGGGACGAAACCAAACCGGTGGAGGAAGAGTAATGCTTTGGGCAATGTTCTGCCAGGAAACCCTAGGTCCAGTAATTCATGTGCAAGGAACTATGACGTCTAACACCTACCTAAACATCATTTTAGACCAGGTACATCCTTTCATGGCAACGGTATTCCTTTTAAGTAGTGCCTTCTTTAAGCTGGATAATTGTCATCCCACACTTCCCGGGTTTTTTTAGAAATGTTTGCTAAGCGTGAGGAAAACTTTCAATATTGCCCTAGCCTCCGAATTCCCCAGACATCAATCCAATCCACCAGGATTTTTTCTTTTGTGATGGAAAAGCAAATCCGATTTTCGGCGGCTCAACCACGTAACTTGCAAGAGTTAAAGGATCCGCTGGCCACGTGTTGCTACCAGATACCACAAGACACCTTTAGAAGTCTTGTACCATCCATACCTCGTAATGGAGGGACGCAATTTTGGAGACACGTGGAGGACCAACATCATGTTATAAAGGTGGCCATAATGGTTTGAATGTTCGATGTATGCTTAAGGAATGTTTAAGAAGATACAATCGACGTAAAACATTTAAAGTTTACATCACTTGTCTGCCACATATAATTAATTTGACCAAATGAATGTCATCCAGGTGACCGAGTAGCCATAGATGCGGGCTTTTGACTAATCGTCCGAGGTGGAGCCGGGCTGGATTACCCGATGGGTTATGCGTTTATCCTTCGTCCCTGGTTGTGTCTCTCTTCTGTACCAGTGACCCTGAATTTGTCACTGGCAGCTGGCTCGTCATGGCATCAGATGACATGGAGTTCGGACAAAACTAATTAAAGACACTATATCATTTCTCTGTTTCACTTCAAATTTAATGAAAATTGGGGGAAATACAGCAAATTCATCAAAAATCAGGAAGGAAATAATTCACCTCGAGAAATCGGCATCGTAAGTTTGAGGTAGCTCATGAGTTGAATAGTTTACAGCTCCGCTTTCTGGCTTCTCGTACTACCGGGTCCTTGCTCTTAACTTGGGAGAAGACATGGAAGCCGTCTTTTTCTGGATCCAGTGGATCTAAATTAGGGACGGGTGAATACGTATAGCCCGAAGAGTTGCGCATAGTGGTTGTGAAACCACGAAATAAAAAGAAGATAAGGAAAAGAAAAAAAAAGCCAGCTCCCTTATTCCAGCAGTTTAGTATAATTGATGCCATATTTCAGCTCGGTAGCTATATTGTTTCAAGTTGAATTTTTATTGATAGAATGCCAATCTGTTACACCAAATGTTTCACTAAGTGTGCTTCTTTCCATATACAGTATGTGAGATATACAAAATGGACAGGCAGTCCAGAAATCTAATGAACCAGTTTACCAATGTGATTATAATACTACGACGAAAAAATTGTGTAAATTGCAAGTACAAACTCTTGCATGTATTTAACGTAAAGACGCTGAGGTATTTATTGTCTTTAACTTTTCTGTTATTATTTAATGGTCTCTTTGCCCTAGGAGGTCAAACGGTCGTTCTTTATCTGTCTCTTATGTTTTCAGGGTCTTTATAGACGGCAACCTTGATCATTCTTCTCAGGCTAGGTCTTGACATGAATGGGCGATGATCGATCTTTGGTCATGCCAGATCCATATCTTCACAAAAGAATTGTCCACTTTTTCATGGCTTTGAAATTTAATAGTTCTCACATTCCTTTATCACTCTTTTTCTTTTTTTCGGGGGGGGGGGTCTTCTTTTTCTTTCTTTTTCTTCTGCGATCATTATTAGTTTCTTTTTCTTATTTTTTCTTCATCCTTTTTCCAAATATATTTTTTGGATAAAAGTAATCGTTCGACAAAAAGAGAAGCCACTGATCATGAATTTTCCCACTCAAGAGGGACGTAATAACTATTTGGTTATGAAGTCAGTTGCTTCTTTTTATAAAATTTAAATGTACTCAAACGGATTTCTGAACTCTATTTGCTGATTACAGGTTGATGTTTCAATCCCGGGCACAAAAATGTCACAGGAAGTATAGGCAAGTCAAAAATCAATATACTTTTCAGAAATAAATTTTTTTTTCTGTGTTCAACCCCTGCAATAAACATTACAGGGAGCTGGAAGTCGATGCTGATACCAGAAGAAAGACAGATCCACCGTCGTAAGTAAAAAACATAACACCCTTGTGGGACATAAAATTCGAACCTACACCAGTAAACAAGAAAAATTCACGGCGTAGGCTACTCGAACATCGAGAAAGAAGGCGGAGGTATAACTTAGTCTAGCTTGGTTGAATACGTTTTCAACATTAGATACACTACATTGACGAAAGTCACCAGACACCCCTTCAAAAGCAAATGAACGGATCCGCTGCGTTGTTAAGATGCGCGGTACAGCTGCAAACGGTATGAAAAACAAGCCTGCAGCCGACCGCGATCATATCGCACTGTGAGGTTGAGTGAAACTGTCGCGGTGGGAGAGAACTCACTTTGAGAAAGGAAAGATTGTTGGGTGTCATATTAGTGATTTGTCCATAAGAGAAAACGAGAGGCGTTTAAACATACCCAAGTCAACTGGTTTGTATGTAATAAATAAGTGGAAGACACATGGCGTGCCTGAAGCAGCAAAACGTACCGGAAGACCAAAGAAAATCAGTGATAGAGGACGTCGAAGCCTCAGGAGAGTCGTAACAGCAAATCGACGGAGTACTGCACAAGACCTCAGTGTACGGGTGAGTGAAAATCCTGGAAACTCGGTATGTACACGTACCAGTTGCAGATAACTTCATTTTATGGGTTACCGTGGTCGTGCGACTGCTCATAAGCCTTTCATCTCCACTCGGAATGCTACTTGGCGTTTAGCATGGTGTAAAGAACATTTACCCTGGACCGTTGATCAATGGTAAACGGGTCCTATGGAATGATGAATCCAGATACACGATCTATCAGTCTGATGGCCGTGTGTGGGTATGGCGGCAGCAGGGGTAACGGTATTTACCACAGTGTCCTGTCTCGACGGTCACGTTTGGAGCTGGCAGTGTACTCGTGTGGGGGTGTTTTTCGTTTTATGGTCCCGGCCCATTGGTTATCCTGCACAAACCTGTTAACCAGCACGTCTACTTCGATATCCTGGACAATTATGTCCTACCAACTCTGTGTCAATACTGTGGAACAGAAATGGTAGGACATAGAGCCTTGTTGGTACCAGCAGAATAATGCACCGAGCAATAAAGCAAGGACTGTTACGACGTGGTTTGACGATAATTCCTTATCGTGTGGGGACTGGCCAGCACAGATCCCTGAACTTAATCCCATAGAGTACCTATATAATGAATTAGAGCGTCGCATAAGAAGTTTCGAACCAAGGCCTACTACTAAGCAACAATTAGCGGTAGCATTATGTACTGAATGGAAGCGCATACCTATCTCTGTGTTCCAAGACCTTGACGAAATCATGTGTCGAAGGGTCAGTGCATGCATTAAGGCCAAAGGTGGACCGACATTGTACTAATGTATGTCAATAAAGGCTATGTTGTATTTCTCTTCTAGGTGTCCGGTGACCTTTGTCAATATAGTGTATATTGTTGCTGCAACATTCGAAATAGAATGATAAATATTGCTTTTAGAACCAGTAATTAGCTGGTTTATTTGGATTCATGGGTCAAGGGTCAGGATTAGCAACTAACAGCAAAAAGGAAGCCATTTCCGAAATCCACTTTTCGTGCTGTGTTGGGGCGCATCTTCCCAATCAATCGACTAAGTACCGTACTACATTCCGATCCAATCCGTTGGAACCAGTCATCACCTTCATTTTTTACGTCAACTTTGCATCCCGCCTTTTGCACATGCGCTCTTCTCTTGAGTGGGCTAATGATTTATAACTATTCATCACAAATCCAATTCCTTCTCTCGCTTCTCTCAGTTAATCGCTTTAAAACAGATATCACATTAAAGATGATTAAATCACACTGCATTCTTCAATGCTAAACCAGCACTCGCTCTATTTAATTAAACTGGTTGTACACATGCCGACCACTAAATTAGAAACTTTTATTCACTACCAGGCTGAAGCTCCTTTATTCCAAATTACAGTACGTGTGCTATTTGACATATAGATTGCGCATGGTGCTGGAGTGCATCTGCGTCTACAACATACCAGGCGTTCACCAGGCAGTCCTTTAAATGGCTCCGATTTGACGGAAGAGGACTTTGCTGGCGGATCGATTTTTTAGCATGTCCCATACATTCTTAACGGTGTTCAGATCCGTGCTTTGTGGTGGTCAGGGAAGATGATGGAAGTCGCGGTCATCCTCGCTGAACCACTGCTGAACACATCTTGCGTGATGGAAAATATCATTGGACTCCATGAAACAGCTGTCACGAACTGGATAAAAGGTCAACATTGCAGAATGGACTTGATCCGCAACAATGTTTAGATAATCTTTGGAGGACACCCTACCTTCCAGTGATAACAAGGGACCCGTTCTGTACCAACAGAATGTGCCCAACGTCAGGTCACCACCTCCAGAGCCTTGAGTTGTGTTTATAAGGTAAACCGGATCCATTGCTTCATTAAGATCCCTCAAAACTCTTTGGCTACAGTCGGTACAGAACAAGATGTAGCACAACTCGTCGGACCACATGGTTTATTTTCAGTCTTCCAGTCTCCAGTCACGGTGTTCCTGTAGACGAACTTCCGGTTCTTTGCAGAAATGAGCGGTTTCCGTACGGAATAGGCATACGATCGCCAACACCAGTTTTCTTCAATTACCTGCGCATCTCTGAGATATGGGTCAGGAACAGCCTTCACTGAGTGTGTCGATCAATTGCTGCACGCAGGAAATCCACTATCAGCGTACAAACTTTCTCAGATGACGCGACGGCGCTCTCGTTCGAGACAGATAGTCGTCGAGCAGCAGTTACGCCTCTTATACAAGTATTGAGGGTTATTTTTCCGTTAAAAAAAGACCCGGAATATCTCACCTTGGAAGAAATCAGTCAGCTCTACTGTTTTCAAAATCGTCTCTCCAGCATGACGGGTACCCACAATAAGCCTTTTATCGAACTCTGAAAGATCCTTTGGTTTTCCCTTGTGATCAAAACTAACGACGATTTCTGATGATCTGTAGTTTCGAATAGTTGCTTAGATCACGTATATTGCATATGCGCTGCGGAAGTGACGTTTACAACCTTCGCGTTACTGTTTTTATTTCAGTGGCGGGAGGGTGTACTTAAACTCCTGCCATTTTGTTTTTTAGGAATATTATGTGCTAAATCTTTTACTAAGAGCAGCAAGTAATGCTGAGGAATGGGCTATGGTGTTCGAAACATGCTTACGTTGTCGCAAATTGGGAGGTGCTACCACATGTTCCCCCGGAGGAAATGAAAGGTAAGGAGATGCGGAAAAAAATAGCAGCACTACTACGGTTGAGCTTCGAAGCTATTTCCACCCTTTCCCACCTTTCTCTTCCTTAATAACAGTGATATGTTATTTTGCCGTCTGGAACAAACCGTTAATCTGTTCAAACAATACGGCAGCTGTGTGAGAAGACTAGGTCCGTTGGGATGTAGAGCATGAACTACTCCTTGCGCATAACGGTCCCATTTAAGGCAATTAAAGCTAGAACATGCGTACCCTAACTAACGAAACTCTGGCTATCTGCAAACGAAAGTCTAAGATCCTGACAGACCACAAGAACAAGCCATCAGCTTGTGAAGGGTTCTGACAGAACGAGAAAAAGAAACAAGTATTTCATGTTTTTAAACTCGCAGGCTTTTCGTTAGCTTCCTAGACAAGACTTTTCTGTAAATTCCACATTTTGGTGTCCACGAAATGCAGGTATATTCTCCTAAGAATTTCAAAAATGGGTCTTTCCTGTAGGTGTCTGCCAGATAAAGGTCTCTTATGCATTGTTTCTACTGGTTTAACATCCATGCCAGACAAAACTGTCTGTGTTAGCACGTGACAACGGAATGCAAGTGACCACGAATACAAGTTATCTGTATATTTTGTGTATTAATTTACTTCACATATTATATAAATTTTCCGTTCACGGGCTGTGAATGTATGTCCGATTTGCCAGAGCAGCTTTGCTAGGCGATTTGAAAAATTCAGAACGTTTCTTGTGTAATTTCTGTTTTCCTTTCTGTTGTTACGATGACGAAATGCATATACCTGTTTGAAAATATATCTTCGCTTCTGAAAGACCGACTAACGTTTTAGCACGTCTTTTGTAAAAAAAAAGATTGTGCTTATGTTATCGGTTTGTCCATCCGTCCGCCTGTGGACACCATATCTCTGCAGCTAATTTTCCCACTCCAAAAATTATTTTTGCATTGGAAAGCTTGAAAGGTGCGAATTGGGATCCTTGCCTTCCTGGTTTTTCCGATGCAAAACTTCGCCGTTACAGGGCGTAAATGCAGACGATATCGAATTTCAAATACATTTTACTGCATATATTAGCTTCTAAATATTCGATTGAAAAAAATTATTTCATTCTTTCTTCCATTCTACGCCATTTATAACGAAGACTATTTTGGACAAAGTTCCTTTTCCAAGTAATGCATAGATTTTCCGCTAGGGAGCGTAAAGGTAATTTGTGTTTTCCTCGAGATCTGTGCTTCTAAATGTTCGATTCGAAATAATTCTTTCTGCATCGGAAACAGTTCTTCATGGGAAATATTTTGCATATAATTTCTCATTTTTGACAAAGAATGGTTTGGCCACCAGGGGGCGTAAGTCTTTATTTCTGCTTCTGATGAATTTGCAGAAAAATCTAAGCTTCTGGAAACTCGATTGAAACATTTTTTCGCGCATTGATACAGCTCACCTCGAAAAACTTTTTGAGAATACCTCCTACCTAAGATAGGGCATAGTTTTCCAGCCAGTGGGCGTAGATATGTATCTTATTTCTTTCAAAATCTCTGCTTTTAGGAGTCTGATTTCAAAACTTTTTTCTTTGTTGGAGACCGGTTTCATGCCCGAAATATTTTTCATATAGTTTCAAATTTTTCAAGTAATGGATAGATTTTTACTAGGCGACATAAGGGTAAATTGCGTTTTCCCTGATATCTCTGCTTCTAAAAACTCTGATTGCGAAAGTTCTTCCTGAAGCCGATACACCTCCTGATGGAAAATGTCTTGATTACAATTTCTGATTTTTGATAAAGAATGGTTTAGCCACTAGGGGGTGTAAGTTTTATTTCTGCTTCTGATGTATTTGCAGTAAAATCTGAGCTTCTAAAAACTCGATTGAAAACATTATTACGTTGGCCGTTACCACTCACCACGGAAAACCTCAGAGTATTTTCCTCTTAAATAATGTATAACTTTTTCGCCAGGGGCGTACACGTATATCATGTTTTTGTCGATATCTGTGCTTCTAAGAGTCCGATTTGAAAAATTATTTCTTCGTTGGAGAGCGATTCCGCTGCGAAATTTTTCGCATGAAATTTTAATTTTTTTAGCGCACAAGTTTGCCACTAGAGGGCGTAAGCTCACGTTTCCGTTTACTGCAATATCTGCGGACTAAGTACCCGATTGAAAAATACTTTTATAATCAGGTACTACTAACTATGAAAATCATTTGTGTGTATTTTCTTTCCAAAATGATGCACGATTTCGCCGCTAGGGTGTGCCAGCCTTTAATCTGTTTTTCACAATTCTGCTTCTACATGTGGCATTTAAAAATTTCTTTCAACACCGGATGCCATTTACCTTGTGGAACACTTTAGTTTAGTATTTGAGGAGTTTTATCGTTCACAGTTCTGTCACTAGGTGGTGGTTGTGTACTTCTGTTTGCAGCTGTATCCCCTCTTCTAAAAACCCTACTGAAAAATATCTTCTTTACTGTATGCCGTTCGCTAGAATAGAGATGTGGAGCCTTATCCTCTTTAAATAACGCACAGATTTCCTGTTGGGTGGCGTAAAGCTCAAAAACTTTTCTCGCTGCCTCTGCTTCCGGGAGACGTATTTGAAAAAATATGTTTCCTCAGCATAGCTTTTGCCATTAAGAATATTTTTCTTCTATTTTCTACTTTCCCATTATGCAGAATTCTTCCTCTAGAAGGCGTAGAACTTTTCGATTTGAAAATTATTTTGTCTCCGATACCTTCCTCCTCCTATGAGAAACTTTTTGTGCGCCATTTGTTAATCTTCGTAATATACTTTTTAGTCGCTCTTGTAAGTAAGTAGCTGTTTCTATTTCTGGGTGTTTTTTCGATTGTAGAAATCCGGTTTAACTTTTTTCTTACCGGTTGCATTAATTTTGAATAACTTTGATAAATTTAATTCACGTCAGAAAGGATTCAGAAGACGGGCTCATTACAACCAAAAAATCGGTGTCATCTTTCTTGTTATTCTTTTCATCCGACTTCATTCTCTACGACGAACGTTTTGCATATAAAATTTTGGCTAAATTTATTTATTCATTTAATTGATGTTACCACGATCATTTTTCTACCACTTTCCAATGCAAAATGTCCTCGTTATGTAGCTTAAAATTTGCTATTTCTGTAAACGAAACAAAAGCATGTCCGTCATACCCAAAAAATTCGGTGTCATCTCATTTTAGTTTCATCTGATTTTGGTTAAAAGTGACAGCGACAGTCGGAAATCCTTTTCCTCTTTTGTGCATAAATTCCTAAATTTTAGTTGCTCAGTGAAATGAAAGGAGACAACCGTAATCAAACAGCAAACCCCTGAGCCATCTTTCTCCATCAAATGCTTATGTGCTGTGCGCAGCAAACTCCACCAAATTTTTAAATCTTCTCACCCTTTAAAGAAAGGTAACAGCTTACGAGTGTTCAAGAGAATTTAAAGATGGATTTCGAACAACGCGAGAAAAACAAATAAGTTAGCTAAGAAGATTAGTTTGGAAACGTTAAAATCAATAGAAAACCTGGAAAGGCAAAATAACATAAATAAAGCGAAACAAGACACTCTAACCTAACGTACCTTTAAGCTTTGTGTAAGTAATTGCGACCGGCAAAAAGGAAAGGAGAGAGAAAAAGAAAGAACGAAGTGGAAGATAATCAGGATATACCAAGAAAATTTTTAAAGTATGTTATTCAATAGAAACAGCAAAGGTTTAGAAATAGCTAGTCACGTATAAAATGCCTTTACAGAAATATGAAGCTGAAACTTCTCGAAAAGAAAGGGAGAGATTAAAATAAATCGAAACCTTAAGTCGAGAAAAAGTAGAAATGAGAACAAATTTTTAGTAAGTAGGCTTATACTAAAAGATACAATCTTCATGGTTGATATCCGATATTATTTGAAATATATTATATCAAGGAAAATATAGTTAAAAACGCTTTTTGTAACGCCAATGACTAGGCTTGCGAGAAATTAGAGTATGCTGCAGGGTCGGCTCCTGCTCTGGGGCTGTGGGGCTGCAGCCCCTAAGCCCCTACACAAAGCAGTTTTATTTTCATGCCGCACCAAGAGAGAGAAGTTTTCTGAACTCAACTTGACGTTTTCCCTGCATAACACCACTGGGAGCGCAAGGAACGTTGGCGGACTGCGCTGCTTGCAGCCCTGACGGGTATTGAAACCAACTCATGTGGGAAACTCTGCTTATTCCCACATCAGTTCGTTACCTTTGAATAAAACTTCCCTGGGGACTGGTTGCTCGGTTTGCTCGCGAATGCAGTCTCTCGTTGGGTGGGAATGCATCGCAGGGCAGGGGAATGAATTAAAATAATGGCGAATGTTGAAATAAAGTATTAAATAAGGTATGTTTGAATGTATTACTCAACATGTTTTTTTTTTCCTTCCAATTTTTGGTTTGTTCCTGCTTTTATTCAACGTAATAATTCTAACCGCATCGAACAGTAGAATATTTGTGTTTGCTAATGAAAAATACTCAGTTGCCGGGACTTGCAAAATAGTTTTACTTATATTTTCTCTTATGGTCAATATGGGCATGTGAACAAATTGCGATTCAGAATAGAATTCAGTACTGGATAAATTGAGAAAAACAAAGAGAGAGAGAGAGATTAATTTCTGCAGCGAAATACTTGCACAAAATTGATTTCTTCACTTACCAAGAACAACGAAATTTTCGCTTTTAAACTCACGTAAGTTTTTATTCACCAAAAATCATTGAAGTCCCTCCACTGGGTATAATTTTTTTTCTGCTGCATCCCCCTCCCTCCCAAAAATAAGCATGGCTTCAAAATTAAAACTGGACCAAATATGTTTCCAATCCGTTTTTTATTAAGAGAATGCCTGTGTGTGACTATCGCAATAACAACTCATCGCCAAATTCTGGCAGACACTTCAAAATTCTACAAAATGTTTTTCATCGCAGTCCAAGCTGCAGTGGTCGGTACCAAGTCGAAGTTTCAAAGGGAGTGAATCAGAAGGAAAAATATTTATTGTCATATTTCTAGGGGTCACAATGAAACATTTGAGAATGCTTACATGACCTTGAGTGTGTGCGTGTCTCCGCTGCCACTGCCCCACGCATTAATTTTTTTACATTTTTAGTCCTTATATACTTTTATATACACTGAAGAACAATTGAATTAGAGACAGCTGGCGTTATGCAAATGTGGCGCTGTGGGCGGCCCTGTAAACGGAAACGACATGATATATGCAGCGATATGACAATATAAGGAGTCATGCGACGGGAATCAGTAAGAGTCGGACACAGTACGGGTTAGACGAAGTATCTAAGCGCATTTGATCGTGAGCAAATTGTCGGGGCCCGACGAATGGGTCACTCCATCTCGGAAGTCGTGCAGGCACTGGGATTTTCACGAGCCACTGTGTCACGGGTGCAACGTGAGTACATCGAATCCGGTACAACCATCCCTGCAAGGGCCAACTGCCTTGGACAGCAACGTGTGGATGAGCGGCGTCATCTTCGGCTAGCTGGCATTGTAACAGCGGATAGACGGGCCACAGTGCAAGAAATCACTCGGCAATTTAACGCTGGTGCACAAAAAAGTGTAAGCAGCCACACCATCCAGAACCATCTCATCGCTACGGAGTACAGAAGCCATCGTCTTACGAGGGTACCGCTGCTGACCGTACATCACAGGGTACAAAGATTAGCATGGGCGCGGGAACACCGCCACTGGACCCTAGACATGTGGAAAAATGTTGCCTGGAGTGATGAGTCGAGATTCACGTTGGTATATGCGGATGGCAGGATACGAGTACGGCGCAAACCACATGAAGCGATGGATTCTTCTTGCCAGCAGGGTACTCTTCAAGCTGGTGGGGGTGACATTCTCGTCTGGGGACTGTTTACGTGGACTGAAATAGGACCCCTGCTACGTGTGACGTCATCCCTCACAGGTCAACGTTACCGTGATATCCTGGACGACCATTTGCTCCCGTTTGTGCGTCTTCAAGATCACACTGTGGACCTCATCCTGTAACAAGACAATGCACAGTGCCATCGCTCCCGAATTGTATCCGAATGGTTGGATGGACCCTCCACCGACGTGACCTAGCTTCCTTGGCCAGCTAGGTCACCTGACCTCAATCCCGTCGAACACATCTGGGATGCCATCGAGAGAAATGTTCGAGGCTCTGACCCCCCTCCATCAAATCTTCGTGAACTGTGGGAGCTTGTTCAGGGTCGTGGATCCGTATGGCTTCCCAACGCTTCCGGTGTCTTGTCGAGTCCATGCCGAGACGAATCTCCGCCGTCATCAGGGCGAAAGGTGGTGCTACACGTTACTAGACAGGTATCTCTAATTCAATTGTTCTTCAGTGTATATATATACGAATATACATGTATATAAAATTTGCAACCACTATCAATCCACTGCTGGATGAGGGTCTCCGAGTTTCTTCTTCCACAAGAGTCTGCCTTGAGCCAGTATCTTTCATGCTTTCAAATTTCATGCACCCATCTACCTCTTGTCATCATCTGGGTATTGTTTTTTCCCTTGCTATCCAGTTCAATATTTCAACTCTCCGTCAGTGGTTCTTTCTTCTAGCAATATGCCCATCTCATTGCAATTTCAGGAATTCTGATCATAATGTCTTCCACTCTTGTCATTTTCCCGATCCACGAGTTTCTATTTCTATCTTTCCTGGTAACATCAAACAATGCATCTCTACATGCTTCTTTCAGTTGTCTGCAACATCTGTATGTCATTTTTAGTTGAGGTCCATGTCTGTGCTTCATGCGTAAGAACTGGAAGGATGCACTGATTAATCAGTTTCTTTTTAAGAAATAATGCATCTGACCAAGTTTTATAGTTCGATTATTTTCTTCATAAATGTGGCAATTGGTTAATATATGTTGCCTAATTTAGGTATCGGTACCTCTACATTTTCCCTATCAATCGCTAAATATAAAATCTAAATATTCATTTCTTGTGAAAAAAGCACTTTCGATCAATATATATATATATCATCATCATCATCATCATTGTCAACCATTATCAATCCACTGCTGGACGAAGGTCTCCCCAAGTTTCCTCCACAACGGTCTGTCTTGTGCCAGTCTCCTCCATGTCACTCCTGCATACTTTCGAATTTCATCCACCCATCTCCCATGTGGTCTTCTGGGTCTTTTCCTTTCCCTTGAAATCCAATCTAAAATTTCGGCTGTCCATCGACGGTCTGTCCTTCTGGCAGTGTGCCCAGCCCATTGCCATTTCATGGATTTAACTCTGATCATGATGTCTTCCACTCTTGTCATTTTTCGGATCCACGAGTTCCTCTTCTTATCTCTCCTGGTTACACCAAGCATGCACCTCTCCATGCTGCTTTGAGTTTGTCTGCAGCCTTTGTATGTCTCTTTTAGTTAAGGTCAACGTCTCTGCACCTACGTAAGCACTGGAAGGATGCATTGATCAAACACTTTTCTTTTAAGACATAATGGCATATTGCTCTTGAAAATTATGCTGTTTCTTTCAAAAGCTCTCCAGGCAAGTTTTGTACGCCGATTAATTTCTTCATTAATGTGACCCTCACTTAATATCTGTTATCCAAGATAAACGTACGTGTCCGTTATCTCCAGCTTTTCTACATCAATCGATAAATCTTCATTTCGTGTAAAAGCATTGAACATCACTTTTGTCTTCTGAAAGTTCATTTTTAATCCCACCTCTTTACTCTTGTCAGCAAGTTCCTGGATCATACTCTGTAGCTCTGATGGGGTAGTTGCAAAAATGACTATGTCATCAGCAAAACGAAGGTGGGTTAGATAATTTCCATTGATCTTTATCCCTTTGTTTTCCCAGTTCAGTGATTGAAAGACATTTTCCAATGTGGCGTTAAAGAGCTTCGCAGATATGGTGTCCCTTTGTCTCACTCCCTTTCCAATTTTTATGTGTGTTGTATTTTCAAACAGCCGAATCTTTGCACTCGCATTTTCATAGATGTTATTAATAATATTAATGTATGCATCTTCAATACCGCAGGATTTCAGAGCCATTGTAACTGCTGATGGTTTCACCGAATCAAAGGCTTTTTCATAATTGATAAAAGCCATGCACAATGGAAGTTCATATTCCCTCGCTACGTGGATATGATCTATTGTGCTGTAGCCACTTCTGAATCCAGCTTGTTCTCTCGGTTGAGCCATGTCCAGTGTTACCTTCAAACGGTGTGAAAGAACTTTAGTGAAGATTTTATAAACCACTGATAGGAGGCGGATAGGTCTGTAGTTCCTGAGATCCTCAATGTCACCTTTTTTATGTAGCAGGATCATTATATCGTTGTTCCAATCCTCAGGAATCTTCCCTTCATTAAGGCATCGAGTGAAAATTTGGGCGAGTACTGTTTCGATTTCTCCACTTGCTTCTTGTATGATGTCTACAGTAATTCCATCTCCTCTTGGAGCTTTTCCCCGCTTCATGTTCTTGATTGCATGTGCAACTTCTGCTGGGAGGACTGGAAGAACGCTGGTACTGGTACCTTCCATGATGTCTGGAGTACATGCATCATCCCTTTCATATAACGTGGAGTAGAAATCTTTCACTCTTGTCAAAATTTCGCCTCTATTTCTTGTTACAGAACCATCTTCTTTTCTCAGTGCCATAATCTGTTTTCTTCCCTTACTGAGATGTCCTTTTGCTGTCTTTAGGCTTTGGTTGTTTTCAATTGCTTTTCTCACTAGTTCACAGTTGAATTTCATTACGTCTTCAGTGATACTTTTTCGTACTGTCTTGCATAGCTCTATGTATTCCACTTCGGAAGTCATATCTTCTTTAGTTGTCCTCATATCTCTTCTTTTTTGCATCAACATTTTGGTTTTTCCTGATAATTTGTTCACATGCAACTTGTTCTTAGACCCAGCTAATTTTGTTGCTGTTTCCATAAGAGCTTTGGTTACTTTTCTGTTAACTTCAGAAATATCCACTTCTTCCGATGTTAGGCCTTCTAAAGCAGAGAATCTCTTCTTCAGTTCCAACTTGAAGGTATTATGGTGTTTTTTAAGGTTGGTTATGTCAATACATTTTGTTTGTCTTATGAGCTTGCTACGTTCGAGTTTAGTGTTGAGGTGCATCTTACATCTCACCAATCTATGGTCACTACCTGTGTTGAACTTGTTTAGTACACGACAGTCTTCTATGACGAATTTTTTGTTACACATAATAAAATCAATTTCACTTGTCGTCCCATTTGGATATCTCCACGTCCATTTCCTGTGCGGCTTTTTCTTGAAAAAGGAGTTCAAGATGAAAAACCCTTCTGCCTCTGCAAACTCAACGAGAGTATTTCCACGCTGGTTTCTGTTGCCATGACCGAATTTACCTACTGAAGTTTCATTCTGTTGCCGTTGCCCTATTTCTGCATTGAAATCTCCCATAATTATCTTCAAGTGCTGCTTACCTTTATTATTTAGATGACGAATTTCCTCATAAAATTATTAAATTTCTTCTTCAGGATGACTTGTAGTGGATGCATAAGTTTGAATAATCTGAGCCTGGTATCTTCTCGAGAGTTGGATAACGAGTCGTGCAGCTCTGTCAGAGGAACTTTCAACTTCTACAACTTTATCTTTCAGTTTCTTGTTTATTATAAATCCAACACCACTAGTTCTGCCAGTATCTGTCCCACGATAGTATAAGAGATGTCCACTTTTCAGTTCATATGTATACATATCATCATCATCATCATCATCATTGTCAACGATTATCAATCCACTGCTGGACGAAGGTCTCCCCAAATTTCCTCCACAACGGTCTGTCTTGTGCCAGTCTCCTCCATGTCACTCCCGCATACTTTCGAATTTCATCCACCCATCTTCCATGTGGTCTTCTTCTGGGTCTTTTCCTGTCCCTTGGAATCCAATCTAAAATTTCGGCTGTCCATCGATGGTCTGTTCTTCTGGCAGTATGTCCAGCCCGTTGCCATTTCAGGGATTTAACTCTGATCATGATGTCTTCCACTCTTGTCATTTTTCGGATCCACGTGTTCCTCTTCTTATCTCTCCTGGTTACACCAAGCATGCACCTCTCCATGCTTCTTTGCGTTGTTTGCAGCCTTATTATGTCTCTTTTAGCTAAGGTCCACGTCTCTGCACCATACGTAAGCACTGGAAGGATGCATTGATCAAACACTTTTCTTTTAAGACATAATGGCATATTGCTCTTGAAAATTATGCTGTTTCTTCCAAAAGCTCTCCAGGCAAGTTTTGTACGCCGATTAATTTCTTCACCAATATGACCCTCACTTGATATCTGCTGTCCAAGATAAACGTACGTGTCTGTTATCTCCAGCTTTTCTCCATCAATCGATAAATCCTCATTTCTTGTAAAAGCATTGTACATCACTTTTGTCTTCTGAAAGTTCATTTTTAATCCCACCTCTTTACTCTTGTCAGCAAGTTCCTGGATCATACTCTGTAGCTCTGATGGGGTAGTTGCAAAAATGACTATGTCATCAGCAAAACGAAGGTGGGTTAGAAAATCTCCATTAGTCTATTTCCCTTTGTTTTCCCAGTTCAGTGATTGAAAGACATTTTCCAATGTGGCATTAAAGAGCTTCGGAGATATGGTGTCACCTTGTCTCACTCCTTTTCCAATTTTTATGTGTGTTGTATTTTCAAACAGCCGAATCTTTGCACTTGCATTTTCATAGATGTTATTAATAATATTAATGTATGCATCTTCAATACCGCAGGATTTCAGAGCTATTGCAACTGCTGATGGTTTCACCAAATCAAAGGCTTTTTCATAATCGATAAAAGCAATGCACAATGGAAGTTCATATTCCCTCGCTCTTTCAATTAGTTCTCTCAGTACGTGGATATGATCTATTGTGCTGTAGCCACTCCTGAATCCAGCTTGTTCTCTCGGTTGAGCCATGTCCAGTGTCACCTTCAAGCGGTGTGAAAGAACTTTAGTGAAGATTTTATAAACCAGTGATAGGAGGCTGATAGGTCTGTAGTTCCTGAGATCCTCAATGTCACCTTTTTTATGTAGCAAGATCATTGTAGCGTTGTTCCAATCCTCAGGAATTTTCCCTTCATTAAGGCATCGAGTGAAAATTTGGGCGAGTACTGTTTCGATTTCTCCACTTGCTTCTTGTATGATGTCTACAGTAATTCCATCTTCTCCTGGAGCTTTTCCCCGCTTCATGTTCTTGATTGCATGTGCAACTTCTGCTGGAAGGACTGGAAGAACTCTGGTACTGGTACCTTTCATGATGTCTGGAGTACATGTATCATCCCTTTCATATAATTTGGAGTAGAAATCTTTCACTCTTGTCAAAATTTCGCCTCTATTTCTTGTTACAGAACCATCTTTCTTTTCTCAGTGCCATAATCTTTTTTTCCCCTTACTGAGATGTCCCTTTGCTATCTTTAGGCTTTGGTTGTTTTCAATTGCTTTCCTTACTAGTTCACAGTTGAATTTCCTTACGTCTTCAGTGATACTTTTTCGTACTGTCTTGCATAGCTCTATATATTCCACTTTGGAAGTCACATCTTTTTTAGTTGTCCTCATCACTCTTCTTTTTTGCATCAGCATTTTGGTTTTTTCTGATAATTGTTCACATGCAATTTGTTCTTAGACCCAGCTAATTTTGTTCCTGTTTCCATAAGAGCTTTGGTTACTTTTCTGTTAACTTCTGAAATATCCACTTTTTCTGATGTTAGGCCTTCTAAAGCAGAGAATCTGTTCTTCAGTTCCAATTTGAAGGTATTATGGTGTTTTTTAAGGTTGCATATATATATATATATATATATATATATATATATATATATATATATTAAACAAGCTGGATTCAGGAGTGGCTACAGCACTATAGATCATATCCACGTACTGAGAGAACTAATTGAAAGAGCGGGGGAATATGGACTTCCATTGTGCATGGCTTTTGTCGATTACATAGAGGCCTTTGATTCGGTGAAACCATCAGCAGTTACAATGGCATTGGAATCCTGTGGTATTGAAGATGCATACATTAGTATTATTAATAACATCTATGAAAATGCAAGTGCAAAGATTCGGCTGTTTGAAAATACAACACGCATAAAAATTGGAAAGGGAGTGAGACAAGGTGACACTATATCTTCCAAGCTCTTTAATGCCACATTGGAAAATGTATTTCAATTACTGAACTGGGAAAACAAAGGGATAAAGATTAATGGAGATTATCTAACTCACCTTCGTTTTGCTGATGACATAGTCATTTTTCCCTATCACCCCATCAGAGCTGCAGGGTATGATCCAGGAACTTGCTGACAAGAGTAAAGAAGTGGGATTAAAAATGAACTTTCAGAAGACAAAAGTGATGTTCAATGCTTTTACAAAAAATGAAGATTTATCGATTGATGGAGAAAAGCTGAAGATAACAGGCACGCACGTTTATCTTGGACAGCAGATATCAAGTGAAGGTCACATTGATGAAGAAATTAATCTGCGTATAAAACTTGCCTGGAGAGCTTTTGGAAGAAACAGCATAATTTTCAAGAGCAATATGCCATTATGTCTTAAAAGAAAAGTGTTTGATCAATGCATACTTCCAGTGATTACGTATGGTGCAGAGACGTGGACCTTAACTAAAAGAGACATACAAAGGTTGCAGACAACTCAAATAAGCATGGAGAGATGCATGCTTGGTGTAACCAGGCGAGATAAGAAGATGAACTTGTGGATCAGAAAAATGACCAGAGTGGAAGATATCATGATCAGAGTTAAATCTCTGAAATGGCAATGGTATTGGTATTGGTAACTGTGGGTACCATAGTGGTACCCAGTTTATTGCTATAACGAAATACAGACATATGAGATTCATTAAAAGCTGCAGTACAGAAAACAACAGTGCGGAAAGTCAGTATATCCACGATGCAGTACAACGTTACACAGAAAGGAAATGAATATGCACACGAACAATGAATGGCCTAACGGCATGTCAAACACTATAACACATGTGCACAAATGCATGAAATGTACTATGCTATGATAGATCAACCGAACGGAACTGAAATGCGGTTAGAGCGCAAAACAACATTGAGTACCTCAGCAACTTTATAAAAATAACAAAGGTAACAAACGTACCACTATAATAATCCGCGATAGAGGAAAGCACTAACACAGCAAGCACTCACAATTATAGGTAATTTAAAAAAACAGGCACAAATTCAAGAAACAACAGATAAGATATTGATACTGAGATAATAAGGAGATCACACAAGTAACGAGACCGATTAGTTGTGAAAACACAGCAAAAACACGCAATTATCGCAACTTTTAAAATAAAGCAAATTTACAATACATTAAATAAAGCAAATAAAGCAAATTTACACCCAAATAAAGCAAATTTACAATACATTACTTGTGAATCACAGTAAAAACACACAATGAAAACATCAAAATCAACATGCACTAAGTCTGCAAAACCAGGGCATCTGCGAACGGGTTCGCAAATCCCCTAGCATTGAGAGAACAAAAAGAAATCGGTGTGAGGAAGAGAGCTAAAGGTCATCGGTAAAAGGATAGAAGGTATCACATATATGCTTCTCAACGAGCTCCTTTAAGGAGGCGAGACGGCGCGTGTAACGTCTCAAAAAGGCTGATACCGAGGATCGGTGGCACACAGAGATTTAAAAAGTGACACATTAGCTTCGAATTGCGTTACCGCTGCATACAGGTCCAGATGAGATGAGTGAAGGAATTCTTCAGAACCAACAATCGTACGTGCAGGTTGAAAAAGTCGTAAAAGTTGCTGTCTGGACAGTGGTCCAGGAACTGGAGGAAACGTATCAACGGCCTGTAGAACCTCAGCATCAGAGAGAGGATTGACAGGACCTGAGCGGAGAAGCATACTGCTTGAAGAATCATCAGGTGGAGAAACACCGGAACCAGAAACCTCGGGAACACTAGATGAATCCTCAGAATGTGGCACAGAAAGTTGTTTTAACCTTTTCTGTTTTACAGAGCCTTTGGAAGTTCCAATCCGCTTCGAAGGAGAAGCTGAGGCGGATGTATCCATTAGTGGATCAAGCTCACCTCCCAAGTCAGGAGACGAGGAAACGACCGTCGCCGAAGAAGCAGTACGAAGCTGAGCTGCTTTAGTGGAGACTAGTACAACAGCCGAGGCTTCAGGAAGATGTTGCAACAAGGGTATGGTAGACAAGGTTGTAAATGGAGATCCGATATCCGAGAGGCTAGGAGAAGAGCCAAACGACCGATCTGCCAAACCACCACTCAACACACCCGGATCGGAACACTCCGCTGTAGACACATCTGTAGTCGAAGACAACTCTGTCAATCTTGAAGGTGGGTGCCGTCGCCGAAGAAGCAGTACGAAGCTGAGCTGCTTTAGTGGAGACTAGTACAACAGCCGAGGCTTCAGGAAGATGTTGCAACAAGGGTATGGTAGACAAGGTTGTAAATGGAGATCCGATATCCGAGAGGCTAGGAGAAGAGCCAAACGACCGATCTGCCAAACCACCACTCAACACACCCGGATCGGAACACTCCGCTGTAGACACATCTGTAGTCGAAGACAACTCTGTCAATCTTGAAGGTGGGTGCCCAATCGTACGGGTCGGGAGAGGAGGAAAGGCAGCATTGTCCGTGACGGAAATGTTCGTCTGACGGAGAAACGAAGAATTCGCGTCAGGCAAACTACCGGTAGTGGGGATAGTAGAAAGACCAATGTGGTCAGCAGTGGGATGCGAACTTGATAAACGTCCACGTCGAACGCGGTCACAAGAGGCAGTGGTGTGATTCTGTGTTAAACAGTGTGTACAATAGGAAGCAGTGAAAATCTTGAAACTGTACGTTCGTGCGCCAATTTCAACAGTAGCTTCTGTAGGGCAATCCGCCAAGGCTTTCTCGGTGAGAAAGACGACCAATAACTGACGGCGAGGTCCAGTAGCATGTGCAAATCGAGTTTCGCGGGGAGCGTCAGAGAGGCGACGGACCTTTCCAATAATTTTACAAACATGACTGACAAAGAGAGGAAGTGCAGTATCAGGCACTTCCTGTGGAACACGATAGAACGTGATGTTCACCGGTCGCTTGGAAAAAGGCGACGGGATGAGATGGTTTGTCCCAATCGAAAGTCCGTTTGCAAGAAAAAGTCAGCATCCTCCTTGTGATTGAACTGTACCGA
This sequence comes from Macrothele yani, assembly GCA_039090855.1. Classification (NCBI taxonomy): domain Eukaryota; kingdom Metazoa; phylum Arthropoda; class Arachnida; order Araneae; family Macrothelidae; genus Macrothele; species Macrothele yani. Next base: position 16,036,831 of record CM077015.1, on the reverse strand, counting down.
AATACCCCGAGGAGTTCGGGAAATTCCTGCAATGGACGCAGACGACACATGTCCAGAGAGGGCTTCCATGTAGCGTGGCAATGGAGTATTTGGTAAAGCATGAAAGAGCACACCTCTATCCAGGAGGTTATGGAACTCACGGCCAATCTGCGAATTGTCATCTATCGTTACCTTCACTTTGTGGTTGGATACCTGAATAATAGGTGTTGCTTGCAAAAGACCATCTGGTTGAGAGGAATCGGACGTAGAAGTAGCGCCTCGTTGCACTTTAGAGGCAAATGACATCCTCGGAAGAGAAGTCTGTTCGGATCCGGCAGGCACAGAAGGCTGCGAGGGAAGAGAAGCACAGGCCGAAGGCAAGGCAGTAGAATCTGTAGTACCCAGGGAGGGCACCGAGGCAGATGCAGGAGCTGAAGAAGAAAGCGCAACCAAGTCCAGTGAAGGCCCCGGTGCAGGGGTACTAGAAAGCTGAGAAGGCATCTGAGCAGATACATCTGAGGACGAGAGTATGTTAACTTCCATGGACGTGGGAAGTGTGACGTGACGTGCATCCGCCACGCCCATAGATGATAAGGAAATGCCGGAAGCCGCCATGTTGGCAGCTTCCAAACGTAAACAAACGAGCAAACGATAAGAAAACGGATGAATATAAACTAATATGAGGATGAGAACGCTAGAAAAGTAGCTCAAAACGTACACAGTACCTTTAGACAGCCGGACCAAGCAACAGGTGAGTGAGGGACGAGGTATTCCTCACTACAATGCATAAAATATTGGAGCCACCAACACTACGTCTGTCACGAACGAGCAATGGGCTGGACATACTGCCAGAAGGAAAGACCATCGATGAACAGCTGAAATTTTAGATTGGATTCCAAGGGACAGGAAAAGACCCAGAAGAAGATCACATGGGAGATGGGTGGATGAAATTCGAAAGTATGTGGGAGTAACCTGGTGGAGACTGGCACAACACAGATCGTTGTGGAAGAAACTTGGGGAGACATTCGTCCAGCAGTGGATTGATAATGGTTGACAATGATGATGATATATATTATTATTATTATTATTATTATTAAACGGACAGCATCAGCACAGGCTCAGTAACTTAGCTTATTCGAAGTGATATCTACAAAATTGAGATGCAGCCCCCCCCCCCCATCTTAGCTTATCACGAGCCGCCACTGGAATGCTGACAAAGGAGCAACAAGACACAAGCTCAAAAGCTGGGTCCCACATGCCACGCCCACTTCTCGAGCAATGACCGTTGATCTATGCCTTACTGACATGACTGTGTGCCAGGAAATGCCTAAAACGAATGCACTTGGGTGATCTGACGTTAAATTCAGAAAAGATAAAGAGAAGTAACATAATTTAAATAAGAAGAGATAACGAAAATGGAAAGTTAAAATTAGAGCATACGTTTCGCCTAAGCTACAGTACAAGGGATTGTAAATGCATTAAACATTTTTCGGTATAATATATTTAATAAATATATATCTTCTTTAAAAGAAAATGTAACATAAATCGTATTTTTCCCCACAAAGAACTCGTCACGGGGTGTAAATTGAAGCAGACTTCTTGTAAAATTTATCACTTTGCGCTAAGCAAAATCCGCATGTTTAAGACCTCACTATAAATCAGGCAAATTGAGTAGCCATGTAAACACAAAACTTTACTCAGATATTTAAAGGAAAAAGACCAACACAGAAAAATGAAAAGTTGAGGCTTTAATTTAATGACATCATAAGACAACAAAAAAAATGTTCAGAAACAACTTTTTCCCTAATTATTCTGGAGTAATAAAGAACACACAAATCTCATTAAAATGAAACCTTTGTTCACATTTTTCTCCATAATTTGCTTCCGTCTTGTTTGTTACTTTCCCTGGAATCCTGAATCTGTATGCTATTTACAATAAACTTCTGTTGTCAGTTTGTTTTGTGTTTAGCTCATTTATCTTTTCAGATATGACATATTTGAAATAATTCTCCTAAATTAATTTTTTATTTACCCTTCGGCTATCTTGAATCTTTCAAATTGAACACCTCAAGAAAATGCATTAGAAATGAAAGCTTGAACTCTAAGTGAAGGACACTTTCTTTAAATGCAGGCGATCAATCTTAACAAGGCTGCTTTTAATTCCATGTGAAAAACCCGAGAATCAGTAGAAGGCCATAAAATCATTTTATTACTGTATCTGTATGTGTGTTTGTTTTTAAAATTTTTACTTCGGCGAATTTTTGGATGTTAATTATGTTTGATCTGAATTCTTGAACGTGCAAGTAGATTTAAATGTTACCGATAATTAGACTATTCTAGTTTTCAAGAATATGGATGTTTATTTTCGGTTTTTGGCATTTTAAAACCCTAGAATTAATATATAGGGATTGGACAGAATAATGTGAACACCTAGGAAAAGAAGGTTTTACGGACCTAATAGGATGTAGGACCACCTTTGGTATTCACAACCGCCTGAATCCTCTTTGTAATGGAAGCATATAAATCCTGGATGCTGGTTAGTGGGGTGTTACACCATTTTTCATGCAGAAACTTATCCATGTCCTTGAGAAATGCAGGAGGAGAAAAACAGTATCTTACTCGGGTATGGGTATAGAGGAACATGTCAAACCATACAACAATACGTGTGTCCTCAAGTATTGCGATTTACTGAAGAAGCAGACTGAGCCCGGATTATTTTACATTAAGAGTTTAAGGAATTTGCATATCTGAAATGTAACAGATTTTGTTCTCAGTTCCCTCTTAATGTTCGTTAATAACTACTAGAGGAAGAACCGAATCCGTAATGCTAAATTTCGTCCAGACCAGATGATGACTGTGTTCCATATACACAGTAACTTAACTAAATCACTGACTTCATTTTTGGCAGATGTTCGCCTTTTGTTAATATTGACTGAAAAACCCTGGGTTTTTCAGTCAAAAAAAATAGTACATGTAAATACAATAAGTATATAAAGCATCATTGATGCTTTATTTTTTAACATTAAAATATATCGTTATTTCATTAAATGAAGGCGACTTTTTCTTAAAACAGGTACAAAATCCCTTCTCCTGCTTAAATTCTGGAGTGAAACAAAACTTAATTGCTATCAGCAAAATTTTGTGGTTAAATTTAAGCAATCTATCACAATAGTTGATGCATTCACTTATATATCTTTGGCTAATACTAAGAGCCATTTCGGTGGCGCAGTGGTCTGAGCGCTGTCTACTGACCATTCGTCCGAGAACCGTCCGGTTTCGAATTCCAGTGAGGTATGGATGTTGTGTTTGTATTACGGCACTAGCATTCTCCCTTCCCTGGAACCAGTGGCCCTAAATTAGGGACGAGCGATTTCTTATAGCCCATTGAGTTGCTCACCGTGGTCGTTAAAATTTCAAAAAGAAACTTGGAAAAAAAAAGGTTATATTCTAAAAAAAAACTGTTAATCTAACAGTGCGCGCAATGAGAATGCAGGTACTGAATTAGAGTAAAAATGATTAACAGTGAAAATATAGACATCATAGTGTTTCATGTTGTAGGAAGCGAACATTACGACCACCTATCTAGTACTGGGTAGGTCCTCAATGTCCTTATACATTGTAGGAAGAGAACATTTCGACCACCTATCTAGTACTGCGTAGGTCCTCTGTGAGCCGCCACCACTGTGGCCATGCGATGAGGCACGAGCACCACAAGTCCGGGAAGCTGTCCACGGTAAGCCGTACCATATCCCTTTAAGTGCTGCCCGTAGCTCTTGCAGTTTTTTTTTTTTTTTTTTTTTTTTTGATTGGAGGTTTAACGACCACCGTGAGCAACTCAATGGGCTATAAGCAGTCGCCCGTCCCTAATTTAGGGTCACTGGTTCCAGGGAAGGGAGAGAGCCAGTGCCGTAAGACAAACACAACCTCCATGCCTGACCGGGATTCGAACCCGGACCCCTTACGGACGAATGATCAGAGGCCAATGCCTTAGACCACTGCGCCACCGGGGCGGCGCTCTTGCAGTGCCCATGGTGGAAGATCCATGCGCACCTGCTGCTGATCGATGTGGTCCTAAAGGTATTTAATTGGGTTCATGTCAGACGACAGGGCCACAAATATATGGGATGACATGCAAGTCATCTTCGTGTTCCACGAATCACTACTGGGCTATACGGGCCTTATGACACTGGGCGTTGTCCTGTGAATCTGGAATCCCCCATCAATCTCCCATCTCGGTTTGGAAACACTGTCGGCATAATGGACGAACAAGGTTTACTGCACTGGTACGGGGTTTACTGCACTGGTATAATGTACTGGTACGGGGTTACTGCACTGGTATAATGCACTTGTACGGGGTGTCGATCAGTGGTCCATCCACCGCTAGCAGGAAGCCCAGATTGTACCAGGTAAACATCCCCAGAGCATTTCAGATTTGTCTGTACCCGTGAGATGACGGCATCTTGTACCACCTTCTCCGCAGATGTTCGCATTATGTCCATCCCCTAGACGCAGTAGGAAACAAGATTCGTTAGGGAAGGTAACTTTCTTCCAATCCCCATGGTCTACTAACGATGATTTTTTTTTGGCAAACTCCAGTACCACTCGTTGTCGCCGATGATCCACTGTGGTGAGGGTATCTGTGGTCATGAGTTTACATCGTAAGCCCACGCAGTGGTAGAATGGTTGTACTGTAGCTGTGTATACACTCATGTGTGTTCCCTGGTTGCAGACCAGCTGAGCCTAGCACGCTTATTTTCCTGAATTCTGCTGAACCTTCTCTTTCCCCGAGAATTAACCAGACGTGTCCTCCTGACACCTACGTTTTGGTTGTAGAATACGCCTCTTTTCATCCACCTACTGCAGCCTGTGAGGAACCTAGAAAGTTCACCCGTTTCCGGGGTCCTGCAAGTCTTTGCTCTGTATTCAATGACCGTGACCCCTTCCATGGGAGTCAAACCTCGTTCCTTGACAATTATAACCACCGTTTCAGCATAAAATGAAACTGCACGTGTCATAGATAGTGCTACATAAGTCCTTGATTTTCACGGGTTGTACTGCCATGTCGGCCGGAAACAATCGACACGTCAGATAAGGGTGTGTGACGTACTACAGAGGTGAAAACCTGTATCAAGACGATAAATCTGCAGTGAGACATTCCGTCCGCGTAGCTCAGTTGGGAGAACGACTTACTCCGGAGTGAGAGGACACAGATTTGCTGATAAACTTGTGTTTTCACATTGGCGCCCCATTGTGGAAAATGGGTCCACTGGCCGTTGGGTTCTTCGAAAAATGTGTAATGTTTGTTCCACACATTGTTTGGAACTAATGAAAAATTTCTACTTCGCTTCAAAGGAAAAAAATTAAGAGGGAGATGATGTGACGTACTACAGAGGTGAAAATACGTGTCAAGACGACAAACTGCAGCGAGACATTCCGTCCGCGTAGCTCAGTTGGAAGACCGACTTACTCCGCAGTAAGGGGACAAGGATTTGATGGCTGTCGCGGATAAACTAATGTTTTCACAGGGACGCCATAACGATGTGGTTTTTATTTCGTTTATTAGCTGTAAACTTTGAACTTCTTCGATTTACCTAATTTTGAAGGGAACACACAGTTTATTGGAGTTATAAAAACATTTGAGTGAAATGTTCCTTTTTTGAAAACACACTTTAAATAATTTCTGCCTATACTAATACTATTACAGCAATATTTAGAACATAGTTACGGTATATTGAAAATGCTTTACACTTAAGAACGTACAAAAAAAAGTATATTTTTATTTACACTTAAGAATGTACCCTGGAAAAAGTAACTTTTCCAGGGGTCGGCATAAACTCCAACATTTGTGTTAACTTTTATTTCAGATGAGTGTCTGACTCTGAGAAACATCCAAACGAAAACACATGTCAATATACATATTAGTGCCACTTTGATATTGATTCCACATGTGGTTTGCGGTTTCAATAGATTCGGTTCCGTTTAACTAAAATAAATTTCACAAGAAAAAGGAAAATGCATTCATTTCGTTCTGATAAGAGTTACGAATGGGGTTAGTACTTAAACAGGGGATCTATGCTTCAGAGCCTTACAGATGAGGGGATGGTAGGCTATGAATTGTCTTACAGGAATTCAGTTAATATTTAACAAGCACATTGCCGTAAGAGTTAGTGCCTTTATTGAGTTTTCTAGATTTCTCAGTTTATTTTATTTACAAATATTTTAACATGAAGTGATGCGAAGTAACTGGAGGAAGAATACAAAGGATGTTCAGAAAGTAATGCCACCATATTTATGTACAAGCTCAGTGGCATGATATCAAATTGAAACAGAACAAGAACAAAAGTGAGAATTTCTACTTTAATGTACATATTTTATTTTTGTACATAATTCTCCTCACGCTCGATATAGATACGCCAACTTTTAACAAGTTTTTTTAAACCCGTCTTTTTAAAATTCTACAGATTGTTCTTGGAACTATAGATACGCTACCGTCAGAGGAAAATTGAATTCCTTTCAGAAAACAACCAGAAGTCAGGCGGGGCAAAATCTGGGTTGTGGGTATGGTGTTCAAGAACTCGAAACCTGATTTTCCGTATGGCTTCTGAAGTGAGAACTGGCACTGGCCTTGTCGTGTTGCTAAATAATTGGCCTTTTTTTACCACGCACGGGGATTAGTCTTTGCTTTAAATGTTTTAAGGTATGCACGTAGCTCTCAGAGTTGACAGCAGTCTTTCCTTTGACCATGTACTCCTGAAGAATAATGCCTATGTAGTGCCAGAACACAGTTAGCATTCTCTTACCGGCAGAAGTTTGAGTTTTGAATTTTTTCGTAGGAGTAAAAGATGGGTGTCGTTATTCCGGCGAGATTCATTTTTCATGTGTAGGTCATAATAATGAACCCAACTCTCATCACCAGCCACAATGCCTTGGAGAAAATCACTTCCATATTTTTCATAGAGAGCAAGTAAACTTTGGGATGTTTCAAGTCTTGATTTCTTCGTTTCAGTCGTTAGGTGACCAGGTACCCAACAAGCACACGCTTTGTTGTATCCTAAAAAGTTAACAATGTCATTGACACTACCTAGGGTAATGTTCAGCTTACCTGCTATGGTGCTATGAGTTATTCTCTTATTTTACCTGACGAGCTCGTTGAATATTTGCCTGTTCAAATCCCAAGTTGCGATTACGGGCCTCCCACACCACGGCTGATCCTTTACGGCTAGCATTCTTTTTACTGTCCCTTGATTTTGTTTCCAAACGACTAAGAGAGCTTATGTCCAAAGTTCCAGAACCATAAACTATCACTAATCTAGCGTATATTTCTTTGGTAGGTACATTTTCATCAGGTAAGAGCTCCATAAGTGATCGTTGATTAACACCCGTCGACGCAGTTGAAAAAGAATCATCCATCTTGCGCACAAATCAGTACGAACGAATAGATGCACGGAGTTTTATTACGCAGTAAAATGAGGCTAATGGTACAAATAATCGTTTGCCCTCTGGCTGGTTGCTATGCAAAAGTATTGGGCGAGACACTTGCACGGAGGCATTACTTATTGAATGCGCCTCGTGTTATCATTTCTTCTTCATTGCGTTCGACGTGCGCACGCACACACACACACACACACACACACACACACACAAACAGACACACACAACCATACAAACCGTCTTGCTGGACATAAGCATTTTCGCTTCTATAAGATTATGAAATAGTTTAAACTTTTGTTTTTTTTCACGAAACGTTCACGCAGTAGTGCGTCAACAGCCAGCCTTCTTCGAACGTGTGAACTAAAGAACTAGAGTTAAACCACTGGACCAGCAATTTTGTTTATTGCGCTCAAAGTATTCATATCTGGATATCCATAAGAATAAAAGAAACCGTTCACTGCTGTCCAAATCTTAAGGACGAGGTCAAAATCGGAAAAGCGGTTTCACAAGTCAAAATCGTAAAAAGCGGTTTTACAGACGTAAGTGGCACTGATGGTAACAGCAACAGTAAAATGAAAGGCACAATATCAAAAGCTATGTCAAATATATAATACAAATTAAAACAGAACAAAATGTTACGAAGGATGTAAAGGCTCACATGTCGTCCAGTGACACTTTTCCATCAGTAGCGCATAAACAGGCTACAGGGCGAAGTCCTCAATAAGGGATATATGCACCCCGCACCACCACGCATATTTTGCACGGGTGTGTCACGCTTAGCACTAAGAGGTTTAGGAGTTCTTGGGATAGATTGTCCTTCTCCAGCAGGATAGCACTGATAAGTGCTGGAATAGTTTCCGGTGGGGGATTCCTTTGCGAATCGTCTCCCCAAAGAGTCCCATGCGTATGCGATTAGATTGAGGTCAGGGAAGCTTGCCGGCCATTGTGTGATGAGTACGGCGTTATCATCCATAAAGATGAAATCCGCGCCCTCAGCACCACGAAACAGATAAACGTGACAAAGCATCACATCGCTGCAGTACCTCCGCCAGGCAATTGTCCCTTGATCCATCATCTTGAGTTTGGTACGTCCATTGTCGGTGATACCGCCCCACACTATGACGCCGCGACAGACAACGGTTTCCCAGCATCATCTCAGTTCCACGTTCCCTTTAGAGGGATTCCCGCTTGAAATCCGACAACACAAAATCCGCTTTCATCTGTGAATATCTCCTTAGGCCATTGATCTGACGACCAGTCAACGTGAGACGTACACCACTGATAGATAATGATAGATAGAGTACGGTTTTCCAGACACATCGTCATGCTGCATTTAGACGCCTTGACACTGTTCGGCATGAAATTCGCACACCTGTGTTTGCTTGAAGACGATTAGCCAACTGGTCCACAGTATCTTTCCGACTCCGTTTTGCAATTATAGTCAGGTAACAGTCATCTCATTGAAATAGTTTAACTACAGGCATTGCATAGTTATATTTCAATTAATTAAAAAAAACGTTTATGAATGCAATTTTCATAATTTAAAGTCTACTGTAGTTTCTCTAGAAGCTGTGGTTCAACTTCGTCAGGACTAAGCTTTTTTATTTCTTGCTTCTGACGATATTTCCAGTTTCACGTGTCAAATGCCTCGTGAGGCCATCAGATTGCAGATTGAGTGCTTTCCACGCGCATGATACGTATGGAGATGAAGATAAATCATTTCCCGGTTATTACGGTTTTGAAATACATGAAAGGCTTCTAAAACGTCTAGGCCAAATATTGATTTAGGTCTATCTAACAGAGTGACGTCATTAACCAGACATTGGTGTTTATTTTCTCCACAGTGCGGGACTATGAAATATTTTTTTAATTTCACACTTTTTAACACATGATTGGTGTTCTTTTAATCTAAATTTAAGTGATCTCCGTGTCTGACCTATGTAATGACAGACTATATTGACACTGGGTGCAATAGAGTCCCCAAGAATTTATGTCAGGGATTAAGTTCTTTTTTGCAGAGTATATCATCTTAGATACAGGAGTGATAATAACTTTGAAATTTGATGACTTAAGGATTTTCGAAATTTGGTAACAAATTTTAGGGATGAATGGAAGAACCGCCAAGTTTCGTTGAGAATTTGGCGAGATCGAGGTCAAGGTGGACCTCAAATAAGGTCTTGAGAAGGAACTAAATTACATCAGACGTATTGCTATCTAAGGGGCTTCGAACATTCATTAGTGGACTCAGCTACCAAAACATTTGTTAAACCTCAATATAAATCCACCTTGACCCCATCTCTTAACTTTTCCTTGAAGTATACTTGAGTGACTCCTGTCACACTTAAAGTGAAGTACGTAAGAAGAGCAAACTTTATGTAGTGTTCAGTATGTCGTAAATACCCATTTTCAGATAGTAAGAACGCTTACACCTGCAAACTGTTTCATTGGTCACCACAGCATGTGCATTACCTTCGCTGCGATGCGAAATATTTCAACTTAAATCGTTAAACATTTGGAGAAACACTTTTAGCAACTTCTGTATCACAAGTAACAGAATATTAGTTAGAACTATCATTTAAGCATATACTAATGATAGTATACAATATCCATACTCTGTTTTAGAAGTCAGGCTTTTCCAGAACTCTTTATCATTATCTAAAGATAACTTTCTCAGAAATGGTTTAAACGGTGTTTGGAATCTAAGAACATTTCATGACGAAAGAATCCCTCGCAATTGTTGTTTCGTAGGTTTTGGATATTTCGCAGGTCAGGGAATTCATTAGTCCACTTTTAAAATGTTAAAAAATGTCTGAGGGCTAATTAATAGATTCGTGCATATTCAATGGTTGCAGTGGCAATTTAAGTGCATTATATTGATTTAATCATGGCGTTGGTACATTACGACGCACACGACTGTCATGTGAATCCGCATTGGTTGTTGACGTTTCGAGGAAAGCATGCGAAATGCTTTGCGTCAACTAAGTTTTCTTCCATTGGTTCAGTTACCTGGCACGTGACCAAGCTGATTCGTGAGCAACTTACACGATAAATAAATCTCCATCGATATGGTACGTGACTTAACTTCGGAGAGTATATCAGTCTGAAGATGTGATTTCCGTCTCTCCTAGGGGACTCACCCTTCGGCTGGGATTTAATTATGTTATAAACTTCTTCTTTTATCATCGTTTTGTAAACGAAACAAAAAACAAACAAACTGAAAAACGCAGCTCCACTTCCCACTCATATGACTCTCCTGTGATTTTAACACTCCATCCCTTTACTACACGGAATTTGTCTCGCATTGATTCTGAATGGCTTCGTAGGTCTTGTTATATACACTGCTATCCAAAACTTTAGAACGGGGTACATTTTGACCAGCTCAAAATTAAAAATATCCGTTTTACAGTTGTAAGTGGTATCGATGGTAATAGCAACACTAAAATAAAATGCAGAGCGTCAAAAATTGTGAGTAAGGTGTAACAGAGATCGAAACAGAATAAAATGCTACAAATGGGGTACAGGCTCATTGTCATCCACGTCCATCAGCACTGCATAAACAGGCTATAGAGAGAAGTCATTAGTAGGAGATAATATTAATAATAATAATATGCCTCATTGACATGGCCGTTCCCAACACGTGCAACATCCAAAAGACTCACGGAGAGAAGCTGTCAAAGTATAACGACCTACGATACGAAGTCAAGGAAATGTGGCATATGGAGAACGTCACCACCGCCCCCATAGTAATATCAGCCACAGGAGTTGTAGCTAAGACCATTCACAGCTCTATACAGACACTAGACCTTCAACCTAACGCCTACATGGAACTACAGAAGGCAGCTATTCTGTACACTTGTACGATAGTAAGGAAGTTCCTGGACAACTGAGAGAAAGAAATACCACTTTCCAGACTTGGTACGGCGTACCCTTCCCGGACGGAATCCTCAGGAAGAGGCGGAATCATCTCTATAATAATAATAATAATAATAATAACAATCGAATTTCCACACAATCAATAAGAAACTGAGAAACAAAAATTGAGATTTTCGTCCACTAGCGACTGAAATACCCTTGTGCGCAAAACATTTCTCATAACAAGAGAAATCAAGTAAATTTTGCGCAAAACATTTTTTAACAGGAGATATCCAAAGTGAAGGGGGTTTTCAAATCCGATTCTTTGGAACGAAAATACGGTTTCAAGTATTGTGCAAATAGAAATGAAAAGCTGCATCTCTTAGTGGCAAAATTGTGTGATATAAGAACTGGCAAATATGCAAGCAATTTTCTTCCGCTCAAACACATTCAACAGCAAAACAAAATTTTATATCTAACTTTCAGAGCCTGAGATATCATCATTACAGTGATTTACATTACTGTCTCTTAGCGGGTCAAATAAATATTATATTGAGATAAAAATTAAATATAAATGATTTCCCCCGTGAGGGCGTCTGACTGAAAAAGAATTCTTTCAATTAGATTTTTAAAAGGAAGGTACGAATAAAAACATGTTATTAATAAAGAAGAAATATGATTTTACACCTTCTAGTGGCAAATTATCTTGTTAACAAATATTGCAAAATGCAATTAAATTGTTTACGGTCCTGACCTCTTTATAATGCACAAATTACTTTTAACATCGGATTTTGAAAGCAGAGATGTCGTAAAACATACAATATACGTATATTTACCCCCATCATGCATTATTTCAAATAGAAAATGATAGAAGGTATGGAAGAATAAAACGAATGATAGAAGGTATGGAAGAATAAAACGAATGTTTTGAATTGCTTTTTGTGACAACGTTTCAGGGTAAAATACATTTTAAATTTAACAGATTGTTCATTTAGTCCCCCTAGCGGCAAGGTTATGCATCGGAAAAACGCTAAAATGAATTGATCTTCGTTTACGCTGTTCAAGCTTTCGAGTTCAAAAATATTTTTTAAATAGGAGTAAATTTCGCAGCGATATGGTGTCCGCAGGCAGACAGATCGACGTAGTGATAAGCCTCTAAATCTTTTCCAAAAGACGTTCTAAAAACGTTTCTTAGGCACACTGTGATTAGTATACAGCGCCATAGTCTTTCAAGCAAGAAAGCCAAGAAATGTCTTCACACCAATTAACCGAGAGTGAATCGTGACACGAATAGTTCTTTGTACAATGAGCTTACAATGGACATTAAAGTTCGCTTTGTCACGTATAAATATTGATTTCACACCCAGCGAGTGATCTGTTAATTATATATTTTGGCACATTTTTTCCAATGAATCTCACAGCTGCTCGGTCTTGCCAAAATTTCCCAGCCCCTCAAAAAATGCAATCAAAAACAGATTTATCCATTTTACTTGCGACTACATAGCAACTTTTTTCACGTCTGTAATCACAAGTGATTTTTATTTTCTATTGTTTTTCGAAGGCAAGGGATGTATTTCCTTGAACAGAATTACAAGTCTCACGTATGTATGTCATAACTTTTATACATATCCCCTGGTAAGAGACTCATCATCTCAAAGAAACGCATACCCACGAGAACGGAAGAAAACATTACATTTTTTCATATAAACCATTTTTCTTATTAGACCAGGTAGGGGAGGGACGATGGAAAAGTTATCTACCGTAAGATGAAGGAATTGTGATGCACTCATATTTGTTTTACTGCTCTTTAATACTGTACATTCCTTTTTCATCTCAATGCACTGCTTCCATTTTCTGAGTAGAGAAGAAGTTAGAAAGATAGGTCTTCCTCATTTGCCTGAAACTACTCTAAAACAGCATTCTCTATGCCTTCGTCACTCAAGAGACGGCTATTCTACGTGTATGTCGTCAGTCAGTAAGAGTCAGATATGGGTTATAGAGTGACAGGTTCAATTCTTGAATCCTCTTTCCCCGAAACAGCAGCCTGTGCTTTGTGGGACCTGGGCTGTGGAGCATTGTCATGCAAAAAGAGAACTCGGGTTTTCGGTGTTTTCCCTCAGTGCCATCCCGAAAACCTTTCAATCACGCAACATACGCATCCTCAGTGATTGCTGTTTTTTTACGGCATGTTCTACACTAGTATAATTTCCTCGGAGTCCCAAAAGACCGTCGCCATGTTTTTTTCTTGCAGACGCCTCGGTCCGACACTTCCTGGGTAAAGGGAAACCGTGACGTTTCCATTGCATCGTTTCAGGCTCCGGTAATGGATCTAAGTTTCGTCCCCAGTTACAAGATTTTTCAGAACTTTCTGCTGATTCACTTCGTAGAGGTACAAATTTTCTTGCAAAACTTGCATCCGACATTGCTTTTGAGGAAGAGTTAGCATTTGTAGGACACATCAAGGACATATCAAAGAGATCATGAAGAATAAACAGAAGCGATGGTTCTAATACATTCCATTCTTGTGCAATAGGAGCTACCTTAATTCATCAGTATTGCATGACCATGTCCTCAATTGTTTGGCACGTATCCGTATTCACCACATCTTCTACCCTTCCCGAACTTGCGTCACCTTCAATTGATTCTCCTCCCACTTAAACTCCTTCAACCAAAATTTTACTTGGTATGGGCCATTCCCTTCATTTCTCAGGAATTTGATGACCGATAGGTTTTTCAACTTCTGCAAATCCATGTTTACTTGCATGCAGTCCGATGCAGTTATGCGTGTGGCACGTACTGTATTGAACTTGCCATGAACTGTGTCAGTTCCTTCTGATTTGCCGATTTCTGCATCTCTAAGTAGATAACAATTCTATTGAAAGTTCCATAGAAAGCCCAGTGATGCAAGAAACGCAAAAAATTACACAAATTAAATTTTGCGAAAGGCATAAATTTTACTTGTGCGCAATTCTTCGCTCAACGTCTGTAATTTATCGACTTAAAATAGGTAATATGCTAGCTCGGGAATTTGGTAATATTTCCTCAAACTGAAGATCTCGTTTTGACTTTAAAAAAACAATAGACGTAAAAGAATTCAAAATTATAAGCATTTGAATCAGAAAAAACACATGCCGGCCACTGAATTAGAGACCTTTTTCGAAAATATACCTAAACCTACCTTACGTAGAGTATATGCAACATACATGCTCACGTGCGTGGTCTAAGCAATTATTTAAAACTACTGCTCGTCAATAATCGTCAATAGTGTTGATCATAATGGGGTAAACAAAATATCTTTCGTATTCCATAAAGAGCTCATTGTGGGTGCACGTTTGACGTGAGCGAGGAATTTGGAAACAGCAGAATTGTCTGGTTTTTTAACAGATATCACAGGTCTTTCTTTAATCAGTGAAAACACTAACCCACATTGCTTGTCTAAGAAGCGTAAATGTGGCCCAACGGCACTCTGCCAGGAATGAGGTCACCGTCGTCTGAGAGGGCTACGGTGAAAGAGGACTTCCTGTGTGCAGCAACTAACGAACGCATTCAACGAAGGTAGTTCTCGACTCATAGCCCAGCGAACTATGCGCAGGGAATTGAAGAGGATCGGTATTAGCAGTCACACTCGTATACGGAAATCACTGATTTCTATAAAGAACCAGAACGTTCGTGTGCAATGCTGTCAGAGACACCATGACTGGAAACTGCAACACTGGAAAAACGTCCTGTGGTCCGACGAGTCACGGTAAACCATGTTCTGTACCGAAGGCAGGCAGAAAGTTTGGCGGGAGCCCCATGAAGCAGTGGACCCAGCTCGCCTTGTAAACACAACTCTAGGTTATGGATGTGGTATCATGGTGCTGGGCAGGCTCTGTTAGCACGGAACGGTCCTTTGATATTTTTAAAATGTCGGGTGTCCTTCACAGATTATCTGAACATTGTTGCCGATCAAGCCCATCCTGCAATGTTGACTTTTTATCCAGCAGGTTACAACTGTTTCATGGACAACAAAACTACTGTCCATCGCGTAAGAGGTTCAGCGAGCATAACAACGACTTCCTCGATCTTCTTTGCCCACGACAAAGCCCGGATCTGAATCCCATTGAAAATGTGTGGCACATGTTAGGAGAACATAGTCGAGAGGAAGGTCCTCTTCCTTCAAATCTGACCCAGTGTAGTGCTCCTCAATGTTCAAAACGTGTATACGTAGCTTAAGGAACACTACGTAAATTTTTGTTCTTATTCACTCTCTTTAAGTGAAGCATGAGTCACTCAAATAAAGTTCAAGAAAGAGTTACTTACAGTTCGTCTTTTATTCAGCCGAAACTCTCTAAGCATTTTACTAATGAAGAACTTTGAGGTAATTATTCCCACAACAGCAATAGTTTCAACAACAGCTTATTAGCTTGAGTTTGTAAACACAATAGTAGGTTGACGAACTCCAATACGGAATTTATAACATCACTCGAACACGCAAACTTCAAAAACAGGTCGCTTCTGCGCAAAACAGCTTTCACGAATACTACAGCACACTTTGTCTGCTAGCTTCATACATTATATCTCATTTTTAGCTTGTCAAACATTTACACGTCATTCACTCTTGCCCTCAACAATGCTGCCAATATAACATTCAGTGAGTGAGAAAATATAACGTTAAGGTTGAAATTTTAAAAGAGAACGAACTCAAAATTTACATAGAGAAAGACAACGAAAAATGAAAGTTAAATTCGAGTATATGTCATACCAGTTGAAGGACTGCCCGGTGAACGTCTGGAATGCTATAAACGTAGATGCACTCTGACACCTTGTGGAATCTACACCGATGAACCATTATATTCTGCTCACCTACTTAATAAGCTGTACTACCCCTTTTAGCCAGCAAAGCCGCAGCCAGTCGGAGAGGCATCGATTCGATGAGGTGGCGATAGGTATCCTTGGGTATTTGGTACCATAATGTCAACAGCAGGTTCTCTAGTTCCTGTACGTTACGGGGTGGTGGGGATTTAGCGCGAACTCGCTTTCCAAGCCGAACCAGAAATGTTCGATTGGGTTCATATCAGGTGAATTTAGAGGCCAGTGCATTAACAGAAATTCACGAGCATTATCCACAAACCACTCCTTGACGATTTTGGCAGTGTGGCACGGCGCATTATCCTGTGGCAATGGCCATCACCAGCAGGGAACACAGTGAATGGGTGAACTTCGTCCGCAACGATGTTCAGATACCTGACAGCTGTCAGGGATTGTGATATTGGGATTATGGGGCCTAAAGTGTCCCCAAAAACATCGCCCACAGCATAACAACCGCCGCCGCTGGCATGTTTCCTCCCAACAGCGCATCCAGGTGCCATTGTCTTTGTTGGTAATCGACGTATCTGCGCTCGGACGTCTACGTGATGCACCAGGAATCTTGAATCGTTAGTCCAGGCCACATTCTTTCAATCATCAACGGTCCAGTTTCGATTATCTTGGGTTCATTTCATGCGTTGTTGGCGATGACGCGCAGTGAGCATAAGGTCCCGGCTTGGTCTTCGGCTACGCAGGCCCATGGCCAGAAGGCTGCCATGAAATGTGTGCTGTGACACATTGTCCTTATCACCTGTGTTGTAGCTGCGGGTGATTTGTTGCACTGTGACCCTGCGGTCGCTGTGAACAATGCGCGCAGTCTCCGCTCCTTTCTGGCATCAGTGAGCTGTGGATAACCCACGGCTGGTCTACGGTTTGTCGTTTGGCCATCTGTGCACCACTTTTGGTACGTACTCACTACAGCGGCACGTGGACTACCCACAAGCCGTGGCGTTTCCGAGATCGTAGTTCCGAGACGCCGTGCCGTCACAATTTGTCCTTTATCAAACTCCAATAAGTCGGTAGCTTTTCGCATTCTGACTCCGAACACTCTACTAACCGAAAGCCGGTCTTCGGGTTGTATATATACTGCTCTGTGAACTTCACCTGCCCCACCGTTCGGTCTCCAGGCGCGCTCATTTCTCTAGGCTGGGGGTGGTCATAATGGAATGGCTCATCGCTGTATGTCAAACAGACTTTGGTTAAAGGAGGTCCAACCCGGTATTGAATAAATGTTTCTAATTCAGTAGCGGGTATGTATGTGTGCATTTTATCTCGGTTCTGAATTGGGTTTTGATGAGATAAATAATATTTTATCAAAGATTTACCCTGCTTTTGTGGTGTACAATGTTGCATTAACGCAAAGTGTACATAAAAGAAGTCATGCAGAAAACAATGCCTTGGTTATGGTGTAACGTATACTCTAGATTCAGTTTCTTTTTGATTTTACTATCTCTTGTTATTTTATTTTCCTATGCAAATTATCTTCTCACTTAACAAGATGTTGTTTCTCCCGCTGAATTATATGTGACAACGAGTGTAAGTCATGACGTGGTGGTATGCAGTATATACATATAGGCGCGCACAAGTATACCAGAGAGCTTCGTTTTATATGTGATAGGTTCTTCCTGATTATTGATATGCGATTTACCTACTTTTCTACGATATTACGAAAGTTCGGGCTATCAGTAGTTGTGTTATTTTGGAGTGTGTATTTGAGTAATACCAGGAGCTCCCCAATAAAAGGTTAAAAGTGAGTACGTTTTCTTAGTTCATTTTATTGTCAGACCTCTGTCTGGCCGTTAAGTCTATTTCATTGAGTGTTTACGTTAAGTTCAGGGTATATTGTGTTTACCGCTCTAATAAGGAGCCTTCAAGGTACTAATGTACTAAAACCGAAGTTATATTACTGATATTCAAGATAATGAGGAACGCTGAGTAAAAAATAAATTCCATATTCTTGGAATTTATTGCACGTGCGTGTCTTACCTAAACAAACTCTAGCACTTTGAAGATTAAGCACACTTTAGCTACGTCAAGTAACCTTTCAATAACCCTAACGTGACTTAACGTAAGCTTTCCTGCACTACACGTCCAGCCCGAGAAGTTTATTCATTATAATGGAACGCTACCTTCGTTGTCAAGTTCCGTGTGGTCATATAGGAGTGCAGAACATTCATAATCTGATTTTTTTCCAGTGTCTCCTTTTTTATAATTGGCCCAAGAAGTGCTTAATACATTCAGTTTTCTGGAAGTATGCCTAACACTTGCTTCATCTGCGCTGTTCCAGGCATCCAAGGGGATAAAGCGTTATGAAAGAAATCATAAGGAAGAAATATTCCTCACAAAGACGTAGGAAATACACCAGATTATTCGGAGCAATCAGAATTGTGTACTGAATTGGTTGTTGTTTGCTGGTCACTATGTACTGTCCCATCAGAAAACTTGAAACTTAACATCGCCTTGAAGCTGGAAGAGAATCCGCATTTCCCGATTTCAGTTAAAGCATGTGCTCCGTTGCATAACATAGGACAATGAGGCTTAATGTAACTGAGGCTAAGCAATCATACTTAGGAATCTGAACAACCTCAGATTTCCTCTTAGAGTCAACAATTCTTTTAAATCCAGGCACGGATATAGGTAATAAACCAGCGGTACCTTAGATGTGGAAATTAAGGAAGAAATGTGCCTCATAAATACAGTCGAACCCGTATATTTTGACGTATATTCTAACGTAATTTTCCTTTTTAGTTTCTTTCTCTATGTTAATTCGAGTTCGTTCTACTTAGCATTTTTCAAGCTTAATGTAGTATCTTCTTTCTCGCAAGAGTATGGTTGGCAACACCTTGAGGTCAGAACGTATGTCGCGTGTGTGTGTCCGATGAGAAGTGGACGATATATAATATTTGAGCAGCAGCAGTATGTGGACATGCTAGTAGTATGACGATATAATAGTAGTTGCGAAACTGAGTTACTTGAAGTTGTGATCAATTGATGTTTCCGTATCATACACGGTCGAGTCACATTATTGTGACCACCAGCTAATATCCAGAGTAACTGCCGTGTGTAGCACGGACAGCAGCTAGACGGGCTGAGAGTGACTCAGTAAGGTGATGAAAAATGTTCACAGGTATGTGGAGCCATGCTGGTTGCAGTGCATCTGACAGCTGCTGGTGGGTGCGTGGTGGAGGATCCATAGAGCGAACAACACCATCGAAGTGTTCCCACAGTTGCTCAATTGGGTTTAAGTCTGGGGAATTAGGGGGCCAGGGAAGAATTTCATCGTGCTCTTCCAACCACTCTCGGATATTTCTAGCTGTGTGACACGTCGCATTGCCGTTCTGG
The DNA here is from genome assembly GCA_039090855.1 of Macrothele yani. Taxonomy (NCBI): domain Eukaryota; kingdom Metazoa; phylum Arthropoda; class Arachnida; order Araneae; family Macrothelidae; genus Macrothele; species Macrothele yani. The sequence goes on along the minus strand of CM077015.1, from coordinate 16,017,379 downwards.
AAGATCCCATCCGCCCCAGGGAAGACAATCAGCATGTATGAGTGTGCGTGGTCTGCAAGGATAGACTCATAACGGATTCGGTCCATAGTGCCTTCCACGGGCATGAGTGGTCCCAGAGAATGCCATAAAAACATTCCCCAGACCATAACGCTGCCCCCACCAGCTTCTGTTTTTCCAGCAATGGTTGAAGAGCGCTTATTCTCCGATATTTCTCGCCTTATACGCCAACGTCCATCCGTTCGATGAAGCAGAAAATGTGACTCATCGGAGAAGTCAATCCTTTGCCAATCAGTGGAGGTCCAATTTCGATACTGCCGGGCAAATGTAAGCCTTTTGTGCCGATGCACCTTCGTTAGCATAGGTGCAATGATCATCCGTCTGCATCGGAGCCCCATACGCAGCAGTGTTCTCTGAACTGTCATTTTAGACACACTTCCGGTAGCTTTTTGGTTCATTCGGCCAGTGAGTTGCTCCACTGTAGCGTGTCGAGCAGTACTCACGCACCTTCGCAGCCGACGTTCACCTGTCACAACAATGGCACGTGGTACACCGCAGTTTCCACGTCGCTTATTGGTAATGGTGCCATTTATCCAATCACGATACACTTTAACCACAGCAGCACGCGAACAGTTCACAAACTGCCCTGTTTCAGAAATAGTGCCACCGATGTCCCGAAAGCCGATAATCATCCCTTTTTGCAAATCTGATAAATCGCTCCTTTTATCCATGACAGAAACGAGTGATATGTTTTCAGATGATCATGATGATCATATGTACAGGATTTTAGGAAGGGAGTGTCTGACCCCAGGTCTTAAACAGCCCTTAGAAACAGGAAACTGGGAGATTTGGGTTGGAGCGCCCGATAGGAAAGTGACACGGAAGCGAAGTAGAAAGGGGGAGGAAGACGCCCTTATTTATTACCTGGGGGCCAGTACCTGGGGGCCAGTACACGGGGTCCGACGGCTTAACGTACCCATCCGACGCACGGCGGGTATTTAGTGGATCGAGCGTTCGTACCTGCCTGGGATCGAACCTGAGGCCCTTCCCGTGGCAGTCACGAACGTTGCCCACTAGGCCACCCACGATATGTTTTCAGAATGCATACAGCACACCTTATATACCCTCGAAGCCAGCTCACGACGCGTGCCTTCTTTCATTGGCTACGTGCTGCTGACTTTAAAAGTAGGAGGTGGTCACAATAATATGACTCAACTGTGTATATTTGGTGTTGGTGGTTTTTTCTTTTTTTTTCGTTAAACATTCCGTCACATGTAAATTGGATTAGTTCACTAATATTATTGTAGAATGAGTTGTGCCAAAGGATATTTAGCTGAATAAAGACTAATCGCAAATAACATTTTCTGAAGTACTTGAATGACTCCTGTTTTACTGTAGGTGAAGTTGTCAGCCTGGTCAATCAACCATATTTCCATGAACATTGCAGTATAACGAAGTTGAAGGGGGACTTAAAAGCATTCGATACACGTAAACTGCATTATAGCCGTGCAAATAAAAAAAGGAGAGCTACTTTTGGCATATTGCACTATATCATATTAAAACTAGTCAATCATAAACTGTTTATCAATTAATCGAAAGTAAGTAATACTTGTTAATTGAAAACAATAGCCAGCAAAATACAGTAATATGAGTCAGGTCTTCAATAAGCAAAATATTTAAAAAATGTAAAAATTAAAATTACTGCCAAAAATATGAAATTTCACCTGTTAGGTTGTTATGTGGAATATATTGGCCAATTCTTGCTTGTTTTGTGCTTATGATAGCTATTTAAAATATTTTCCAACTTCCTTTGATGCAGTGGTTAAGATGTTTCTAGCTGAACAATAAACTCTTTGTAAACAGAGATTAAATGATTGAAAGGTGGTCAGGGGATGTGATAAAAGACAGTATTTGCCCAGCAGATGTGTTTTTGGCAAGTGCTGGGTAGTAAAGAAACAATTGAAACATTCTTGTCTTCATGCGAACTGACTTATCGGTAAGAGGAACCACCGGGTGTTGTTAACAGCAGGTAATTCCTTGTTTTGCAGTGAAAGTGGAATGTTTAAAAACTGGGTGATAATGGATGGTACTTGTTTGCTGATAACTGTGCTGAACTTCGATACATGCCGTTTCTCCAAAAAATTATTATTCATATTATAAGGTTAAAATAACAACGGAGAATATTACGAAGTTCAAGGGATCTATAAAAACTTCGGTTTGTACGGAACTTTGTATAATGCATGCTCGTTATATGTAGATTCGATCGTACATGGAAAATTCACTGGATTATTCAGATCAATCAGAACTGTATAATGAATGGCTTGTTGCTTACTGGCCACCGTGTAACAATTCATCAGAAAACTTGAAAATAATGTGTAACGGATAGCATGACGAACGGAAATCGGGGGGTGCGTGTTCGCCTCCTTCTCCAGGTATGTAATTTTCATGTTTCTACTGGGATTTTACGGGATGAACAGTAAACTACAAGCAGTACACAATTCTGACTGCTATAAATAATCTGGCGTTTTGAAGTAATTGTTACATTCAAGATGATTTATCATTATATATGCGATCTCAAAATTACCTTAAAGTAAAGGCGCTACTTCAAGAAATAAGTGACTGCTACTTTCGATGGCTCAAGTGAATCTTTTCAGTTCATTTTCACCGCCTTTAGAAAAAATTGCCTAAGAATACTTAGAAAATTACGCACTGTAAGCTCGAGACTAAAAAAAGACGTACTGTAAGCACGAGACTTAAAGGAGGGCTACAATTTAGACTTCGGCCTCCGTCGTCTGCTTCAGCTATCATGCCAATGGAATACCGGGAGAAACGTTTCGCGATAGGTGGCGCTGCAGCTGCGTCGGCGTTTTCTCCCGCGCTGTATGTGTTACGTAAACGCTGTTTGCTTAGTGCGTGAATCCCGTATACTTACTTCTGTTCGCCCTGTTCTAAGCGATACGTGGCTTGTGTTTTTTTCAGCGTGCGTTGTAGCTCTTTTTTCTTTTTTTTTTTTTGATTGGAGGTTTAACGACCACCGTGAGCAACTCAATGGGCTATAAGCAGTCGCCCGTCCCTAATTTAGGGTCACTGGTTCCAGGAAAGGGTGAGAGCCAGTGCCGTAAGACAAACACAATATCCATGCCTGACTGGTATTCGAACCCGGCCCCCTTACGGGCTAATGATCAGAGACCAGCGCCTTAGACCACTGCGCCACTGGGGCGGCCGTTGTAGCTCTGTCAAGTTCGTAGCATAAGCAAGAGACTTCGAACAGTTCGTAGCATAAGCAAGAGACTTCGAACAGTTCGTAGCATAAGCAAGAGACTTAAAACAAGTTAGTAAAATCATGCAATGTATTGATTATGATACGCTTTCCGACATACCAGAAATCATTACTCAAGTTATTACTCAAGTTATAAGGATAGTGGCTTCAGAATAAATCTCGCTCCTGTGCTCTGACTTTTGTCCCCATTTCGATCATATTCAATAGAACTAGTTTAGTATACCTCCAGAACGACATACTAAAGTTTTGTCGCAATAGAAGCATTTTTAGTCAAGTTATGAGGATAATGGCTGTTTAATAAATCTTGCTTCTGTGCCTTAACCTTTGAATGCATTTCGTTGATATTCAACAGAACCGGTTCACTATACCTCCGGAGCAACATGGTAAAGTTTTGTCGCAATCGAAGTATTTATACGTAAGTTATGACGCATAACGGCAATGGAATGGATCCCACTGCTATGTCCTGAGCTTTGACCCCATTTCGCCCTATTTCAACAGGTTTCGTTCCCTAGTAGTTCCCTACCACATACTAAAATTTCATCGAAATCGAATCATTTGTACGCAAGTTATGACGCATAAAGGAAGTGGAATGAATCCCACTCCTGTGTTTTGACCTTTGAGCCCATTTCGCCCATTTTCAACAGGGTTCGTCCCCACGTGGTTCCATACAACATACTAAAATTTCATCGAAATCGAATCATTTTTACTCGAGTTATCGTGCGGACAGACAGACAGACGGACAAAGCAGGAGCATATACGCTTCTTCAACCTACGGTTTGCAGACAGACGGACAAAGCAGGAGCATATACGCTTCTTCAACCTACGGTTTGCAGACAGACGGACAAAGCAGGAGCATATACGCTTCTTCAACCTACGGTTTGCAGACAGACGGACAAAGCAGGAGCATATACGCTTCTTCAACCTACGGTTTGAAAGCGTAAAAAAGTACATACTGTAAGCACGAGATTTAAAAAGGACGCACTGTAGCTGGACACTATAAGCACGATCGTCTCCACAATAATTTACTTGCCCATTGTCATCAATTAATTGGGGTATTATAAAGTCATCCGTATTTTCACTGATCTTATAGCATCATCCATGGAATTTGTGTTTTATATTTAGCGCATAGATCTATGATTCCTTGTCAGAAATAACGCGAAAGAAACAAATAGATTGAAACAAAACCGCTGTGGGTGTTAAGACATTCAGTTTACGTTTCAACATGTGACATGCTCTTGAGATTTAGAAAGAAGCGATTTGGGCGACTATCCATTTAAATTGTAATCGATCGGATATCTCAAGTGAAATAAAACGTGCGTCGGGAAAGAGAAACTGATAATTTAATGCAAGATTAAAAAAAGCCAGGTTGCATTTAGAAAATGCTTTGTTCCTGACAACGCAAATGCTCGAGATTAGTCACGGGAGAACAAACATTGTAAAATCTTGAATTCCGTCAAGAGGAAAGTTAAATCCGTTCCGATGCCACTACAATAGGAAAACTTGCGATAGCGTCAATAAATAAATAAAGAAACCTGGCTTTTGAAAACAACCCTGTCAGAATGATAAATTGCTTTTCTTATTACTTCGCAGGAACACCTTTTGTTCACGCATTCAGCCAGTCGCGTGCGTGTGTGAAAGAAAGCTAGGTGCTTACGTCTTCTGAAATGGACGCGATACGAATCGGGAAATTGATTTTGTGCATTCATCAACAGCAGATCTATGACAAGTTTTCTCAGTCTCCCAGTTCATTTATAGATGTGTTAAGAGTTTAGTTGTACCGTGTACGGTTTACCGAGGATCATTTCCGCGAGAGAAAAATGCATTTTTCTAAGCTCTTTATATCCGAATTTTGTTCGCCGTAATTTATTTTTATTCTAAGAGAATGGGAACGGAACTTTGCAAACCATCATCACAATTTTAAACCAAGCAAAGAATCTCTTTAGAAATTCTTTGTAATCTATTTAAGGAAACTATACAAACAGTACACTAATGATACATCAATTACTTGGCAAACTGGGTAACAAAATTCAGGTTTAATAAATATTTTCAGGAACAAAATTGAATAGGAACACTTACTGAAGTTGAATGCTTCAAAACTGATTGGAGTGTCCGTGCTCTCAATATAAGACTACATTTGACTATTTTAACTGCTAGATTCTTTTTTTTTTTTTTTGATTGGAGGTTTAACGACCACCGTGAGCAACTCAATAGGCTATAAGCAGTCGCCCGTCCCTAATTTAGGGTCACTGGTTCCAGGGAAGGGAGAGAGCCAGTGCCGTAAGACAAACACAACATCCATGCCTCACCGGGATTCGAACCCTGACCCCTTACGGACGAATGATCAGAGACCATCGCTTAGACCACTGCGCCACCGGGGCGGCTAACTGCTAGATTCATAGCATGAGTCAGACAGGGGAGAACTGATACAGGGGTGATTGATAAATCGTAATTTAGCAGTAACGCGCGTGCACACATTTGCCTTTGCGAAATGGAATATCCTTCCATCTGAGTCTTCAGTCTGCACGTGTGTTTCGCGAAGTAGATGTGATTGCGTGAAAGTTATTGAAGTAAATCCGTTTTCATAGTATAAGTACTGACAGTATCTTCCCGTGTTTCCTGAGTCAGGCTTTACGGGGATTAATGGAACTATCTTTGTTTGAAAAGATTATTGCGACAACCATCCGGATCAGATAGAGTCCTCAATTTTGAAATAACACCCATTCTCCCTGGGAGACCTTTCCCTAATTTGAAACCAGTTTGGTTCTTTATTACAATCTACTACAGTATATTGTACTAACATTATTTACAAAAATACAATTTTCAATATCTGCAATCAATAAAATAACTGAACACTTTTAATATTTACAAAGCGACCAATTTACAAAAAATCTATTTAAACAGTGCCCAACAAACCCAATAGAAGATTTTACAATATTCTATTTAAAAAAAATGTTTTTCATTAAAACCGACATATATATTCACTATACAGATCAATCAATTAAGTCCAACTTAAATTAATTCCAAATAATAAGCACTCGAACAACTTCCTATCAAAAGCACATACCATTCTTTAAACAAAGCACTTTCAAGATTTCGCATTTAAATTAACACCGTTTCATGATAATAATAACTATAATACTAAAAACATTTAAGACCAAGCATACGGAATCTATTGAAACATTATCACACTCTTAACATTTTATCCCACACAAATTCAAATAGAATGCAAAATTAAAATCCAACCACTATTCTCAAAACTATAATAAACACTGAAACTATCAACTTACAAATTCAAAATAAATACAATTGACGTGAACACCGACAATTTACTTACAAGGCAAAAACCTCTGTCTGAACAAAACCACAAAATCATACAACGATGAAGCAAAACTATACAATCGTTTTTAATGATCCCAAAAAATATAAACCTACGCCCTGTTCAAACAAAATGTCTTCAGCTTGAAGAAGTGACTCCGATATCTTAGTAAAGTAAATATTTTCGTTATTACATTAAGCCACCTAAACTACTTGGATGAAACTTTTGCCATTCGTTCGGAGTGAAGTATCATTTTTGCACTGAACGTTAAGAGAAATTTGCGGTTGTTGATTGTTTATATGCACTCTCTTTCTGCGTATCATGGTTAAAATGTAATGGCGTCGTTTGCGGCAAATTGGTCCCTTTTTAATGGGGCAAGTTGATTCATCGTATCAACTTGCTCCAAGTATTTAATATAATATTTTTAATTTGATTATAGTGATATGGTTCCTACCCTAAAGCAGATGAACGGAAAAGGAACAAGAAGGATAAACAACGAGTGAGTTACCAATTCTTACAGAGTGTCCAGTAAAAAATGGATTGAAAAATAAAACGCGAGAAGAACAAAGCAGAAAGCGTTAAAAAGAAGAGAAAGCAAAAATAATTTTGGCCAAATCATTGATTGGAACAGGAAATGAAGCAACAAAAAATAATAGCCCTAATATTAAAAAGATTAGAAAAGTTAAAAATCACACTGAAAAAGAATCCAAAGGAAAGAAGAAAAAAAGTTCCAAGAAGACTTTCGGATGAAGACGAAAATGAAACTGAGTCAGATAAAGGTAAAAATACTTGTGTTTCGCGTTTCCTCAGTCAAATTCAGCATCCGAACTAATCAGTGCTTTTGCTGGAGAAAATAGACATCTATATTTCGGAAATGACAGTTCTACATACATGTGAGCCGAACTTGAATCAGATGTTGAAATTTTTTCCTAAGACAGTGAGAGTGATTAAAGTTCAAAATGTTAAATAAGCCGTTTTCTAAAAATGCCTTAAAAACCGAGAGTAATTTATTACATAAAACTTATTTATTTTTGTTTCTGTAAAGTTGACACTGAAAATTATCATTTGAGCTCAAGAAAGATTATTTGCTTAAGAATTTTTTACTGTATCAGCTTTTTCCACAGCAATATCAAGTTGCCCCATGGTGTGGCAGATTTAGATATTTCGACTTGGCGAAATAAACAGGCATTCATGGATATCTAATTCTAATCTCAGAACATTTAGTAGGCTACACAAGAAGAGGAAGATCTAAAGTATAATTTCGTGATCTTTTGAGATGCTTAAAGTTTATATCAAAAAGTAAACAAATTTAAAACCGCAAAACGTATCAACTTGCCAGTCTCCCCTACACTCTATAGTTGTGAGTTATAATGCTTGAATTGTGCTTTCTGTCGTAAAGCTTTAGTTACTTTGTAATGTTTTTGGTGTTTTGAAGATTGATTTTATGTCTTTACAAAAGTACTTGTTGAGCAAATAAGGTTTAACAACATACGAAACGAGCAAAGATCGTATAAAATAACAATAACTTACGTTAGAATCCAATAATTTATTGGGACCAAATGCAGAAGTCACGATTGTGGAAGTTGATAAAACATGCGAAAGCAATACCATACGCTTTCCATTTTCGGAGTATTCTGTTGTTAATAACAATAAATAAATCCTTTGATGGTAGTATCAACACGTTCTTTACAGTATCTACAATATGTACATTGTCCACACTTTTTTTGCTCTGGACGAATATTTATTTATACTTTTACTCACTTTCAGCTTTGCCAAAGCGTTTAGGGAAATAGTGGGGAAGTGATGAGAGGCTCAGAAGAAAAATCAAACGGAGACGTTGTGACGTACTACAGAGGCGAATCACGTATCAAGACGACCAATCTGCAGCGGTGCATTCCGTCCGTGTAGCTTAGTTGGAAGATCAACTTACTCCGGAGTGAGGAGGCGCGGCCAAATATGTGTTTTCACATTGGCGCCCGAACGTAAAAATGGAGGCACTGACTGTTGGATTCTTCGAAAAAATGTATGATGTTTGTTCCCCACATCGTTTGAAATTAATGAAAAGATTCCTACTTCGCTTCAAAAAAAAAATTAAGAGGGCGATGATGTGTCCTACTACAGAGGTATATCACGTGTCAAGCCAAAAAATCTGCAGCGGTACATTCCATCCGTGTAGCTTAGTTGGGAGAGTAATGAGTGGACGCGAGTTCAATCTCCGTCACGGACAAACATGTGTTTACACAAAGTAACAAAATTTGTATAAAAATAGGAATTGATTGAAAATGAAGGTCAAGTTAAAAATATACGTAACACTTCTGTTTTGGGATTTTTAAGTTTGGAAGTAAATTATTTCTCTCTCTCTCTCACACACACACACACAAAGTGTCTGCGATATATTTTTCTAATAATATTTTGGGTTTTTATTTGCTGATGGGAAGACATCCCTATTCCGAGTTTTAAGAAATTTTCAATTTCATACCCCTCACATCTTTCGATAGTACGATTTCGAGGGATATTACAGAGCCAACTGTGGAAAAGGACACAATCACCTTCATGCCTAAGTCGTATCCAAGATTCGAACTGGATTTTCTGAAAAGCTGATCACCCGTATACTAAATGTAGAATCTTGAATTTTCTTAGTTTATTTTAATATGAAGAAGCACTAAATGGAGTCTTTACTTAGACTATGATGTTTATAGTCTTATTCATTTTTGTTTCTTTGTTAACTCAGCAGATAAAATGCAAGCAATTTTTAACTATGTGTGCTTAAACTTTTGTCTCAACCCAGATGCTAGCACATAAAAAAAAAAGGAAAGGGAAAATATTTCCTAAGTTTTGGTTGCATATTGCTATCACTATGATGAAGCATCGTTTGAACAAGTTTTAATAGTAGTTTTTCGCCTTGGTTAACTGCGTAATGATCAGCGCAAAAAGAGCAAGAAATCTGACTCTCGTCCAAGTTCTACATCGAGCATATGCTGCCAAAAGTCACGCGTATGGAATTTTGAGCAAGCTGTATCATCCTTTTCCCTCTGCTAAGAAATGCCAGTCCAGATCTTGTGTTCTTTGCTGTCATCCTACTTTTGTAAAAGGCTTAGGCCGCAGCTTGGCGGAATAAAAGCCAGCGGATTTTATGTGACTCTCTCAGAACTGGAATTATCCTTCGTGGTGATTCTCTATTTCCTTTTTTATTCCCGTGGTTGAGAGCTTTTTAGCGTGCTTCCCTCGTTCCCGCCGACGTTCTAAAACTTCTCCTTAAATCTTTTGTTGCAGCACTTATCCCAGATTTAGAGAATCCCTTTCTTTCCTTTAGCACAGTTTCCTCTGGAGTGAGACGCGTCGCTACAACTCACAGTTTATTCTGTTATAGGCGGGAGTTATCCATATTAGGGAAAGAAGGAGTAAAACTTTATTGAAGTTTGTACCGTTGTTTTATTTTCCCCTGTTATGTTTCGGTTTCCCAGAAAACCCCAGTAAAGGGCCATCACCGCACTTGTTTTAAAACCCAGAGATGAAAGTACTTTTAAAATTACGCCGCGGAAAAATAGGGAAAAAGAAATGCTTCCGGGAAACAGCAGTCTCATAAAACTATGCCTTGTATTCTGGCAAGCCGCACTTTCAAACAGAATGCGGACAAGACTTATGGACTCCCGCAAAGTAACCAGCGTTCCCGAAGCGTTTACGAAGACTGGATTTTACTAGGCATACGATGTGTACCTGTGCAGTACCATGCAGAGCATTTCGTAGTACAAGTAAATCTCACGTGAATACTAAAGAGCTACGCCACAATGCATGACATTGCTTAGTATGCCGTAACCCAAAAACAGAAAAAAAGAAAAAGGTTTTCAGTTGCTATCTGTCTACACACCTGTGCCCGACATGCGCTCAAAGGTACGAAAACTAATTCAAATCCACTTTCTGAAAGTGTGAAATAATTTTTAGAAACGGCGAAAGAGTGGTTCATAAGATGTGATAAAAGCTTTTGTTAACAAGAGCTTATGCACCTGGAAAAAAGATGTGCCAACTACACTGATGTTTGTGACGTATATTCTAATTTAACCTCCCTGTTCAGTTGATGACTTACGTAAGTTTGTTTTTTGTTTTTTCGTTTTTTGTTAAATGATTTTCTAAGATTAACGTCACTGATTCCTGTCCGATGAATTTGAGTTTGGCAACCCTGACAACAGGTCAAAGTGCAGTTACGTAATCGAGTGCTAAAGATAAGAACTGATATGTAGTGTCTTCGAGAAGCAATGCTACTTCAATTAACGGAAAGCAATCATATCACAGGCAGTTTGTTATCAACAAATCTACACTGAAGAGCAATTGAATTAGAGATACCTGTCTAGTAACGTGTAGCACCAACTTTCGTCCTGATGACGGCGGCGATACGTCTCGGCATGGACTCGACAAGGCACCGGAACCGTTGGGAAGCCATACGGATCCACGACTCCTGAACAAACTCCCACAGTTCACGAAGATTTGATGGAGGGGGTCAGAGCCTCGAACATCTCTCTCGATGGAATCCCAGATGTGCTCGATGGGATTGAGGTCAGGTGACCTAGCTGGCCAAGGTAGCGAGGTCACGTCGGAGGAGTGTTCATCCAACCATTCGGATACAATTCGGGAGCGATGGCACGGTGCATTGTATTGTTGCAGAATGGGGTCCCCAGTGGGATGTTGAAGCCGCACAAACGAGAGCAAATGGTCGTCCAGGATATCCCGCTAACCTTGACCTGTGAGGGACGATGTCATACGTACCAGGTGTCCAATTTCAGTCCACGTAAACATTCCCCAGACTAGAATGCCACCCCCACAAGCTTGAAGAGTACCCTGCTGGCAAGAAGTACCCATCGCTTCATGTGGTTTGCGCCGTACTCGTATCCTGCCATCCGCATGTACGAACGTGAATCTCGACTCATCAGTCCAGGCAACATTTTTCCACATGTTTAGGGTCCAGTGGCGATGTTCCCGTGCCCATGCTAATCTTTGCACCCTGTGATGTGCGGTCAGCAGCGGTACCCTCGTGGGACGATGGCTTCTGTACCCCGTAGCGATGAGATGGTTCTGGATGGTGTGGCTACTTACACTTTTTTGTGCACCAGCGTTATATTGCCGAGTGATTTCTTGCACTGTGGCCCGTTTATCCGCTGTTACAATCCCAGCTAGCCGACGATGACCCCGCTCGTCCACACGCTGCTGTCCAATGCAGTTGGCCCTTGCAGGGATGGTTTTACCGGATTCGATGTTCTCACGGTGCACCCGTGACACAGTGGCTCGTGAAAATCCCAGTGCCTGCACGACTTCCGAGATGGAGTGACCCATTCGTCGGGGCCCGACAATTTGCCCACGATCGAATGAGCGTAGATCCTTCGTCTTACCCATACTGCGTCCGACTCTTACTGATTCCCGTCGCATCACTCCTTATATTGTCGGATCGCTGCATACGTCATGTCGTTTTCGTTTACAGGGCCGCACACAGCGCCACATTTGCATAACGCCAGCTGTCTCTAATTCAATTGCTCTTCAGTATATAAAGTTATGCTCTTCGTGCAATGTTATTGAAGTCATATTGTTAGTATGATGCCCAAACAAGCTTCCGTTAGTAAACAGTGTTAGTCAACCTCCGATGTTTGTTCAATATTGATATACCGCTAATCGAACGTGCCTATGCTCAAGTTGTTCAGACGATAAGAGTTATTTAATGTGTATAAAACCACGTATGTTGGGTGTGCAACGGATAGCCTACTTCTAAGTGCTGACTTATAACCGTTCGTCCAAGCCGGCCCGAGTTTGAGGATGCTATTTAGTACATATCGAGGAAACGTTGTTTTATCTACATTCAAGGACATTATTGCTCTGAAAACCAGGTATCCGAAATGTGTAAATCTTATACCACATATCCTGGATGTATAAATAGTAAACCATGTATCCTGGGTGTGTAACGGATAGCACACTTGAACCCGGTCCGACTCGGACGAACGGTCAAAGGCCAGCGGTTAGAAGTATGCAACGCGTTACAACCAAGGATTCGTGGTTATATCTACATTCAAGAACACTTATCCTTGGAACAACTTGAGCATATGCACGCTCGCTTGCTGATTAACCGTGTATCAATATTAAATAAATTTCAAAACCTGGCAAACACAGTTTACTAAAGGAATCTCGTTTTAACATCATACCATCAACATGACTTCAATAACATTGCGTGAAGCGCATAGCCTAATACATTGATTTATAACAAACTGCCTGTGATAAGATTGCTTTCCAGTAACTCAAGTAACATTGCCTCTCGAAGGCTAAACACATCAGTTCTTATATTTAGCTTCCGATTACGTAACTACACATTGACCTGTCGTCAGGATTGCCTAATTCAAATTTGTCTGACAGGAATTAGAGTGGTTAATCTTAGAAAAACCTTTAAAGAGAAAAGAAATTTAGATAAGAAGACATGAACTAAAAAAAATGCTAAATTAGAGTATGCGTCATAACTTTCTAAGTCGAAAAGTAATGCTACACTATTTGCAGAATATAAAATATTGGTATATTCGCTTTAAAATTTATTGAACAGGTCTGTAAACCAAAATACAAAGCACTGCATACTTAATTCAGACTGCAGCCGAGACTTATGTAAGAATGGATTAATTACCATTCGCTCTTCCGCGCAAGAGAAAGGTTCAGTGTCTTCTTAGTTTAGCACTATAAGGTGTATTAATAAAGTTCGGTGATTTTAGACGCAACTCATAAATTGAAATTTTGCAAGAAGTGCGATAAACTCCACTCCGTAGTCAAGTACATGAGCGAACGTGTCCGTAACTTTTGCGGAGCAGTGAGAAAGGTTGTTGCACAAGCAGCGTATCGTAATAGCTGATGTTGGTGCACTTTGTTAGCGAGCAAAAATGGAGCAAAGAAGTCTTCAATTCCCAGAGAGCTGTCGCTGCGTTTAACCACCCACCGTATTCGCCTGAAATGGCACCGGCTGACAACCTCGTATGTCAATCAAACTACTAACCGTTCTAATTTTTGTCTTATTTAATCCTGTGTTTGTCATTTCGTTGCTTCGTCCAGCCTTTGCGGGGCATGAAGTTCCCTCATACTCACCAGCAGTACTTAACACACAGTTGCAGCAAGCTTTTTCCTAGTATTCCAACTCTGATATGATAAGTATTAACGGAAAAGTACATCTGTTTTAAAAAAGTCATCTCCCTCATTATCAATTTTACCTAGATATTTTTTCGTTCTTTAGATATTAAGTGACAAGGATGAAGTAATGTTTGCTTACTAATTGTTATGTCACATGTAATTCTCCGTTGGGAAAGTGTCTCCATTTTGCATCTGACTGAAAATTTGGTACTCAGTATTTTATGTTAAAGCCTGAAAATCACATGCTTAATTTTCAATAGTACAATTGCGTGTTTAAAAGGTTCACTCTATATATCTATATTTCAAATTACAGGCACAATCGCTTCATGTGTTCCCTTTAAATCTTAAACCGACTGCATATGCGCATTATTATCCTTAATCATTGTTGGAAGACATTGCAGCGATCCGGAGCCAAGAAATGTTAGCTCACTTCAGCGGAACCAGAAGAAAAGCTTTGAAACATATTTTAAATTTTATAAAGGAAAACAAAAGGGGGAATATATGTGCATGAATAAATGATTGCGAGTATTGCAAGTTACTTTCGCAAGCATGTTGCGGAGAACTTAGCGCAAATGGCAATTGCTCTTCTAAGGAATAGATGGTCAGTTGTTGTTGCGCCAAATGGGCCTTCCAGCAAACAAGCAACATTCTTCTGATTGTTTCTGAGACATGAAAAGGGTGTGTTCGAGGAGAGCAAGAAAGATTCTTGTGATAAAACTTTAACTGGTAATCTCTCGAATTGGGGCTATGTCCAATATATCTTACGTCTTTCTTGATGTTTTCACATTTTTCTTGCTAAAAACAAAATATCAAAACTTTTGAACCATTTCGGGCTACAATAAAACATTTTATGAAAAACAGCTGTGGAAGAAATCAAAATGAAATGACCTGCTACGCCCAGAAGAATTTATAAACACGAAAATTTATAAAGTTTCGGAGGATAAATAGACAGAGGAGCATTTGGAGAAAGAAAATGGATGGAGTTCCGATTTTCTCCACATTTCTTAAGCACCGACGCTTCCTTCTCTTCTCTCAAACAAGAAATGGAAAATAATGTTTTTTCGTCTCTTGTAAAAAGATTTAACATTTGTACTTGGGGCTTTGTAGGTTTTCTTTCTGTCAGACAAAGGTCAGGTTACAATTCATTTAAAATTTTAAAATGCTTAACAAGTCGCAGAATGTCTTATTTTATAAAGGGAATACTTATTGTACTAAGTACGCATTGCAGTTCCAGAATTAGTTATTTATTCGTTTTACCAGACAAAACAGAAAATATTTCTCTTGAAACTTTGGAGATCCAGTTTTATATTATCAGGTATGGGACAAAATAAAATTTCTCTCTCCGTAAAAATTATGCTACAGAACCTGTTTTTGTATGTTCAATGTTCTAATGCTTTAATTTGTGCTTTTGCAGATTGTTTGTTGAAACAACACTGTTAAGTTATCATTAGCACTTAAACAAAATATTGACACTTTGCCAAAAAAACCCGAAGCACCCCGAGAAAGTCGTTCGATCCTGATGAAACTCTGCGTGCAAGTATCTCAGAGCCCAATATGGAAACGTATAAAACATAACGACCAATGACTAAATAGTAGCCAGCCCCAGTGTATGATGGAAACCGCGCATCGAGGAGGGTATATCAAAGGCAAAACTCGCACGCAGGGGCGATTGTGACAACGGGTTAAGATTGCATTGAACTCCGCTGACTGTGAGCCTGCCTCGACGTCGGATCTGTGCACAGTACGGGAAGTTGAGAGAGTTTCAGAGAAGACGTATAGTTGGGCTGAGAAAGGCCGATGGATCAAGTCGCCGTACCTACCGGCATTTGGTTTGGAGCAATTCGGCAATCTTACGATGTGAGTTCCAATGGGTCGAATAGGGCTCAATCCAGCGGCACGCTGGCAGTGGACTGCCGAGGGCAACGACAGAAAGCGAGGATCAAGCGAATGTGAGAACCGCACGAACTGAACAGAATTTGTCGCTATTAACCATCCGTGGCCATATTCCGGCGTCTACATGTACGGAAGTGGCCATGCGAACCGTTGCCAGACGACTTGCGGCACTTACACTACATTCAAGGAGTCCATTACCCCACGTACCACTGACCAGCGAGCATCGCCGGCACCGGTTGCAGTGGTATTTGGCCCTTTCAAAGTAGGATAATGTCTAGTGGCTTCGTGCTGTCTTCAGTGATCAGTCACGATTTGCATTTGGTGCCGATGACCAGGGCATACGTCTCTGTAGACGAGCCGGCAGGCGCACGGCTCCTTCCTTCACAAAATAACGGCACACGGCTCGCGCGCCGGGAGTGAATGTCTGAGGAACCATTTCCTACGGTAGCCGGACACCCTTTGTAGTCCTCCGTACCACCCTCACGACTCAATGGTACGTCAACGACATTCTACGACCTGTTGTGTTGACATTCCTGTCGGATCACCACCGATCAATTTTTCAACAGGATAATGCCCAGCTACAAACAGCAGGGCTCTGCCAGGCCTGCCTCCATAACGTACACACCCTTCCATGACCAGTCGGATTGCCCGACCTCTCACTAATAGAAAATAAAAATCCGGAAATGTTAAAAAAATGCCTAAATGTATTAAGGAAAGGCACAGTTAATTTAGCAGTGATTAAGCAAAACAGTGGACCCCGTTCATTCCTACGAAGTCAACGTAGAACGAGAGGAAAGCAGGAGCGAAACTACGGTGATAACCTCAATAGTGGCAGAAATTTGCAAAAGTACTTTACGAATGACGGATGAAGGCCGAAACTGTATGTGCATATACACTGCTGGCCACCCAAAACGCAACACCAAGAAGGCCACGAGATAGCAAAGCCAGATTTACTGGACACATAACAACAGATACAAAGATGAAACGATTGAGCATACAGGTCCGTGCGACTTGCGGAACACACAGACATCAGTAGTTCGTATGGCCCCTATGGCTGGCAATAACGGCCGCTACACGCCGCGGTATCGAACGAAAGGGGCTTTGGATGTGGGCTTCGGGTATGTCAGTCCAGGCTGCTTCTACACGTTGTCACAGTTCATCAGGCGTAGCCGCGGGTGGTGCTTGCAGGCCCACTTGGTTGCCAATCAACGACCAGAAGTGTTTGATGGGCGACATATCTGGAGAACAGGCAGGCCAGGCGGCAATGACATCTGGTGGGCCGGGAAGAAGTGTTGCACGATGCGTGCCACGTGCGGGCGCGCATTGTCCTGTTGAAACCTGGCCGCTGGAAGGTCCTGCTGGTAAGGGAGGACTACGGGCTCCAAAATGTCGGAGATGTAGCGGTGGCTGTTGAGTGTACCGGCGATGCGTACCAGAGAGGTGCGGGCGTCATATCCAATTGCGCCCCAACCCATAAAGCCAGGCGACAGACAGGTATGGCGATGCATAATGCAGACGTCATGCAGTGTCTCGCCGCGGTGCCGCCACACGCGGATTCGACCATCGTAGTGCTGCAGGCAGAACCGGGATTCGTCGGAAAAGACAATGTTGTGCCATTCCGTAGTCCAGGTGCGGCCTGCAACGGCC
Source organism: Macrothele yani (assembly GCA_039090855.1). NCBI lineage: Eukaryota > Metazoa > Arthropoda > Arachnida > Araneae > Macrothelidae > Macrothele > Macrothele yani. The sequence goes on along the minus strand of CM077015.1, from coordinate 16,000,103 downwards.
CACTGCCGCCGCGTTCGTCGGTTGTGTAACGTCAATGGTAATCGGAGCAATGGGCGCCGCGAGACAAGTCCCCACTCCTGCAGACTACGTCGAACGGTACGTT